>CM056206.1:11938082-12538082 GCA_029692085.1 Gymnothorax javanicus | reverse complement strand
ACTCGGTTTTTGCTATTTGAAAACTAGGTCCAGAAGCATTATTCCCACATGTGGATGCTTGACACTGTAACACCATAGCAATGAGAGGAACAATACAGCACTGACTCACCATAGACTTATGAAGAGTGTGACTATGAACGCACTTTTTCTCAAAATTTAGTGCATTTTATAAATTTCAAAATTTCAGTAGAATGTATAATTTACCGCACGCAGTGCGCAGACACCTTGTTCGGCCTCAAGAGTTCTCATCTCCAGGGCAACCAGCTTACTGTCCATTTGTGCTTGTCCCTGCATTCAAATGAATATACAATTACAATATCTTCCATCTGGTCGAAATTATTGGCCTTTTCAGTCGTTTGGCCGAACACCGAATGTGTTATTTTTTGCTATTTTGGGCCAAATGCTTTCGGATAATGAGAATTAGGTGCATCCCAACACTCCGCTATATCAGCTGGACAAGATTTCATGGGTGAGTTGATGCAATTTCAGTACGGTAAGCATGAGAGATACTGAACTATAGGCTCATGGGAAACATTGCTATTTCTCTACATTTTCTGAATAAAGTTTCCATTTTCCTTCATGACCTCTGTAAACTTATCTCCATTTTCTCCAGGACTAGTTCATCAATTCTCTCAGACATTGCAGCAAGTTTCTGCTCATATTCTGCTTTTGCCTGTCTTTAGATGGAAACAATTGAACATTTAGATGGGAAAAAATTGAACAGCTTGTTGGATTAACGCTTTTAGCAGATTATGTATGATTCGGAGATCAACTTACATTTCCATTATGGGGATCTATTTATGGGTATCACACAAGCCACAGATTCTTTCTACATGTCTAATTGTGCATGGTGGATGGCTATTTTGTTAAATTAGCTTGTTTGGGATATGAGGTACTGAAGCATTGACTAATAGGAAACATAGCTATTTGACAAATTTTTCAGAAGAAAGTCTCCATTGCCAGCAAATCTAACAGTTTTCTCTATGACTAATATACCAATTATCTCATATGTGGTGCCTTTTTCTGCTCAAATGTGGCTTTTTTCCTGCATATTTATGGAACAAAAAATTCCCTTTCAGATGTGAAAATGTCATTTTGCATTAATAATGATGTAGATTATTATTTGCATTATGACAACTGTTAAGCTTGTCGGCCGAGGATCCTGAAATCACTCAACTATATCAGGTACACATTCATGAATTTGAATTTGGTCAGTGCCTCAACTGACAATTTTAAGTCCTGCAAACAGAGAATCTACATATGACATTTTCATGTCCATAAATGAATAATGAATGACTTGGAATTCAAAAATGATTCTTTGTCTGGAAGTATTATTTTCACATGTAGATACGAGACACTGTGACATGCTAGCAATGCGAAGAACATTATAACAGTGACTCTCGTCGTAGACTGATGAAAATTGCTATGAAGGCACTTTCTAACAATACATGGTGCTTATTGCATTTTCAAAGTCTTCACAGACTGAAATCAACCGCAGAATTTGTCTGGGCTGCTTCTTCAAGCTGTCGAGTTCTCTCCTGCAGGGCGACGACTTTACGGTCCATTTGTGCTTTTTCCTGCATTTAGAGGAATATAAAATTACCACATCACGCATTCTGTCAAAATTTTCAGCCTTTCAACTTACTGGACCAAGTACCATTTTTTTTTTTTTTTTTTGCTATTCATGGCCGAATATTTTCCGTGGCTGAAAATTCAGTGTACACCAACACTCAACAATACGAGAAGGACAAGTAAAAATTGTATTTTAAACAGGCCGGGGACACTGAACAATCTCTGAAGGACCACGATGTGTCCTGGTGTCAATCGATGTTTTTAAATGCGGTTACCAAAGAGAAGCGCACAAGCGATGGCTCCCATTTTGCATTACGTCCAATAAGTATAAACATTATTCTGCACATTATTCTTTGCTATTTATGTAGACTGCAATGTTTACCTCCTCCAGGGCAACCAACACATGGTCCATTTGTGCTGTTCCCTGCATTTAGATAAATTAAAAATTAGCACATCACCCATAAAATGAACATTTCTGGCGTTTCCACAAGTTCGGCCCAATATGTTTGTTTTTTTTTTCTGACACATTTAACAGAATATTTCTGGTGGCAGAAAGGTTGATGTATTGCTAGAACTATATCCGCAGGACAAGAAAAAATGTAATTTCAGTAAGGCCAGGTACAAACCATAAAGGACAACAATGCGTGATGGAGTCGAGTGATCTGTTTAAGTGTGGTTAGCACAGAAGACTGAGAAAGCCATCTCTCCTATTTCGCATTATGCCTCGTAAGTGTGAATATTGCGCTCCACGCTTTATAGCTCACATCGACTGCAATGTTTACCGAAAGATTCTATCGCTGAGGACGCGCAAATGATGTTTATCCTCAGGATGAGAGAGACTGAACCACAGGTTCATGGAAAAATAGCATTTAAGAATAAGTTTTCCAAAGACTGTAAACTTGCCTCTGTTTTCTCCAGGACGAGTTGTTCAATTGCCTCAGACATGGCAGCAACTTTCGCTACCAATTCTGCTATCTCCTGCATTTCGATGGAAAAAAAGAGCCTTTCAGAGAGAAAAATAATACTAATTTTACATGACTTCACAGTCAATAATGGTGGCCATTTATACTTTTGAATGATTATGAATTTATGCTTTTAGCTGAATGTGGATGATCATGAGAACAGCTGATATTTCCATTATATCAAGTAATTTATGGGTATCATGCAGGCCACAGATTCTATTAAGCTATGTTGTTATGTTCGTTGCAGAGTTATTTTGTTAATTTACTTCGCACCCCCCACCCTTCCCCCCTTCCCTGCTCACACACACACACACACACACACACACACACACACACACGCACCGTTAGAAATTTACCTCAGGATTCGTCTGTTCCTCAACGGAAATTCTCTTGCTTTGTTTCTGCCCCATGTCTGGAATATCCTACCTTAAGTAGAAAGAAATTGATAATTTGAGACATAATCTGACGCGTAAAAAATGACCAGCACCACAATCGCCGATAAACTTGAGGATTTAAGTTTCTGAAGACCAGGCTACATCAGGCAGGCCAAGAAAAAAAGCAAAGAAAAAAAAAAAATCAAATTAAATTTAGCTAGACCTGAAACCCTGAACGATCGCATTATCTACTCATTTCGGATGATCGGATCCTTTGTCAAAAAGATGGGTAAAGTGATCATACCCAATTTGTATTAAGCCAAGATAATAACAACCATCATTGCTACATGCTTTACAGTTTACTTAGACGGCAAGATTTATCCCCGTATTCCATGAAGTGAGTTCATGTTTCAAACCCATACAGCAGCAAGTGCGTTAATAAACATAAAGTGTCCAGATGAGCTGGAAACTTACAGTACTGCAGCAGTGCTTAACGCACATCCCCTCTGGCTGCTCTTCGGAGTTCTTATGAGGAGAACCCGTTTCTGCGCACGTACTAAACTGACATTCGGAGTAACGAGTGGGTCCGGATCCAGGGGGGTGCGGGGTTGGTCTACGCCCCCCCAGATTTTTGCCGCGCCCCTCAGCTCCTCCTTACTTACTGGCGTTTATTTCAGCGCATTGACTGTGTGCTTCAGCCAAAATCTACAGATCGTTCAATCATTTAATAGCATTTTTCAAATGGATTTTCTTGATGTTTCTGATTGGCTGGTCGAATATTGGCAACGAAGTCTGTAGCTCCACCTTCGCAGCCGCTGATAGAACTGATATCGACCAGAAATTTTTTACCAAGCTGGTCTCGGCTCGAGTAGTTGTCAGGCATGTTGAGTAGCGGTTTCATTAACTTTTGATTGAACAATTAGTTTCTACTATTAAGCACTAATATTCTATGCCTTAATTTAAGTTTATACCTTTATTTGTACTCATCATATTTCATCATCGACATAGTCTTTCAGTTCACGTAATTAGGTAAGCTAGTCCTGTTAGCTTGGTTATCCACAGCCACTTTTTTCTTATTTATACTTATACGAGTTTGTTTAAAGGAAAAAAAGAAAGAATTGTGCATCGATTTATAATCACCAAAGCATCTACTAGCTCAGACACGTCTAGTGCA
This sequence comes from Gymnothorax javanicus, assembly GCA_029692085.1. Taxonomy (NCBI): domain Eukaryota; kingdom Metazoa; phylum Chordata; class Actinopteri; order Anguilliformes; family Muraenidae; genus Gymnothorax; species Gymnothorax javanicus. Next base: position 12,534,000 of record CM056206.1, on the reverse strand, counting down.
GGCAGAGCGCGCTAGCGTTAGCTTTTCTTCCTCTCATGGTGCGGAGAATAATGCTACTGCGGGTGATACAGTTAGAGAGCATGGTCTTACCCTTAGGAAAAAGAAGTTTATTCAAGTGTGCTACTAGTATACCTCTTCTAAACTAAAAATAAGAGAGTATACTTTCAGTTTACTTTTGATGTACTTATCAGAGATATACTTAGCAAAATAATACTTAAGTATACGTAGCTCATACTGAAAAGTATGCAGAAAAGTCTAAGTATATTTGGCTAATACTTGTACCTAAACTGTTGATTATTATACTTTTCTTGAGTATATCTCAAAGTATTTAAATATTCATGCCTAATGTTCGAGTATACTGGCTTGCAGTTAGGCTACTATCAGAAGAATAAGCACATTAAAATATTTTTACCATACATATTGGCTTCTTTGAAGTATACTGCACTATATTTTTACTCAGTTTTTACTTTGTCATGGACTTAGATATTCCACATGTACCTTTGCAGTAATAAGTCAGCTTTGGGGCAGCATAGCAGAGTAAATAGCACATGGGTGGAGCTGAACTTGATTTTTATGCAGAATTATTAACCCACACAGAAACAGATAAACAATTGTCTGATTTTATTTGAGAACAAATTAGACAATTATTCCAGTATTGACAGACTTGATACATACTCTTACAAAAAAAAGTATACTTCAAGTTTAAGCAACATAAACTTAAAGTACCCATCTAGTTTACATCTAAGTTTTATTTTGTACTGCAAGTACACTACAAGTGAACTTTTAAGTATACTGTGACTTAACTAGTTGTATACATCTAGCATACTTTTCAATTTATGAAAGTATACATTTAAGTTTACTGCAAGTAAACTTACAGATATATTGCTAGTTTATTAGTTGTATACTTCTAGTAAACTTTTCAGTTCATGAAAGTATACTGTGAAGTATACTGCTAGTAAACTTAAAGATGAACTAATAGTTCACTAGTTATATACTTCTAGCACAATTTCTAGTTTATAAAAGTATAATTTGCAGTATACTGCAAGTAAACTTACAGATATACTGCTAGTTTATTAGTTACATACTTCTAGCAAACTTTTCTGTTCATGAAAGTATACTGTGAAGTATACTGCTAGTAAACTTAAAGATGAAATATTAGTTCACTAGTTATATACTTTTAGCACAATGTCTAATTTATAAAAGTATACTTTGAAGTATACTGAGAGTAAATTCAGATGTACTACAACTTTACTTGTTATTTACTTCAAGCCAACTTTTTAGTTCATGAAAGTGCACTTTGAAGTATACTGCAAGTAAACTTATAGGTAGACTACAAGTCCACTAGTTCTATACTTCAAGCCCTCGATAGTTTAAATTTAGTTTTAAACTTTCAGGGAGCCAAAAGTTTTTTTCTTTTTAAACTGCAAGTATACTTCAAAGTCTTCTTTAAGCTAACTTAACATCGTACTCACAGCTTATGATTATTGCAATGCAAAATATATTACTGTTGCTATTCAGATATTATTTAACGTTAGTAGACGAGAGGTTACCTCATGTACTCTACTAGTAGACAATGCTTAAGTGCCTTCTGCTTTAATTTACAGATGAAGGTACTTATAAGAATTTACAATTAAACACATACTCAGGATTGAGAACAAAATCGATTCCTTTATAAATTAAATATTCAAAACAAAAAATACCTCCTTCTCTCATATGGAACCAGAAATATGCATAAAATATTAATTAGCACTGCCTTCAGCCTGACTAGTAGGCTGAAGGACTCAAGCAAAGGCTGATGAAATATTCCGAATGAGTACACCGATGAGCTGTTTTTTGGTTAATGGAGTTCTGTATCACAGTCAAAAATATGACCGACTAAAGAAAAGATGCAACAGTGCTGTAATACTTGAAAGATGGTACATTCTATTTGATAAATGTTTTAATCATTTTTAAACAATAGTGTGGACATCAAAGCCCTGCATATTGTACCTTTACCAAACATTGCTGTGTTTAAGTTGAGATATCAGTTCAATCTAGCTGGCCATTATGTGCAGATTCATAGATAAATGTACACAGTATTTTCAGACATGAGATTAAGAAGACTGGAACTTCAGTGCTATCTGACATAGTGACAATGAAATGTCTGTACTACTTTCAAAACAAGCAACCGTACCACAACTTGATCTCCACCAGCTGTGTGGTTGAAGCTAAGCAGATATAGGCTTGGTTTGTGCTTGGATGGGAGATCACCTGGGAAAAATGTTGCTGCTGGAGGAGGTGATGGTGGGTGAGTAGATAAGGATCTTCCCTCTGGTGGAATAATACTCCAGTGCAGTGATGAGGATGTTTTCTGTCTGATGAGATGTGAACCTGAAGTTCTGACTCACTGTGGTCAATTAACATCCAATGGCACTCTTTAAGTTTCCTAGCAGTATACCTCACAGTATACTTTCATGAACTGAAAAGTTTACTAGAAGTATACAAATAATAAACTAGCAATATATCTGTAAGTTTACTTGCAGTATACTTAAATGTATACTTTCATAAATTGAAAAGTATGCTAGAAGTATACAACTAGTTCACTCACAGTATACTAAGAAGTTCACTTGTAGTGTACTTGCAGTAAAGAATAAAACTTAGACGTAAACTAGATGGGTACTTTCAGTTTACTTTGCTTAAACTTGAAGTATACATAAAAGTATACTTTTATGAACTTAATAATGTTCCAATTTAGTTCAAAGAAGTATTAAATTAGTATACTTTCTAGTACACTACAAGTACATGGTCCGTAGTATACTTGCTATACTTATACGCAAGTATACTTAATAAAATGAACTTCAAGTATACTACTTTTTGCTAAGGGTACGTTCATTTTCAAGGTGCCTAATTTCCGTCAAATACTCATCAGACACCAATAAAAGGAAAGCAGAAGAGTTCTTTAATGTTGCAACTTAAATTTTGCGAATTATCATTGCATTTTACCGATCAGAAACTATTTTGACTGGGTCGGTTCCAGAAGCTACCAGACTGTGACCTGGCCCGAATCCAGACATTTCCATAATGTTTTTCGTGGATAATGTAATGTGTAAAAATGCAAAAAAATTGACAAATAATTCTATAAAATGTACACATCAAAGCTCACTGTTATATACAATATTAAATACCCCCGGAATGCAGCAAGCAAATTACTTTTTTATTTGCTCACGTGCATCTTACCCCACTCTACCCTATATCAAACCATCACTACGTTTTCAGCTTGTTCACCGTTCTAACTCCTCATTATCAAATAAATGGTTCAATTTGGTGACCATTCATCAATAATTATACTAATCAAGAGCCTACTGATATTATGAAAGTTATTGGTACATCTATTTAAATTTCTCTCTTATTATTCTGCAGTTTCCCATATAGCATGATGTGAACATGAAACTTTAATTGTTCATAACATGCATAACTACTTTTGACAATATTGCCTAAAAGGGTACTGAAGATAAAGTAACAACTCATTAAAAGTCTATGGTTGCATTTGTGGTTAGAATGAAAATCTGCATATGCGGCAGTCCCCCAGGACTGAGTTTCAGAAGCACTGCTCTAGCCATTGCCATGTACAAGTCTCGTACTCATGGGCAGAAATTAGAAAGAGACCAGCAACTGGAGGAACTATTGCCCACCTGTTAGGCCCAAACTACACTGAGAGGAATAGGTACAGTGCTACATTAAAAGCATAGGAGAGACTGTAAGGTGTCTTGCTGTTAATGAGTTGCCCCTCCGTGGAACCTCTGAGAGCCCTCTGTCTATGAATGATGATTTCTCTGCTGGGCTTTTCCTGAAGCTGTTTGAGTACATTCTCACAAAGGATGCTAAGCTTAGAGAGATCGCCAGTAGCATACCTCAAAATAGAAAATGGTGGTTTGTCTTTTATTTCATAGCCATTTCCCACAACCCACAGCACAATAATGGAAGGACACGAAGGAAAGTGTTGAGTGGAAGAAATTCTGACACATCGGGTTGTTGCAGAATACTGTAACGTTTGTGCTTCGTGCACAGTTCAGATGGACAGAGGAGTTGAGGACTCAGGTGCAATGGTCTTGGTTGTATTTTCGCATTTTCATAAATACAGTGTTTTTGCGTTTATATTCTAAACTATTAAATCTTAGTGCCGTATATGCACTGTATTTAGAGGAACCTCATTTTCTTTTTGCTTTCTTGTTTGTAATACATTGTTAAGGCAGCTTTAGCCCAGACAACCAAAAGCATAGGTTGGGTAACCAAAAATCTGAAAACTGATGAGAGGTTCCAAAAATGTTTCAAGCCCTGCAGTATTTCCTGTTTCCTAATCCCATACTTAAAAATATTTGTTTAGAGCCGAAACAGATGTTTGGCCTGTTGAAGCAAAGATGCCTTGTCCTGGTACACTGACCATGAGCATCAGTTTTGGTAAAGAACAATGACCCATTGTATTCCATGGACATACTGACAGTTAAAACACTTTAGCTGAATTCATATCATTGGTTCCAGGATACAATATTTGATTTTATAATTATACTTAATACATAATATACATGTATTTTAAATCATTTACATCATCGGGTATTGCGTATGAAACAATATAAGTGCACACAAAAGATCCAAGCGCAAGCCTAAATCCACAGCTTCCCTAAGGTTTCCAAAGAATTAGTTGTGTTATCACAGACCGTCTATTTAGAATGTACAAACAAAGTATACCATGTCACAGAATGTTTCTGGCCGGAGGGCTGCACCAGGGTTTGCCCAGTCACTGTCATGGTTTAGGCGTGCGTTTGTTTGTTGGACCTATCTTTGTTCTATCGTCCGGGACGATATCAGATTTCTTTTCCATCGAATTCCTGGCCCAGCTGGCTGATTGAGCTGGGGCGGAGTTTTCCGGACTATATATATGGCCGGGGGTTCGCCACGCCTATCGCTAGAGTGTCTGTTTGTTTCTAGCACTTCGGCCAAAGATATGTCTAGTCAGTTTTCCTAGTGACTTGTTATCCTCCATTTATTGTTAGAAATTGCTTCTTTTAGAAGTTTTTTCTCTTCTCTTTGTTTATTCTCTCTCGCATTGCTTCCGTGTTGCGGACTTTTATTCGTCCTTGGAAGCATGAGCTTTTATCGGAGGTGTGTACCTCTTTTGTGTTTGTCTCTTATCTAGGCTGCTCTTTGTTCTTTCGCTCACTGGTTGCTGCACCTGGCGTCCTATCACCACCCATTACAGTAACTCTATGAGTTGATCCAGCTCAATTTTGGGTGTGGCCCATTTGGGGCTCCTCCCGGGGGTACCCCCCCACAGAAAATTTCTGGCAGTGACCATTCCTGAACCAGGGGGCTGTGCCGAACATTTTGCACCAGATTTCATCCTGTAACTCAATGAGCTGATCCGGCTCAATTTTGGGGACCCCTATAATTCTGTCTGCCGGACCCCTCCTACCAATGAAATTTTCTGGCACCCCTCATCCTAAGGTGTGGAGATGACCAGCATAAAACACAGGGATGTTTCAAGTTGTTTCTTTCTAGATTGATCAAGCTGGGTTGGGCGTGTCTCATTTTTACCCCTCATCACTACACCCACCAGCTGGAGCCCGGAAGAAGTCCAGATCCTTCTATTGGGACCAATGCCCGACAGTGTGACAGGGATTAGAATTGGTAACCTTCCCAGCTTGGCTGACCCCCCTGGGCTCTCAGTCTAAAATTAGTTGAATTGTACCCACCGCCATTTTTCTGTATCACGTGACTCGTCTGCACATCATATGCTGGGTCTGCACGTTGTGATTGGTCGAGCACGTGTAACATTGCAGCAGGTAGCCCCCACACGGTGAGTAACTTCCTCGCGTGACGTGAAAATATCTAGCATGCTAGATACGCTGCTGCGCTGTCACGCGAGGAAGTTACACCGCTAAAACCATCCCCACACGAAGCGGCATTGCCTGATGCAGTATACATGCATGTCACTTGCCTCAGGCAAAGTTGCACTGTCTGGGGCAGGCTTCGTATGCATTTTTTTTTTTGAGGTCTTAAGGGCGAAATTTCTGCGATTTAATAACAGCCAAATTTCCTCCCGCCGTTCGCAAATTTTTAAGTTTATATGTTTATCATTATTACCGTTGTTTTGGTAATCTAAATACTGATACAACATTTTTCTTAGGGTAAATGTTCCATTACCATTACCTGGGCACTGTGACACCTCATTAAGGAATGCACAGCTAAACTGATTTATTGGAGGCCAATAGAAATTCTCATAAATATATTCACACCCAAGCCTACATAAGCAGGCATTGACCATCACCAGGGACATATGCCAGTCTTGTTGCACTGTAAGCTTTAGCATTTTCCTCCCATGTATGAAGGCACTGAACTTCCACATGACCTTCGTCATCTCATCTAAACCAAAAGGATGTGGGCCTTAAAATGTATATAGAAATTTATCCATCAAAAACTTTCATCTGTCCAAGTTCCACGTGTGGGTTTTTGGATCATGTAATTCCCCTGGTTGAAGCTGGATACATTCCTACTAGGGATGCAAACTATCGATTAATTCATTAATCATTAGTTGGTTCACCTTATCGATCGATTAACGATTAATTGATAAACGGCAATTCTCCTGAGAACCTGAATTTCCCTTAGTATCAATAGGTTCTACAACATAAAAAGCTAACCATTGCTTATGATACAGTGAATAAAAAATGCATGCTATATTCATTTATCAATGATTTATTGAACAGAATTCTAAATAGAAAATAAATTATTATGTAGGCTAAGTAAAAGTACTAGTGCCATAACTGAAAGTTACTTCGGTAAAAGTTGAAGTCACCCATAAGAAAATTACTTGAGTAAAAGTCTTGAAGTAGTTCACATTAAATGTACTCAAGTACAAAAAGTATCTGGTGAGAAAATATCCTTAAGTATCAAAAGTGCAAGTACAAGTACAAAGTATTTTTCATAGTACGCATAGAAAGAAACAAAACAACCACACATTGTTCTCTTCTTGTTCTCTTTAATCAACTTGCAGGTGAATGAAAGATGCAGTATTCAAAAAACAAACAGGCAGTCTGTGCTTCATCTTCTTTGAGTTTACTGGCAGTTCAAAAAACCATTATAATTGACTATAATTAATAGTAGAACGACGCAGTATCAATACCATGTCGATTTTTTGCTTCAGAAAACTGATTTTTCTTAACTACTTATTGGAATACCATTGGCTCACTATAGCTCAGGTGGTTGCTACAGAAGACAACGATTTTTTCTGTAGCAAGAGAGAATTTTTTTTGAACTGCTGGATAGATACTGTGGGCAAGTATATTGAGCAGTTTGCACATCAGGCTTAGCTGAGAAGTTTAATTCAGGCAACTCCTGAAAAACAGGAATTGGAGTGAACTCGTCCATAATATTCTAAACGTGTTTGAGCTGCTTGCTTGTGAATATTCAATAACTGATCCTGGAGTGCCATCTTGTGACAGAATATTGTAACTGCGTGCATAAATTTGCAGCTCCATGTCTGCTGGCGGGCACATCTGCACAAAGCGCGGTTAAGATACCGTGCCGAGCACCGTTGTTCTTCTCGAACACGCCAAATCCAGATAATCCTTAAATGATTAATTACATTCATATTTTAATTTGTAACGAGTGACGAACTGGCCAGTGTCAAAGTAACGAAGTAAAAGTATACTTTTTCTCTTTTAAATGTAGTAAAGTAAAAGTCCCGGTTTAAAAAAAAAAAAAAAACTCAAGTACAAATCCTCAAAAAAAAAAAAAAACTACTTAAGTACATGTACTTCGTTACTATACACCTCTGCTCATGAACCATATAACAAGCGCTTCCGATATCCAGTCGGATATTTAAAACAACCAACTAAACGACCAACTATAACAACCCGCCTGGAAGCCCGCTACAAAAAGAAGGCGGCTGAGCTAAAAACACGACTAGCCGCGGCAAATGTGGCTCTGACAACAGATTGTTGGACTGCATTAACTACAGAAAGCTACATTACCATCACTTGTCACTATACTGACAAGGACTGGCAGGTAAAGTTCTCACGGAAAGCATGTCCGAGAGACATACAGCTGATAATTTATCTGACAAACTTAACCAGGCTGTGGAGTCATGGGGCCTCACCGGGCGTGTACCAGCCTACTTAAAGACAACGCTCGGAACATTGTCTCCGCAAACAGTCCCGCACGAGTCTGTTGGAATTCGGTTTCATGCTTTGCACATACCCTACATCTGGCGGTCAGTGATGGATTTTCTGCTGCTGGTGTGAATCGAGTAATTGTAGCTGCTGACCCCGCACTCCAGTTTGATCGCTTCGTGCTCGTGCGTAGTCACGCACGCGTTGCGTCAGGTACGTCAAGCGTGGGCCAGATTCGGCAATGGCGCCCTCGACTGGCGGCGCCACTACATTTCACAGGAAAAAAAAAAAAAAAAAAAAACTCTCGGTGTAGGACCGTAAAATGTTCAATTAATTGACGAATAATTTTAATTAATCGAGTAAACTGTTTTCGACAATTAATCGGTTAATCGGTTAATTGTTTACATCCCTAAATATCCTTCAAGATGACATCAATTAACGCCTCAAAAAGCACATTACAGTTCAGCTACCATTTATCATCGTATAAATTCATATCATGTTAAGGCTACATTAAAAAATGTAAAGGAGCTGTGTCACGATTACTGCGCATGCTCAGAACACACATCCTAAGAAAGTGAATCTGCTTGACTGCAAGTCATACTCTGATTCCATCCTTGCCAATCTGTCTTTGTTTTGCATTGTATTTACATGTTTTAGTTACTCCAACATTGCGATTTTTATATTAAGGAGCTTTCTATAGAAATTCAAGGATTCAAAGTGCTATTTTTATTTTTGGGCAGGGCCCAGAAGCGGCCCGGCCCTAACAAACGCGAATGTCCCCACGTGAGTGACTGACTGAGGGATCAAGTTCAACGATTGGCTTGCCGGCGGGGAAGAAGTTCAGCGATTGGTCGGCCTGCGGGGAAGAGGCCCAGCCATATACTAGGTCAGGGGTGGCCAACCCTGGTGAGTTAGTTGTACTTATTGCAGGTTACAATGCTTTCAGTGAGTTGTTAAGGGAAAAGAGTACTGGTTACTTTGAGTCATTTACAGTTGTCTCAGTTGCAAGAAACTTGAGGCACTTAATGATTTCAATTGCAGTGTGTAACACCACATTTTATTTTCAATATTTTTTCAGTGAAAAAGATGGGCATAAATTTTAATAAAATGCTATGATTGTTTTGAATCAAACGGCTTTGACTCAATTTGTCCTCTGAATGATCAATATCATCTGATGCACATATACTGCACCTTGTGTTATCTCCATTTTTAATTTTTAAGTTAACTATGCAGAATATCGCAATATATTGTGATATCATGATATCGTGATATATCGTGATACTATCGTATCGTTACCCAAGTATCGTGATATGTATCGTATCGAGAGGTCCTTGCGAATACTCACCCCTACTGACCAGTCTCCCCACAGCTGCCACAGAGGAGCACCCCCATAACAGGACCCTGAACCACCATGTTTCACCACAGGCATGGCGTTAGCTAGTTGATAAGCAGTACCCGTTTTCTCCAGACAAACCTTTTAGACTTCTCTCTCGAACATGGTTGTTGTTCCGGCAGGTTCCCCCATCTCTACAGGAAACTTCCGTAGCTCTGCTAGAGTGGCTATAGAGTTCTTGGTCTCCTTCCCTACAAATGCCCTTCCATTCAGGTAACGGAGTCTGGCCAGAGAGTTTGGGTGGCTACAAACTTCTTTCATTTCACAATTGCAGGGCAAGTGTCTTCCAGGGAAGATCCAAAGCTTTAGATATGGTTGTAGACCCTTGTCCAGATCCACATCTCAACACCGTTTTTGCTGATAAGGGTTGTGGGGCCTTATATACACACATGGGTTTTCCCTTTCAAAGATGAATTTGACAGAGGTGGGCTCCATTCCAAAGAAATGCAACCAAGTGTCAATAAATTCGCCTTCGATTGCAAGCATTGCATTCTGGGAAATACACCTTTCCCTCATACAGCGATACAAATGTGTAAGATATGGAGACTTCATAATTTCAATGCAACCTCAAACAATATTAAGCAATGTTAGAAAATAAAACCTTTGCATATTGCTAGGTTATGACTAATAATCACATAAGTGAAAAACAAACTATTATTACAATAGGAATCAATACTCATTTATTTAGATGTTGGGTTTCAAATGATGCATCTCCTTTGGCCTCTTCCAAATTACGATGACCAAAGCGCAAAACCACCTATCCGCAGAATTTTTCTGATTGGCCGATTTCACTTTGGATGAGGAGAACAAGGAAGGCTGCTCATCCAAAGTGAAATCCGCCAATCAGAAAAATTATGCAGATAGGTTTTGCGCTTTAGTTATCGAGATTTTGTCCTTTTCCTTCAAGATCAAACGTGATAGAAAAGCTGAGCATCTCTAACTGATTTAAAGATTACAGGTCTTCGTGGTTTTGCAATAATGCCAAGACGTGCCATTTTTAATTCAATTTAAAGTAAAACTTGCCTGTAGGGTAAACTTCTTGAGTTAGTGAGGAAGCACAGTGCACAGTTAAAGAATGTCTCATGCGTATTTGATTGACATGTTGGCTTGAAAACTAGGCTTGTATTGCTGAGGCTCCACTGTGCAGATAATGGTACTCGAAAAGTTCTTCCCAACGTCTTAAAACTACAACAGAAGCAGGGAAGGGAGGCTTCAGTTCCGGTGGCCATTTTTCATCCACTAATATGTTGTACTAATTCCCATTCAAAACTCAAAATATGTTTCAAAATAATTGCTTCTGTGGCCATGTTAAGAACAAGCATGACCAACTTTCCCAGAACAGAAATGGAAATCCATAACCATGTTCAAAAAGCGTGATGCGACAGTATATTTGCCACTTATCGGACCTCAGAATGGATTCGGTCCATCTTCCAAACAAACGGCAAGCTTTCATGGGAGCATTCTGTGCTTTCCCCGGCAGAGTTCCTGTGCAGTGTAGCGCCCCCTGGAGAGCTGGTAGTCCACCCCCCTTGTTCACACTTTTCTGGTTGCCGGAATCAGTCAAGGTCAGGAAGCCACAGGGTCACTTCCTCCACACCTGCCGTCCAGCAATGTAGGTCGCTCTGACGTTGAGCTCATCATCCAATAGGACGAAGTCTGTTTTAAAGGGAGGATAACTAAATGACAAACTTACCTCTATTGAGCCCTAATGGTTGGTCAGTGGTAGCAGGATATGGTTTGAACATAAACAGTATAACAACACACAATGGCTCTAGCACAACAGCTGTCATTTCCCTCAAATAAAACAATAATGCCAGAAGTGAGCATGTGAATGAAGCCATGGTAAGTACTGCAGGTGCTCATGCATGTATGCAACAGTTGAGTTGGAAAGAGGAAGGGCGCCATCTGCTGTTTGGTGACTGACCTGCGTCGGTGCCATAGTCCAAGGAGCCCTTCAGATGGGTGAGGCCAAGGAGCTGAGCAGGGTGCAGAGATGCAGCTTCTAGAGCAGATTCTACAGTGCAGCCTGAAGAAAGACCAAACCGGAGTAACCAAACACTTCTAGAATATAGCCTGAGTGACACCACGCTTTTACCCTGCAGCCCGAGTAACCAAACACTTCTACACTGCAGCCTGAGTAACAACACACTTCTACACTACTGCCTGAGTAACACCACACTTCTACACTGCAGCCTGAGTAACACCACACTTCTACACTGCAGCCTGAGTAACACCACACTTCTACACTGAAGCCTGAGTAACATCACACTTCTACACTGCAGCCTGAGTAACACCACACTTCTACACTGCAGCCACAGTAACACCACACTTCTACACTGCAGCCTGCGTAACATCACACTTCTACACTGCAGCCTGAATAACACCAAACTTCTACACTGCAATCTGAGTAACACCACAGTTCCTGTAGCCTAAGTAAAACCATACTTCTACATTACAGTCTGAGTAACACCACACTTCTACACTGCAGCCTGAGTAACACCACACTTCTACACTGAAGCCTGAGTAACACCACACTTCTACACTGCAGCCTGAGTAACACCACACTTCTACACTGCAGCCACAGTAACACCACACTTCTACACTGCAGCCTGCGTAACATCACACTTCTACACTGCAGCCTGAATAACACCAAACTTCTACACTGCAATCTGAGTAACACCACAGTTCTAAATTGTAGCCTAAGTAAAACCATACTTCTACATTACAGTCTGAGTAACACCACACTTTTACACTGCAGCCCCAGTAACACCACACTTCTATACTGCGGCCTGAGTGACACCACACTTGTACAGTGTAGCCAGAGTAACACCACACTTCTACACTGCATCGGAAGTAACACCATATTTCGACACTACATCCTGAGTAACACCACACTTCTACAGTGTAGCCTGAGTAACACCACACTTCTACACTGTAGCCTGAGTAACATCACACATCTACACTACAGCCTGAGTAACACCACACTTCTACACTGTAGCCTGAGTAACATCACACATCTACACTACAGCCTGAGTAACACCACACTTCTACACTGCAGCCTGAGGAGATACCAAGCCTGGGTAACACCACACTTCTACACTGCAGCCCCAGTAACACCACACTTTGACACTGCAATCTGAGTAACACCTCACTTCTACACTGTAGCCAAAGTAACACCATATTTCTACACTACAGCCTGAGTAACACCACACTTCTACACTGTAGCCTGAGTAACACCACACTTCTACACTGCAGCCCCAGTAATGCCACACTTCTACACTGAAGCCTGAGTAACACCACCCTTCCACACTACAGCCTGAGTAACACCACACTTCTACACTACAGCCCCAGTAACACCACACTTCTACACTGCGGCCTAAGGAGAGACCAAGGCTGAGTAACACCACACTTCTACACTGCGGCCTGAATAAAACCACACTTCTACACTGCAGTCTGAGTAACACCACACTTCTACACTGTTTCATGAGTAACATCACACTTCTACACTGCAGCCTGAGTAACATCAAACTTCTACACTGCAGCCCCAGTAACACCACACTTCTACACTGCAATCTAAGTAACACCTCACTTCTACACTGTCGCCAAAGTAACACCATACTTCTACACTACAGCCTGAGTAACACCACACTTCTACACTGTAGCCTGAGTAACACCACACTTCTACACTGCAGCCCCAGTAATGCCACACTTCTACACTGAAGCCTGAGTAACACCACCCTTCCACACTACAGCCTGAGTAACACCACACTTCTACACTGCAGCCCCAGTAATGCCACACTTCTACACTGAAGCCTGAGTAACACCACCCTTCCACACTGCAGCCCCAGTAACACCACACTTCTACACTGCGGCCTAAGGAGAGACCAAGGCTGAGTAACACCACACTTCTACACTGCGGCCTGATTAACACCATACATCTCCACTACAGCCTGAGTAACACCACACTTCTACACTGCAGCCTGAATAAAACCACACTTCTACACTGCAGCCTGAGTAACACCAAACTTCTACACTGCAGCCCCAGTAACACCACACTTCTACACTGCAATCTAAGTAACACCTCACTTCTACACTGTCGCCAAAGTAACACCATACTTCTACACTACAGCCTGAGTAACACCACACTTCTACACTGCAGTCTGAGTAACACCACACTTCTACACTGCAGCCTGAGTAACAACACACTTCTACACTGCAGCCTGAGTAACACCACACTTCTACACTGCAGTCTGAGTAACACCACACTTCTACACTGCAGTCTGGGTAACACCACACTTCTACACTGCAGTCTGAATAACACCACACTTCTACACTGCAGTCTGAGTAACACCACACTTCTACACTGCAGCCTGAGTAACAACACACTTCTACACTGCAGTCTGAGTAACACCACACTTCTACACTGCAGTCTGAGTAACACCACACTTCTAAACTGCAGTCTGGGTAACACCACACTTCTACACTGCAGTCTGAGTAACACCACACTTCTACACTGCAGTCTGAGTAACACCACACTTCTACAGTGCTGTGAAAAAGTATTTTCCCCCTTCCTGATTTCTTACTTTTTTGCATATTTTTCACACTTCAATGTTTCAGATCATCAAACAAATTTTAATGTAAGACAAAGATAATCCGAGTAAATACAAAATGCAGTTTTGAAATGATGATTTCATTTATTAAGGGGAAAAAGCTATCCAAACCTACCTGGCCGTACGTGAAAAAGTTATTACCCCCCTTGTTAAATTATGAATTAACTGTGATTAACCGCATTTTTTGAGTCCAATTTCACTAGCAACACCCAGGCATAATTACTGCCAGACCTGTTGAATCAAGAAATCACTTCAATAGAACCTGTTTGACAAAGTGAAGTAGGATAAAAGATCTCAAAAAGCAACATATCATGCTGCGAACTAAAGAAATTCAAGAACAGATGAGAAACAAAGAAATTGACATCCATCAGTATGGAAAAGGTTGCAAAGCCATTTCTAAGGCTTTAGGACTCCAGCGAACCACGGTGAAAGCCATTATTCACAAATGGAGAAAACTAGGAACAGTGGTGAACCTTCCCAGGAGTGGCCGGCCTACCAAAATTACTCCAAAAGGGCATCAACAACTCATCCAGGAGGTCACGAAAGAACCCAGAACAACATCTGAAAAAATGCAGGCCTCACTTGCCACATTTAAAGTCAGCATTCATGATTCAACAATAAGAAAGAGACTGGGCAAAAATGGCATCCATGGGAGAGTTCCAAGGCAAAAACCACTGCTGACCAAAAAGAACACAAAGGCTCATCTCACATTTGCCAAAATACATCTTGATGATCCCCAAGACTTTTGGGAAAATATTTTGTGGACTGACAAGACAAAAGTTGAACTTTTTGGAAGGTGTGCATCCCGTTACATCAGGCGTAAAACTAACATATCATTTCATAAGAAGTACATCATACCAAAAGTCAAACATGGTGGTGGTAGTGTGATGGTTTGGGGCTGCTTTGCTGCTTCAGAACCTGGACGACTCGTTGTAATTGATGGAATTATGAATCCTGCTCTCTACCGGAAAATCCTGAAGGAGAATGTCCAACCATCAGTTGGTGACCTCAAGCTCAAGCGCACTTTGGTTATGCAGCAGGACAATGATCTAAAACACATCAGCAAGTCCACCTCTGAATGGCTTAAAAAAACAAAATGAAGGTTTTGGAGCGGCCTAAGCAAAGTCTGGACTTATCTCCGATTGCGATGCTGTGGCATGACCTTAAACAGGCCGTTCATGCTCAAAAACTCTCCAATGTGGCTGAATTAAAACATTCTGCAAAGAAGAGTGGGCCACAATTCCTCCACAGCGATGTGAAAGACTCATTGCCAGTTATCGCAAATACTTGATTGCAGTTGTTGTGGCAGAGGGTGGCACAACCAGTTATTAGGTTTAGGGGGCAATTACTTTTTCACACCAGGCCAGGTGGGTTTGGATAGCATTTTCCCCTTAATAAATTAAATCATCATTTAAAAACTGCATTTTGTATTTACTTGCATTTTCTTTGTCTAGTATTAAAATTTGTTTGCTGACTTGTTTGAAAATTTGTTTGCATATTTGGCACATTTAAGTGTGCCAAATATGCAAAAAAAATAAGAAATCAGGAAGGGGGCAAATACTTTTTCATGGCACTGTACACTGCAGTCTGAGTAACACCACACTTCTACACTGTAGTCTGAGTAACACCACACTTCTACACTGTTGCCTGAGTAACACCACACTTCTACACTGTTGCCTGAGTAACACCACACTTCTACACAGTTGCCTGAGTAACGCCACACTTCTACTCTGTAGTTTGAGAAACACAGATGGTGGTGAGACAGTAACTGACCTGAGACCTGTTGAAAGTGTCTGATGCACATATCCATGGTGGCGATGCTGCCGCTCAGGGTCTTGGTACCTGTATGGAGAAGAGATGCTCAATTATGCACAATTATACAACAAACAGATTTACAGACTCATCAAATCGATCCCACTAACTAAAGCTGCTGTAAGTGATATATTTTTGCTAAAAGAAGAGTTAAATTGCTCCACATTTGGACAGAGATCATTGATTTAGAGCGTCTGGACCGTGACAGAAGTCTCTCAGTCACTTTCATCATCAGAGCAGCATATAAAATCCTGCAGTCACCCACTGCCTCCATCCAATTAGGTGAAAAAGCGCCATAAAGATGCGGTCTTCTCTGCTTGTGAACGCACAGAGAGCCGAAGGTGCGTTGTTGACAATGGCGGAGCAGATGAAGCTATAGATCCCACGAGAGACGGCGTACACAATTAGCCCCTTGCCTGATGACGAACACGCTAAGGCAGGGGTGTCCAATTTTACCCATAAAGGGCCAGTGTGGTTGCTGGTTTTTCTGACACCCAACACTAACACACCTGCTTCAAATTATAAAGGTCTTGACTGAGCCCCCTGATCACTTAATTAGTTGATTAAGTTGCTGTAACCGTGGGCTGTAACAAAGACCTGCACCAACACTGGCCCTTCACGGATAAGAATGGACACCCCAGCACTAGGGATTATGGGATTGAAGTGGGGCCTCGCTATCTCACTTTGCACCAAAACAGATATGTTGTAGCCGACAAGGTGATTGAAATTTGATTGAATCTGAGAAGATACATCGTATTCGTATTATCTTACTAAGCATGCATTGACGCACTGCATCGCACAGATTTAAATGATACAGTGGGAATACGTTGCTACTTTCATCTAATTTGCTAATCAAACTATTTAGCGCATAAAATTATTTGCATTTCAGTCAAAGCCTTATAATGCTACGGTTTTCATGTAGTCCTGTAGCTAGCTAGCTGGCTATTGCAGACATAAAGCGGAGGAATCCGCAAGTTACAATGGAGCAGTACAATTCAACTGAGCCAGAAACACAAAACTAACATCACTAACATAACAGTTGGTGTAATCAAGCCTTTAAAATTTTAATGTGCCATCTAGCTAGAGCTCATGTCATCTGCTACAGCGAGACCCAACTTCAATCACAAAAAGCCTAACGCGTACATCATTATGCTATGGGCCAATTAAACAGCCAAAGCGCCAAAAAACTGTAGGGAACAAATTGAGTCAAGGAAGAGAAAACCGAAGATGGCCAAGAGCCGCGTATAAATCGGTGCCCCTTTCGAGAAGTGGAGGAAACAAAAGGAATCCAATGGTCTAAAAAGTGAGACGCAGCTACGTAGCCTTGCTGCTACTGGACAGGTAAGCTATGTTTTACTCTGTAGTAGTTCAATAGTTTTATTAGTCTCGGGTAGTCCTGTTGGGAGTAGTTTATCGTATGTTCAGTTGTCGTTTGTGGCTGACAACAGTTTGATTAGCTGTGTAACGACAGCAGCAAAACTTGGTAGCTATTGTTATTTGTTCTGACAAAGGGAGGCTGTTGTCTTACTATGACCGCAATGGCATACATTTATGAGGAAAAAATATGCTTTAAAGGGTTAGCAGGAAAGTGTTTTGTGTAAACAACTGTGATTTTTTTCCTCTTTCAACAATCTCCTCACCATATTCAGGGACGCCACCGAGCCATTACCTGTGTGGCTATAAGACACTAGCTAACTTTAGCTAATACTTTCAAAAAGCCATTCATACCAAAGTTTTTGTATGGATGTAATCTGCCGTTCATCCATGTTTTCAATGTGGCTTTCACACGACTATCAGTGAGAGTGTTTGTTTGTATTGTACTTATATTGTAACAGAGTCGCTGCCGTGGTCGCCGCTCTGCATCTCTGCCTCTGTCGGAAACCGATGCGCGTTCATGTGCGGCGTAGGGAAGGGGGGCGGGGACTATTTACTTTGGCAATGAACAGGAGGCTAGCTAAAATGACAAAACCAGTTACAGCAGCTTTAACTTCTGTCTTGTGAAGGTATACAATAAAGGTACTAAGAGGAACCTATATCATTTTTCTAATGAAAATAACAGGTTTTCATAATGCGAGAAAGTAATTTAAAACTACCATCAACAACTCACAACAGTCTAATTAAAAGCCAGTCTTCTGCAACAAAGATTAAATTAATTAACGAAGGTGGCAACTGCACTGGATCACAACAGAACATCATAAACCTACCATCACCATTACTTTGACCTTATTCTCCAATCCCTATAACCTGTCTCTGATCATTTTCTCAACACGGCATTCCTTACAGGTCGTGCTAACTCTTTTACCCAAATAAAATGGGGAATAAATTTAAGTGAAATTACTCATACATATTCAATATTCACATTTTTGTGTCACTAAACTAGAAACTATATTAAATTGTGAACGACACTTCCCATTTCGCAAATAGTCCATTTGGTGAGTCGGTCTCTAATAACTTTTTTGGTGGACTATGTTTTGTTGAAAACATACAAAGAGCCTTATGCGTCACACACAATAATACAATTAAATAGAATACGGACAATGTCTGAGAACAAGCTTGAAATTGATTAAGATATTAAGAGGCCCAAAAAATTCATACAGATGGGTCTAAAACTCTGAGGATCTGCGCACACACAAATATGAGTTTGAGTTTAAAATCCCAAACCTGCCACGTAAGCATGGAGGCCCTCGATCTCAATAACTTGCTGTCCCAGAGTGTGGCGCCCGGGGGGCAGGCCCATGGCTGTAATGGCATCAGTGACCAGCACCAGGCCTGGGGTGTGGAGGGAGAGCCAAGCCGTCATGCCATATCAATAAAAAACAAACAAACAAACACACACACACACACACACACACACACACACACACACGGGATCACTGGTGTAGACTGTGTACAGGGCAGTAACAGGCTGGTTCTCACTGCTGTATAGCATGTACAGGACTCACCTGTAGGGTGTGCCCTGTGTGCGATACGCAGTGCTGCAGGGTTGGTGTGGATGCCATCGGCGATCATGCCGTAGAACACCGTTCGATTGGGTGGCACCTGGTCGCTGGTCAGCAGTCCTACGATGCCGGGGTCCCGGTGATGAAACTGTGGACCACCACAGACAAGCTGGGACTACCAGGCTAGGAACACAACACCAACCTCCTGTGTGCCCTCTTTCAGCACTATGCACATTTGGTGTTCATGAGTGTCCTGCAAGCACGGTGTCTTTTATGCACAGACTGTATAAGAAGATGGACGAAGCAACCGTGACGTCACCCATTGGTTTCAGCATACCATTTAGGAACCCTCAATATTGGCTATTTGAACAGCGCTATTTTGTCATTTTGAAACCAGACGTGATTTCTACTGGACAAGAGCGTGAAGTTCCAGGGAGGAGCGAGAGGTGATTCTATGTGTGGATTTGACCGTATCTGACAATGACCAGAGGATAGCCGCGCCCCATAAAGCATATCTGGATTTATCCTTTATTCTTGTGTATTTGGAGCCACAATTTACAAAAATGAACATCATGATATATCGAAGGAGACTTGACACTTGCGATAGATACCATAAAGTAATGTGGAAAATCATTATTGAAATAATAAATCAGGTGGGAAAGTAGGGTAATATTCTCACAGACTTCTATCGCAGTGTTTCTCAAACCTCTCCTGGCGTACCCCTTGTCCTGCATGCTTTCGATCTCTCCCTGCTCCAGCACAAGTGATTCAAATGATCAGGTCAGAATGAACCTCAGTAGCTGATTGATAGTAAGCGAATCATTTGAATCGCCTGGGCTGGAGCAGGGAGAGATCTAAAGCATGCAGGACAAGGGGCACACCAGGAGAGGTTTGGGAAACACCGTTCTATAGCATTGAACTTCTTCCTGCAATCACCGACGTCGCCATCTGCTGGCATTTAAATAAATGCAATTTTCAGAGATTTCCTCATGGGCTTCATTTTTCAGACCCGCATGCTGTGTCCATCTTTTTATAGTCATGGTTTTATGTATATTTTGTGAGTACTTCCTGTGTACGTGAGCATGTGTATTCTATCCAGTTGGAGCATGTAATCTGTTTGTGAGTTCAGTGCGTTTTAAGTGTGTGTGCCATACATATTGATATGTATGTGCTCATGTTTATATTTTGCCTGTGTGTTTGTTGGGTGTTATGTGTGCGTGTAGCACATTGCCCGCGTTTGTTCAGTGCATGTGTGATCCATCAGGGTTTCACGTGTTCCAGTGATGATCTGTGATTTTGTCGCGTGTTTGTGGGGTTCATACGTGTCGCCTGCAAGCAATTCACGTTCATTCTGATCATGGAGTCAGTGAGTTGTTCTGTGTCCATTTGGTTGCTAAATTGCAGTTTCTATTTCAGTGAAAGATTTCATATTTTAAACTGACAAATTAACAAAAAAACTACTGGGCCAATAAACTGGGGAGCAGAAGCTTGTATAAAATACGGATGCAGATAGCCGCTCAAGAAGGTTGTTGTTGTAACGGCGAGGCCATGCTAACGACAGCACACTGGCCGCAATTAGCTTCAGCGGTAGCTTCAGTGCCTTGCTGGACTCATAGGCTGTATTTCATTCCGTAGGGTTCATCCCTGCGCCCAACACCCTGCAAAGTTACTTCCCTTCGTAGTGAAAACTCTGAGGGGCAGCATGGAGTAGGATTTTCAAGTAACAGTCATTTGGAATGTCCTTCGACATATTTCGGGGCTGCTGCACTCTTCTATGCAAGTGTAAACAAACTCAGCCGGTTCACTGGAGAACTGCTTTCACTGGCCATCGGTTTCGCAGTAGCTTTATAACCAACCGCATAGCTTTCATAAGGCGACAAATAGCCACGGGTAAAAATAAGAAACGACATAACTAGCGTCAGCCAATCGACTGTCATAAGCCAGCAAGCAAGGAAAGCATCAGCTTTCTGTGTGCTAGCTAGCTATTAGCCACCGTTGTTGTCCTCTTCTTAAATGACGTTGAATCACACACGTCACTAGGCTCAGGTCGTCGCACGGCATTGTGGGAGCAAAGTGACCATCGCCTGCTCACTTCGGAAATGGCTGTTTTGTAGGGCCCTTTGAAGGGATTAGTTTTACACACTTTGGATTGGAATGCCCTTCAATATGGCTTCGGTGGGCGTGGCCCTCTTTATATGCGCTTTGAAGTGAACAACCCTATCTTTTGGAATACAGCCATGGGCAGCAGGGTCGTAATCAGCAGTTACCAGCATCTTTCGTTAGCAGCACCATTACCATCAGGTTGAACTCACAGGCTGCATGGCTGCAGTTAGCAGCTTTGTGACAGCATTTGCATCTCAGTATGGTTGAGATTAGCGGTGCTAGCAACACCGTAGGCGTCTGGCTGAACTCACAGACACCACAGCTGTGATTAGTGGCCTTTGAGACAGTATTAGCATCTCTGTACAGTTGACATTAGCGGTGTTAGCAACACTATTAGCGTCTGGCAGAACTCACTGGCAGCATGGCTGTAGCTAGCAGCTTTGTGACAGCATTAGCATCTCGGTATGGTTGAGAGTAGCAGTGTTCGCAGCACTTTTAGCATCTGGTTGAACTCACAGGCACCATAGCTGTGATTAGTGGCCTTTGTGACAGCATTAACATCTCAGTGCAGTTGAGACTAGCGGCGTAAGCAACACTGTTAGCGTCTGGCTGAACTCACTGGTAGCATGGCTGTAGTTAGCAGCTTTGTGACAGCATTAGCATCTCGGTATGGTTGAGAATAGCAGTGGTAGCAGCACCTTTAGCATCTGGTTGAACTCACAGGCACGATAGCTGTGATTAGTGGCCTTTGTGACAGCATTTGTATCTCTGTACAGTTAAGACTAGCAGTGTTAGCAACACCGTTAGCATCTGGCTGAACTCACAGGCAGCACGGCTGTAGTTAGCAGCTTTGTGACAGCATTAGCATCTCAGAAAGTTTGAGATTAGCGGTGTTAGCAACACCATTAGCGGCTGGCTGTACTCACGGGCAGCATGGCATTGAAGAGGTGAGTGATGAAGCTGGCGCCTTGCTGCACTGCTTCCTCGGCCTGTGCCAGGCTGGCCACCGAGTGCCCTGGAACAGAACCGCACGGCCGTTTAAACTCTGCGCCCGCCGGGAGGGAGGTGCCCCGAGCCTGTTACCCGCGGCAATGCCCACCCACCCAGCGAGACGGTGATGCCCTTCCGCACCAGCTCGCTGACCACCTCCGCGCTGTGTGCCAGCTCCGGCGCCAGCGTGACGATCCTCACGTTGTCCAGCTGCCCGTATGTCTCCAGCAGGTCATTGGCGCCCCCTGTGGTGAAGCTGCGGAGGTACTTCTCCGGGTGAGCGCCCTTCTTCTCCCGGCTGATGAAGGGGCCCTCCAGATGCACACCTGCATGGGGGGGGGTAAATCAGAGCACAAATCACTGGCACAGACAACACTGGAACTCTGGATTTCAATAACAGACTGTATAAATCAGGGGTCACCAACTCTGTTCCTGGAGAGCTACCATCCTGTAGGTTTCTGCTCTACCTCCTATTCGGTACACCTGATTCAACTAATTAGCCACTCAACTGCCCAGCTTAGTGATCTTGTTAAGTAGCTAATTAGTTGAGTCAGGTGTGCTGAATAGGAGGTAGAGCAGAAACCTACAGCATGGTAGCCCTCCAGGAACGGAGTTGGTGACCCCTGGTATAAATAGATGGACGCAGCACCCGGGTCTGAAAAGTGAAGCCAATGCGGAAGAGCCTTAAAATTGCATTCTATTTAATGGCCAGCAGATGGCGACGTTGGTGGTTGCAGAAAGAAGTTCAATGCTATAGGAGTCTACGAGAAAATGACCCTACTTTCCCACCTGATTTATTATCTCAATAATGATTTTCCACATTACTGTATCTACCGCAAGTTTCAAGTGTCCTTCAATATATCATGATATTCATGATTGTAAATTATGGTCGCATATAGACTAGAATATGGCTATCCTCTGGCATTCGTCAGATACGGTCAGATCCACCCTTAGATCCACCCCTAGCTCCCTATATCTTCAATTCACGCTCTCGTCCAATAGGAATCACATCCGGTTTCAAAATGACAAAATGGCGCTGTTCAAATTGCCAAAATCGAGGTTTCCTAAATAGTATGCTGAAACCACTGGGTGAGGTCACAGTTGCTTCGTCCATCTTTTTATACAGTCTATGATTTTAATAGGCCGCACAATATATTTGTACCTGCTGCAACGGCAAACTGCACACACGCACACGAGTATCAGAGACAGAGTAAGTTCAATATATTGCCTGTATACTGCATAAGACAAAGTCCTCCATGAGCACAAAGATATCAGATCAGCGAATGATAAAATGATTCCAGCAGCAGGAATGATAAGCCACAGTATGGCATCCATTTTGAAACTGATTCCTGCCGCAGCTCAGCAGATTTCAGCCTTCATCGCTGTTCCTCGTGTCTTCAGCTCAGTGTTCGTCAGTGCCAGGAGACCCCATGGCTTTTTAGCGATAAGCACATGGAGCCGTTCTCTCGGCTCCAGCGTTTGATGGCGAGAGTAACGATCGTGGCAGGGCTTACCGAGCACGCCGGCACCTTCCGCCCCTCCGTCACGAACTTTGATCTCTGGAAGGACCTTGAAAAACAACATTTATGCCACTCAACAGTTGCACTTAAACACTGGACAGCTTCCAAGTGCATTCAAAACACTTGCAAAGCATCATGAACAGGAGAATTGGTGCAACAAAACTTACGGCAACAGGAAACAGGTATATTTCACTAGTTTTACTCTGGTACCATCATAAAATTCCAGCTTAATGTTCATTCAATTCAGCTTTGTTTGTTGGAAGATCCATGATGGGGAGCAAAGCTGGCTTTTCATGCATACAAGCACAAGGCCAGATGGGAGCCCAACTAAATATCCTCCCAAACTCATCAGAATTGGGCTGCTACATTCTGGGTTTTTGCTCAAAAGAAATGTTCCCAAATCATTTCAGAGTACTTACTGGAACTCAAAAGTAGTGAGTAGCCTATGAAAGTGTTATTTTTTACCTCCTATAAGAATTTAGTCCTGCCCGGCTAGTAAGGACACAGACAGAATGACGACTGTCTCTATCCCTAATTTTTCGCCAAAAGAAAGGAGTGCGTTTCATGAATTAGGTCTGAGCTAGCATCTACGTTATAGTACTTAGGAGCACACCGATTTATATGATTAAACTTATGACCAGTTAATTTTCATATTTTAGTTCCAGACAGTTGAAATATACACAACTGTATTATCTGCTTTTTCATTTGCTCAAATGAGCAAAAAAGATTTTCATTTTGGTATTTTACATTTTTTTGTATTTCCTCAGAACATGATCTTGAAGTAAATACAGACAAGATGTCTACGCAGAATCATTGGAAACATCACCACCATCATCATCATCATCATCTTTGCAGTGAGCACCTTGTGGTAAATGTGTGGTGGCGAGGTGACCAGAGTGGGGCAGAAGGAAGTGACGCCATGTTCCAGAAGCTTCTTCGCCACCTGGGTCACGCCGCCATTGACATCATCGGTCGCCTGGGAGAAGTCAATCCCAAAGCCCCCTGTGAGAGCATGAGGTTAAGCATAGGCGTACTAAAACTGAAGGCTCATCAAACCCCATAACAAGTTTTCAGTGACGATCAATCATCGAGTTAAACATTTTACAATATCCACTGACCTTTCTTTTCCAATGGAGTGAAACTAAACACATTTTTAAAAGACAACTCACCGTTGATTTGGACGTCAATGAATCCTGGAGCCACAATGCTGCCCTCACAGTCCACACGGATGTCAGCAAAGCCCTCCTCGTCAAAAAAGAGCTTTTCTGGGTCCAGAATCTTCCCCTCACGTACCCACAGGTCCTCCCTGAACAGCAGTGGCACATTAACGAGACAGTTCTCCTTTAATTTCCTCAGCTGACTGATACAGTCACTCAGGACACAGCGAGCCAGCCCATCCCACCAGAAAATAAGCATTAAAATACAACGCTATGTTAAAACAGTGCCATCTAGGCTCATTTTTAAAACACCATTTCAGACTACCCAATGAGCCGAAGACAGTGCTTATAGGCACAGATTCAACTAGACAGTCCGGTTGGTTGCGACCGCATGGGTGTAGCCCCCGAAAGCCCACTTCGCCCCTTTTTTGTGCATTATTCAGCCAATACTGTCGCCATGGCAACCAAAATTGATAGCTGTCATAAGTGAAGCAGAACACATGTACATACCAAACATGAAAGCAATCAGTCAAAAATTACAACCTGTACTGCGTCCACAAGGAAATCCTATGTTTTGCCACTAATTTGCATATTATGCAGCCAATGCTTTCACCATGACAACCAAAATGGATAGGTATCATTAGTGAAGTACAACACATGTCCATACCAAGTATGAAAAATCGGTCAAAAATTACAGCATGTAGAGCGTCCACAAGAAAGTGTCTACGGACGCGGCTGGTGGCGAAGACGACAAGTGAATCCACAGTAGCCGCCCAACTTCTTCCAGGGGCTACAGCTATCGCCCTCACTTTACCTAGTGCCCAACCATGTTAAGTACCAAATGCCGGCATGCACTGTCCTTCTTCCAATCACAGCCACGCATACAACAACAGCCAGGGAGCATGCTACCACAGGTGCACTTAGAACAACAGCCCAGTAGCATGCTAGCACAGGTCCACATACAACAAAAAACAGGTAGCATGGTAGCCCAGGTACAGAAATAACAATAGCCAGGTAGCACACAAGCCCGGTTTCAAAAACTCACCGCAGCAGTCGATGGTCTTTCAGGATCCGACAGTTGATGAACTGTGTTATCGCCGCGTCCGACACAGACTTGTTTGAAGGCATCTTGACTGCAGCCCTCACTGTCCAGCAAAGAACCGAAAGTTGATTTACAGGAAGAATAAAACAAGCATTCAGACAATTCAAAAACAGTGTCTAATAATCTCCTATACAGCTTCAAACACATTACTTCTCTTACAACTTTAAAATGAATTAAACGTGATGTTTAAAAAACCCCATTACCCCCAGTGTGCTCCCCTGAGGTTGGGATTTCAGCACCATCCGATACTTTAGGACACAGTTGAACTTAAACTGGGGTGGTCCACAGCATTTTAAATATTGGCCAGAATACACAATATATGAAAGACTACGCTTTACAAATGAAGGAATGACACTTCCTAAATGTCGAAAAACTCTCAGTAACTTCACGGATTGTCACCCAACAGGGAATACAACTTGTTGCCCCCCACATGATGTCATATCTTTCATTCCAAGCAAATTACAGGAGGAAAACACAGGTTTTCCTAGCATTGGACCCCTTAGAAATGTCACTGACATTGAAGGATGTATGTGTGAGCCTGAATAACCAGAAACACTGGAGAGCTCTTCTGCTCTGAGAGACATAATCAGAGACATCAGAGGATCGACTGGCAAGTGCATGGAGAGAGGGCAGGGCTAAAATCCCACACGTGGAGCATACTGCGGAAATAAACACAGCAAAAAAACGCTGTGTACATGAAGCGTCATGCAAGTTCCACAAAATTAAGCATACAGGGCTGCTAAACATCCTGAATTAGCAGTATTTAGTCCCATATTTTGGTACGCAGCCCCACATAGATTGTAGTGAATCAATTTTTATTTGTGTAATATGAAATTACATAACTTTTCTTAGCGTTAGTTATCATTGTCCGAAACCTAGCTAATGTTACTGTTGCTGAACATCAGCGAGATAATGTCAGTAAATGAGAATGCACTAATTTCTGAAAATGCTTGTAATGTTAGGTGGTTCCCATAAACTTTGTGAACCAGTTTTTATTACAAAGAATAATCCTAGACTTCAGGGAATGATCCCAATAGGTGCACATAGGATTCACAGTGGATAATAATACCACATTTTTTAAAGGTAGAATTTGGGTTTCTCGCTTCATTAAGATCTGAGTGTTAAACCTAAATCAATGGTCAGGCTGGGAGGCCAGAACAGAAAATATTCGCCCAGTAAAGGAGCAGACACAGAAACGCTGTTGAAAAAAAAAAAAAAAAAAAATCAGAAAACTGGGTAAAGAGGCAGAAATTCAGAAGTCTTTCTGGAAAAAAAAAATATATATACCCATAAATCTCATGTGCAATTTTCAGGGATGATTTAAATGATGAGTACCTGTTGCAATTGTGAAAAAGTTCCAAAATATTTTCAACATTTGTCCGCAAATGCTACCCAGAACTTTTTGATTCTGCTCAGTGAGAGATACCTTGATTATCTGCGCTCAGTAATCACTCAAACACTGTAATGCAAAAGCTCTGCATCAGTGCGTTTTAGAGGGATGTCGCTCCTGTAACAAAATAGTAATCTTGTGAAAAGCCAAGAGTCTAAGGCACCACCCAACTCCAGTGTCCTTACCTACTGCATCATAGCGGCCAGACTCCTCCTAACCACCTAAACTAAGTGCTAACTGCACATCTTTTATCCAAGTTCACACCATTTCATGATGCAATGTGGGTCAGTTACTGTAGTTAATTGATGATAAATGCCCAGATAATCACATACTATTAACTACCAGCACATCTGAAAGCTGTACCAACAGGAAGGCAATAGTCAAGCCCAAACCGAAAGTGTAGGGGAAATTGCTGGCTCATCAATAACAGTGGGGCAGACTTGTGACCGGCCCTGTGATGCAGGAACCCGGCCTCACTGTGGGAATTCTGAACAGCACTATGCTTCTACTGCCATGGGGACAGCGCAGGCCACTGAATGTGATTTTGGTATCAGCAAGCAGATAACTGAACCAGCGGTGGATGAAGTACCCAAATCATACACTCAACGGGAAGCAGAGAATAACTTGAGTATTATTTTACCAGGGGTGACAAAAAGTTCCAAAGTACCTGGATCTGATTGCATTCGAGAGTCAAATGCGCCGAAAATTTTAAATAAAGATCTGCCCTCTTGTCGTCTAACCTGGATAGGAAGGGACATGGAAGGCCCAGAGGCAGGGCTGTGCAGGAGAACACATACATCAGAGTCTTCAGTTAGAGACACAGGGGCCACACGGTTCTGAAGCAGGCAGCTTTGTTTAAAAGCAGCCACCAAACATTGTGACGACACTTTTTACTTCAAATAGGAAAACTTGCAGGAAAGGTTTTGAACACAAGGACTTGACCAGCGTAAGGGCAGCATCGCAAAGGCGTGCCAATTTTTATCAATCAAATCCTCAAGTGCGGAACAACATAAACCTCTCAGATGAGTCAGTGACGGAGCAGTTTCAAGAGAAAGATACCGTGTTTAGCCATTACTAAATGAAAACAGAGCTAAATAAAGCCAGCGCACCAGTTTGCATCGGAAATGAAATAATTTTTTTAGCTTATGCTGCTCATAATTCAATGGAATGAGGTTTCTCTCCCACCAAAGTAGCATAGCAGTACAGCTTCAGAGGTGTGAGGTTACAAGGTGAATCGTTAGCACACTTGAGTAATGACTTCTGAAAATGGGGCCATCAGCTGTGAAGACTAAATAATAATAATAATTCGGGCAACGTTTATTTCAATTATTTTTTAATAATTTGGCGATATTTTTCATATTAATGTTCTATTTCAAATAAATGACAGAAGGTCGTCATCTTTCTGCACATAGAAAATGTTTAACTGCGACCTAATCAACTACTAATCAAGTTTGTTTCAATGTCTTCACTTATGTGCTGACTTAACCTGCAAGTCATAAGGATTTAAATATGTTTAAAAGTTGAAAGGAAACCACATCACCTGAGTAGCTATGGTCTCTTCGATTTCCTGACTGCAGGTTGTTCACTTAGTCGAATCATTGATTCAGCAGCAGGGATTCTTAAAAGCTCGAATAAGGCTAATAACAGCACATTAAGGCATGTAGCCATTAAATTAAAGGTCTTAAAAACATTTAAGAAAAATGCATGCATGACGAGAATATACTTACAAAAAAAACGGTAATATATTCCAAAGGTCTTAAAAACAAGACAAAAACGGGCTGTCCAACGGACAAGGATTCCCTTAGCTCTGCCTAAACTCGGTGGATCTCAATGGAATTAACGACAGAACTGACGAAGTCATGTGAGAAAACAACTTTTTCAGTCAGCTGACTACCAACACCGCTAGCCTAGCCGCAAAAAAAAAAAAAATGCAATGCAAACCTGTGTCCCAGGGTGCATCTATTTGTGCTTATATTCGACGTGTCATCTCTTAATCATGAAGTGCATCAGCTCGGAATTTGAACGACGATAAAATAGGCTCTATCCCTGATTTGTAACAGGAAGCAGAAGCAGAGCTGACCATAGCTGACAAGCCCTATGGCATATTGTGCGCATGCGCAAGATATGCTGGCGTTTCATTGACTGTATTTTGTAGTTACAGTCGATGGTTGAGATAGACGATTGCACATCCTACATGGGTGCAGATTCATCGCCGTTGAATTCAAAAATAATGTCCTTTTGAATCTCCGCAATTAAAAATATGAACTTTTGTTGTTGTAGTGCTTTTCGAAACAAATGACTGGAACAAGAAACGAAATTGTGCAACCAGTATCAGGCTATTTGGCCACTGTATCTTTGATGAGGAAATTAGTGTTGGCGATCATTGTAAAATAATGATTCCAGAGAGCTTTGGTAAAACTAACGGTATTAAAAACAGTAGGTGTCCTGCATGTGTAGGCTTCAGGTCCATCCACATGCTACATGGCTGCACTGAAAATTATTGTAACTGCAGGGACTTTCTGGAAAGGAATGAACATGGGACGCAATTTCAACGTGTCAATCACATAATCACCAGGATCATGAAGTAAGTGAAGTGCGCCCTCATTCCTCTGAGACACACCTAGAGTGGAGTTGTGGTCCCTGGAGAAGTAGGTATACTATGTTTGGTAGATGGGTACATCACTGAGGAGAAAGTGTGCATACTTTCCTTTGTATTTCGGAGGCCTTTCGAGTGGTAGGTGGATATACTGTAAATTGATAGAAAAAGAAGTGGGTACACTCCGCACACTTTCTCATCACCTTGTTCCTTGCCTGACTCAAAAACGGATTGAAGTTTACCTATTGTTCTAATTTACCTTCAAGGAATATATACATACAGAGGGGAAAATAAGTATTTAAAGCATGATCATTTTTCTCAGTAAATATATTTCTAATCAGGCAGTTGACATGAAATTTTCACCAGATGTTGGTAATAACCCAAGTAATCCACACATACAAAGAAATCAAATCAAATCAAATAGTCCATAAATTATGTGTAATAAAGTGGAACAACACAGGGAAGAAGTATTGAACACGCTGACTGAAATTTATTTAATACTTAGTAGAAAAGCCTTTGTTGGTAATAACAGCTTCAAGACGTCTCCTGTACGGAGAAACTAGTCGCATGTGTTGCTCAGGTGTGATATTGGCCCGTTCTTCCACATAAACTGTCTTCAAATCTTGAAGGTTCCAGGGGCCTCTTCTATGAACTCTGATCTTCAGTTGTTTCCAGAGATTTTCATTTGGATTCAAGTCAGGTGATTGACTGGACCATTCTAGCAGCTTTATTTTCTTTCCCTGAAACCAGTTGAGAGTTTCCTTGGCTGTTTGTTTGGGATCATGGTCTTGCTGAAATGTCCACCCTCATTTCATCTTCAGCATCCTGGTAGATGGCAGCAGATTCATAACAAGAATGTCTTGGCATGTTTCTCCATTCATCCTTCCTTCCATTATATGAAGTCTGCCAGTACCATATGCTGAAAAACAGCCCCACAACATGATGTTCCCACCTCCAAACTTCACTGGTGTGTGCGATGACATCCAGAGAGTACAATTTTGGTCTCATCTGACCAGACTGTATTCTCCCTTTATTTCATTGGTTTGTCCTAATGTTGTGCAGCAAACTTGAAAATATGTTTCAACATGTTTTTTATTCAGCAATGGAGTCTTGCGCGGTGAGCGTGCATAGAGGCCAGGGCGGTTGAGAGCATTACTTATTGTTTTCTTTGAAACAACTGTACCTGCTGATTCCTGGTATTTCTGAAGCTCTCCGCGAGTGGTCATTGGCTCTTGGACAACTCTTGTGATTATTCATTTGACTCCACTGTCAGAAATCTTGCAAGGAGCTCCTGGTCGTGGCCGGTTTATGGTGAAATGATATTTTTTCCACTTCCAGATTATGGCCCCGGCATTGTTCACTGGAATATTCAGAAGTTTAGAAATATATCTGTAACCAATGCCATCAGTATGTTTTGCAACAATAAGGTTGCGAAGATCTTTGCTTTAACTCATCAAGAGATGCTTCTTGTGTAACACCTTGGTAATGAGAAACCTTTTTACAGGCCATCAATTAGGACTAAACCAGTTGATATTAATTTGAGCTGATAGGGGCAGGATTGCTTTATAAATACTGACAGATTTCAGCTGATTTCTTCACCTTTTATGCCTTTTTGCACCTCCTTTTCTTCATGTATTCAATACTTATTTCCTGTGTCATTCCACTTTATTACACATTACCTAATTTATGGACTTATTTGTTTTGATTTCTTTGTATGTGTGGATTACGTGGTGAAAATTTCATGTCAACAGCCCCATTAGAAATACATTTACTGAGAAAAATGTTGATGCATTTTATACTTATTTTCCCTGCTGTATATATATATTTTTTTCCCAAAATGCATCACTTAATTTCCTTTCATTCTGATGGGCGGTGTAAAAAGCAAGGAAAGGAGGAAGGGTTAAATGTAAATGATTGGAATGAGCTTTGGGTCACACTCGTCAGTGGTACATTACATGTCTGTTATGTAGGTGACTCTGTATGGAACCACAGAACAAACCACCGTACAGACTGCAGCGCACTGTGTTCCCAGGGTGTGACTTATTCTTCAGGCAAATCCCAACATTTTCGGCTGCTTCTTGGCAGACTATTTCATACTACAACTGAAATTATTTTCAAAGGAATAAGAAAATAGTTTCCAGCAGAAAACTATGATATTTGAGTTTTGAAAATTGGTTTTTGGTACTACCTCTGACCAACAAATGACGCTATATTGTCAAAAGCTGAGCAGATGACACTCCGGTCAGCTGACCAACAGGGATCATGTCTGCAGTGAGTGAGAGTACGACTGGCTGCATTTTCATCGACATCAAAATCCTAAATCCAGCTTCAAGAGACAGCAAAGTCAACACTTTGTACCGGCAGAGGGATGACAAGTCCGAGGGTCCCATGTGGGACTCAATATCATCGCTTTCACGTCACTAATGAAAAACTGGTATCAGACTGAATTGGAAGTATCTGAAACAGGTTTAGATCAGTTTTAATTCACCCTCTCTCAAATGTGCGTAAGGGTACTTTTTAACTTGCCCATAATGACATCAGAACTAGCACTGTGACCATTCCAGTTACTTTTCAGAACATCATTTCCCTCCTCGTCTTTGTGCCTGACCCAACTGAGGTCTACCATCATTAAGGGGATTCCAATCCATCAAATGAGTTCGGGGGTCAGAAGTTTGCCAAAGTTGAATTAAGCAAGACCATCAGTGGAAGTATTTTGATGGATTGAGTGATGTATAGATGACTGATCTAGAGTCCCTTGATGCTTCCATCGTGGAGTGACATAAAATACCATTCTATCAAATACGATGCTATTGAGTACACAAATATTCATTAAGAAAAAAATAGATAAAAATAACTTTCCTAATAATCGTTTTGGCTATTTATTGTCATGAGAGATGTTGTTATGAAAGAGGATAACTATTCCATGCATGAGATGGCCAGCAAACCAGCCAGATTTCATACAAATATTCGCAAAAGGCTTGAAAGCAGAGTGCAATCTGGGATTATCATCATGTAATGTCAACATTAGTGTGTGTTTATTTGAAATGTAATAATTCAGTCAGGTATTGTGAAGGGAGAAAGGGTTAATGACCAAACAGCTGGTGGCTTCAGGAGGAGACTTCACTGCAAAATGACTGTGATTAAGTCCTTCAAAAACAGGGCCTAATTATGGAACAGAAATGGTTTGGACATGTTAATCGAGCATTTAGGAGGCTGCTGTTCCCTGACCTGCAATTAATATCAAAGGCCAATTACTTCCACACACCAGTAGACATGCTGAGATGAATAATCAGCAATAGAGAATGAAATCAGACAAAGGAGACACCCAATTTGTCACAATAGCAGATGTTTAACTGAACAATTTTGTTCACGGGTCCTCTAGCTGCACTGAATGTGCCACAGCTACACTAGAACTCAAACCTAGAACCATCTGTATCTCAGGAAAACACCTAAACCCCCTCGCCTGCCTACATGACAAGTATTGTACATAAGAGCCAACCCCAGGCATACTGTTTCAACCTGTCTAAACCAATACACATTCTGTTTTTGTTTCTTTCAAAAGCGTCAAAAAATGTTTCAGTCCTTGATCACTGATATTTGGTCCAATGTTGGGCACACACTGAAAAATAATGAAGCTCAAATCCCATTTAAAAAATGTTTCAGGTGTTTTTAACTTAGCTGAGTCATTCTGTGACTGCATTATTCTAGAATGTGACCAATGGATATGTGGGTAATACATGAACCAAAGTATTTGGGCTGACACAAAGAAACTTCTGAAGTAAAATACAGGTGAGGGGAACAGGGCACCAATCACACTGGTGTAACTAGATGATCCTTGACCGAAGAAAACAAGATGCAAGGTGACATGTTATTCAGTAAATATCTGGTTTGTAATCAAACAATGACTGATCTAAGGAGGACTGCAGACCTTAATACAAACCATCCAGGACAAAATGGACTGGAATTGACCTGCAATTGTTTATATGTGGAGATTGTGCTTGTAAATGATGTTATTTATTTTTAAAAGAAATAGGTTTGAAATGAAAATGGCAAAATGAAGGTCTTTATTACCCTGATTTTAGCATGGGGGGTTTTCACCAGGCTGAGAATGTACGGGGGGCGGGGGGGGCTACACTGAGAGCCCTGGGATAATGGATGGATCCATCAGGTTACGACCCCTCCTACAACCTTGACCAGGGGTGCATCTCAAAGCATAGGCTGCATTTTTTGGGATCGTCACTTACTTCCATCCGCCAAACTGACATTTAGGGTCAGGGATAAGGTTAAATTTAGGGTTAGGGTAATGTTTGGGGCTAGGTTAAGGGTTAGGTGTTAGAGTTAAGATTAGGGTTAAGGAAACCAGAGACGACTCACATAAACCAAAGCTGTTTAACGGAGATGAAATGACGTTACGTCAGTTTGGCGGATGGAATTAAGTGACGACCTCTAAAAATGCAGCCTTCGAGGGGTCCAGCCTAAGCTTTGAGATGCATCCAAGGTATGAGAGGGTTCCGCAATTGATGGATAGATTACGATGAAACCCCTCTGAGAACCCTGAATGTGTATCAGTGGCTTAAATAATAAATAGATCAGGGTTCAACCCTCACTACAACCCTGACCAGGTATGATTGGGTTAAATAATAAATAGACCAGGGTTCGACCCTGACCGGGGCCTGTCTCACGAAGCTGGATTTCGGCTTAGCGAGGTAACTTCTGGATTAACCCTGGGTTTTCCGTATCACGAAGGTGGTTTGCTTTTTATCGGGCACGTTGCCGCGGCAACATACGCTGAACACCTAACCTGCTCCGGAGCAGGTTAAGTTCAGGATAAGAGCTCAGCAGGTATAAAAGCCCCACCTACTGACCAATCAGTTCTCTTGGAAAATGGCCTGCCCATTTGATGAGAACCCAGTGGGTCTAGTGCACAACTTGTGCGAAGAGCGCTCAGGCGTGAAAGAGTGTTTCGTGATCGCTGTAATCCTTTTGATTTGCCTGAACAATGTCTTTACGAGAGGTACAGGTTTTCCGCAGAAGGATCTGTCAGCTGCTGGAGCCGTTCATTACTAATTCCACAATTCCATTGTGATCATCCTACAACAGAGACAGTGTGAAGTAGTAAAGCCACGTTCATGTACATATACATATGCTACACGTATAAGATATAGTAAGCGTACTAACCACTTTGCAGTATGTTTTTATACTTTTTTTTAAAAAATTTGCTCCCATGCTCTTTTTGCTCCACTGGGGTCACATCTGAAATGATAAGGCCAAAATCATATGCCATAACGACAAATTTCATAAACACATAAATTTATGGAACACACAAATGTTACTATAGTCAGATCTACTCGTGCCGTCATGGTGGCGAAGTAATATTATAATCCCACTAATTTACGCATTGACTCAGTCGGCGATTTTTTTTTGCCAGCATTCCTTGCGGCTTTTGACAGCTGCAACTATGTTACTTTTTGCCTGGATGATGGATTTATATTCCTCGTATTTATTTAAGATTAGGCAGTAGCTACGGGTACGGCAGTTTTCCAATGCATTTCAATGCAGAGAGGTACGGCAGTCCCAACTTCAAACCCTGCCCTAACCTAACCCTGGCCCTAACTCTAACCCTAACCCTGACCATAATCCCTTCAAATCGACAACTGCGCTAGAATTATTGTCGCTCTTCCGTCATGAAGTATGCGGCTCGGGAGAATGTTTCCATGTCTGCGATTGGTCGTTTGCAGCAAATACCATCCTTTTTCTGTGAGCGCGCACAGATCTAGATTGGAAACTCCTGGGTCCACTTAACGAGTTGATAACCGGCTTCGTGAGACTGATAATCAAGACCGCGGATGTCTGGTTCAGTGCAGCTGGGTAACTGGGGGAAACCCCGGGTATGTTAATCCAGCTTTGTGAGACAGGCCCCAGGTATGATTGGGTTAAATAATAAATAGATCTGGGTTCGACCCTCACTACAACCCTGACCAGGGATGATTGGGTTAAATAATAAATAGATCTGGGTTCGACCCTCACCACAAACCTGACCAGGTATGATTGGGTTAAATAATAAATAGATCAGGGTTCAACCCTGACCAGGTATGATTGGGTTAAATAATAAATAGATCTGGGTTCGACCCTCACCACAAACCTGACCAGGTATGATTGGGTTAGTTCATGGATTGATGGATCAGGGCAAAGCCCCTCCTGCAGGATTATGGACCGGTCATTATATCCAGTCATACAGACTCACCTGATACCCAGGACCCAATGCAATACCTTACATAGGACCTAGGGCTACTGCATGAAATACAGTAAAAAATACACTTTAGATTTTATTTATTGCAGACATTTTCATTTTAAAAAATGTAAATAATAAAAGAAAATTAACAAAACCAAAAACAACCACCATGAATGTAAACTGCACTTCATCTCCTTACAGGTCCCTCCATTAAGAAAATACAAAACGAACGCACGCACGCACAAACACACACACACACACACACACACACAAATGCACACACACAAAAGCAAAGCGAGTGAGAAGCGCTTGTGAAGGAAAGGGGGAGAGGGTTGGCGTGCATGTGTGTGTGCATGTGTGATGTGTGTGTGTGTGTGTGTGTGTAGGTAAGGGGACATGTGCGTGTGAGGTGCTTTGCCCTGTGGAATGTAACCCAGAATATCCTGGTGCAGAGAGCTGTGTGCTGTACGCTCACTTCTGTTCCAGCAGGACCACCCTGGCTTCCTACTTCTGTCCATAACCTGACAGCGGAACACTCACATTTCAGCCAATCAAATTAAGCGGCGGGGTTCCAGGAAGTGGTCATTCAAGCCAATTCAGCAACTGACCACTAAAGCAACACATCCTGGAGCTGCCCCACCGCAGGTAGAGCTTCTCAAACTGGACAGTCCTTTCTGTCATTGAAGTTCAATAAAAAGAACATCTGAATTTCCCACTAAGGGGCCTTCAAAAGCGCTCAGATGAACAGCTTGCATGGCACAAATCCTAGCATACAAAGTAAAGCATAGGACCAGGAGCTGGGGGTGGGGCTAAAATGGCTGGCTTAATTTAAAGAGGGCAAGTTTACACTTACAAAAGTAATAATAATAATAATGATAATAATAACAATAATAATAATAATATTAATAATAAAAATAATAATAATTTAAATAAAAGTGCCTAGAAAAAAAATACAGTTTTGGAGCCCTTTCATAAA
Organism: Gymnothorax javanicus; assembly: GCA_029692085.1. NCBI lineage: Eukaryota > Metazoa > Chordata > Actinopteri > Anguilliformes > Muraenidae > Gymnothorax > Gymnothorax javanicus. The sequence continues at coordinate 12,497,036 of CM056206.1, read as the reverse complement.
ACACATGGTAATGTGGTGGGTATCCCCTTCCCTACTCCACGCACGCCCACCCCTTCCCGCACGTAATATTATAACGGCAATGATAATCAAAGTCGTAGTGACTATAAAGTCAGTCTTCATCAGTGGATTTCACTGACAGTTTATCAAAGTTTGTCCCTCCTGGCACCCCGTATAAAGCTCACGGTGATGCCCCTCCCCCTTCAGTTTCAGAGCTCCCCGCTAGGGCCTGAGAACAGTTCTGCCCCTCCGCTCTTCTCCTGCGCTCCACCTCCCACTCCACAAAAGTGTCGAACAGGCTGGGCCAGGCCTCGTCTTCGCTGTAGTTGCTGAGGTCGGGCCCGATCACCTGAGTGAAGTTGAGAAACATGTTCCAGGTGTCGCGTGAGATGCCCCTGACGCCCGACGGGTTCTCCGTCAGGAAGTCTAGCCAGCGGTCCAGGATGGCAGGTGGGTCCTGGGTGAAGACCAGGTGCCAGAGTGCCACGGCGATGTCCCTATGCAGCGAGCGCTGGCCGCTCTCCGCGTCCAGGCCAAACTGGAAGGTGAAGCGGTACAGGTCGCGGAAGCGCTCCTCCTCCCGTGCCTCCAGCAGCAGGCTGGGGAAGCTTGCGCAGATGCCTTCCAAGCTGTCCGCCCGCAGCGCAATACAGCCCTCCACAAACTCAGGCCTGCCAGGGGACCAGGAGAGAGTCAAGAGTAAAACTGGGGAACGTGATACACTCCATCAGAGGGAAGGGGGTGGGAGTGAGGGGCGGAACCATGGGAAAGACTACATCAGAATGAAACCGGGGAACGTGATACACTCTGTCAGGACAAAAGGGGGATGGAGCAAGGGGCTGGGTCCAGAGGCGAGAATGCGTCAGAGCAAAACTGGGGAATGTGACACACTCCATCAGAGGGAAAGGGGTGGGAGTGAGGGGCAGGGACCATGGGAGAGACTGCATCAGAATGAAATCGGGGAACGTGATACACTCGGTCAAGGCAAAAGGGGGGAGGGAGTAAGGGGCGAGGTCCAGAGGTGAGAATCAGTTAGAGCAAAACTGAGGAATGTGATACACTCCTTCACAGGGAAAGGGGTGGGAGTAAGGGGTGGAGACAAGGGGAGACTGAGTCTGTGTAAAACCAAGGAATGTGATACACTCCATAGAAGTGAAGGGAGGTGGGTGAGACTTAGGCATGGCAAAGCTGGGCAATGTGATGCACCATGCCAGAGGAAAAGCTGGTGGGAGGGGCAGCAACCAGGGAGAGACTTGGTTAAATCAAAACTGGGAAAGTGATACTCTCTGTTAAAGGGATAGGGGGTGGGAGTGAGGGGCAGTGACCAAGGGAGAGACTGAGTCAGAGCAAAACTGGGGAACGTGACGCCCTCTGTCAGAGGAAAATGGGGAGGGAATGAGGGGTGGCAACCAGGGGGAAGACATGGTCAGGGCAAAACTGGGGAATGCGAGGCACCATTTCATAGGCAAATGGGGTGAGAGTGAGGGGCAGTGACCAGAGGAGAGACTAAGTCAGAGCAAAACTGGGAAACGTGATACACTCCATCAGAGGGAAAGGGGGTGGGAGAGGGGGGCTGGGACCAGGTGAGATTTTAAATAATTAAAAGAACTTCTTTGCCAGCGATGTAAAATTTGAAGGAATTACATTCCAACAAGTCTTCATAGATTTCCATTACACATTTGCAGTACAATTGTCAATATATTTGCATTATTTGACAGCTTCATAAAGTCAAAGTGCAGTTAATGGCTGCAAGGTCAAAGTCACAGGTATGGGTGATTTCACAGTAAACTAACATGCTCACTAAATCAATATCAAAACCATCAATATAAATGATTTTATGGGGCATTCAGCAAAAAAAAATGTTATATGCATTATTTTTCAAGTCTGTCAAGTACATAGAATGTACAAAACAAAGAATATTTGATGTTAAATAATACAAGGTTATCTTCACTAATATAACAAGGTATGCTCAGTTAAATTGAAAATAAATAAGTTGATGCACTGACATAAACCAGTTCAGCTGGAAATCTTGCATTCATCCATATTTTTTTTTTTTTTTTTTTTTTTTTTTACTTACAAGTTGACTCACCAGACATGTTGGCTTTAAGCCAATTTTGTTTTCTTTTAATTTTGACAATGTTTCAACACCATAAGAAAGACATGGGCCACAAAAACCAGTTGAATTTTACTCAGTAGAAAAAAAAAATTAAGTAAAAATTCAAGCGTCTCCTTTCATTTTAAATTTAATATTCCAATGATCACCGGACTCCATAGCTCAAAAGTTACAATACTTGATGCTTCAGGCCAACTGTGACCTTATATGATTTTTTTTTTCCAAGAGTGAAACAGTGTCACCTTGGGGCCAGATTTAAATAGTCCACATATCTGCTAATACAAATGACCATTTTCTTGCCTACCGGAGATCCATAATTATCAGCAGCATAACTAACAAAATCCCAGACACAGGGTCAAATCAGACGTCCAGATTTTCCAGCTCATAACAGAATGCCCTGTTTGTGCTCAGAACATCAGTGTGATAATTTGTGAGTGCGAATCACAGGTATTTTTATATTTTCAAAATATTCTGTAAAAACTAACAAGAACTTCTTACGAGATCAACTGTTCTCCAAACAAAACGGTGTCCTGTAAATGCCGTTTTAAATTTTGTGATTACAACAGACCATCTCTCAGTTAAGGGGAGGAGAAACCTTTTGGAAAAAAATTGTCATTTTTGGACAGAAATCATTCATACTTGGTGTATTGACAGTATATGACCTGAAATACACAAAATATGAATTTGACCCAATTTGCATAATTAGGTCATGTGATTCAAGATGGCCGCCACCCCGATTTCACCATTATTTCTTTGCCTTATATCTCAGGACTGAAGCAAGATATTTGAATCAGGTTTTTTTTATTAGATTTAGTTATGTTTACACCTTCTTCTGAACCAGAATAAAGCATTTACACATAATACTAGAGATTTAGTGGGGTAAAAGAGTATTTTGCCATTTTTCACCCCCTCGATATGAAATATAAATCACCATAACTCACAGACCCAAAGTGCTAAACCAAAACTCTTAGTTCAGTAGACTTCCTGATATGTACACAGACTTCTGTCAAAATTTCATGAGAAAAGCTCCACAAATAAGTGAGATATAGTGCCTTAAATGATAGTAATCGGGGCAAAAATCAGGTTTTGAGAAAATCCAGGTTAAAGTCAAAGTACACCTACAAATCATTGTAACAGTCAACTTAGAACATTAAAATGCCCCAGAAGCATAAACTTCTCCCTCCTGCTCCCTCTGATTGATTGTCCTGTTCTTGAGCAGATTGAAGTGATTTGCTCTTTCTTTTGGTTTTTCCAGAGTCTAGGTTGGCCTTCTCTGCCCCCCTAACGCGCGACGCATCCACCTGCTTTTAATTATCAATGATTAAACTTTTAATTAAGACCAAAATTAAAATTTTGATAAAAATTTTGAAAAACCATTTTTTTTGGATTTCTCCTCCCCTTAAGGAAAATTACAAAATGCAAAGATGACTTTGTGTAGCGTTTCTCGGCCTAGTGCCTGATGGGCAAGCACTGCAGGCATACCTCCAGATACCCCCTCTGTTCTGCACACTGTTCTCTCTCGGAGAACCTCTGCCACTATCCATCAAGAAGGTACACAACCTTGCAGAATAACGGCGCATTCTCAGTGCGCTACTGATGCCAAAGCCTCTGTTCATGCGTTAATGTGCAAAAGTTTATGTACCTGGATAAGGGTCTTTAAGGGTACTTATGAGGTGGTTTAGCTGACCTTGAATATGGTTCCTTCAGTGTACTCATGTGGGGCCTCAGCTGACCTTGAATAATGTTCCTCAAGAGTACTTATGAGGAGGCTTAGCTGACCTTGAATAAGGTTCCTCAAGAGTATTTATATGGGAACTTCGCTTACCTTGAATAAAATTCCCCAACAGTATTTATGAGAGGGGGCTTAGCGGACCTTGAATAAAATTCCCCAACAGTATTTATGAGGGGGGCTCGCGGACCTTGAATAAAATTCCCCAACAGTATTTATGAGAGGGGGTAGCGGACCTTGAATAAAATTCCCCAACAGTATTTATGAGGGGGGGTTAGCGGACCTTGAATAAAATTCCCCAACAGTATTTATGAGGGGGGTTAGCGGACCTTGAATAAGGTTTCGAGAGTATTTATGAGGGGGGTTAGCTGTTGAGACTAGTTCACAGTCACTGTAGTAAAAGCACTGATCCAAAGGTCTTATTAAAATGTAAAAACATTGCCTTCTCCAGCAGAATGGAGGAACATTATGGCCAGGATAATCACCACAGCACCTGGGTACATCACAGGGAATCAGGCCAGCCCAGGACCACGGACTGCCGCAGAAGTGATATTCCAAAATGGCACCAGGATGTGCACTGTATATGACACAATATTACCAATTGTGCCCTGGTGTCATACTACAGTGGCTTTGGTTAGCGTTTCACATTAAAGAGTCATACTGCCACAAAACGTCCAGTCAAAATGTGTAATTCTGAAGGTCCTGTCAGGTGTGATAAGAATCTTACGCATACCTAATAAATATGATAATATCAATGAACTCATAGCCTGGAACAGTTGGGTAGTGCAGACTGGCTGCTCACTCACCGTGAAAACCGGCACATGGTGGCAGCCTGGAACTTCCAGGCCAGAAGAAGCATGCGAATTCGGCGGGGTCCACGCGAGGTCGTCGCAGAAGCGCTCCATACCCTCCTCCAGGATGGCGTCCTCCTCCTCATCCTTGTAGCAGCTGAAGAGCAGCTCTATGCGCGGCACTGAGACCTCCTCCCCATCCGTCGCCCGCTGCTGGGTTTGCGTCGCCTCCGGGAAGGGAGAGTCCTGCCCTCCGCCTCAGTCTTCTTGGTGCCGTTAGCCAGCAGGTCTGTCACCACCTTGGCGCACACCGGCCCCGTCTGCTCTCTGTGGGCCACTTCCCCAGCCACAGCTGCTATGACTCCCCCCTTCCTGCAGGGGGCCTTCTCCCCACTCCTGCTGCCCAGTGAGGCTGATGGGTTCTTGCACTTAGTGACGCACTGTCCCATGTCTCTCTCCTTCTCTCTCTCCACCTCGCCCTCCACCTCTTCCTCTTCCTCCCCGCCAACCCCGCTGTGCCTCAAGTCCCGCCCGCCCGCCAACCCCGCCACGCTGCTCCCTCCGATCGCCTCAACATTCCATCAGGTGCTGCAGAGAGAGCAGGAACACCGTCACGACAGACCTCTGACACACGACAGCAGGTGCTACAGGAAGAGCAGCAGAACAGTATCACGACAGACCAGGGGCGGCGTTAGACCTGGGCAAATATCCATCCCTTTATTGACAACAAATTAGTCCTGGCTAATTTTAGATGGTTTTCTTTTATTAACACATTTTCCAATTCAAGAATAATCAAGTGACAATTGAAGACACGGCTTCTCTCCCCCATGCGATCTAAAAGCGACAAAATAATGGGCTACATTCAGTATAGAAAAATAATTTAATTATAATTAGGTCTATGCACCAGCACTCAGCGACGGCATTTCAGAACTCTTTAGTGAATGAAGGTAATTTTGACTAGTACGTGGTTTTGTCCGTTTACATTTTCCAATCAGACAGCTATTTTTAACAGCGAGTTGCGTAAAAGTTACAGGTGTAAGTACTTGTCGCCGAAATTACCTTCATTCGCTGAAGAGTTCTGAAGTGCCGGTGCATAGACCTAATTATAATTAAATTATTTTTCTGTACTGAATGTAGCCCATTATTTTGTTGCTGTTAGATCGCATGGGAGAGAGAAGCCATGTCTTCAATTGACACTTGATTATTCTTGAATTGGAAAATGTGTTAATGAAGGAAAACCATCTAGAATTAGCCAGGACTAATTGTTGTCAATAAAGGGAGGGATATTAGCCCCGGAATTTTCAGGTCTAACGCCACGCCTGCGACAGACCTCTAACACACACGACTAACACAGAGAGAGCATGAAGACAAGCAGGACAGACCTCTAACAGAGAGGTGCATAGTGTCAACAGACAACACAAGATAGCAGGAGAACAGTGTCATGACAGACCTCTAACACACGACAGCAGGTGCTACAGAGAGCCGGTGAACAGTATCACGACAGACCTCTAACACGCGACAGCAGGTGCTACAGAGAGAGCCGGTGAACAGTATCATGACAGACCTCTAACACGCGACAGCAGGTGCTACAGTGTCATGACAGACCTCTAACACACGACAGCAGGTGCTGCAGGGAGACAGGTGAACAGTGTCGTGACCATAGTGTTAGCCAGCCACCCGTCTCCCCATCTTTGAGATGGGCAATACCATTTACCTGAGACGGGTAAGTCTGATTTGACGGGTGCGGCCGTTTCCAGCATTAAATTGGCTATATATAAGATGGGCGAGCATTTGTATAGATAACAATGGTTGTCCCAAAAATCTGCACAGGCGATTTGACTTTAATTCTTTGGTGAACTGAAGTGCTGTAGGCCAGGCGCGAAGTTGGGCTCAAATATAAACTCATTAGCATATGACCAATCTGCACACTTCTGTCTTTCAGTTACAGTTACGATTTCAGTTACAGGCTCTTAACATGCATTTTTACTGAAAGGTGACATTTTTTCAAGCATCTATCACCAAAAACTTAATTTTGCCGTATCTCATCAACTATTTCAGTTACAGGCTCCTAATTTTTTACTGGACAATAAAGGCCTACAAATGCCTAAAGGTGACCTTGGCCTATTTTTTTTTTCAAGGTCACTGACCTCAAAATATCACCAAAAATTTCGACATTTTGCTTTATCTCATCAACTATTTCAGTTACAGGCTCCTAATTCTTACTGGACATGCATCTCATAAAGTCCTCCAAATGACGTGACTAAAGGTGACCTTGGCCTATTTTTTCAAGGTCACTGGCCTCAAAATATCATCAAAATCTTTGACAATTTGCTTTATCTTATCAACATTTTCAGTTACAGGCTCCTAATTAGCTCCTGCCGCCCAAGTGACATGGGAGCTATGGTATCGGGCTCCATCCGTGCGTGCGTCCATCCATCCATGCGTGCGTCCGTCAACAAAAACTTCGACATTCTGTTTATCTTAACAGCGGGAGCTTCTGGGGCCGCCAGTGCCCTATTTTTTTTAAATCATGTTAATGGTGTTCTGAAATTGCGCGGCAGGCCACGAAACACAAATTTGTGCGATACGGGCCATATATCAAAAAGGCTTCCAAGTGCAATTTTCGTCACTCCAATCACTATGCCAAAGGGCTCCCAATTGCTAGCTGCATTATTCCAAGTTTTTATGTATGCGGCTCTGAAACTAGAAATGATTGGTCATACTTTATATGTTATATTTGAACTCAAAACCAGAGTTGGGGAAAAAAAATTGCGGGCTGGGCTATATTCTCAACTGAGAGATCGCCCGGGATACTGCTGCTGGGAGCCCCAGTTGAGACAAATACCATTGCTTCGGTCAGTAATGTCGAAGGACAGCACTACTAACAACACGTTGTTTGCCATATGAGATCACTATAAAAATTTAAGAATAACAAGATTTTGTTAGTGATGTGCATTCTAATACTCATTTAGTTACTTTAGAAAATGTTTGACACAGTAACACCGAGAAATGACCAAAAAAAAAAAAAGATAGATAGACCGGCGGATGGAGCACCAAACTCGATCTCCTTGCACGATCTTATCACCGATTGAATAGGCTACTGATGTCAGGGAAATGGCCAGTCTTTCCACTAGAGCCTATTCTTGGAGAATCTCTTCTCAACAAACTAAATAAATGTGCGGCATTACCGGTTGTAATGAATGAAAGTTCGGTCTTCAGGCGTGTATTGAGCCTAAGGCAGTGGTCTTCAACGTCGTTCCTGGAGACCCACTATGTTTGCTGGTTTTCGTTCAAACCACTATTGTAATCGCAGGATACTAACGAGCTGTTAATGTCTTAATTAGGTTTTTTCATGTTTAGAGTTATTAATTACTCTCTTTAGCCAAATGTTACAAAGCAACATCCATACGTGCTATGAAGAATAAAATACCCTAGAAGATGGTGTGTTTATTTCTATTCTGCAAGAAATTTCTAGTGATATAACATTTCAAACAGATTAAATTAGACATTGAGGAAATCAGTAGACCCCAAATTGGGCTGCTGGACACAACTGTTTCAAGTTCTTTCAAAAAAACTTCAGGTGAACTTAATTAGATTAACATAACACAAAACTGGTTTGACTCTTTACCATTTGCTTGTTTAATAAATTTTTCATGATGTGCAAATTAGTTTTCACCAATTAGGAGCCAACTACATCTTTAATTTGATTGGTTGCATGGTTTTCTCTCATTTTATGATGTTATTTCTGATACATCGCAATGTGGGTATGATATTTTTTATTCTTGTTTTTTTTGTGCTTGATAGCAAACAAAGATGTTTCTGTTAACTTGTGAGTTACCAGGGCAAATAACTGCTCTAAATATTAAATACACTGAAGACAAATTAACAGCTTGTTAAAATCCTGCGATTACAAGTGTGGTTGGAGCAAAAACCAGCATACACAGTGGGTCCCCAGGAACGACGTTGAAGACCACAGGTCTAAGGCATTCGGCATTTGAGACGCCCTTCGGCTGTTCCCAGTATTCTTCGACAGTTCAAATCGAGGCTGTCCGCGACTTACGCACGCCAGATCGCCTAAGATCACTTTCGGTTTTCCCTCGACATAGATATAGAACTACACTGAATTCATTTAAATTTGAGGTTTCACTAATGCCGTGATTTTCTTTTATACAGAAACCAAATACACTAATGCACTCATGCTTAGATGCAAGTACAGCAGTATATTTAAGATGAGTTTCTTGTATGATTATCTTTCATCTGTGTCAATGGCACGAAATACCCATCAGTTATTTCTTTTGTTTTGCAACAAGCTGGTTCGATGGGATGAACCACTTCTGTAGGTGGTTTCGTCTTGGCCAGGTTGGACTGGTCACGGGTGAGAAACCCTGAGGTTTCATTCTGGCTAACACTATGGTCATGACAGACCTCTAACACACGACAGCAGGTGAACAGTATCATGACAGACCTCTAACACACGACAGCAGGTGAACAGAATTATGACAGACCTCTAACACACGACAGCAGGTGAACAGTGTCATGACAGACCTCTAACACACGACAGCAGGTGAACAGTGTCATGACAGACCTCTAACACACGACAGCAGGTGAACAGTGTCATGACAGACCTCTAACACAGTGTCATGACAGACCTCTAGCAGGTGAACAGTGTCATGACAGACCTCTAACACACGACAGCATGACAGACCTCTAACACACGAAGCAGGTGAACAGAATTATGACAGACCTCTAACACACGACAGCAGGTGAACAGTGTCAGACAGACCTGAACACACGACAGTGTGAACAGTGACAGACCTCTAACACACGACAGCAGGTGAACAGTGTCATGACAGACCTCTAACACACGACAGCAGGTGAACAGTATCATGACAGACCTCTAACACACAACAGCAGGTGAACAGTGTCATGACAGACCTCTAACACACGACAGCAGGTGAACAGTGTCATGACAGACCTCTAACACACGACAGCAGGTGAACAGTGTCATGACAGACCTCTAACACACGACAGCAGGTGAACAGTGTCATGACAGACCTCTAACACACGACAGCAGGTGAACAGTGTCATGACAGACCTCTAACACACAACAGCAGGTGAACAGTGTCAGGACCTCTAACACACGAACAGGTGAACAGTGTCATGACAGACCTCTAACACACGACAGCAGGTGAACAGTGTCATGACAGACCTCTAACACACGACAGGTGAACAGTGTCATGACAGACCTCTAACACACGACAGGTGAACAGGTCATGAACCTCTAACACACGACAGCAGGTGAACAGTGTCATGACAGACCATGACAGACCTCTAACACACGACAGCAGGTGAACAGTGAACAGTGTCTAACACAGACCAGTGTCTAACACACGACGACAGCAGGTGAACAGTGTCACGACAGACCTCTAACACACAGCAGGTGAACAGTGTCAGACAGACCTGAACAGCAGGTGAACAGAATGACAGACCACTAACACACGACAGCAGGTGAACAGTATCATGACAGACCTCTAACACATGACAGCAGGTGAACAGTATCATGACAGACCTCTAACACACGACAAGGAAAAAGCCTTGAGCTGACCAAGTGCCTGCTGTTTACGTCTCCACACAGCTTCTTACAATGCAGTGTTCCCAAAAAGTATTGGTTAGGGAGGGTGTGCAGACTTATGCAACCTGAGTGTGGTAATTTTTTTTATTTTTCCTAGTATGCAACTAATTGTTTCTCCACTTGATTTCATAAGTGAATGTCCATAAGTCTGACATTTATGTGGTCATCACTTCTGGCTTTAAATGTCAAAAACCTGTGGTTTCCACAAGGTTGTGCACACCTAAAATCATAAATAATCTGGCCCCCATCTGCCCATCATGTATGAATTTCATAAAATGACAATTCTCTTTCAAGAATTTTCATGAACAGGAGAAATGACAGTTGGGTCATACCACTGTTATGTCCCACAGTGCACAGGTTTGTAATATAAAGGTTGACCATTAAGCCACTACAGCGCTTAGCCTAAGGGGCAAAATTATCCCACATGGCCATCCCAATTGGCAAATCAAAAAAGGTAACAAGGTTCATAAGTGTTTTTCAGTTCCATAGCTGTGGTTATAGAAATGAACTGTATGCTTTCTAACTCTACAACAACCCATAACATGCCCACTCCCACAGCTCAATGTCAAGGCTATGAATTATGGAGTTTCAAACCTGGCACTTGAAACCCACGTGTGCGTTGGTTGGTTTTAGTCGAAAACCACAAATACAATTCCCCGGTCTGAACAGGATGTTCATTTGTCTTAATTCCCCTCATCCTGTTCTAAGGGGCAATTTGCGATTGTTTGTTCCTACCTTTGTGGTTCACATTAGTTCTGAGGAGCAAGTTTGAAACGAGTTGCTTTACATGTTGTTAGGACATCAGAGAGACACTGTACTAAAATTCCAAACTAGAAGACAAGTTTCCCCATTCTATTCAAATCTTATGAAAAATAATATCTTTTTTGGACTCCCCCCTGCCCCTGCCCCAATTACACACCACCTATGCAGTCATGGGATCACAAGATCAGTGCACAGTTTAGTCCATACAGCAACATGCACCTGGCCAACCAGTACTGCTTGCTCGAGGACAATGAATCAAGGAATTTTAACTGGCTTCACTCCCATTATCCCCGGCGAGGCAGCGCCAATCGTTGCCTCGCCCATGCGGACCAATGGTGTGGCTGGGATTGGAACACCTGACCACAGGACTCGCAGATGACTCACCACTCGGAGGCATGAAAAATAATATTTAACATAACCTAAGCAAACATGTTGCATACAGTATAATCACCATAAACCCAAGAAACAACATACTGGTAATAAATTGTATAAGCCAACATACTTGGGGGGGGAAATATTCGATCCAAAGTCAAACAAACCAAAGGGTTCACATCACTTCAGTCTGAGTAACAGCAGCAACCTCTCAGATGGATGTAAAATGCAATAATAACAAAGACTACGGGAGTTTTCAAGACCAGGCTAGATGCAGTGCAAGATACTTCCTAGCTCTTGAGCATCTTTAGTGGTAGCAAAATGAAGCTTTTTGTACTGAATGACATTTTGCTAACGTTATATTAACCCAAAACAAGGCCTGGCTGATGGATGGAGGTCAGCGGGAGGCATAATGGCATCGCAAACCTCACACTCGGTCTTGCATCTGTAGAGATATGAGAAGCGCAGCTGGCCTTTTACAAATCTAATGCATTTACACTTAGGGGCATAAAATCATACGACGCATGAACCTGGCAACCCTCAGCTGCGTGATGTTTTTTTCTTTATCTTTACTCCAACTGGCAGCCCAAGAGGATTCTGGGTAGGCTTTCTAAGTGAAGGAGAGGCGGTAAAGATGAACACCGTGGTCTCGGACTGAATCCAGCAGTGCACGTGTAAACTGAGGCCAGCAGCCTCAGGGAGAGCGGTGCTGCTCAGGGATATGGGAGGGTAACAGTCATTGAGCTCACACTGTCTGCTACTCTACCGCTTCCTAATAGTCATCTGGGCACCCATGGGTCGCTCTCTCAGAGCAGGCTCATATTCAGGTTTCCTCCGCCCATGTTCTGGGCATACTGACGCCAGGAACGCAGTGTGTAAAGAAGCAGCGACTGACAGGTGTGTTTGAGGATAATCCCAAGTGGTCTACGCCCTCCCGAGCTGGCACTGGGAGTCACTAGCGAGCACGCTTGTGCACTGTTTACCAATTTCATACTCCAGATTCAAGTAGGGTTGGGGATGAGATTTATTTCAATTTATAACAAATTTATTTTAAAAAAATACGTGGATGTATGAATGTATGCACATATATGAATTAAAAAAAAAAAACCTTGTTCAGATATTTTTTTTTTTCTCAAACTGACAACCTTTAGAAGAATGGAGTTAGTCCAGGAGGACGGGGGTACTCTACACTCAAACCAGTAAACCCAAGGAGGAAGGGGATACTCTACACTCAAACCAGTAAAGCCCAGGAGGAAAGGGATACTGTACACTCAAACTGGTAAACCCCAGGAGGACGGGGGTACTCTACACTCAAACTGGTAAACGCCTGGAAGAAGGGGATGCTCTACGCTCAGACTGAACACTGAGTGCACAGAAGCTTCCATCAAATTTGAGTTGCGACAGCGACCAGCTGCTCAGAAACAGTCAATTCCCACAAGCCCTGACTCATACAGATTGCATCACATGCAGAGTGAGTCCCCTGACCGAAAACGCACCCACACCATTATCACCACAACACAAAAATCCCCGTCTTCTCCTATATTCTCCACTGTACAGACTCAGTCAGGACTGCCTGCCTTCACATGCAATACACGCTGCTTTAAAGCAAACAGCCACGGCCAGTTTTCAAGTGTAAAGCTACAGTTATAGGGGTAATTAAAGGGCATCTAAAGTCGATTCCCATTGTTTTTGTTTATCGGCCAATCTGCGAACCGCACCTGCGAAAACGAACCGAAATAGAAGGATTATCTACGCATGTACACAAAACATTGTTTTATATGTATGAAATTGATATAAAATTGGTCATGTGACAATGCAAGATGTCAACAAAAGCAAATGATTTGTTTGTAAACATTGGACGCTCAACGTCCCGTCTGAGAATCGACTTTAGATGCCCTTTAAGCTCAAGCACTCCGAATGGCCATTTGTAGAGGAGGAAATTCAAGCAGCGTGAATCAAGCCCCGCTTCCCAAACCGCCAACGACTCATCGAGAGCAGAGACGGCCCCCGAGTCCTCCAGCTTCCCCTCTACACCTCCGCAGAGTCAGAAACAAGTTAGTCATGATCTTCTGAGGGACAATTCATCGGTAATACTGCAGGCGGAAGTATGAATGATCGGCGCAAGGCAGGAGGAGAGCTCTCAAACGCCTCTCTCATGTTTATCCAAATCAATGGAATTTACAAAAAACACAAGTGATAAGGCCCGAATGTGCTACGAATTGCTACAAATGATTCGTAGTAATGTTTATGTGTACGGCAAATGTAACAATGCAAGACATGTTGCAGACAGTTCTCTACATGATTCTTGTTTGTCAGGTACCGTGTTCACTGCGGTTAGGAATTGTGCGTGGGTAGTACTCACAGAAGTGACAGGAAACAGACAGGTGGTAAGGTCTGGGTAAATCATCTCAACGGCGATCAGCTGAACATCCTCGATACTGAAAAACACAGAAAATGACTCGAAGCTCATGTCCTTTCAGCCGAACATATTTCTACAGTTTAAAGGTGTTATAGCACACCGCGTGATTAAATTACATGCACAAGGCAATTAGAGGGAGGCAGTTTACATTAGACAGCCCGTGCCAACAGGAGTTCTCCAGTACATGTTTGGGCAAGACTCGTTTGAGAGGCAGTTAAACAGCAACACCGCAGGATGCCTCCACCGAATCAACCATGTGAGGCCATTACCAAAGTTTACAAACCGAAGAAAATAACAGATGTAAAAACCTCAATACAGTGAAATGTTAAAATGTCTTATCGAGTCATTCTGATGTTGGCAAGAGGTTTCAAGACAAGTTCCACAACCGCAAGTGCCTGCCCTAAACGGTGCACTTGATTCTGCCTTTGGTCGGATTTTAAATTAAGACAACTAAGAGTTGTCAACTTGCAAATAACTAGCATGTCGGGCAATATTTCACAAATAAATCGTTCTGTTGTGTTCCATGACATCAGGACACAATTACCCACCAAAAAATATATGACAAAAGTTCGCTTGGCCTTACTTATGTCCTGAAAGTTGCCTCACGGACAGTTGGCCATTCGATAAGGCATTTCACATCAGCTTTCCACCGCAATAAGATTTTTGCTCCAGCAGAAAATAGCGTTCACTTGTCAAAATGTCACCATAGGATAGCGTAAAAATAGGCTCATATTCACTTAACACGTGCCTCCCAAGAATATTAGGTACGACCTGAAGCATGAAATCTCAACTGCAATCTCAGAGTTCATATGAACTTTTCAAACTTCTTTTAAAGTAAATTGCAAACTGGTTTTCACTAACGTAAGCGCTAAAAATACTTAGCCAAAATACGTACGTTAAAATGAGATGTCAAGATGACTGAAACCGACAAACTCAACTAGCCAAGCTTATTACCAAAAACAATAGAATAGCAAAAAGTCGATTGTGTCAGTCGATTGACGCGACAGCTAAATTATAACAGACCAATGAGAATGATAAAGAACACGTTTCAAAGCATTTAAATGTAGCTAAATAAAAAATCTTGTTAAAAGCCATTCAGTTTCCTCCCGAATAAATCTCCAAATAGACTTGAAACTTTACAACAAAAGTAACCATCGTAAAATAAAGCAATCAGAGTCATGTTCCAATATCACAACCTATTAAATGGATGGAGTTATTGTTGAAGAAAAACCCCAACATCGCGTCCTAAGCGTTAAGTCAGGCAGGTTAGGAAACCAGCCTCAACTCCGACACAAAATACCTAACGTTAGCCAGCCAACAGGCAATCGCGAATTGATATCTCAAGCAACAAAGTAAACACGTTCTTCTAAAATGTCGATCTCTTGTTGCCTTACTTTACAATTACAGCACCCATGGTTTCTCGCAAATTTACAGCGTCAAGAGAATGACATTAAGTTATACTCACCTGGATCTCAACAATGAGTTTCTTTATGCTCTCTCCCGTTCTGTACCTATCAAGAGTGGACATTACTAGGAATTTACTGTGCGTCACTTCCGCAGTGCGTCGAGTAGGGGCCGCCTGCTCATGACGTTAGCAGCGGTTGTCGTCATTAACAATGCGACAAATTGTTTACCTTCCACACATCTTCTGGTAAGTTTCAAGGCAGCAATCATTGATAAATCTTCGTTGCGGCACCTTGCAATTCATATCAACTACTACAACTAATAATGATGATGATGATAACAATAATAACAGCAGCAACAACAACAACAACAATAATAACAATAATAATAAACTTGTTCAAATTATCAAATATGGTGAAAACTATATTATGTTCAATTCTGTTGGTAGAATTAACATCTTGTCAAATTTGGTATCAAAGTTACTGCTCTTAGTCTATTACATAAATATAAATATAAACAAAGTTATGTACAGACATTTTTTAAAGGAATGAAACAATCCTGAAGAAATTTTTTTTATTAGTCATCATGATAACACAGTTTACTACATGCAAAACTGCCATTAGAAATGACCCTCTCCAGCAGTTCAGTGCATGCACTGGCTCTTTGTATCTTTCCTCCCTCTCCATATTTAGTTCTACTGAGCCCCTCCCAGAGCTGGCAGTTTCTCCCCTGTCCCAGGAAGCCAGTGCTTTGTTACATTACCCTCCAGACAGGAAATGCACCCAGTATTGATTGATCAACAACTTGAATTTGGTCCCCCAAGACTGAGTTTTGGGGATTTTAGGCTTTCTAACACCAAATTGAATACCCACGCTCAACAGAGAATAGAAGATTGAATTTATCACTTGAGGCTAGGGAATGATTCATTAATCACACCTAGTCAGGGTTCTAAAGAGCTTCCCTTTTAGGAGCCTTGATTAATATGCTTTACAGGCTCCAATTTCTATTTATTATTATTATTATTATTATTATTATTATTATATTTTTTTCCAGATGTGCTGCTTGGGAAAATGTTATTGTTTGCCCTGCAAATGACTGTGGTAATCATCAACTTGAAATTCCTGAGTCAAGCTTAACAATCACACCCTGTTCGAATGCTAGATGAATTGTTTTAATTGTACAATTACACAATTCTGTCCATGTGTGCCTTTTATAAAACTGTAATCTTAGTGAGTTTGTCCTTAACATGCACTACTTCAGTCAGGGCACACAGAAGACTCAGAAACAGATAGTCAATTGAAAAAAAAAAAAAAGTTTAATAAAGAAAGAGGGGAAGTCATGAAGGCAGGGTCAGAACCAGTCAAGCAGATTGCTGCACAGAATCAGGATCCAAAGTTGTCGTCAAGTGGGCTGTGTCCAATAACCGAGCAGCTGAATGTCCAATAACCGAGTAGCTGAATGCAATACAAGTCAGAAGCGCAGTCAACAGGTGGGCTACAGAAACTGGGCAGACAGACTGCATTACAAAGTCTGCATTTGAGAATCGCAGACAGCGGATCATGCAGTCAAGTCAGGAGTCACAGGAACAGATGGAGATGGGACAGGCTCAAGAACAGGGAATAAACAAGGGAAGCAGGAAGCAAAAGCTGGCATGTGCATCATCAAGGGAGGGGTGAGAAATGAGAAAACACTAGGAAATGAAAATAGAATAGAGAGAAACAATTAAGCAGCACTGGGAAAGAGACACACGGAAGCAAAGGTAAGGAAACACGTGTGGGAATGAAAACATAGAAAATGAAATTTTATGAAAATAGGGAAAAACATGACATGAAACATGAAAACAGACCCACAGAACCCCGATTGCATCTTTTTTAATTTTACTAAATTTCATTTGCCCTGTTTTCATTTTCTCATACATTCTCTCCAAATCATCTTGAATCTCTTTAGTCGACCCCAAGCCATTGGGGAAAAAAAAAAACCTCCCAATTTTATATAAACAGCAAATGTAATTTCAATGTTACTAACAAGGTCATTGATGCATATAAGGAAGAGCTGTGGTCCAAGCTCTAATCCCTGTGGGAATCCACTTCCCGCAGCACATGGCTCAGATGAGATTCCTTTGACTACCACTCATTATATTCTGTGGTGGCTCTTCATATCAGTCCCACATTACACAATCCCACAGACACTGCTGTCCCTTTTTCCCCCAAGGAGTACTAGTATTTTTGAGAGGCATTCTTTTGGAAATCAATCATTTTTTGACATAGCCCTTTAAATTTGAAGGAATCTGTACATTCATTTACTTAAACTAGCCATTACTTCAGGAACACTTCACTGCTGACAGGCAAAATGCAGGAACACTTCACTGCTGACAGGCAAAATGCAATATCGCAGCGCTGACAACTGGAATCATCTCAAATATTCATGAGTAGGATCATTTGTCAAACCTTCAATGTACTCTCAAGACCTTGCATTATTAAGCTGCTCATCACATTTCCTTTAAAAAATCACCAACTTTAATGGAATAAAACTGGTTTCACAGCCAATGCTGGACTACCGGGTATAGTAGGATACTGTGCACCACACAGGCAGTTGGTGAAAGGCTCCGGTGCTGAGCCACCCCCTGACATAAAAATCAATTTGTCAAAAAACAATAATGGACATGCAGCCTAATTTCATCAGTGCTTATGTTTAATATGCATCTCTCAAGAATGTCCATATTTACAATTTAATCAAAGCCGCAAAAACTAGCTACCTGTGGCAGAGTTTGCCTCATGAATTCTGCTAGTTTGGCCGTTGCTTGCGATTGCACTGATTACTCTTTTTTTTCACACTCATCTCCAAATCGTATAAGCAGAGGCAAAGAGGCATTTATGTGGAAACTTGAGTCATTCCACGCGTCTCTTTTTGCTGGTAAAGTAATGCCTGATCAAAATTTTCTTTTCGTTATTATGTTACCCTCATTGATGAGTTGTGCCAGTAACAAAAGTTTGTTCTACATCTAGTTCACTTTTTTATGTTTGGTACGTTTGTTTGCAAAACAACTGTCTTTATTGTTTTAGAAAGGTCTTTATATCAATGGGAGGCATCATTGACATACACATTATAGATTTTATGACTGGGTTTGACAGGCAGTTGTCAGCAACAAACTCAGATCAACCCCATCAACCAATCACTGTGGACATAGTAGATGAGCAGGAACATGAAATACAACGTCTTTTACATGTTCTTCATACAGAATGGGCCAAAGCTATCGAGTGTCAGGTTAAAAAAGCAACTAAGTGCATACATTGTTTTATAAGTAAACTTTGAAAATGGGTCCCAGAGACCCGATCACCACATCTGGGATAAGCAGTTAACTATCGTCAGCCGTGCACGTGTCACTTTATCGCCCCTGGAGGGCGACAAAACACGGGCATTGTAACATTTACTGGTAGGCCTATGTGTACAGCTATTTTAACAAGAGCATTCAGTTCTTGATAAAATGTATTTTCGTCAACATTTCACAAATTATACTATGGCAGAAATCCCAAGTTGCATGCACACACTCATATGCCTACATTGTGTGTCAATGACCCTCGGCAACCGCTTTATTATGCTGAAATACATTTAAATCTGGTTAAACTTAGAAGCAAAAGTTCAAGGTAGTAGAAATCCTGTCAGGTTTCTCTTGCACCCATAAAATCCCTCTGCTCATTTCTCCAATTAATTCCACCTCCTGATGGAAGAATAGTGGTAAATGACAAATCCAGGCAACTGCAACAAAATTCTGCACACATGGACAAGCCCAAGTCTTCACTTTTTTACCGACTCATCTCTTAACTGCACACAAGGACGAGCACATTACTGCACTTTTCATAGACAAGATACACAATATTTACATTCCAGCCATATAAACAGACTGCCCAGAGCAACCCAGGATAGAGTCATCTGAGAGAAACCAAATTTCGATCCACAATGCTGTGGTTTACAATTAGTTCAATGACTAACTATGTTTTTCTGTTCACAGTCAGCAACTGTATTCTCAGTTTCTCTTTCTTTTCAGATAGGCAATGGAAGGTAGGCCTATATTCAATTTTATTTGTATAGCACTTTTCACAGAGGGAATGTCACAAAGATGCTGTACAGAGAAACAAAAGGGCAGTGCCCCGCCTAATCTCCAAAATAGCAAATGAGGCAAAAAAAAAAAAAAAAACTCCAGTAGGAAGAAAAATCCTCAAATGGAGGTGAGAAAAAACTCCCCAGAGGGAATAAATCTCAGAAGGAACTTGGATATAGTGGGGGAGCCCATCCTAATAAAAAAAGCAAGCTAATTACTGAAGTTGGATTTAAGTCTATTAAAGAACTCATTAAAAAATCTGTGGCAGCTGTACCACTAAGAGGAGGTGAGGTGAGGATGGAATAGAATTGGATCAGGACCGGATCAGGACAGCAGCAGTCAGTGAACACAAATGAGGGACGGCCCCACATAGATACAGTGGGGTGCAAAAATTTGGGCACCTCTAGTTTAAATGTCTATCACAATTAATCCCCAAGTGATTGAAAGCAAATCTGAACACTAAATGCTATTAAGTTAAACAAGACACCTTTCTACATATTTAAAAGCAAGGTTTCTTTTTATTTTAATTTTTCTGAGTTTTTAAATGATAAGAAAGGAAAAAACGCCCTGTGCAAAAAAGTTGGGAACCCTTTTGGATTATTCTTGTTACCTTTTAAGAAGATGATTTCTAAGGACCAGACCCAGGTGATTTACTCTTTAGGGCTTCAGTGAGTCAGGTGAATATAATTCCAGGGTTGAACTATATATTCTGAAGTAACTCCATGCCTTCTAAAGTATCCGACTGTGGTGGCTGTTGTGCCTGGTGTTAAAAACCATGTGTTCTGCTAAACAGGTGTCCAAGGATGTCAAAATCAAGATAATTCAATTACACCAACAAGGAGAGGGCTACAAAAAACTCTTACAACGTTTCAAACTACCCATTTCTACTGTCAGAAACATCATAAGAAAATGGAAAATAAATGGAACAATTGAAATCAAGGCAAGATCTGGAAGACCAAGAAAAAATTCAGATAGAATGGCCCAAGAGCTGGTGAGTAATGCTCAGAAGAACCCACACATCACTGCAAAGGAGCTGCAAAAAAGAGTAGCAGGCACAGGTCTAGTTGTTCACAGGACAACTATACAGCGTACCTTAACCCCTTAAGCCCTGAGCCTCTTTTTCAAAAATGGCAAGCCCAAAATGAAATGAGAACATCTCTGTGACTACTTGGTTTATTTGAATAATCTTGGTATCATAATAAAGGTAAAACCATGTGGGATTTCTGCTATGCTGCAAAAATCAGTATATATGTCACTGAGTCAGAGTAAATGAAGATGGAACACAGTGTAAATGAAAGATCTCATTTTGCACCAAACAGTTTTACTTCTATCCCTTGTGAACTTATTTAGCTGCAGTGTGAAACCTCTAAAAATTTACAGGACAGAATCTCACCATTATCTGTGCCAAATTTTATTCTAATCAAGTAAATCTGAGCAAAATTAGAGAGGAATGTCTTGGTGGGGTCTCCAAATTGGCAATTCAGGTACCTTGTGTGCCAAATCAGATTTCTCAGATATTAAACTGTAAAACTCATCTAATTTCACTTATATGTCACTATAGGCATTCATTCTACCCAAAACAACCAGGGTTTTAATTTTTTGGTATGAAACTTTGACCCATAAATATTTTTTTGCTAAAATTATTAAATCTTTCTGCCAGTCCTATAGCCTATACAATTTCCCATTCAAAGACAATACATCCATCCAAGAAAATGAAGTTTGGCTCCACTGGAGCAGATTTATTTAAAAAAAAAAAAAAAAAACTCCAGCAATTAATTATAGCAGCAAAATCAATGAGATTATGAACCTTGACCCCGAAAGTATTCATCTTTCCAAATTTGGTATGGTAGCCTCAGGTCCGTTCACCAAAGTGGTATGGTAACTCCAAATGTCATGTTTTTTGAACTTGTCACCATTGCCTTATTGGGTAGCAGGGGCTAAACAAAATGGTAACCTGGAAAGATGTGCTCTTTTTTGCTGAGCCTCAGGTGATGTTGAGCCATTGCAGGAAATTTATACATTGCAGAAGCATCCTACGACCTGGGTGAAGAAGAAAATTGTGGCAGAGACACCAGAGTTGAGATTATGAATACAAAGTACTCCCTTGAGCTGGTCGCCCCTCAGTCCTGAGTTCCAGGGCCAAGGACCTCATCCGAAAGACACCAATCCTGCCGAGACTCAGTCAAGACTGAAGAATCTTGGGGAAGCAGTCTCTAAGAGTGCCATCCATCGTTTTTCTGACTGAGAAACTGGGTCTGAGAGCATACAGAAGACAGTGGATTCCTCGCCTTACCAAACTGCAAAAGGAGAAGCGGCTGGCTTTTACAAAGAAGTATGCCACAATGACCCCAAGACACTGGGAAAACTGGGTTTTCTCTAATGAGTGCCCACTCTACTTATTTCCAACTCCCAACAGCCAAAATGACCTCATCTACACCGACGATCGAAAGAAAGTGCCATATTCTGAACAAGTCAAGTTCAGCGCCCATTTTTTTAATTTATTTTTTTATTTAACCATTATTTAACCAGGAAGAAGCCTCATTGAGATTAAAAATTTCTTTTACAAGAGTGTCCTGGCCAAGACAGGCAGTAGCACAATAAACATGGTTTCAGACATACAAATAACACTTTGCAGACATAAAAATATACAAATACATAAATGCATATTGACAGTATAATAAGGAGAAACAGCAAAAAGTAGCCAACCAAAGTCAGGAAAGAGTGCAGGAACAATTTAAAGATAAAATTAGCTCAGAAAACATTGATAGTCTGATTTACTTGCCTCCCATTCCTTCAAAATCATTTTAAAAGCATCTAGTAGTATTAGATCCCCAAGGTTTAAATCCTTTTGCAGTAAGTTCCAATTTGAGGGAGCAGCATACATAAAAGCCTTTTTTCCTAATTCTGTGCAAGCTCTGGGGACAGTTAATAAAATTAAGTCCTGGGACCGTAAATGATGACTTGCAGTTTTAAAATTAATATATTTGGAAAGATAGGATGGAAGTAATCCAAGGATTGCCTTATAAACAAAGGTATTCCAATGGACAAGCCTCCGGATGGATAAAGCAGGCCAACCAACCCGAGCATACAGAGAGCAACGATGAGTAAGTGCTTTACAATTAGTAATGAACCTTAATGCTCCATGATAAATGATGTCTACTGCATGAAGGCTTTGAGAGGATGCATGCATGTATATTACATCACCAAAGTCAAGCACAGACATAAAAGTAGCAGCAACCAGTCTCTTTTTTGCCTCAAAAGAAAAACAGGACTTGTTTCTGAAATAAAAACCCAATCTCAGCTTTAGTTTTTTTTTTTTTTTTTTTGCTAATTGTTGAATATGAGGCTTAAACGAGAGACATTCATCAATAATAATTCCAAGATATTTATACTGGGATACAGACTCAATCTCATTTCCCTGAAGCATAAAAATAGATGGAAGACTCGATTGCTTTTTAATCACATTGTTAAACATCATGAATTTTGTTTTTTCAAAGTTCAGAACAAGCTTCAGGTCATGAAGGGTATGCTGTACAATGTTAAAAGCTTGTTGCAGCAGAGCAAGAGCCTGATTCTGTGTGGGAGCATAGCAGTATATTACAGTATTGTCTGCATAAAAGTGAAAGTTTGTATTGGGTAAGTTTTGACCAAGACTGTTAATGTAAATAGTGAATAAGAGTGGTCCTAGTACTGAGCCTTGGGGCACACCCTTAGAGATGATACGCGGGCTAGAGGTGATACCTTCAGCCTGCACACACTGTGATCTGCATGATAAATAGTTCTCAAACCAGCAGCCTGCATGTTCTGACAGTCCTACACTGAGAAGTCTTTGCTTCATTATGGCATGATCCACAGTATCAAAAGCCTTTGATAAATCAATGAAAAGGGAGGCGCAGTGGTGTTTTTTATCCAGTGATTCAACAAAATTGTTGACAACTTTTAAAGTTGCTGTAGTTGTGCTATGTTTTTTTTCTAAAACCAGATTGATAATCAGATGAAATGCTATGTGTTAATAGAAACTCCTTCAGTTGCTCAGTCACAAGAGATTCCAGAATTTTAACTAAGACAATTTGGAGATGGGCCTGTAATTATTTAAGAGTGTGGGGTCTCCCCCTTTTAACAGGGGAAGAACCAAGGTAGAATAAGAACCACTAGAGACTAAAGAGATTAAAAATATGTGTATAAGAGGAATTTCAATAAAATCAGAGAACTTAAAAAGTAGGGCTCCAGGTTATCAACCTGCCGATATATTTAAAAGTTTAAAGGCTTTGTGTACCTCCGGATAGTAACTGGCTTGAAGCTAAAAGATCAGCCACAGTTTCATTACCATCAGGACAAACATCGGGGAGCTCCGTATGTATATGATTATGACCTGCAAGGAACCAGAAGCAATGAAGTTTTATTTTATTTTATTTAAAAGTTTAAAGGTTTTGAGATTGAAATCTCTTTTCAAGGGAGCCCTGGGGGTTGAGATAGTAACTGGGATTGAAGGGATGAAAGGTGGCAGCCACCAGGTTGGGACTTTACCATGACACCGGACAAACAGTGCCACAGGATTTTTAATGACCACAGTGAGTCAGGACCTAGGTTTAACGATTCATCCGAAGAGGCGTCTCCTTCAGTACAGTGTCAATCCTGCACTGGGGCATTGACCAGAGGGAAGATCGCCACCTACTGGCCCACCAACACCTCTTCCAGCAGCAACTTGGTTTTCCTCGGTGGTCTCCCATCCAAGTACTGACCAAGCCCACACCTGCTTAGCTTCAGCCACGCAGCTGGAGCAGATCGAATAGTGGTATGGCTGCTGGAAGTGTTCATTGAAACAGTCAAGCATTTTGGATTTGTTGGAGATGTTGAGGGAGTCCTTAACAATGCATTTGGGAAGCTCTATACCATCCTTATTTCCAACTAAAGATTTTATAGTCTTCCAAAATGACCTTGGGTTGTTTAGGTTGCTTGTGGTTTTGCTAAGAAAATGAGCAGTTTTCGCTTTTTTAATTGCAACTGTGCAAGCATTGCGCAGTTGCCTAAAAAGCAGCCAACCCGATTCGAGATGTGATCTCCTGGCTGTGGCCCAAGCCACATTGCGCTCATGGAGTAAGTTTGATAAGTCTGAAGTAAACCATGCATTACCTCTACCCTTTACTCTGTATTTTCAGAGAGGTGCATGTTTGTCAATAATTTCAGTGAAACCATCATAAAAGAATTTCCAGACAGTTTCAACATCAGCAATAAGGTTAATCTTCCCCCAGTCAAAATTAAAAAGATCATGAAAGAATGCTTGTTCTACTAAATGTTTCAAGCTACGCTTAATGATAATACGTGGTTTGGTTTTTGGGAATTCTTGCATTTCTAACCGTGGCAACTACACAATGATCACTTTTGTCATTTGCGAAAACCGCAGCAGATGAGTACTTATGTGGAGCGTGTGTGAGGATAAGGTCAATCAAAGATGATTTTTCTGGAGATTTTAAATTAGGTCTAGTCGGGCTATCAACAATCTGGAACAGATTTAGGGAGTCACAGTATGCCTTGAAATCATCAGAGACTGGGAGTGACCAGTTCCATTTAAAATCTCCAATCATGACTATTTCATTATAATGCAATCCAGATAGAAGATGCATTAAAGAGGGCAGAGCATCACTAACAGCAGAGGGGGTCCTGTAGCAACCAACAACAGTAATATGCAGACATGTAGATATTTCAAGGTCAAGAGCCAAAAACTCAAATTGCTTACTCACAGATTTGGAGAGAAGCACATTCACGTTAAACTTATTTTTTGTGAATATTGCAACACCCCCTCCCCTCTTTGGCCAATCAGTCCTATGGATATTATAACCTTCAATGCTAATCTCATTGTCCTGAATAGATTTGCTTCACCACGATTCAGATATAACAATTACATCTGCTTCAGTTGACTGTGCCCAAATACGAATCATATCCATTTTATCAATTAAGCTACGCACATTTAAATGAAAAAACCTAAACCAGACCTTGATTTAAAATCAGCAGGGGTATTAAACCTAGCGTCAGTATTCAGGCCAGGGTTGGGTTGCACATTCCCAGAGATCAATAACAATAGGAGAATTAAACACTTAAGCTTCAACGGTTTAAATGTGACCATTGCATGGTCTGGGGGGCGATGTCATCTTCAGCGCTGTTGGAGTTGCATGTTGTACCCCGGGGCACCACCATCAATGCTGAGTATTATGTCAAGAACATTCTCCAGGTAGTGCTACTTCCCATACTTACCAGAAAAAAAAGAAATCGGGCCCTGTCACTGCTAGGAAGATGTTTAATAAACGTGCGGAAATGGTCTTCGTGCAAGATGGTGCCTCCGCACATATTGCTCGTTCAACTCACAAGTGGTGTTCTGAGCAGCTTCCTGGCTTTCTGCGCAGAGGAATGGCCACCCAACTCCCCAGACCTCAACCCGATTGAGAACTCCCAGGGTATCCTGAACAGTCGGGTCTTCCACAGCCCACCCCCTTCCACCATGACGCAGCTCAATGCGAGGGCTGTGCGGGAGAGGGGCAACTTTGAGCCTTCTGTTCTAAACAACTTAGTGCATTCTATGCCCCACAGGCTGAGGGCAGTAATTAAGATGCAGGGGGATACACTGGCTTTTGAATAAATGCATTCTGTTGAATATTCACAATCTGAGTTGACTTTTTCTATGGTGCATGAAATTTTGGGACATGGTGTACATTGTAGCGCTACACCCTGACCACTAGGCAATATCAGTTGCCTACTGCTTCTAGGCCAAATTGCCTATATAAAGAATGAATCAAGAAAACATGCCATTCACTCTATTTGCACTGTTGTGCCTACAGTATTCACACAGAATGGCAGAAAGATTCTATGAGAAAACAACTGTTGAATATTTTGCGGATAATTATGCCGCAAATACCACAAACAAACGTTAAGCGTTTATATTTTTGCGCTATTTAAGTACATGCGAATGGCCCATGGACTCGATTTGACGCACTAGGAACGCAAGGCTCTTTCTCAGGTTAGGTTTGTGCGATTAAGGTGGTTTAGGGCTCGTTGGAAACGTTAGAATCAAATGGCTACCGGCAAAGCCTTACTGACAGCATCACAAGCCGATCACAGAGAGGAAAATACATTGCAAGCAAGCTGAATGCTGAGGAACTGAGATCTTAGAAGCAATGCCCCAGAAAAAAACACGCTTGGAAACTGGAAGATTTAGTTTTGTTATAACACGGACACATTCAGCTTACAAAAGCAAGCGCGGATTTACCCTCAAACCGTTTTTTAATTACAAAATATCAAAGATTTTTTTTTGCTCATCATGCTAATTTTGCTTGTTCTTTGGTGCTTTCAAATGACAGGGTCAGTTGAGGTAAAAATGGAGAAATCAACTCAGTGCTGATATGATTTTATCTTTTTTTGCTACATGCTTTTTTTCTTGATTGGTGCTCGAATTGTGTTCAGTTGAGGTAAAAATGGTCAACATGAGCTTTTTGCCGAGTTTCTTCGCGTAAAGCAGATATGCTGCATGACAATGTTGCGATTTGGAAATATGCTGTATTTATCATGCATAAGGGGTTAAAGGGGAGTTGCCCCTGTACGGGCAATGGAGTTCCTAACAACAAAGACCTACAAGGCAGAGTTGCAAGAAAGAAGCCTTTCCTACGACCTCAACACAAAATTAAGTGTCTGAAGTATGCAAAAGAGAACCTTGAGAAACCTCAAGCCTATTCTAACAATGTGCTTTGGACTGACAAAACCAAAATTGAACTTTATGGCCACAACCAAAGAAGGTATGTTTGGAGATTAAAGGGTGAAGCATTTGTAGAGAAGAACACGTTGCCAACTGTTAAGCATGGAGGTGGATCCATTATGCTTTGGGGTTGTGTAGCAGCTGGGGACACAGGCAATATTGTGCGGGTGGAAGGAAGAATGGATTCCACCAAATATCAAGACATTCTAGAGGCTAATGTCCAAAACTCAGTCCAGAAATTAAAG
This sequence comes from Gymnothorax javanicus, assembly GCA_029692085.1. Classification (NCBI taxonomy): domain Eukaryota; kingdom Metazoa; phylum Chordata; class Actinopteri; order Anguilliformes; family Muraenidae; genus Gymnothorax; species Gymnothorax javanicus. The sequence continues at coordinate 12,469,729 of CM056206.1, read as the reverse complement.
TTATAGAGACATTGGGTATTCCAGCAAGACAATAATCTGAAGCATACCTCAAAATCCACCATACCGTACCTCCAGGAAAGACAGATGAAGGTTTTAGAATGGCCATCAAGTCCCCAGACTATTGAAAATCTGTGGAGAGACCTCAAGCATGCCATGCATGCAAGAAGGCCAAAGAATATCTCTGAGCTAGAGGTTTTACTGTCAGGAAGAATGGGGAAAAATTCCAAAGACAAGAATTGAAAGACTCTTAGCTGGCAACAGGAAGTGTTTGCAAGCTGTTATAGCTGCCCAAGGAGGAGTTACAAAGCACTAGCTGACAGGGTTCCCAAACTTTTGCACAAGGCCTTTTTCCTTGTTTTGTTATTTTGAAACTGTAAAAAGTTAAAAATAAAAATTATTCTTGCTTTTAAATGTGATGAAATGTGTCATGTTTAACTTTAGCATTTAGTGTTCAGGTTTGCTTTCAATCACTTGGAGATTAATTGTAACAGACATTTAAACCAGGGGTGCCCAAATTTTTGCACCCCACTGTATGTACACAACTACTGATACTTTATCTAAATATAGGCATGACTAAAAAAAAAGTATGTTTTGAGCTGTCTCTTAAAGATAGAGTGTGTGTCTTAAGTCTGAACATGTCCAGAGAGATTGCTCCATAAACTGGAGCATTGTAAGAGAAGACTGCCACCAATTGTACATCTGACTTTATTTGAAATTTTCAAATATTCAGCACCTTGTGAGCACAGTGAGCTTGGGCGGGAGTAAGGATGAAGAGAATTGAGACATTCTGGGGCCAAGTCATTTAAAGCTCTCTAAGTTAGGAATAGAATTTTATTTTCAATCCTGAATTTGGCAGGCAGACAGTGAAGATTACTGAGCACAGGGCGAATGTGGTCACATTTCATAGTTCTATTCAGAACCCGAGCTGCAGCATTCTGCACGAGCTGAAGGCATTTCAGGGCAGAGTTTGTGCAACCAGACAATACAATGTTATAAGAATAAAATACTGGGGTGCATATTCCTTCTACAAGCAACGGGCTGAATTTTTAATGCTCTCCCCACTGCTTGGCTACCGAGGGCATTGAATGTGAAGTTTCTGAGGTCCTAGGGCCAGAGAAAAATGAAAGGCAGTGTGGCACCCTTGGCCTTTTCTTCACAGTGTGTGTGCAGCTGGCTTATTTTTAATTGTTTGCCCTCCATGTGGAGAGCTTTACCAGTGTTTGCTGAGAAATACACAGTATTACTTAAAAATAAATCATATTCCCATTTTTGAGAATTTACTCATGGTTCTCTGGTGTCCACCCACTATCCAAAGCCAAACATGTTGGGCTGACTGTGAATTCAACATTGCATTTCGGTATGAGGAAGAAGTGAATCAAGTGTGATCCTTGTGATAGACTGACAAACTGCCCAAGTTGTGTCACGGCCTCTACTGGACAGTTTGCCAATCGATCACAAGTATCACACAGGATTCACTTGCATACAGTAGGGACCCCGCCCCCACCCCACCCCCATGACCCACAACAGGAAAAGGCTGGCAAGGTAATAGAAGGATGGATTTTGTTGTACATATCTCTTGGTTCACCATTCCATCACGACTGCTATATGGAAAATATAAAAACAGCCTAAACAATCTTGCCATGTCATAAACTGAGGTTTAAATGTATAATAAATACCACACAATAATTTGGAAAAGCAACTGTATACTATTACATTCTAAAGTGCAAACATGATGATACCAAGAGATTGTGATAGTGTTTTTTTTTTTTTTTTTTTTAGTTTTCACATCATGGTGTGTTTGCCATTTATTTTTACAGATTGGCTGCTCTTGTTAGTGAGTTGGAGGCAAAATGACATTTTGGTTTTCAATGCCGTAACATTTTGACATTTTATACAAAAACAGATGACTGATGACTTAATTTAAAGGAGCTGTGTTGTGATTACTGCGCATGCACTTAACTTTGAATGAAGTAAATCCATTGAACTGCAAGTCAAAATCTAGCAGAAATTTATCTTCTTCTATGATTATTGGCGAGAGCAACCAGCTTTACATTCTTTGTATCCCTTGGCTAAAGCTGAAAATAGCACTTTGAATCCTTGAATTTCCTCAGAAAGCTCCTTCATATAAAAAGCATGATGACCGAGAAACTAAAATACATAAAGACAATGCAAAACAAAGACAGATTGGCAAGGTTGGAATCAAATTTTGACTTGCAGTCAAGCAGATTCATTTTCTTAGGATGTAAATTCTGAGCATGCATAGCCTAATAATTGTGACACAGCTCCTTTAAGTACTGGCTAGTCAAAATGTCCTATAGGATTCTAAAAGGAATTTCCAATTAAAAATTCTACTTGATTTTGGAACCAATCCCATAGGATAAAGTCCTATTAGACTTCATCCTATAGGATTTAAATATGATTACAAACCATATGATTACTACAAAAATCCTATAGGTTGTTCTATAGGATTAGGTCTTATAAAAGTCCAAAAGGACCTCTAGTTCCAAAATCTTATATTCCTATAAGATTTCGATCATTTATAATCCTACAGGATTGACTATAGATTATTTTATCCCATAGGATTATAGGTCTGTTTGTCTTATTCAATATCTTATATGCATTTTAATTTAATTTAGTATTTCTTAAAGAAATTTTGATTGACTTTACATACCTTTAATTTCTAGATATACCTTCTTTTTTTTAAAGTATGGTATAAGCAGAGATGCACTCAACCAAGAAATCATTTAACTTACTTTATTGTTTAAAATCATTACAGAAATAAGTAATTACGAAAATAACATTTATCATCCAAAAACAATTTTAAACTCCATCTTGACACCTGGGGGAGTTCCTGAAAGAGACAGACAGACAGAGAGAAACATGGAGGGGACAGAGAACAAGAGATTAAAAAAAATCCATCCAAGGCACAGTGCATATCTACTTACATCTGTGTGTGTGTTTATCATATTAGTGATTCAATGACTTAATTATGCTACTGTTAATATTATCTATGTTGTACTTTCTGGATTTGGCAATACTGCTTTACAGCTTCAAAGCCAACAAAGCCCACTCAACTGACTGATCTAGTCCATTACTATAGCACATAACCAACTATGCTTACATTCTTTTTTTGATTGGAGACAAGTTATTTGAAACAGTGTATAACAGCAGGACAGACAAAATGTCACACATCTATGTCCTCAAATGCATACTTGATTTGCTTGCTTAGCAACTCTGAACCAAAATCCTACATAAACTTTAAAGCATACCTTTAAATTACATTGAGACCTCACTCTTTCTTCTGCTCATCTTGCATTCATCTGCACACTTCTGTGCGATCAGTTTCTTTACTTCAGCTCTTCCTGGACCTGATTTGACACACATGTATTCTGCAGGTAAAACAAAAGAGAGGACAAAAAATTACCACATAATTTTAATTTTGTTTTTCAGGATCATCCTACCAACATACTTGACAAACATGCAAAGCTGACAACATTTCTGCAACAGTATGTTAAAGAGGAACTATGCAGGATTTGTAGCTTAACTATGCAACATTTTTACTTTAATTAAACAGCTTTGGAGTAATTGTGATGGTTTAATAAATGTCTTAACTTGTTATGAGGGACAATGGAGGCTCTCTGCCATTCACGTGTGTGTCACCTTTTGCGTCTCTGGGCTGAAAACCAACCTTGCAAGAAAACCAACCGCCGCCTCAGTATCCCAGCTCTTGTCTCTGCGCACCGCGACACAAACGTGCCCCGTAACCCATAATCTCTTGTTTATAACAGATAAGACTACACAAATATACGCGTTGTAACATCGTAAATAATAAATAACATTATCTACGGCTCTATTGATTGATTTCTCGCTGGCTTTGTTGTAAACAAATACACATGGCCAGAAGGAGGGTTTGCAAAACAGCAGAAAAGAGACTAGACTTGCATAGTTCCTCTTTAAGGGAGTGTCACTTTCCTTTCAATCAGCTAGGAAAGAAAATTAGATATTTACAAATTAGATATTTATTAGATCTGTACTTTTCTTTTGGAGTTCTCCATCTTTCCTCATTTTTCACAGCTAAGTCAAGCCCCTTTCAGAAGCTGTCCCCCTGCATTGCTGGATTCATCTGTCTGTTAAAGTAATGGCTTTTGGGCATTCTAACATAGGCGTCTGCTATTTAAAAAGTTCCATAATGACTATTACAGGACTGCTACAGATAGAGCTGGGCACTTGTGAGAAGGAACTATAAGTTTACATGAAGTTAATATGAGACATCAAAATTGGTCTTTTTTAAGTATGAAATTCTGTCTTTACATTACTGTCTCCACATTGTTGTCTCTACACTGTAGTTTAGGATGGAAGCACTGTCTTGGGAAACAAAGGGGAATCTTGAACTAAAATCTCAATATCTTTGGAAGATATACCAGTGATTTGACTAATTCAGACTGCTGATACCTCATATTAGCTTCAGACAAACTTTGGAAAGTGCACAAAACAAGGACTTTTGGAAGTGCATTATGAAGGAATCTTCTAATAGTCCGTATGATCAAGAAGAATGAGTACAGCAAGAATGCGTTTCAATGTATATATGGGAAACCCATGTGTCTTGTCCCTGACAAATAAAAAAATAAAGCAAACTTAAGTAAACCTTAAAAACCTTCTCTGAATTTTGGCTTACCAAAATGTCAGAAACTTTGTCTGGGTTCAGCTGTGGCTTTGCCTCTTTCTCCTTGAATGCATTTGATGTTTTGCCAGTCAAGCACCTGCCTTCTGAAGACCGCTATGCACAGGTCCCTTGTGACCTTTTTGGAATCCCCCCACTTGATGTTTGCAAATTGGCTTGCAGTGACTGTGGTGTTTGGACCAATTTTCACCTTTAGATGACAAAAAATAGGCCTTAAACAGTTACAGGAATACTACAATCCTTTGAGAAAATATACTGATTAATTTACGGAACTCACTCTTCAGTGACTATTCACAAAATCATTACCATGTAATAGCCTAAGGATGGAGTTATTTACAGTGTATACATGATATATGATTTTCTACTAAAATCTCCTAATTCTAAAATTAACACAAAAAGACACAGGCTATAATGTCAATTTTTGTCTAGTAATGATTTTGGCCATCTTGTGGAAAAGTAAATACATTATTTCATAAATGTGTTTTCTGAAAAGTTAAACTATTGTGTTTTTAAGAGTTAAAAAGACAACAAGCAACAAATGGTAGCTTAAAATATTTACCTTTGGAATTTCTCTCTGTCAGCCAACTTGGCTGGCCACTGATGAAACTTCACTGGGCCCTGGCTCTGATTGGAACTAAAGCCTGCAATACAAGTCAAATATTTATCACTACAGTGTCATGTATGTTAAGTTAGGGCTAGCTGCTCAGCTGTAATAAACAGCTGAAAGAACTGAAATTTAAGTTTAATGGTAATATCAGTTTGTATATATCTTTGTAATTAAAATACTGGGCAAGATACAGTATAATAAAACGTGTAAAAAAGTATTAAAAAAAAACACACATTCATCAAAAGAATTCCAAATAAGTAAATCATAAACTGAATGGTAATGCCTAAAGTTTTGATTTCTGTAAGTTACCTCTGTTCGCAGAATTTCTTTCAATTGAATCCATTTGCTTCTGTGACTGGTGAAGCAGTGTTTTTATCTCTCTCAGTTCTGAGAGGATGTATTCGTCCTTGTTCAACTGACAAAGTGAGACAAGAGACATGAAGAGACTGAAGCTAAACTGCAGATATTGTGAAAACAATTCAAGAAGTGCGTTTTAAGAATTTTACCTCTGCATTTATCAAGTGACTCAGAGGAGATTGGTCCTACCTGGGCTAACATTCTTAAATTTTTCCGATGTCTGTCATCCGCTCTGATTTTGGTGACCTTGAGGTCATTTTCAAGGTCACAGCGCAATTACTTACATTTTGCCTCTGTAAACCTTGCTAACGCGAAATTGATTGCTCATGGTTGGATGAACAGTAATACTTAAAATTTGATATATGTTGGATGAGAATCTTTTGTCAAAAGATCTTACATGCAGCGAGGGACACGGTCAGGTTAGTGGCAATACGTGTATTCCCCTATTTTAATTCGACTGCGTTTGACGCAGTGGCGGCTGGTGAACTGGCAATCGGGGAAACTCAAACCCATCCCTTAAAAATTATAATGATTGGTCATGACTTTTTTTCAATCATTCTCCTAAATTACCGTTACAGAAACTACGAAAACTCTTAACATTATCAGGTGCGGTCAGTTTTCATTAATAACGCAAACCTGTCAACTCTCATGCATTCGGCGTGAGTTTTGGTGGCATATTTATGTTCCCCTGCAGTAGTCAGCAATTATTCAATCAACGCGTATGAACGAGATTCTCGCGCGGAATTGAAGTCCTTGTGCATGCAGGTCTATCAGTTTCACGTGCGACACGGTAGATTTCACCACTAGTAATTGCAAACCGATTATGACTCCGGACTTCTCACGCTTTTCTTTACTCAGGGGTTGGAAGCAATGCATGTGTTTCATTGTGGTTTAAATTGTTTAAATGAAATAAGATCATTTGAAACGTCTTTATGCAATTCCGTTGCTTCCAACAGTCTACTCGTGCTCATTTTAACTTAACAAGGAGAACGGCGACACCTGATGGTCCTCAGGATTTTTGGAGTCAAGTAAAGTCAATTTTATTAAGTTTGAAAACAGTTCATGACCAATCATTATTTTTAAGGGATGGGTTGAGCTTGCCAAATTTCCAATTCACCAACCGCGACGTTACATCATAGTGTCTGCGGTCGTAAGTCCCGAACCGCAGAAATTGCCTGACTGACATAACGTTACACGGCCGGCAGCAGCACCTCACGTTCAGGCATTTGGAACCATCCAAGCAGCATGGAATCAATTTGTGCTGACTTTGAAAACTTTTTTTGGAATACCGTATCAACAGTGAAAATAAGGCATTTGCTACGGGTACGTCAGTTTTCCAATGTATTACAATGTAGAGAGGTACGGCAGTCCCAATTTCAAACCCTGCCCTAACCTAACCCTGACCCCTAACCCTAACCATAATCCCTGATCCTTATCCTAATCCCTTCAAATCGGCTGCCGTACCCATAAAACTGCCGTAGGGGAGAGCTGGTACAAAAGTAACATTTTTCACATAACGTCATTTTAAAAGATAACATTACAGACCGAAAAAAAAAATTTGGAGCGATTAACTACTTTTGTGTGTGCTCTGTCAATATCAGGTGCTAAATCATTCCAATATATATATATATATATACACTACTCAAAATTTGATAGGGATCATAGGAATTTTTTTGTGAAATGACATGCAAATTTGGTAACTGCCACTGATGAACAATATATTGGATAAATGACATGCAGTCAGACACAAAACACATTTGCAAGTGCATTTAATGACATTAAATGAGCGTGCAGCCTCACACTTTTTATTTTCACGAACACTTCATGGTTTCACCTCTGACATGTAAAGTGAAAACAGACAGTGTTCGTTTGATGTTTCATTACCACAGTTAATGTCAATAATGGGTATGGCCTCCCCTAGCTTGAATGATGGCTTGACAACGTCGGGGTCATACTGTCAATCAGAACCCGGATGCTTGCAATTGGAATGTTGTTCCATTCTTCAACAAGGGCATTTCCGAGCTCTTCTAGAGTTGTGGGTTGTGCCCTACGACCGGAAATGGCGACCTGCAGCATGTTCCACACATGCTCGATAGGGTTTAGGTCCGGCGAACGCGGGCAGTCCATGCGGACAATTGTCTCCTGCTCTAGGAATTGATTCACCACCCCCCAGCACAATGGGGACGGGCGTTATCATCCATCAAGATGAAATCAGGGCCAACAGCACCAGCGTATGGTCTTACGTACACATTGAGGATCTCATCCCTGTACCGTACCCCTGTCATCGTCCCTCTCCCCATGACATGCAGGTCCGTTCTGCCGTTCCTGCTTATTCCTCCCCAGACCATAATTGATCCGCCACCATAATGGTCGTGTTCGTTGATGTAGGCATCATTAAATCGCTCACGTTGTCTTCGCCACACCTGTTGCCTCCTGTCAGTAAAGTCCAAGCAATATCGGGACTCATCAGTAAAGAGAACTGGAGCCCAATCGTGGTGTGTCCATGTGACATGATCGTGAGCCCAATCCAAACGGTCACGCCTATGATGCACGGTCAGTGGGATTCGAACACATGGCCTTCTTCAGTTGAGGCCGGCAGTATGAAGACGATTCCGTATCATCTGAGCTTATACCCTGACCCCCGAGGCGTTATGAAGGTCATTTCGTAGGGTGATGACTGTCTAGAAAGGATGACGTCGTGCCTGAAGTGTGAGAAAGTGGTCTTGTCGTTGTGTAGTCGATCTCTGACGACCACCCCGTGATGGTGTGCTGCTGTACCAAACGTTTGATGCCGGTTCCACGCTCTGTTCACAACGCTTTGGCTGACGTTAAGTGCATTAGCAACGTGACGTTGTGAGAAGCCAGAGTCAAGCATTCCGATGCATCTTCCCAATTGCTCTGAAGTCAATCGATGTCTAAGACGTTGAGGAGACATTGTTATTGCTAAATGTAATGCAAAAAATTTGGGAACTTCCAAATTTTCACCAACAAGCAACACACACGTCTGAGTTGAAATGGTGAAGTGTTAGTCAAAGCCAAAATGTGAGACTGCACGCTCATTTAATGTCATAAAATGCACGTGCAAATGTGTTTTGTGTCTGACTGCATGTCATTTATCCAATATATTGTTCATCAGTGGCAGTTACCAAATTTGCATGTCATTTCACAAAAAAATTCCTATGATCCCTATCAAATTTTGAGTAGTATATATATTGACTTTGGCATAGTTTGCCGTCCAAAGGAAGTTGCGCATTGCTACTTTCGACCCCTCCAGTCGGGATGAAAGTAGCGCACAGGCGGGACAAAAGTAACCTGATCAAATTAACTGGAATCTTTTGAATTACTGTCGTTTTTCATTTGAAAAAATCAAACAATGTCTTTGCTAACATGCAATTGTAAATATACAATGCACTCATTTATTCAATTCAATCATAAAAATGACATTAAAACAGAAGCAAAAACAATCACACATTTGTTTTGAACATTTTCATCACAGTTGTGACAGATATAATGAGCTGCACCCTCAGTGCATGCCTCATGTGACCACAGCAGACAAAAGATGCACTGCACCCACACTTCTCCAGGCAAAGATGAGGCAGATGTCTCCCCACAAACAAGACATTCCTCCTCAATGCCCCGAGAAACTGTGGTTGCAGTGTATCCGCTTAACAACGTCTTCTTTGGGCGTTTTGAAGAGGACAGTTTCTTCTGGCCCCTCTGCCGAGTCTCCTCCTCCAAGGCAGCTTTTACTGGGGTGTCGGTCAGATTGCTGTTGACCTGCAACATTCAATGAGATGGTAGTCAGAATCAGCTTGTTTTTATACAAGCAAGAAAATCAAGACAAGTTAAAAACGACACTCTGCTCACCTCTTTCTGCCTCTTCTTTTATTTTCTTTCCTCGAGCCAGCCTTTGGATATGGGCAAACCTTCTCTGGGCTGAACCTCTGTATTGGCATGCCACTAGATGCTCCTGGAACCACAAGCATACCTGGATAGATAATATTTCAAAAAAAAAAATGCTTGGCAAGGCTCAACATGCACATTTAAAGACACGCACAGACACAAACTCTCACCATCTAGAGGAATGGCAGACTCACGGGGATGCAGCTCAAATGGGCTCTGGCTAGGTTGCTGGTGTCTTACGGGAGCAGGCGCTGGTGATGGAGCGGACATTGGAGATGAAGAGGGCGCTGGTGATGAAGCGGACATTGGTGATGAAGAGGGCGCTGGTGATGGAGCTGGCACTGGCATTGGGGATGGAGCTGGTGCTGGTGCAGGTGCAGAACGGTCGGTCACAAAAGCTGGAGCAAAGTCTGTCTCACTGAAAATATCTGGATTCAAGGGCCAGATACCGGTACACTCGAACCCAGATGAAATGCTGCTTGCTGTCGCAGCTTGAGGCAGAGCTTTAGCCACAAGACTTGGGATGTTGTAGATGGTCAAAGTTCTTCCAGGGTTCATTCACATCCAATTGTCTGCTGCACTGTTAATGTAGTGCTTCAGAGGACCAAAAACGCTTCGGTCTAGCGGCTGAAGACGGTGGGAGCAGAGGGGGGGAAAAGACAGGACTACAATGCCATGTGACTTGCAAAAGTCAATAGCTACCACAGAGAGGTGTGATGGATGATTGTCTAAGAGTAGCAGCAACTTTGACTCCGGGTCACGCGGGTGCCTTGCAAAATGCTGTAAAAATGCCAAGAAATCGGCCTCCTGCATCCACCCCGATTCATTGGCAGAACCAGTGCAGCCAAGGGGGCCATCCCGGATGAAGTGGTGCTGGAACTTCTTCCTTGAGAAGATAAAGTAAGGGGGAACAAAGTTGCCTTGTGCGTTGGCAGCAAAGGTAACAGTCACCAATGTCCCTCTTTCCCCAGAGGTCACAGCACCGACCTGGCGCTGGCCCTTGGTGGCAATGATTTTGTCTGGCACTTGAACCGTTGTGGTACCTGAAATAATAAATGAAATGAATTATTGCTGTTGCAAATCACTGTTGCTTTTTAATTTATCTAAATATAAATTTTTACCTGTTTCATCCATGTTCCAGATGTCCTTTGCTTCAAAATTATAGCGGTGAGGACAGTCTTTAGGTTTTTAAAAAACGCTGTCACGTTGGTCTTGTTGAAGCTAGTGGAACGGGACATGCTGGTGGCTTGAGGTCAAGGATGGACAGGGTTTTTGTTGTGCTCGAGGAAGGGAGGTGAGCCAGTCCTTCCCTGCCATCTGATTTTTCTCCCATGAACATGGAGTTTTGAGGCCAATATTTTCGGCCAGCTCATATGCAAACTTTCGCACCTAAAAAGCATGAAAAAAAAGAGGTTAATTCCCAGATAGCAAGCACCTCAGAGCCGGGCAGATCCGGAGCTGAGGTGCTTGCTATCTTAGGCAAATGGCGATAGTGGTGTAGCTCTGTCTGCAGTGTTACTCCAACCTCTTTAGGACTCAGGCCAAAATATATATCAGCTGCTCTCTTTATATATGCCTGCAGTCTCTTCTCCTGTTCTTCTGTGAAGACTTTGTTGTGAGCCCTGTACCCTGGGGCTCTGGCCTGCTGCCCTCCTGCCTCTGCCCTCCTCTTGCAGTACCTGAACAGGTTGACCTGACAAACGCCATGCACCTCTGCTGCCCTCCTTATACTCTGACCTCTTCGGACATCAAGAAAGGCCCTTCCGTAAACCTGCTGGTCAACCTTTCCTCTCCGGATAGTTCTGACCCTAACTCTTGGCATTTTCTGTCGGTAAAATATAACACACACATTTTTTAAATGAGCTTTAAAACAGAAAATTCGGTCGCATTAGCACAGAGGGACGAACGTAACCCAGACATTAGAACCAGGATTGCTTCTAAAGAGGAAAAAGTCTGACATTTCAAACTTCAGGATATGTTACAAAACTAAATGACCTATCACTTCATCATAAATATGACACATGGAGCTATAAAGACTATCTTTAAGTCAAAAAAGTTTACCATTTGTCTGAATTTACTCACCACTGTAAAAAACGGTCTTCCCGGTCTCGTTCCGCGGGGAAGCGTCGAAACCTCAAGATTTTTCGCGGGTCTGGAGAGTGTCGCGAGGTGCACGTGCTGACCTAATTTGGCGCATCGAAGTGCGGATGGCTGTGAGTAAATAGCCGTATTACTTTCGTCCCACGTTACTTTCGCACCGGCTCTCCCCTATCTCTAGACAGTGCGAAATAGTAACAACAAGGAATAATGGCCTCCCAAGACAAAGCATGTCGGAAGTTTCAAGCCAATCTTTTTAACAAAAGTTAAAGTGGAAAATAAGACGTGCTTTCCCAAAACGCGTGAAAGCAATCGACAAGAAGTTAGCTCCACGTGACGGGTTTCGTCCGCATTTTCAACTGAATTTGGGCGCCTTTCTTTGCGGAGTCAATGATTTCTGTAGACGGGAGGCGCTGTTTCCCTTCAAATTTGAGGCACAGACGTGCCACTTTTATGAAGAAGTAGGCTATGCCTTAAATTGTGAAATAGGCTATTTGTGTAAAGAGTTAAAATAAGGATTGACACTTGAATGATCGCTGTGACAAGTAGGCTTTGTTTTGTCAAATGATATTTGCAGCTTTGCGGAATGCAGGCGAATAACTCATTTTGCATTGCCATTTCAATGAAGGTACTTACAAAGTGAGCTCCCACCACCAATGACGGGCAACAAGTAATGCCAAGTGTGAATGGAATTCGGCCTACTGAATATGAGTATGTGCATGAGGAGACAAATTTAGTAAAACGTAAAATTACTTAGCATTCGAAATATAACATTTCAACTTTTTTTGTTTAATTTTCAAATTAAAAGTGGAATAAAGTTATAGGCAACACTTACTACTGCTAATTCGCGGTTCAAAAAGTTGGCAATATATTTAGCGTGAGTGCAAATGGAAGAACTAGGCGGCTTATCGGAATGGTTCGAAGAAAAGTTGAATTATCACTGGCATTTATAGCAGCAGACAAGGACGCTTCTGAGACTTCCTCGCCTTCGAAAGGGTCACCTGCTCATTTTGCCAATGTGTTGTCTGACGTATCAGACTGGACGGGACGGAAAGGCATGGCATTGGACTGCTGCACAAACGAGTGGATAGATTCGCCGCTCAGCTTGGACTAATTTCAGAAAAAAAATTAACTTACTCAAGAAAGGCAATACAATTTACGCTGCCGTTCTGGATGTCAGAGATGTGAACTCTAAACGGATTGAAGGCAGGAATTATTTATACAAATTAAGCTAAGACTGGACGATTTTTATTTTTAATTGCGTTGTTCGTTATGAGGTTGCCATAATTTAAGTACTCGCTTTTCCCTATGTTTGACGTCCGCTTTTTTAATCCAACTGCGTTTGCCGCAATATTATCCTGTCTACTGATGTAGGACCACAACTCCGGCGCAGAAATAGGTACCCTGACAGAAGCGAAACGCTACACGGCACGCAGCAGCACCATTAAAATGTTCACGTTCAGGCGCTTGGAACCTTCCACGCAGCTTGGAATCGATTTCTGCTGACTTTGACTTCTTTTTGGAATACCGTGTCAACAGTGAAAATAGCGACGACCTGGAATCATGGCCTCCAAAGACAAAGCATGTCGGAAGTTTCAAGCCAATATTTTTAACAAAAGTAAATGTCAGAATTGTTTCAAAGCTAAAGAGGCGCATTTCTTGAACTCCGAAGACTTGAGACAGGTAAAAGCTACTTGTACAAGTCTGAAATGTTAGTAGGCCTAGACCTACATCCTCTGGGCAAACCATGACTGAGGGCTAATATTGGTTTAACTTAAGTTTTAAATGGACTCTTCTTGAAATTATTTTCTATGCATACATCGCTCACATGTGACGGTAATGGTAAGCTGTTTTGGTTTCAACTTTGGATGTCAGGCATTGGATGTTTCCTGGTTGCAATAGATTTTTTTCTCACAGAGTCCTGTTCGAAATGGTTATAATTGAAATTACTGGAATGAAGAATTCCGTTTCAACTGCGAGGCATCAAGGATTTTTCGATTTCGCGCGAGCTTGGCCAAGATTGTAATCATTATGCTGACCTTGAAGTACAATGACGCTAATGAAACTCTTGACTGGAATATGCTGAATACTTATGATTGCTGCACCGAGCGCCCACGCTGGATGATTGAAGCATCAGGCTTGTAGGCTACTGGGCAATTCCAATCGTACTGTCAACCGAGATACTGAAATCTGAAAATTATGGCTGGGTTGAAATTTTTACGCCTAACATTAGTGAAAAATGTTTATTTTGAGGATCAGAAGTGATTAATTGAAAAATTATTTTTTTCCCCACATGAAAAGTCATGTTTATTCACTGAAACTAACCATTATTCTGTCACGGAGGGGACAAAACTTCGGGAGTGTCCCCTGCCAAGAGCGAAAACAGTATGATTTTAATGGAATGCTTGTTGGGGAGTCAAGGGGATGTGGAATAATTTAGCACTCGATGTTGCAAATTCCCATGTTTGTGGAAGTTTGAAATGGGCTACATTAATGTTTCATACGAGATGGAAAAAATGTCCCCTCCGTGACACTTAATTGAAGAGTTTTCCCGATGCATTTTTATTAATGATTGGATCTCGATGTACTTTCGTATTTTATCATAGGTCATCACTGGTATGATGAAGTTGTGACAACATTCTGACAAAATGCGTTGTTGCTTTCTAAATAGGGGTCAATTTATTGTCCCTTCCATGACTGCATTGGGAAAATTCTTCAATGAAGTGTCACAGAGGGGCCAACCACATTCTTAAATTCCATTAGAAATTGCCTAATATAAACTTATTTATGATGAAACTGACAGATCTGGGAAAATGAACAGGTTTTCCATTTCTGACTACTAGAATATGGTCAGTCCTGCACATTCTGAACCATGGAATTATGCCCTTATCCACTATTTGGAACATGTCTAATGGGGATGGTTATTTTGTGCAGCCTACATCATATACATAAATGCTCATGGAAAGTATGTGTACCTTAATTCTAATTTGTGACCCATTACAGCAAAATCAGGCATAATGTCCCAAAAATCAAAATTGAGTTATATTTTGATTCTTCAGTTCCTCAGCTTCAGTTTGATGTGTGATACATTACAATCGCTCAAAAATTGACGATTTCACGGGCATTTGAACTTTGAATTTAATGCATTTTACAGTTCACAACTAGGCATTGCAGCCCTTTTTTGTCAGAATGATCAAATGCAACTTTTGCCTGGTTTTGCTGTAGTGGGTCACATTTATCTGATTTTTACCTTTGGACTGGCTGATCAGTGAGTGAGGTACATGTAATGGCATGGTAAGCAGGTAGTTTAGTCTCAGCTGATCAGCTTGATCTCAGGATAAGCTTATGGAGTTGATTGACAAACTGTTTGCACTTGTCCCCTCCGTGACGGGCACATGCCAGGGCCCGTATTCACAAAACATCTTAAGGCTAAAAGTAGCTCTTAACTTGCTGATTTAGGAGAAACTCTTAAAAACAATGGGCGTGTCAGTCCTAATTTTAGGATTCCTAGATTTCTCCTCTAAGAGTATTTCACAAAACATCTTAGCACTAAAACTAGCTCCTATCTATTTGAAAAGTTAAGGGTAGTCAAGAGAACTTCTAAGTCACTAAGACCTAATCAGAAAGAATCCCAGCACGGCTGCTGCTGGCAATCTATGTAGTACTAATTGTGTTATTTTTGAAATATTTAATGATACTGATGATAATAATACTAATAATATTTTCTAGATTATTCATAAGAGAGGGGCGGAATTGGAATACAAAATACACAACATATACTGTATATATCCTTCAAATATGCTACCGCGAGAGCGCACAGTAAAATTTTCGAGCAACTTAAAGCACCCAGAAATATATGATAAACTAAAGGGACACCATTATAAGTCCATATTTCTCAAGTTATAGTAGCAGATTTTCACCCCTGAAAATTTGAAGGACTTAGCTGAAATACTTAACTAGATATAGCCACGTGAAAGTGGCCCCTCAGAAGTCGCTGTTCAAAAAGGGCCGGAACTTAGTTGCAAAAACATTTTTTATGACTAAACTGCTAGGAGTTGAGAGCTAAAATTTTGGATTTGTCCTATTAGGAGGTGAATGCACCCGCTGGAATTTTTTCAGCCAAATCTGAGATGGTCAAGTGGGAGCCATTTGGGCATTTGACATGGAATTACCGTTGTTATATGGCAAGAGCAACATAATACTTCTTTCAACAGTATTTTTATGATGAAATCACTCCCAAAGACCCATTCCCTATCAACCAATCGCTGCCAGGATAGTAAGATAACTTGTTCCTGAAACATGACATCGTCCATAGCAACCCTGCCTCTTTCTCTTAGCTTAAGAGTTTTCCAAGTTCCTTTGTAAAAGTTGGTCTCAGCAGCTTTGTGAATAGCTAAGAGGAAACTCTTAGCTAGGAAGTTTTAGTGTCATTTAAGAGAACTCTTAGTGGTAAGATGAAATGTTTTGTGAAAACGGGCCCAGGTTGGAAAGTAGTTGGCTGCAATACCAGTAAAGGTCATCCTTGCGTTTCTCCTTCTTTGTGGAGCCAACTGCTCATAAAAACATCCCTTTAAAAGTATTTGTTGGTGTCTTTACACAATTCACAGAATACTGCAGAAATATGTCTAGGATCACGGAATGACATTTTGTGCTTGTTCGCTCTGTGACGGACACTGAAATATACCCAGACAAAAATTTTAGTTGATAGACTGAGACTTACTTTTTATAGTAAATGTACAAAAAGTGCAGTACTGTATTAGATTTCCACGCAGCATCTATTAAAGTTGTGCAAATGTCCCCTCCGTGACAGATAAATACCTCGGAATTGCCCTGCTGGTTTTGCAAACATAGGCTAAGGCTAATCACAGACCCGTTTGTAATTATGTTCAACATGCTTTGGGTCTGCCCTCTGTTTAACCCATTTAAACCGGGACAGCATGTGCGCATTTTAAGAACGTGTCGTTGCCGCCACAGATATGCGCGTAATTTTGAAAGTACTGTAATTACTGTAAGTTTTGCGCAATAGAAAAAAATTCCAACTGTTCCTGAAAGCTGAGAAGCTGTGCTTCAGCCCAAACACAGGTTACTATGGTAAACATGGCAGCATGATTCTCTCCTGGGATTTTTGCATCAGGCCTTAAAGGGTTAAACTGTTTGCAGAAATCGCTGAATGCGTAATAAACGATGAAGTTAACTTTGCATAAATGCTCGGTACGTTCTAAAGAAAGTCCTCTTTGGGTTTACGTCCATATTTGGGGGAGAGAATGTCAGAATGTGTTGTAATGATAATGTTATTCATAACTTCAGCTGGTTTGTAGGATCTTAGGGTTTGAGGGTGCAGTTTAATGGAGCTCAGGATTAGAGAGAGCAGGTTTGGAGATCAGGATTAGAGAGACTGGGTTTGGAGCTCAGGATTAGGGAGATCGGGTTTACTGGACCTCAGGATTAGAGAGAGTGGGTTTACTGGAGCTCAGGATTAGATGGAGCGAGTTTACTAGAACTCAGGATTAAGTTTATGAAAGCTCAGTATTAGAGAGGACAGGCTTACTGGAGTTTAGGATTAGAGAGGGCAGGGATACAGGGGCTCATGGCTGGAGAAAGCAAATTTACAGGATCTCAGGATTAGGGAGAGAGGGTTTACTGGAGCTCAGGATTAGAGAGAGTGGGTTTACTGGAGCTCAGGATTAGATGGAGCGGGTAAACTAGAGTTTAGGATTAAATGGAGCGGGTTTACGAGAGCTCAGTATTTGAGAGGACAAGCTTAGTGGAGCTCAGGATTAGAGAGGGCAGGGATTCAGGGGCTCAGGGTTGGAGAAAGCAGATTTACTGGAGCTCAGGATTAGAGAGAGTGTGTTTACTGGAGCTCAGGATTAGAGAGAGTGTGTTTACTGGAGCTCAGGATTAGAGAGAGTGTGTTTACTGGAGCTCAGGATTAGAGAGAGTGGGTTTACTGGAGCTCAGGATTAGAGAGAGTGGGTTTACTGGAGCTCAGGATTAGAGAAAGTGGGTTTACTGGAGCTCAGGATTAGAGAGGGCAGGGATACAGGGACTCAGGGTTGGAGAAAGCAGACTTACAGGAGATCAGGATTAGAGAGGGTGGGTTTACTGGAACTCTAAATCAGATAGCGTGGTGTACTGGAGTTTAGGATTACATGGAGCGGGATACTGGAGCTCAGTATTAGAGGGAATTGGTGTACTTGACCTCAGGATTAGAGGGAGCCTGTTAACTGGAGCTCAGGATTAGAGGGAGCAGGTTTACAGGAGCTCAAGATTGGACAGAGTCATAATTTTACTGGAGCTCTGGATTTGAGAAAGCGGGTTTACGGGAACTCAGTATTAGAGAGAGTGGGTTTACTGGAACTCAGAATATAAACACACCTTAATGTGACTCATGCACTCTTATCCTTTGTTCTGCAGGTTAAAGTCCTGTATGGAGGGTGGCTTCTTCTGGCTCCAGATGGAATGAACTTTGACAATCCATCGCACAGAGCTCGGGTCAGTTGTGCATTTTCACAAGCTCAACAAGGTCGACTTGGTCCAATGGATGCTAGCTTTAACTTTGGAGTGACCTCACGTCGAAGTTCATGCTGAACTCGCGTTGAGTTTTTTGTGGGCAAAAATGTGGGAGTTTAGGAACTTGTTAAACAGCTGAAAGTGAACACACCACATCAGTGTCACAGATTCACATTAAGCTTATCACTGGACTGAGTTAAGGACTGAATCTGTAAATGAGTATTCCTTTTGTATTATTTCAGTCTTTGGTTGGATCTGTGTATGTGAATTTGGCCTGTAGTTGTGTGTAATGAATTGGCCTTTACATTGCTCCTGTGAGTTATCATTGCCATTATTTAGCTGATGGTTTTATCCAAACTGACTCTGTTCATTAGAATAAGCAGGGGCCATTTCCCCTGCCTGGTCCACTATGGGGTCAAAACTCCAACCCCATCACCATAACCACTAGGTAACCTATAGTATTGGGTTTGGGATTAGTAATTTAAGGAATTTGCCTTTTATGGTGCTTCCATGAGTTATTGGCAAATTTAGGATGAGTTATTTCTCGATTTCACCTTGACTGTGCTCCTGTGCGTTAATGTCAAGTTTAGGATTAGTAATTTAATATAACTTTCTGACACTCTTGTGAGTTAAAGTCACATTTGGGCTTACCCCTTGTCTAGACCGGAAGCGTTTTAGACGCGTTTTTTACTCGCGCGTCTGATGCAGCAGATACGCTCTTGTTTTAATCTATGCAGCTGTCTGCACCGGCTCCGTGCGGCTCGCGTCTCAGCTGCGTCTCAGGGGCGTAAACGCGACTCGAAGCTTTTATTTACGCTTCCAGTCTATTTTTCCGACAAATACGCGCGTAAACGCGAGAGGATGCCCAAATAAAATGCATTGAATTAATGTATCTATCCACATGTTGCAATCTATAGGCTTTTTGCTATTTTAAATTTCATGGGTTTACTACAATGTGCAATATACTTTAGTATTTTAGCTTTATTTTCCCATTTAACTTTTGTCATATTATCTTTATTTTTTATTATCTGACCTTGTTCTTTGATTTTATTGTTTCTGATGGCATGTTTTCTGCTGTATTGCTGTTTATTGATTCTGTATTGTGTAATCCTGTGTATTAGTTTTATTATTATTGTTATTATTATTACTCACACATATCAAGAGAAAACTGCACGCTGCACAGAAGGTTTGGCTGCTCCTTTGCTGCTCTACGCTTCGAATTATATGCGGGCAAGACGGAACTGGTATAGACAGTCGCTTCTGTGTCGCATGAACGCTGTCTTCACGCAAGCGCGACGCCGACGTGGCGCCTGCGGTCTAGACAAGGGGTTAGCCATTTCATGATTTCACATTTATAGTGCTCCTGTGTGAAGAAGGCAGGTTTGAGATTAATGTTTCGTGAATTCCCTGCGGGAGAACTCCTGTACGTTATCCTGCCTTCACATGGATTCAGGCAGGCAGAGGACTGCATACATACAAAGATTTCTGGACGACACTGGAAAAGCTAACAAACATTCTGACGGAATAGCATTATGGGAAAAAGAAATGCAAATTAAGATATTGTTAGTTTCTCGCCGCCCAGATTGCCCGTGTTTTTTCCTTGTGTGAAGGAGCGACGTAACACTCGGTTGGTAATTTTGTTGCAGAGGATGGAAAAAGTGCAACTTTTTTTTGAACCGTGGACGGCAAAGCCTTCTGCTGTTGGCATCGCTAGTATTGTCTGCCGGCCTTGCCTAATTTTACTGTGCTGCTCTCATCCACTAAACTGATATCTGGTTTGCTGTCTGCCTGAATCCATGTGAATGCTGCAGTTATGGGAGATTTGAGATTGTTTATTTATAATTTCACCTTTACAGTGCTTCTGTGAGTCAGTGTCTAGTTTTGTTAGTTAATTATTTTACCTGTGGGGGCTGTAGAAATGCCACTGCTATCTCTTGGGTGCTGATGAGACAGCTAGTCTGGCAGATGCCCCTTTGACACCCTAGCATTGTGTGTGTGTGTGTGTGTTTATGAGCATTGTTTGTGTGTGTCTTTGTGCATGCATGCGTGTGTATGTGTGTGCGTGTGTGTGCGCATGTTGCACGACAGCCAGTTCACTCATTTGTTATTCAGATGGCTGTTATGCTCCCTTTTTAGGCCATCTCCTCCTCCAGAAATAGGTGAAAACAGTTGACAAAACTCCATGTTGTGTCTCCCTTTCCACTCCAGGGGCCTGGGCTATAATTGTTTTTTGAGCGCCCTGTAAATTTTTTATTGGTCACAAGTTACAGCAGATAGTGTTTCCCGGGGCCTGGTGGACGAGACTCCATTCTGGCTCGACTGCTGCCTTTTGCAGTACGAGGCTCATCTTCATGCATTATTGATACTCCCTGGGCGACTGGGGTTATAACTGTGACACTGATGTGTATCTCTGCATAAAACAACAAAAACAAAGAAAGGATGCTGACAGATCACTGGGATGGGGAAGGAATCGTGCAAACTTCCCCTGAACTGGTGGCCCATTGCCTGTGGATGCAGCGGTTTTAAAATGAGAATGCATGATTGTTTCCTTTTCCTGCTGCTGCATGTTCAGAGGCTATTAGCATCCTTGTTTTGTTGTGAGTCTTTTGGTGTTAGGTTTGCACTATTCTGGGCACAGTTGGACCTCAGATATGTGAATATGACACTAGATCGCCTTAATACCCTGCCCTCCTAAGATTTTAAATAATATTTGAAAATACATTTCATGATAAACATATTTGACTGCAGTACAACCTACAAAATTAACTTTGTTAACTTTATGCGGAATTAGCCTTTGGAGGCATGCGACTGTGCTGTTTACTGCTCATTTAAGACCCCAGTCAGTGTAAGTGATTTGATTTTCTGTGATCTCATTTAAAATGAGTGTTTTTTTTTTTTAAATCTCCTCAAGACCTATCACTTGCTTTTGACTGAACAGAAATTCAGATATTTGAGTGAAAGCCTGATGACCTATTGGCTGCCAGCGCTCAATAGACGTTATAAATTAACTAAAGTATTACTGATTAAAGTATAAAGGATGGACAGTTGAGAGGTATTTTTAAACCTCGAGGGTACAGCAAGCTCACGTGTAAAATTCTAAGTGGAAGAAAATCTTGGTTGAATTTACCAATGCTTCAGTGCTGTGGGTCTCGTATTGAGTTTGTTCACATACCTTGATTAAAGATTCAGTATTCACATATTCCAAATAGGGCTTTCCTTGAAACCCTGCCTAAAAGGCCAGCCCAATTGGAATCACCTCTTATTTCAAGCAGGTTGCCTTGTTTGAACTAGGTCTGTCTTATTAGTGTGATGGAGATCGTACCGCTTGCAGTGACCATTTGCAGAGATTTGAAGGTGTCTGTTCGGCTATGATGAGAAGGGAAGCCATCTGACTGACCGTGCAGAAACATGAAGTGATCTGATTGGTCTTGTTTGTTTCTTCACATAGAAGTGGCAGCGGCGGTTCTTCGTCCTGTTCGAACATGGATTATTGCGCTATGCCCTGGATGAGATGGTGAGTGTTACCTCCTGCTGTAATGCTTATCAGAGTTCTAGTATTCTTGTTTATTATGGTTGTTCTGTTTTGAGTGTGTACTTGGCTCAGGGAGTGGAGTGGCAAAGCGGGAGGATCTGAAGCCTCAAGGAAGCTAGTTGCCTGCTTTTTAGTCCAACGGCCCAGACGAAGGGCTGATGAACTACTGGGATGATGTAGTGTGCAGCGCTGTTGTCCGTCTGTCTGTTCGTCCGTCAGTTGTCATCGTAAGCAATTTTTTCAAGAATCTTCTCCGAAACTGTTAGCCAGAATGACTTTATATTTGTTAGGGAACTTCCTTGTGAGAAGGTCTACCAAATTTGTTCAAAGAATTTTCAAATGTAGATTTGAGAATTTTTTATGAATTTTTTGAAATTTTGAATTCTCCTATGTACTCAATATTGTGCATATTTTGATGGGCTATTAATTGGAAACAATTGGAGATATTGATGTAAATGGTATTGACAACAGATAGGAAGTCATAGAAGGGCTTTCATTTGGTATCATGAACTTTGACCTAGAGTGACCCTGGAGGTCAACACCACAGTCGCTTGATGGAAATTTTGTTTATTTCTCTTATTGTAATCTTCGTCGTTCCAAATTACAATGTCTTTCAATTGGAAAATGGTGCAAAGGCCTTCTAAAGTCTCTAATTTATCATGTGGAAACACAGATTGATATTTTTACCCATTAGTGTTGAAAGTATTGACACTAAACAGTAGTTGGTACCATGACCTTATGCCCATTTCTGGCAAATATTTACAAAGTTCCTCTACATCCTCTATCTTTGGTGGTTGGACTATGCAAGACCCTTGGTCCTATTTTTTTTTTAGGGTAGTCCTCTGTGTATTATGCTGCGTAAAGCCAAACAAAGCTCTTGTACGAAAAGGTACGTGGGGTTAATGAGCAGGAAGTTAATGGGGAGTGGAATGTTCTTCATTCAGATATAGCACCAATAAGTTCTTTCAGGGTGGGTTCTTGCACGAGATTGAATGGACCGTGCTTGTTCATGGTTTTTTGAGATGTGGAAATTCCTTAAAGGGGACCTATTTTGCTATTTTTCCAAGTTTATATTTTGGTCTTTGACTCCCCTAGAAAGTACTCATACTGATCCTCAAAAACTGCAGTAAAAAGGGTATTTATTTTCCTTTTTGTGATTTTTAAGAATGACTTTCTGACTGATTTTGAAAGGTTATGCAGAACGCTAAACAGTTTTCCGTGTCCGGCTCCCCAAGTGAAACCTGAGACACGTCTGCAATCTGATAAGGAAGCTGATCTTGTTCTAACAAACGCTGGGCGAAAGTGGAGGACGAAGTGAAAATGTCAAAATTTGCCTTTTGAACAATTTTTTTCTAGTCCTAGAATTGCCCAAGTGTAGTTGGGTCTGAGTTTAGAGGGAAACATGGACAGTGAGGAGCCCATTAGCGTTTGCTGGTATATGACGGAGGGGCTAAAGCTAGGCTTAACGGCCTTTCGGAAATTGCCCGTGGTAATGTGGTTGAATGGGCCTTGGACTGTGCATGAGCCTTTATGTTATGAGCATAACAGACCGTTTTTTGAACCGTAGAGCTAGCAAATCGATCACTTTTACAGGAAATAATTTAATTTCAGTCAAAGATACTCAATCGACAGCAATGCAGAGAAATCATAAACGTTATAGCCTGTGCTTTTCCCTATTGCTTTCACCGGTAGCATCAGAGAGCTTGCTCAGACATTGGGGATGTATCAGGCTGACCCCGTCATGGATAAGTTTTTGAACCCAAAAACTCACCCCAAGCTTTGCAAAACCTACATCTGGTCTAACTGCAGCCCAACTCGGCAGACACATGCAGCACCTTGTTAGCTTCAACTGTAGTTAATCAGGCAACGTTATGATGAAACTGCCAATTGATGTTTACCGGTAACACAAGCAGATCAGAATCGCTGCTATCAAGTTGTTTTTAATTAGCAGAGCAGGGGAACTAACATGCAGTAGCTGATAAGTGGCCATGACTTTGAATGTAATCTGTCGATGAAAAATTTGTTTCGTCCGTGTGAAAGCGGCTCATGCCCGTATTCGCGTCTTTGCATTGACTTTGAATGTAATCTGTTGCGAAAAAATTAAAAAATGTCCGATGTGAAAGCAGCTTTATGGATAATTGAGAGAGCTCGGTTATGTTAGGAACATAATACAGGTTTTGCAAACCGCACGCCCGTTAGGGCGGACAAGTTGCTTATGTGGAGCTAGATCGATCCTTTATTTTAATCTCCACCTTTTTTCGGCCACAACAATTTCTAAAGGGGGATGAAATTATGTCAAGGTAGTGAAAATTTTGTAAACCGGTAGAGCTTTCAGTTTCGTTGACATGGTAGCAAAGAGCTTGCTCAGGCATTTGTGAAGTATCCTGCTGATCCCGGTCATGGATAAGTGAAGCGATCACTAACTGTAGAGCCTACAATCGGGCAACGTTATGATGAAACTTGAAACAGGTCAGAATTACTGCATGTAAGTTAACCTTTTTTAATTAGCACGACACGCAAAACAACATGCAGTAGCTGGTGACTGAGCGGTCATAACCACAGAGACAAACCCTTGGGTTTTACAGACAGCAAGTTCTGTTACTGTGAACAGTTGTACCAAGCATCCAAATTACAAACAAGTATTAAAAGTTAGCTTCAAATGAGGTTTATGTTCACACACCTGTAGAATTTCCCTGATATCACTGCATATTTAGGACACAAGCATTAGCAACAGTAACTTGTTAGCCACTGTGCTAGGTTGGCTTATGAAAAAGTTACAGCTTCTGTGTCTGTGAGTCTGGGCAGTTGCAAACAGGTGATCTTCAGTATTTTACCAAGCCTGCCTGTGTATCGCTTAGCGGTCCTTCAGCCATGTTAGCTTCACTTACATTATTTGCTGTTATATCGTTATTTACAGCTGTGGCTGTTTGATCGATGCAGTGCTTCAGGTTTGAGAAGCAGCTGAAACGCTTATCCTGTGTGAATTATCCTTTATTGATAAAGCTGTCTTTGTGAAATGCTGAGCACAAACAGCTAACGTTTGTGTGTTTGCTGCCAGCAAACAAAAAAAGGATTTCTGGTGGCATGTCCTGTTTTTCTTCGAGTCCAAAAGTAAACGGACAAGTGCTTTGGGAGAGATTGACAAAATTGCAAAATGATCTGTTCTTCTTTTGTATGTGTCAACGCTGTGCTGCCGCTTGTTAGTGTTAGAATATTTTCCGGTTTGTCCAGCGCCATGATTGGCTCTGGCTAGGTCTGTACTAATTGGATGGCATGTTTTACCCAGATGTTCTCGGAGGAGCTGTTCAGTCACGCCACGAAATCACGTTCTGGATTGTTCGGCAAAACCCCTGTATCTTATGTTTAGAAACTTTTCAGAGGTTAAGCATGGACAACCAACATTATAACATTACTAATATGTATTAAAAGAAGGATCAGCATAATAGGTCCCCTTTAAATTGGAGGTATTTCAGAAATTTCCGAGGGTTGCAAGACCTCGAAAGAGCTACGCAAAGGTGATTGTGTGGCCTGAATGGATGCTTTTGCATTCTGTATAAAGTGCTCATGTAATAAGAACTACACTGTCCTGTTACTGTGTGTTGGCAAACAGGTGATGTTCTGTCACTGTGTGTTAGCAAACAGTGATGTCCTGTTATTGTGTGTTAGCAAACAGGTGATGTCCTGTTATTGTTTGTTAGCAAACAGGTGATATTTTGTCACTGTGTGTTAGTAAACAGGTGATGTTCTGTCACTGTGTGTTAGCAAACAGGTGATGTCCTGTTATTGTGTGTTAGCAAACAGGTGATGTTCTGTCACTGTGTGTTAGCAAACAGGTGATGTCCTGTTACTGTGTGTTAGCAAACAGGTGATGTCCTCTTATTGTGTGTTAGCCAACAGGTGATGTCCTGTTACTGTGTGTTAGCAAACAGGTGATGTCCTGTTATTGTGTGTTAGCAAACAGGTGATGTTCTGCCACTGTGTGTTAGCAAACAGGTGATGTCCTGTTATTGTGTGTTAGCAAACAGGTGATGTTCTGCCACTGTGTGTTAGCAAACAGGTGATGTCCTGTTACTGTGTTAGCAAGGTCTGCCTCTTTCAAGGCAGGCCTTTTTGTAGGTGTGTTCATGTGTGCTTGTGCCTGTTTTGTGTGATTTTGTGTGTGGGTGTGCGTGCATGCATGTGTTTCTGTGTTTGCATGTGAGTTTGTGTGCGCATATGTTCTTGCATGTGTGTGTGTGTGTGTTTGTCTGGGGGTGCATGCTTTTGTGCGTGTGTGGGTGTCGGTGTGTGTGTGTGTCTGTTTCAGATTGTGTGTGAGTCAGTTTGTGTTTGTGTCTTTGTGTGTGTGTGTGTGTGTGTGTGCATGTATGTATGTGTGTGTGGGGGTGTGTGGGTGTGACTGCGCGCATGTGTTCAGTCAGGTTTGCAGAAGCCATGTGTATCACTCTGTCCCCCAGGTCTTTCACCCTTGACCTCACATCTGAGTGTAAACACTCAAACATTTATCCTCTCAGCATTTCAGGTCTCTCTGTGTGTAAAGAGCACTGTGTTAACACTGAAGATGATGACAGAGTTTAAGTCTGGTCAATGTGCTCACAATCTCTGATCCTCTGTGCTCTGCTGTTTAGTAAGTGTACTGCCGCCATGTTGTTTATTGTTTATTGGCAAGGATCTCCATTAGCTTCCTGGGGTCCAACAACATTAAACCATTACAACAAAATAAGATTAAAACTTATCGAGACACACAATTCCATGTGTGTTACTCCGCTCTGGATAATTTACGATGGTGACGATCCTATTGCATTTCGGTCATGCCTTCAGCCTGAGCCTTCATTTGCGGTTGCTTTCGGGAAACCAAATTGTGGAAGTTGTAGTTTTATCTGTGGTTGACATGAAGGAGATTTTTATTTTTTTATTTTCACAGACTGAGACAGAATTCTCACTTCTCACAGATGGAATGAATTTATGTGCAAGTTTGAGTTTGCTGCTGCTGTCCTTATCTGGTGTCTGATCAATGAGGCATGTTCTAGTTATGTGCTACCCTGGAGGGTAATGTCAATATTCACTTTCTGAGGCAGAATTCTCAGTCCTCGCTAATATAAGCCATGAATGTAAGCTTGTCCTGGTGCATGCTATTGCAGCTGTTCTTGTATTGGTAAGTAGTGTTCTTGTTTGCATATCAGAAATACATCAGAACCACCTACTGCCAAAAACTTTATCAGTATTCCTGTGGTCCCAATAGGGTGCAATATCATGAGTTGAGTGCCGTGGTGAGGCAGTGTTTGGCATTGCCGTCCCATCATACAGCAAGAAGGTTGTGGGTTCATATTTGGCCTGGGGCCTTTCTGTGTGGAGTTTGCATGTTCTCCTGTGTTTGCATTGGTTTCCTCTGGGAACTCCGGTTTCCCCCCACAGTCCAAAGACATGCACATCAGGCTAGTTGGGAATTCTAATTCCCAGAATTCTGCACAGCCACAATATTTAAAGTGACGAGTATTCATATGACCAATCGCGGAAAGAAACGTATATGATGGGCAGGGGACTGATCACATTGCCTAGTGCAAGTGCATTCGGATTCTCTTTGCAGCATGGTTGTCTCCCTAAGCTGTTAGGAATTCCCTTTTACACCTTTCCTTTATCTTATGACCTTTTCCACAAAGGTTAAAGAAAAGTGGTTTGGAATTGGTGAATATGACATAATTTTTTTACTATTCATATGCAGCCTTGGAGACACTAAATTGCCCATAGGTATGAGTGTGAGAGTGAATGGTGTCTGTGCCCTGCAATGGATTGGTGAGCTGTCCAAGATGGGTCCATAGACTGTATTAAAAGATGGACGAAGCAACTGTGACATCACCCATTGGTTTCAGAATACAATTTAGGAAGCCTCGATTTTGGTAAGTTGAACAGCACCATTTTTCATTTTGAAACTGGATGTGATTCCTATTGGACGAGAGCATGAATTGAAGATCCAGGGAGGAGCGAGGGGTGGTTCTACGGGTGGATCTGACCGTGTCGTACGAGAACCAGAGGATAGCCACGCCCCTAAAGCATATTTTGGCTTTATCCTTTATTCTAGTCTATTTGGGACCATAATTTACAAAAATGAACATCATGGTATATCAAAGGAGACTTGACATTTGCGATAGATCCCATAAAGTAATGTGGGAAATCATTATTGAGATAATAAATCAGGTGTGAAAGTTGGGTCATTTTCTCTTAGACTTCTGTAGCATTGAACTTCTTTCTGCAACCACCGACTTCGCCATCTGCTGGCTATTAAATAGAATGCAATTTTTAGAGATTTCCGCATTGGCCTCATTTTTTCAGACCCGGCGCTGCATCCATCTTTTTATACAGTCTATGGGTGGGTCGCTGCCTTTCACCCAGAGTTGGCTGGGATAGGCTCCAGCTCCGTGACCCTTGTGTGGAAGAAGCGGTATAGATAATGGATGGTAATAAGAAAGAAATGATGAGAATAAGAAAGACCAAGTAATATTTTTCAACATCTGTATTTCTAATGTTTGCAATATTCAGTTGATATCAAACAGCTCATAGGCTTGGGCTGTATCTGAAGTTATTTTACTGTTTCCCTTTTCTACAAATAGTGTGCTCTGATTTAACAAGATAGAAGTACATCAGGTCTTACTTTTGAGCATGTATGTGAGCATATAAAAATACATTGTAATGCTATCGAACTTCAAGTTCAGACCAGAGACATTTAGCGTCAGAAAGTTCCGTGTTTGTTCTTTAAAAACTGTCAATGAAATAAATCATTTGAACAGAGAATAGACCAATGCAACGTCCGTCGGATCAAAGGCAAGCTGGCCTCTTCTGGCTGGTGCTGGTGGTGTGATGGAGCAAATAATACTGGACACTGAGTGTTGTTCAATGATTGCTGTTTCTGTGACCTGTGACTAACTTAGTATCTACTTCCTCCATCACTTTGTTTCTTTCCTTAAGACAATTTTACAGTGCCTCTTGAACAGCCCCATCCCACTATCCAAGTTGGTCAACCACAAGCACAGAACGTTGCTTTATAGGAAATTGTAGGGGGTAAAATTCATGAAATAGCCCTGTTTATCTAAAACCAAAGCAACTCAAATCAAGCAAATCAATCAATCAATCAATCATAACACATAAATAATATACAAGTCATTGGAAATCATCAAATTGGAAGTATACTGACCAAAAACTGAAAATTGGGAAAGATGAAAAACTATGCAAAATCTGAGGCTGACATGTTCCTCCTCCAATGATCTTAGTTAAAATGCCACTGGAAGAAAATGACAAACTAGAGCACATGGCATAGAAAAGTACTGTCTGTTAATGATTAGAGAATGAGTCAAGCCTATAAACAACTCTATCCTGTACCCAAATAAAGTAAATGAACATGATAGATACTGTAAAGAATCTGTGTATACTACAGCATGTTCTACAACTTAAATTGGGTCACATAAACCTCACAAAAAGGCAAAATGAAAGGCTAAAAACTGTTGAATGTTTACATGCTGAAGGTCTCCAGAAATGTTCATCCTGGAAGAAAATAATTGAAGTTGATGAAAATGGTTCAACAACTTATATTTTGCATTTAGTTGTCTTGGCCATATGTCACCTATGTATTTTTTGTGACAGAAACTTAAGGGTGGACAAAAGAAAATTTTTGTTGTCCACTAGAGAAGTTATTTATCTGGGAAGAAAACAAATGTAATTGGTGAAAATAGTTTAAAAACTTGTATTTTGCATTTAGTTGTATTGGCTATGTATCACCTATGGATTTTGTTAGTACTTTGTGTACATTTGCATTCACATGCTATGGTGAAACGTAATGGTCTAAAAAAAAAAAAAGGCTCAAAATGGCATTCTCTATAGGTTGCCCATGCATTTTTAAATAAAGACATCAGAGCTGCATCCTACACTTATTTTTGGGGGGTGGTGATTCTTCAGGAAATGGGCTTGGTCGCCCATCGTCCATAGCTTGAGACCCTTTTTCTCCTCGCAGAATAGGTGGCCCAAGGCACTTACCCATTATTATTGTTCAGGGACTCTTCCTTAAGGGGACCTATATCTAAGCAAAATGCCAATTTTGTTTCAAAATTTTACTTTGAAGCTAAGAACATGAAGTGGTCCTGCAAATAGGCCGTAATATCGAGTTGTGTTGTGAAGGAAACATTCGCCATGAACGCTGTCTTCAAGGCTGGAACAGCTATGAGTGTGGGTGACTTTCAATGATGGCCAACTAGAAATTGCCTCCATTCTTATGAAACTTGGCATAAAGGCAGGGGCACACTCAATGAAAGGCTATCACAAAATGGATAGAAAATGTGTGAAACAGAGTGAAAAACATGCACTAGAACTTGGAAAAAAAGAAACCTATAGACGCTCAACAAGCATGTAAAACTAGGGAAAAAACACAGATTGATGAAGAGGGGGTTACTTATGAGGCTGGTGCCTTTTAAGAGCCATTGTCTGTAAAGTTCAGGCAGGTGGTGATAGTCACCTTCTTCAATTTTGCTGAAACTTTGGTGGTTTTATGTCCCTACCCTAACTAGAAAATTCCCCAAATTTTTTGGCCCTACTTGCACCGATTTGGGTTTTAGGGGTCAATCAACCCGAATTAGGGCCTAAAATGCCAAATTGCCAAAATTAGATTTTTGGGTTGCTATTATTCACTGCGCGAACTTTGTCCCAAAGTAAAAGTTGGAAAATTGAATTATAGGAGGGATGGTCAGTGGAAAGAGCGATTTTCAGCCTGGGATCTTCTTCAAGGCGCACATATAGGGGCGCCCAATATGGCCGCAATCCATTTTCGTCACTAGTTTGCACCCCTTATACTCTGTGCGCAATCAGTGCCCCAGAACTTTTACAGCTGCACCACACTGGTATGTAGTTAGACCATCTATTAGAGGTGAGAAAAAGTTGGGGTAGTGTATGCGCACACCAACAGGTGGCGCCGAACATGGCAAAATGGTAAAATGTGGCGTATTTCAGTGCCACCTGGTGGTGTGCATGGTCGACCGGCTGGGGAAAGGTTTGTCGCATAATAAAGTGTAGAGGTCACCCTTTTAGTTTATGAAAGCGATTTTCTTGGGATCAGGACTACTGTGGATAATAAGCGGCGCTTTACTAACAGCTGTACTGGTACACGCGTAAAGCAATATCCACTCAAAATTGCTCATGATTGGTCAAGTTATGAAATGCGCAGCCACTACCCAAGGATATGTTTTCATGAATTATGTCTTTAGCCTTTATCAATGAAATTCCAATGACAAAAATCATGGGATATTCTTTGTGCATGTCAAGCTGAGCTGCTATAGGTGCATTTCTCTGGTGTGTCCCAGTAGAACAGGCCCTGTGATGGACTTGACCTTATTTCTGGTAATGATTATTGATTTTTCAATCATCTCCGGCATATGTCAATCAATCAATCAATCAATCAATCAAAGTTTATTTATATAGCACATTTAAAACAACCTCAGTTGACCAAAGTGCTGTACATGAATTAAGATACAAGATAATCACCACAGACATATAAAATAAATAAAATGAATAAATGAAAACAGTAAAAAGAAAGAATAAGATTGTGGTAAAAGAATGGAATGAAGTAAAAAGTAAAAGAATAAAACAAAGAAAATAAAAAGCCAAGGTTACTTATCTAGCTGGGACTGAACGCCAATGAGAAGAGATGAGTTTTCAGCAGTGTTTTAAAGTGCTCAAGTGACTGTGCAGCTCTAACCTGATAGGGTAGGCTGTTCCACAGCTTAGGGGCCACCACTGAAAAGGCTCTGTCTCCTCGAGTACAGAGCCTAGACCGAGGTACTGTCAGAAGCAGCTGGTTTGATGACCTAAGAGCCCTGCCAGTAGTGTGAGGCTGTAAAAGCTCTGATAAATAAGATGGCGCCAAGCCATTTAAACATTTAAAAACAAATAATAAAACTTTAAACTGGATCCTACAATTAACAGGAAGCCAGTGCAGAGATGCAAGGACAGGAGTGATATGATCACGCCGTTTCTTTCCCGTCAACAGGCGGGCAGCTGCATTTTGAATTGCTTGTAAACGGCGCAGAGATGACTGATGAAGACCAACAAACAGAGTTACAGAAGTCTAAGCGTGATGTAACAAAGGCATGCATAACTCTCTCAAAATCATTTCTTGGGAGATAAGCCTTGTGTGGTATACGTGCGTATGTGTGGTATACGTACCTGTAATGCACTTTTCATGCATGACTAGGGTGGAATGAGGAGGTCGCCACGTCTCCGCAGATAAATGTTGTTACGACTGTATGACTACATGAAGCCATTTTGCAGGCAGATAGTGTCATCTTCATGACGATACGACATTGCGGGCATGACTGACACCAAATCATCACGTTTGTGTCATCCTCGACGTTCCCTGCGAGATCACAGTGGAAGTGCTCATACAGTCGGAGTGCCATCCAGCGACTGATTCTGAGTGGTGACATCCCCATTTGTGTCACATATTCATGTAATCAGCTGCATTGTAATCCCTACATGTAACTGTGAGTTTGACCTTGACACATGTTCTGGATAATAGTTGATTTCCTGTGTTCCATTTTGTTGTATTTGTACCCATTTTTAAGTGGTTCAGAACAAAATTTTACAAACGAACAACAATCTTGTATTTTAGCATTTTAGCACCCCTTGTATTGACTTGCACAGTCATGATCCCATTGTTCCCTTTGCAATAACTGCAAGTTTAAGGGTGAAGGACATCTCATACGAAAGTGTTTCCTTGGGATTTTCACTGCCAATTTCAGCTGGACCAATCATGAGCAATTTTGAGTGGATATTGCTTTACGCGTGTACCAGTACATCTGTTAGTAAAGTGCCACCTATTATGGACAGTAATCCTTATCCCAAGAAATGGCTTTCATAAACTAAAAGGGTGACCTCTATACTTCATTATGCAACAAACCTTTGCCCTGTCAATCGACTGCACACGCCACCAGGTGGCACTGAAATACGCCACATTTTACCATTTTGCCATGTTCATCACCACCTGTTGGTGTGCACATACACAATCCCAACATTTTCTCACCTGTAATAGATAGTCTAACTACATACCAGTGTGGTGCAGCTGTAAAAGTTCTGGGGCACTGATCACGCACAGAGTATAAGGGGTGCAAACTAGTGACGAAAATGGATTGCGGCCAGATTGAAGCGCCCCCTATATGTTGCGCGAAGAGGATCCCAGGCCGAAAATCGCTCTTTCCACTGACCATCCCTCCTATAATGCAATTTTCCAACTTTTACTTTGGGATAAAGTTTGTGCAGTGAATAAGAGCAACCCCTCAAAATCAAATTTTGGTTATTTGGCATTTTAGGCCCTATTTTGGCTTGCACTTGATTGACCCCTAAAACCCAAACCGGTGCAGGTAGGGCCAAAAAAATTGGGGAATTTTCTAGTTAGGGTAGGGACATAAAACCACCAAAGTTTCAGCAAAATTGACGGAGGTGACTATCACTACCTGCCTGAACCTTACAGACAATGGCTCTTAACTCATTCCATACGGAATACTTTTAGATAAAATTGTCACGTCTGTGAGGAATACTTTTCCTGAAAATGACACAATTTAAAGTATTGAAGTACAGGTGGCCCATGACCGCGATCGTCAACTGATTTCGTGTTTTCATCGGACTGTGAATGGTCATCCACGCCGCTGGCACCGGCTTACTGTAGGGAATGGCAGAATTCGCCACGCCGTTGGCAGCGGCTTGCCGTAGGGAATGAGTTAAGGAGGTAAAAACATTCTAAAACCACTAAAAACAAAATACTAAATGTATTCCTCCTGAGAACATTACTGTCAAACTTCGATCACATTATTACTGCCGAACTAAAATTACATTTTTCTAAAAAATTCAGATTTTTGAAATTGATTTAGAGGAGCCAAAATCAACACTAGAACATAAAACCTGGAAAGAAAGCTCTGTAGTGACATTAGGAATGTTTTTTCCTTCACATTCCTGCTGAAATTATAACCAAACACTGTTTAGTTATCTCAATAAATGTGTTTCTCTAAGTATCTATATATTCATTAAAACAGCCGTTGCCATGATAATAATTCTTAGTTTAAAAAGTGAATATCTTGGAAAAATGTTTGCTTAACTATAAGTCCCCTTAATGAAAAATGTCATGAATTCCGTGGGCTCTATATTCTGTCTTCAGATAGGGCCAAATATCTTGGTTGCACAATTAATTTTTAATTTTTTTTGTAATCCAGGTGGCGCTAGCTTCAGGCAGACACCTGCCCACAATTTTTTTTTTTTTTTTTTTTTTTTGTAGAGATGGTATACCTTGGCTATGGTAGTGCCCTGTGACAGTGAAAAGCATGGGCCAGAAATTCTGTCCAAAAATAAATGCTCTCAAACAGCTTGGGTTTTTAAACGACCCCGCAAAATGGGCGTGGCCCACGTGGCAGGGGTGGGGTTAATCGGAACAGGCATGGGTGATTTTTCTTTTTCAGGCATAAAACTTCAAAACTGAAATATGAACAAATTTGGAGATGGGGAGTTTCCACCCCTTTGCTGATCTTAGAAAAACCTCTTAAAAACAGGCCATTCATGCTCCTGGGGGCATCAGGCTCTTGCATTTTAACTGACTTATCATAAATAACGGACCCACATACAGTGTTACAAATGTGTCCATTTAGCATGTAAAACTGTAGTATGGCTTTTCTGTATGCTGTATTGTGGTCTGTTCTGTGAGGTTTCCTGTAACTGGGAAACTTTTTTATACGTAAATACATGCCTTAGGACTACAGATGAAATTTAGCTATTGTGCCAATTCTAGCATATTTACATTAATACATACTGCTGTTATTTTGATTAATGTGCACTGTCCTAATTCAGTAAATAAAATACAATAAATAAAACATTGTATCCCCTTTCAGTAAAGTTCCCAACGAACAGTTCAAATTTCAGTGCTTGTTTATCCACTTGCTTGATATTTATATTGTTGGGTTGTCTGAGTCAGGGTTCGAAGTCCAGGTTTTCCCTGCACAATCTCTGAAACTAATGTGGACCACAATCAGAGTATGCACCATCTATCGCTGATACCCCAAACTGATGTCTTTTCCTCAGAGTTAGTTGCTGAATCACTTTTACTTCTACCATTCAATTTGCAACACCCTCTGGGTCACAATGGCTGAGATGTCCTTGCTGTGATTGCCTACAGTAGTGTGCAGTGATGATTATACACGTGACAAAATAATATCAATCGGATTCAGGTATTTTTTGTATTGGATCATGTAGATGAAAATAAGAAAACAGATAACAACATATCGTAAAAAAAATAATAATGTTTTTGAAAGAAAAAGACAATATTTAGGGTGGCTACCCTTTGCTTTGATTACAGCATTTAATCCATGATTCCATCGATTTTTATAAAATCACCAGGTCCTTTTGAGCAGACTGAACCCCAAACCATAATATTGCCATCTTCATGTTTTACTGGAGGGATTAAACTCATTTTTGATATGTTCTCCAACTCTACAGTGCAGATAAATTCTGCATTTGGATGAGAGAATTTCAAATTTTGATTCATTGATTGAAAGGACTTCTTCCCAGTCCATTGGTGTCTAATCCTTGAATTTCTTTGCGAAGTCAAGTCTTTTTTGTGATGTTGCCAGCTCTTGGCAGCAACACAACCAATCAGACCATTTTCACACAGGTGGCTGGAAATAGTAGCTCTTGATACTTTGATCTCTTCACTTCAGGTGCAATTAATACAAAGTTGTTGAGCTGCCAACTGCCAATATTTTTTTATTTTTTATTTAAATACTAGTCATACACAGATAACGAACATCAGAGGCACTTAACTTCCATTTTGCACCTCTGTTGCCTCTAGTTTTCAGTGAAACAGTCTCTTTGAAATGCTTGATGGTGTTTCTTACTGTGCCATGGCCGCATTGAATGTCTTTAGCATCACGTAAGGCCACAATGTGGCCATGCACAATCTCAGAGAGCTCCTTCTGTCATGCCATCATGTTTAACATTGTGGCTCTGCTCAAAGTTCAGGTCACCATCTATACTGGAAACAACTGATGATCAGAGTTAATTTTGCAGAATGTTGCCTCAAACCAGTTTAAACAAACTTTTTTGCATCAATAATCATGGAATGATCCTTCAAACATGCATTCAGGCCATGCAAGAGCAAAAAAAATAAAATTTCAATTGTTATTAAAAAACTGATGCTATCAGTGTTTTTGTTCATTATACCCCCGACCCATGAGGGGCAGGGGTATATAGTATATACCAAAGAATTCCGTCCGTCCATCCACACCAGTTTGTCCGACCGATTTTTCAAAAACCGCCCAACAAATTGTTTTCAAATTGCAGTCTTGCATTCTACACGTCACGGAGAGGTGCAGTGCTAAGTTTCATGAAAATGTGATGATTTTTTTCAAAAATTACTTTTATTTTTCATATTTTGAACTTAGGAAAATTTACCACTGTAAATGTTGTTCGACCGATTTTCTCGAAAACTGCTCGTCAGATTGTTTTCACATTTCAGTCAAACGTTCTACGCTTCATGCGGAGATGCAGCGCCAATTTATATGAGAATATGCTATAATCTCTTCAGTGCACAAGAGATGGGGGTATTGGTGAGCCGTGCTCCCTTTTTCACTTGTTACCCTTATTTTTTCCTCAATGTACTTGTGGGAATGTTTTTTTTTTTGTTGTTGTTTTCATTGCCTCCAATGGTATTTTTCAATACATTTTCACCAAAAAATTGTAGATATAATTGTAGTGATATATTGGGGTCCCTCTTAGATGAAAGTGGTGCACACTACACACTACTGCATTGTGTTTGGTGCAGGTATGCGTGTGTTAGTGCATGTTTGTGAGTGTGC
Source organism: Gymnothorax javanicus (assembly GCA_029692085.1). Lineage (NCBI taxonomy): Eukaryota > Metazoa > Chordata > Actinopteri > Anguilliformes > Muraenidae > Gymnothorax > Gymnothorax javanicus. The sequence continues at coordinate 12,433,166 of CM056206.1, read as the reverse complement.
ATGCCTTTGTCTCTGTATGTGTGCGTGTGCATGTGCATGGTGTGTTTGTGCGTGTGCGTGCGCACGTGTGTGTGCTGTGGTGTGTTGTGCAGTGTGCTTGGATGTGGTGTCTGTTACAGAGGTAATCCTTGTCCTCTCTGACAGTGCACTCCTCCAACGGAGAAATGAAGCTGGATTGTGATTGGCCTGGGTTAAATGAAACCACAATGAAACTGAATTGGTCTGCTGATCTTTTTGGAATCGCTGACGCAAGTTACTAGCTGCGATGAAGATAGAGGTGACAGTCTTTAACTTCTGTGTCCTTGGGGGTATTTTAAAATTGAGAATAAAGACTTTGGTCATCCATTGGCTGAGGCTGTATGCTGAGACCACAGTAATGGCCACAGATGTGGGGTAAATCTAACTGTGAGGTGTTGTTCAGACTCTAATGGAGTAATTCTGACAGTGTGGAGTTATGCTCAAATATTCTCACAGGAAAAATGGACTCACAGTAGTTCTTTTTTTTTGTCGAGTTTTGAGCTGATTTGTTAAGCTTTTGTGCTGTTTGGACTGTGGATCAATATTTTGCAAACAAATCTGCAACCAGTCACATGACTGCATCACTCCCTCTTAGTGGACGATTTGGCCTCGGTGGCAGTAAATTGCACAACATGGTTGGCTTGACTTCTTCAACCACATAACACTATTCACATGCCCAAGGAAACGGAATGTTTCTGATTATGCATTTCTCACTGCAAGGACAGTTTACATTAAAATACTAATGTTATTGTATTTAAAAAAAAGTCAGCTGATTCAGAGGGGGTCAGGTGGGATGCACTCATTGATGTTTCATGCATTGACACCCCCCCTCGATTATTGCTTTTGCACCTGTGAGGCCACAAACATGACACGAAAGGACCTGTATCATGATTACTGCACATGCTTAGGCTGCACGTCCTAAAAAAGTGAATCTGCTTGACTGCAAGTCATTATCTGATTCCATCCTTGCCAGTCCGTCTTCGTTTTGCATTTGTATTTATATATTTTATTTACTCTGACATTATGCTTTTTATATTAATGAGCTTTCCATGGAAATTCGAGGATTCAAAGAGCTATTTTAAGCTGCAGCCAAGGGATACTAAGAATGTGAGCTGGTTGCCATTACCAATAATCATAGAAGAAGAAAAATACCTTCTAGATTTTGATTTGCAGTTGAATGGATTTACTTCGTTCAAAGTTTCGACAGTGTGCAGTAATCGTGACACAGCTCCTTTAAATCCATTGAAAAGCAATGATCTTGGGGGGTGGAGGTCAGTTGTTGGAGAATGATGAAAGGACATTGGGGAAAAGTGTGGAGGCTGAAGAGTATTTGTGACCCTACTTTGCATCATGTTCCATCTCTACAGAGAACAGGGAGACATGCTGACTGTATGTAGGTGTGGGGCAGAGCAGTGGAGGTGAACCTCTGGGAGACTGTTGTCTCAGTTTTAATATATAATCCCATTTGGCCTCAGCAGGCTGTGGTAGCTTCAGTGAGAGTCAGAATCACTGCATTACGGCCTCAGGATCTGCTGCCTCAGGTGCCTGTCTGTGTAACTGGGCATGAAAGTGCTTCTCTAGTGTTTGTGGATTTGCCTCCCAGAAACCTGCTAATTAACAAAGCGCTAATGATGCAGACTGGCGCAGGACAAGAAATGGAAATGAATCCCTTGTGGATCATACAGCCCTTTGATCATCTTGCCTTTCACTCTTGTAAATTTATCTCTTGTTTTCTAGCTTAATTGTGCATTCCTTCTCTTTAAGTGACGCCTGTTTGCTTTTTCATTAATGAATGATGCTGGAATGAGGAATAGGTATGTAATGTGCACTGCCCATTAAAAAAATGAATCGCACACCGTTATATTTTGTTGGGCCACCTTAAGCTATGATCACGGTGCACATGCATCGTGGGGTTATTTTGACAATCTTAGACAATGTCACATTTATTTCAGACCAGAATTGCATGAATTTTTGGCTGAGATCTTGTATTGACGATGGGGTGAGACAAACCACTCCGTTAAGCCTTCTCCTGCACATCCCAAAGACCTTCAACTGGTTCAGGTCCAGACTCTGAGGCGGCCAATTCACGTGGGAAAATGATTCCTTATGCTCAATGGCCCACTCTTTCTCAATTTGAGCCTGATGAATTTTGACATTGCCATCCTGGAATATTGTCTGTGCCATCAGGAATTAGAACGTCCATTGATGAGTCATTGGTTATTCAGTATATTCAGGTGGTCTTATGAATTCATTTTATTGCTGCAGAACCATGATGAGCTTAGACCTGATCAATTGAAGCAACCCCAGGTCATAACACTGCCTCCAGAGGCTTGTACAGTGGGCACTATGCATGACGGGTGAATTGCTTCACAGGCTTCCTTTCTTACCCTGACGTGCCCATTACACTGGAATAGGGTATTTCTGGACTCATTAGACCACATGACCTTTTTCCATTGCTCCTTAAGTCCAATCTTTATGTTCCCTTCCAAATTGAACTTGTTTTTTCCCTATTAGCCTCTCTAACAAGTAGCTTTCTTGAGGCCGCACAGCTGTTTAGGCCCAATCCTTCAAGTTTTTGTTGCATTGTGCTAGTGGAAATGCTCCAACCTTCACTATTAAACACAGCCTTGAGTTCTACTGTTTATTTCTTTTTAAGAACCAGTTTTTAGGTTGCCGGCCGTAGGCCAGTAACCTATTGTTGTCACTTTGCGTCCAGCGGCGTCGTCGGCGTCGTCCGTTTAAAGCTGTATCTCAAAAACGGTCTGATGAATTTTTTTTTAATTTGGGGATGTGATCAAATCGGTCATCAAGTTAATGCCCGAGCAAAAATTTTTTTGATTGAATCGTTTGTTTAGACTTGGCGGCCATTTTTATGTCGAAAATGGCCATTTTTGGCACTTAGGTGCAATTTTCTCAAAAACTGTCCAATGAATTTTTTTTTAATCGCAGAAATGGAATCAGTATCATGACCTGCTTCAACGGTGTAAACGGCGTTTTTGATTGCACCTAGGCAACGTGTCCTTCATTTTTTCAGGCTATAACCTCTTAGGCAACGGTTTGTCACAGATTGGAATCTTCATCATTTTCAGTCACTTTTGACCTTGGGCCTCCAGGTTTTGTGCTATAACTCTTAATATAGCATTTAGAGCTTAGGTTTGTATTAGGTATGTACAGACAGGTTGAATCAGGTATGCCTAACATTAGTTTAGTCAGGTATGTATATAGGGGCACCTCACTTTTGACCTTGGGGCCGCAAGGTCATGGTCAAAAAGGCAAAAAAAATGTGCTATAACTCTCTTAATATAGCATTTAGAGCTTAGGTATGTATGTGGCACCTATAGGGAATCAGGTATGCGAACATTGTGAGTCAGTCACTTTTGACCTTGGGCTTCAAGGTCAAGGTCAAATGGCAAAAAATGTGCTATAATTCTCTTAATATAGCATTTAGAGCTTAGGTATGTATGTATGAGGCATCTGTAGGGGTCAATCAGGTATGCCGATAACATTGGTGAACATTGTGAGTCAGTCACATTTGACCTTGGGCTTCAAGGTCAAAGTCAAATGGCAAAATTGTGCTATAACTCTCTTAATATAGCATTTAGAGCTTAGGTATGTATGAGGCACCTATAGGGAATCAGGTATGCCGAACATTGTGAGTCAGTCACATTTGACCTTGGGCCTCAAGGTCAAGGCCAAATGGCAAAAATGTGCTATAACATACTTAATATGACATTTAGAGCCTAGATATGTATGAGGCACCTAAAGGGAATCATATTCGCCAAACATTCTCGGTTGTTCGAATTTCACCTTGAGCCTCAAGGTGAAGGTCAAATGGCAAAAATGTGTTTATAACAGCTTAATGTGGCATTTAGAGCTTAGGTATGTGTGAGGCACCTATAGGGAATCATGTAAGCCAAACATTCTCTGCAAGTTGAATATGACATTGGGCGTCAAGATCAAATGGCAAAAATTGCTGTAACTTGCTGAATATGGCAATTAGAGCTCAGGTATGTTTGAGGCATCTATAGGAAACCATGTATGCTGAACATTCTTAGGCAGTCAGTCAAATTTGATGTTGGGCCTCAAGGTGAAGGTTAGATGACAAAAATGGCCCATACTTGTAGAGCTTAGGTATGTATTGGGCACTAATAGCAAATCATGTATGCTGATCAAACACACCATATTGGGTTTGATTTTGGTCTTCAAGGTCAAGGTCATGTGACAAATCAGTCTATTTCCTCATTTAATAATGTCTTTAGAAATTAGTGTGTATTAGGCACTAACCTATATATATAATTAAAAATTTTTACGGGCATTGAAACCGCATGGTCGACCTTTCTTCACGATCAAGTGCAGCAATAAAAACTGGTCAAAACCCATTTTTGGATGTTTGTTCCTATTAGCATCATGGAATAGAAATAATAATACTAATTAGACCCACTGTCCCACTCGGTGACAGTCTTGTGTAAAAAAAATCATTGTCTGAAAGCAGAGCAAGAACCAGAAGTGAATTGAGAAGATGGCGCACTTCACAAATTGACAGCAGATGACAGGGAAAGTTCAGGTTAGAAAAAAATCTAATCGGATTTCATGATGTAGACCTCTTAAAGATTAAATTTTTGCTAAATGGCAGAAATGTTGCTGTCTGTCACTCATGAAAAAGTGTGACCGCTCAGTCGAGTTGCCCGAGAATGGTAACTAAAACCCCTTTCTCACTGAGCTGCGTTGGCCCGCGGAAGTGTGCGGATGAAACAGTTCTCTTCTTTTGCAGAGAAGAATTGATTCGAAGAACCATGAATTGATTCGCAGTGGTACGGGACCATTCGCCATCACCACCAAAATTGTCCGAGCTGGAGCTTTTTAATGCCAATATCATGTAGACAACGTTTTGCTTTCGCAAGAATTCGTGTTGGCTTGCTGTTGAATCCGCGGACTGATGCTAGTTACTTTTCTCCTGTTGGGGCTGTAACTACCGGCAACCTTCAGGGCCCTTGGCACTGTAGTTCTGAAAATCAGGCAGTTTACCATTAGCGGGTGATATATATGATGGTCTCAGATTAGCCTAAAAATTTTTGTTGGTGAAGGATGGTTGGTTCAATAGATGAACTGCAAATTTTTAGGTGCCGATACCCTTCAGTTTCTTTTTTCAGGGGTACCAGAAGGGCCAAAGATTCCAAGATGAGACATGAACACTGAAAAATATTGCAGTTTTGAAATGCAAAAATATCATTGCGTCAACAACAGCCCACATTCATGTTCACATATGTCAATCTACTGTGTGTTGGGCTCAAAGTAATCTGAGAATTTTTGTTGGCTGTTGAGGGTGCGTCCTATAGGGGTCGCTGCAAGATGCTACTTTTGGCCATTTGAGTAGTAATATCAGGGGCATTTCCAGACTGATCCCCCAACAGCCCAAGATGGTTTATTCATAATATGATATCATAGGACGTCCTTTGCATAATGAACACAAATTAAGCATGGGATGTTGAGGGCGCAAGAGTATAGGCGGCGCTTCAGTCAAGAAAAAAGTGAAATTTGGCATTTAGGGAGGTCAAAGTTCTCCATGCACCCTCATCTGATTTTGATGAAACCTTTCTGTTGGGAAGCCCTATGTGTCTACTAACTGTGATACCTAGATGTGTGAAATTTTCTATGCTTAATAAGCTACTCATGAGCTACGTTGAGTTTGAAAATGGATGTTGAAGCATTTTTTTTTTTTTTTTACTGAGTTGTGGCCATTGATCATGGCGGGGGATGGTGATGACACTGTCGTCTTGTTTAATACTAATCATCATCATCAGACCAATTTCTTTTGAATGCTACACACAAAATTGCCATGCTAAAAGATATGGTGGCATTATGGCAATGAATTTTGTGAATGTGGTCTCTTGCTAAAATCTGCCGTAACTCTTGAATGCAATGTCCAATCATCACTAAACTTGAGATCCCTCATCTACTGGCCTTTAGTCTCAAGCCCTCCAAACCTGCTGTAAATCCACCCAAAGGTAGCACCATATCAAACAAGTAGTCACAACTCCAAAACCAATCCCCCAGTCAACTTAAAATTGTGCATGCTTCATGTTGGTCAAGGGTCCCATGGATGTCTATCAGTACAAGGTTATTTTGCAAAACAAGATGGTAGCCATCAGCCAATTACATTTCGCCATCCCTTCTACTCTGACCTATCATGTATCGTCGATAAACTTAACAAAATTATTTAGGATGCTTGAAAGACCAATCAATGATGTGCTGGAGTTATGGTCTTTTGCTATTTTTGGAATTTTTCAAATTCAGATTTTGCGGTGGCCTGGCTTACACTCTGTCTCAGTTAGCATCCCTGCTGCTTTCTCCAAAGCTTTATTTGCTAGCGCACAGCGTGGGGTGTAGGTCCTTGGTTTGGTCCCTGCCTCTGCCTGGGGAGAGGTTTTAGCAATCGCTACAGGAGGCCTCTGAAAAAGAGGAAAAAACCCATATTCTATCCCCCAGTCTGTCCCCCTGTAGGCAAAGACGCTTCCAGACCCTGATACAGGTGTATAGGAGGCTGTCCGGGCAAAGCCATAATGGCTGTGTAATTATCTTGTAGGTCAGAGTGACCAGAGACTGTCAGAAATGTCTCAGCTACAAGCATCAGCTGTTACTCTGAGAGAAATGAATGGTACTGACCGTTTGCTAATATTCCACCTGCTGGTCCTAGAGATTAGGGTGAGCACTGGATAGGTTCTCATCCTGCCAGTGCCACAATGGCATTCTGTTTACACGTGGGCTGAAGGGGGTCACCAGCAGGTCCGGTAGTGGTTTCACTCCATGGTTATCACTGCACTTTGGAGTCTTACGGCAGGGACAGTGGTTTTACCCACAGTCACCGGATGTTTGTCATGTACCAGCCCTTCCGATCTATGCTCTCTGCTCCAACATACAGAGTACTGCATCGCTGAAAGTGTCTCATTGTGCAGTGTAGAAGCCCTATTTGAGGTGCTGTTGTGATGGGGTTAATTGAAAACCATTCATTATTTCCAACTTACTGCCTTATTTTTTATTTATTTCTTTTTTTCTTTATAAACATGGCAGTTGACCAATAATGTATTGAAAAATATTGCGAGTGAGTTTTAAATTGGGAGTGAAACTATACTGATTTGCATCATGGTCCAATTTTACAGCAGCTCAGTTGGTCTGTAAAAGTCTGTTAACATGATTGTGCTCTGTCTTACTAGCCTACTTCTCGATGCGAGATGTTGTCCTGATAAGGCAGGTGCTAATGTATCACCATATTCTGCCTCTCCCATACCAATGTGGATGTTTTTCATAGGGTAGTTTACAGCCCTATACTGTTTAGACTGCAGAACTGCTGCCGTGAGGTCATTGGAGCCTGCGTTTATGTGTCTGATAAACTGTTGTTAACCTGTGATCTATGCACTGTGTCGCTCTATTAGCCAAACCTACCTTGTGTTGAAGGTTGCACTGAAATCTAAATCCACTTTTTCCTCAATTTAATCAATTCTGAATAGCCATATGAAAACATTATGGAGGATATATTCCAGAAAATTTTAAAAAATATATAAAATAGTGATTTTTTTTATTTGAGATTGTTTCCATCTACTTTTGTTTCAGCTGAAAGATTTAACTTTTGATGCAATGTCATCGTGTATCAGTGGGCGAGAGCCAAAAATGGAATGTCTGTCCATCGTTTGTTCTCCTCCAATCAGTGTCCTTCCACGCCCGTCTAAATACACTGCAGTTGGGAGTGCACATCTGCAATTAACATCCATCAAATCGACTCCCCTTCAAAAATTCTGCATAAATATTTTGATTTTCCATATTGCTGAAACCTCTGTTCTGATTTCTGTCATGGTGTCTTAAGCCTTCTGTCCTGTTTTTAACCCTTGTGGAGTGAAACAAAATGTGTTCTGGGGTTCCTGTACATTTTAGAGGCGTGTAGAGCCCTGTTCGATTATTGCACTGCAGTCATTATTCATTTCCTACCAGCAAGATGAGGCCTGGCTAATCTTCACCCAAACCTCCTGCTGTGTGACACACTGCCTTTTCCCTGGGGGCAGGGTTGATTATTGATATACTGTCAGTGTGTGTGTGTGTGTGTGTGTGTGTGTGCGTGTTTATGGTGTTGAGACACAGTTGCTCTATGCCTCCGTTCTGCAGCTCAGGTGGGGGCATTAGGCTGTGAGGAGGTAGGATGTAACATATCGGTTGTGGATGCCTGTGAATTAGAATGAACAATCTGTGTTATCATGTATGTATTCCTCATTAAACAGTGAATATGTGTTATAGGACTGAGTCATATTCATTCTATAACTGTCCAAATGCTGCCATCACCAGCCTGCATGTGTAGTATGTGTATATGTGTGTGTGTGTGTGTGTGTGTGTGTGCAGTGATCAGATTAAGTAATAAAAAAAAAAATTGATTAGCATTTTTTGCTAATCAGTATATCAATTGATTTGCAATTGTTTAGCACATCTGAAAAATTGATTAGCAAAAATTGGAAAACAGTTAATCAGATTTTAAATGATAAAAAGGCTTTTTTTATTCTTTCCTGTGTGTGTGTGTGTGTGTGTGTGTGTGTGTGTGTTTGTGTGTATGTCTATGTACATTCAATTGATGCATATTTTATGCATCTCCCTCTTTGTCTCTTTCCCTCTTCGGCAGCCCTCCACCCTGCCCCAGGGTACCATCGACATGACGCTCTGCTCGGATGTGCTGGATGCCGAGTCGCTGACCGGACAGAGTAACTCCCTGTGCATCCTCTCCCCCGACGCCCCTCACGCCCAGCACTTCATCCGCACTCACAGCAGGGAGAGCATGCAGGGGTGAGCCCAGAACCATCACGCCCTGCCTCCTGCTGTTTTTTCTTTCACTTGGTGGTGCAGTGGTTTGCACTGCCGCCTAAGAGCTAGAAGGTCGTGGGTTCGAATCCGGCCTGGGGCCTCACTGAGTGGATTAGTGGATACACAGCTGTTAGGATGAGACTGGGCGGGGATTATTGGATGTGCAGGTTTTAGGGTGATACTGGGATTGGTTGATGCATGCCTGTTTAAGCGAGACTGGGCTGGGATTGGTGGATACACAGCTGTTGGGGCGAGACTGAGCTGTGATTGGTGGATGCCCAGTTGTTAGTACGAGTGCTGCTCTCTCTGATAACGGTGCCCCTCCCTCCTCCCGTCCTCCGGCTGAGATATGTGTCATGCAGCCCTGCCCTCTGATTGGACGAGTTCAGCAAATATCCAGTGTTGTCCTTTAAGGTGTGTGACCAGGAGCAAGAGGAGTGGCTGTGAAATGAGTTTCTGTGTGTAAGTTGTCTGGCCTATAAACACTGCCCTGCAGATGGTGCAGCAACTATTAACCAGGAAGTGCCTTTTTTCCATGCAGTTTCAAGGAGGCTTTGCATCTCCATTAAACAAAAAAAAAAAAAAAAATGTGGCTGATGAAATGTGCCCACCTGCTGAAGACGTCCAGGGTTCGTGTGGGCGCTGAAAATCCTTGAAAATGCATTGATTCTGACGTGGTGTTTTTAAAGGTTTGAAAAGCATTGGATTTTGAATGAAGTGCGTGAAACTGCTTGAAATTATGATGTTATTTGCTTTACTTTTGTGACACATTTTTATCTGACGGAGTAATGTGATGCATATGCAATTTACCACAGCTGTAAGGAAAAGCCTGAAAATGAACTTTGAATAGTGCTTGAATTTGACTATGGAAATTGTGTAGGAACAATGGATTTATAAATATTGTTTACAAATTTATAAATATTGTTTTGTGTGTAACATACATAGGGCTCTTTGTGTTGAATGTATGTAGGGCTCTTTGTGTATAACACAAATGGGGCTCTTTGTGTATAATACATGCAGGATTCTTTTTTATAACTCATGTAGGGCTGTTTGTGTATAATATATGTAGTGCTCTTTGTGCATAATATACATTGCCAGTCCAAAAAAAAAAGTCACCGTTTGGATATAAATAAACAAATACAATGACTGAATCATTATTGCAGCGATTAATGTGTTTTAGGGGGAAATAGTTATTTTAACGCTGACTGATGAAGCAGGTAGCTTCTCATTTCTTAAAAAAATGATGCCAGAAAACTTACCCCTCGGTGGTGGAAAAGATGTTTCGGTATTTCAGAGGGGGTGAATTATTGGTCTGCATCCAGCAAAGAAAACAATGAAGGAGGAACCTAGCATGAGGAATCATTTTCACACACTAATTCGCCACCAGGAAGTCCTGACCTGAACCACATTGAAAGTTAGTGGGATGTGCTGGAGAGGACTGCAGAGGGGTCTTGAGTCAAGAACTAATGCGACACTGACTGGAAATAAGGGTTCTGATGTTGCATATGGTTGTCAAAATAAAGACATGATAAATTTGCACTGTAATCAAGGCTACTGGGGTTCCTTATAAATATTTGACTGTACGATTTTTTTTTTTTTTTTTTTTTTTTTGCCAGGCAGTGTATGTTGGACTCTTTGTGTATATTTATTGTTCTTTTTGTTGACGTGTAGGTGGCGGGAGAGTCTGCTGCACTTCGTAAGGAGCGGCAAGGAAAACCTGGAGAGGAAACGCAAGGTGAGGAGCTCTGTTGTACTGGTATAAGAGCATCTCAGGAGCACGTCTCACACGCACACACGCGCACACACACACACACACACACGTACATGCACACAAGCTCACAGCTGTGACTCTGCTTTGACTCCATGTTCTGCATATCGCTCTGACTTCTGTGTGTGACTCTGCTGGGACCCTGACCCCTATATGCAACTCAGTAGTGACTCTGACTCCTGTTTGTGACTCTGGTGGGATTTTGACAGCTGTGAGGGACTGTCTCCTGTGTGTGATTCTGTCATGACTTACTCCTGCGTGTGACTGACTCCTGTGAGAAAGACTGTGTCCTGTGTGTGACTGACTCCTGTTTGTGACTGCAGTGACTGACTGCTGTGAGTGACTCTGTGTCCTGTGTGTGACTGACTCCTGTTTGTGACTGCAGTGACTGACTGCTGTGAGTGACTCTGTGTCCTGTGTGTGACTGACTCCTGTTTGCGACTGCACTGACTGACTGCTGTGAGTGACTCTGTGTCCTGTGTGTGACTGACTCCTGTTTGTGACTGCAGTGACTGACTGCTGTGAGTGACTCTGTGTCCTGTGTTTGACTGACTCCTGTTAGTGACTGCAGTGACTCTGGTTTGTGACTGCTGTGACTCTGACGTCTCCGAATGACTCTGCATCCTGTGTGTGACTGACTCCTGTTTGTGACTCTGTGTCCAGTGTGTGATTCTGAGGGTGCATCCAAATTGTTTTAAACGGGCGGCGCTTTTTATTATTATTATTATCTCCATGCTTCCGAAAAAGCGAGGAGATTTTGTAATACAGTTCGGCGTCTGTCCGTCCATCTGTCCGTCCGAAACAGGAACTCCCTCTAGGCCTTTAGACCAATTTACCTGAAACTTAGGTGTGTGTAAGGTAGTGACCCAGAGGGGTGCACAACGCATTTAGAATTTAAATTAATTTCCTCTTCTGGCCACCAGGGGCCTTTAATCAATCTTTCCTCTCTCTCGATGCTGGAAAAGCAACAAAGGAGCTCATTTCCACCTCTCATAAAATCTTAAATCTTCATGAAATGAAAACTTAGACACTCCTTTTCATGGCAAAATGATTTTCTGATCATGCCGGTGAAGGAGGAAGGTGCTTTGTTCTTTCGTATATTTGGATACACCCTGACTCCTTTGTATCTATGCTGTGACTCTGACTCCTGTGTGTGACTCAGTTGTGACTCTGACTCATTTTTGTGAATCAACTGTGATTCTGACTCGGGTGCTTGAATCCAATATGACTCGGACTCCTGTGCGTAACTCAGTTGTGACTCTGACTCATTTGTGTGACTTAGTTGTGACTGTTATTGGGCAGGAGCCTTGTCTTCCCAAGGTGTCTGTGACGATGAACAACGGCAGCAAGGCAAGCAGAACACGGCTCAGAGGCGCCCCCTGCATTTGCCCGAGGGAACATGAGGAGCGGCGCGACCAGTCAGCCATCCCTTACAGCCACAGCGCCCCCTCTCTGCAACAACAGGAGCACGGCCTGCTTTCCCAGAGCAGATTCTCATCTGAATCACTCGAAGACTGTAAGGGCAGGGCGGTGCGCTGGCGTGTTTATGAGTGCGTGTGTCTGCATGTGTGTTATGTGTGTTTGTTCTGATGGGTGACAGATCAGAGAGAAAAACCTGAATAAATGTGGGTGGCCAAACATAACACGTTAATGTTTATGTTCATTTTCCTCACATGGTTTGGGTCCAATCCTCCCCTTAACCCTCAGTTATAGAATCAAGCCAAGCATTGCTAATGAGTGCATGACCCCTATTGAAGGTTTTACAACTCAGAATATTGGCATCAAAGAGGCAATAAAAATTATTTCAATGAAGCAAGATACTCAAATCATTTGGATTTGAAGCTAACTTCTGTCTATTTTCATAATTTTGAGACAAAGTACTGGAAATGCAATGAAACTCCATGAAAATTTAACATTGTTGTTTAGTTGTTTTGTGAAGAAATACTGAGACACAAAAAATGGCTTGGAAGTAAAACAATACATTTCCTTGATAATAAATTCATTGACCAGAAGTGTAATGCATCTGAGGGTGACGCTCAGAACTACTGATCATTTGTGAAGCCAAATATAAGCTGCCCCCCACCTCCCCAAACAGCTAAAAATTGAGAGATTTTTTGCTTTGGTGTAAATTATAAATAATACAATGTTTCCCTACCAAGCAACTGTTCTGATGCATGGTACAAACTTTTACATCAAATGCAAGTGGATGTCATGATTTTTTAACCCCTCTGCACAGATGTAGATGCCAGCATACATAGAGCTGCTCTATTTATGCATGCAGTTACACTATTCTATCATTAAATGGCACACCTGGATCAGTTATTGAACATTCACTAACAAGCCGAACTCGAACGCAGTTTAGAATTTGGACGAATTGAGTCCCATCCCCCATCCAGGAGTTGTATGAATTAAAATCCTCAGCTAAGCATGATGTGCAACCTGCTCAATATACTTGCCCATAGTATTCATCCAGCAGTTTAAAAAAATGATCTCTTGCGACTGAAAAGAATCGTTGTTCTTTGTAGCAACCACTTCAGCTATAGTGAGCCAATGGTATCCCAATTAAGTAGTCAAGAAAAATCAGTTTTCTGAAACAAAAATTAGACATGATATTGATACTATGTAATTCCACTATCAATTATATTCATCACATATTAAGAACGATTCCCTACTGTGGATTTATGTGTAGATTCCTCCATAGACAAATTCTACGTTCACGTATATCCTAAGGACTCTCCCTGATGGCCAGATATTTCTGAGTTAGTGTGTTCTACTTGTTGCTTTTCAGGTGTGAAAACTGTTCATATAAGCTTGTGAGCTTGGATGTGGGAACTGATTGCTTTTCATAGCAGGGTGAATGTTCTGTCCGTTAAATAAGCAGTTCCTTTAATGAGTATGTGTGCTGGCTTGTGGGACTCTGGGACTCTGAAGAAAAATGGACAAATTTCTAAACTTCATCATGCAGAAAAGGCATGTTTTGTGTTTGGAGAGGTTACTGGTGACCACTGATGTCCAACTGTACCTATATTAATAAACTCATGCTAAATTCAACCAGGAAATTATTATAACATTGAATTTCATTCGTCAACAGTTGATTTGTATTAAAAATGTGAGTATTTTATGATTTGACAGTGCGCCATTTTGAGGGATCTGAGAGTTTGGGGAGCCACCTGGAGAGCTGTCTTATTTGGCTTATAAAGAGTAGATAATTTAGAATTTCAAGCTCAGATGAAGAATACTTGTGGTCAAGGAGTTTATGATTCCAGAAATGTAAAGTTTTAACTCCCAGCCATTTTTCAATCCTCAGTATTATTTTACAATTTTAATGCTGCATTTTCATGAGGATTTTTTTTCTCTACCAAAACCAAGAGAATAAACTGAAATACGATGGAATTCTAAATGCTGCAAGTGTCTTGTCACTGTTGAGCCATTTTCTCCCTCTCTATGAAGCTCAAATCTTGAATTATAAAGCATTAAATGGGGTAATGCATTAATAACCATATTTGGCTTCTGTGCAAAAGGGTTAATCTTTTTGATGGTTTAAATGAGAAGGGCTTATAAAGTGCCTATCCATACTGTCAAACTACACTGAAAACTAAGTGAAAGTTATTTGCCCATAGTAGCTTAGTCAATTCCTCTCTTATGAAGTAATATAGACCCCAAAGTCACAAATAATGCAGACTCATCCTTACAGATTTTATGAATGCAGTCCCATGAAACCATTATCTGTTGTACATTATGCTATACTTCAAAGTGTATTATCATTATTTCCATGGTAATGGCATGCCATTTTACAAACATCACTGTTTCCGATCAGTTGACAAACAAGTTAATGTTCATTTTGGACACGACACGAGTTGGTACTGTAGCAATACTACAATCGGTATGACTATAGTTGTTTTGTGTACCAGGAAAATTCAGCTATTCAAGCAAAAGCTACGAGTTTGTCTTTTATTATCGTAGCAAAAATACACGTATGGAAAATGTGACACAATGCAAACAATTTAATTCTGACTCGCAGCATAAGATGCTATTTGTCTCAGTCATATGCATCTTAGCCAGGCTGAATAATTTCTCTTGCAGTATGCCTCAACACACAGTAAAAATGTGAAATATAACAATGGAATAATTAGCTAAATTGTGAAATGGTGCAGTGACAAGGGGATGTTGCCTGAGCTAATGATTCAAAGCTTTTTCTGAATTGTATTATCTGCGTGCAGCAATGTGTTGGAGAAGATGCACATAACGAGGTCTCTTTATGTGCTAGATTTGTGAACCCCTCAAGAATGAGATTTTTTCTGAAATGATGCATCATTTGACAACAAAAGTCACCTCCTATCAGATTAAATAGCTATTACTCTTCCTAGGGTCATGAGAAAGTTTTAAAGGGACAAGACGTACCGAGACAGAATTTTCAGACATGACTCAGCTCTATAGTTTATGACTTTTTTGTGTAGGGCTGAAGATTGATGGAAAACATAACTGCTGAATTTTAAAGGGACCTCTCTACACGTTATCTACAGTAACATGTATTTGTATTCATAGAAATATAAAATAGGAAATTTTGATAGTTGACTGACAATATGGGAATTTATTGTGTATATTTTGTAATTCCCAAGGCAGTGATTCACCACTGTATTCATATTTGAGTGTGTGTGGCTTTGTGTTGTTGCTCTGAGTTTTTAGAAAAATTTTTTACAGTCCATATATTTAGAGATGTTCTATACCGCACCTCTGCTCAGACCCAGTGTAATACACATCTCAGCCAGCAGAGGGCGGCTCAGGGATGAGTCTCACAGCAGCTCAGGCCTGTTGCTTCAAAAACTGCAATTGTGGGCTAACAGAGTTAGAATTGATACTTCAGTGGCTTCATGTTGTCCCTTCCTTCTCTCCTGCAGGCACTGAACAGGGCTCGGTGGTTGGTGGCAGGAAGAAGCAGCGGGTGGACAGTGGGTATTTCTCTCTGGAGCGGAACCAGTCAGGCACCTGCTCTCCCCCACCCCCGCGCCCCTGCCACCTGCCCCTGCCCCTGCCCTGCTCCAGTGGCCCCCAGGGGCCGCACAGGTACACCTCCCCTGACTCGGACCCCCCCACCTCCCCCTATTCCACACTTGGCTCTCTCGACTCTGAGCTCAGCCCGGGCACGCCCATTTCTGTGACCACGCCCCCGTGCTGTGATGATGTGGGCGGGGCAGGGCGGGGTCAGGGCTGTGGGAGATACGCCTCGCTGGCGGATGTGCCGAGAGCGAAGCGCCTGAGCTCCCGGCCGACCCTGAGCCCCCCGGCGCAGCAGCAGCAGCGGAGAGCTCGCAGCCCCGGGAGGGAGGAGGTGGTGCGGCTGTTCGGCCGGGAGCGCAGGTGAGAACACACGCTCGCAGACACGCGCACACACACGCAGGAAAACGCACACACGCTCACACACACACACACACACACACACACTAGCACGTGCTCACGTATGCACACTCACATGTGCGCGCACGCGCACACACACACACAAATGATCACGTGTGCCCAAACACACACAAACACTCGCACACACTTACGTGCACACAAACACTCACATACACTCACACACACACACTCAGGCGTGCGCTAACACACTCACACACACTCTCGCACACTCACGTGCACACAGACATTCTCACATGAGCGCACACACGCGCGCTCTAGCGTGCACAAACAGACACACTCACACACATACACTCTTGTGCGCACGCACACATTCATATACACACACTCTCACTCACTCACACACACGCATATACACATGCGCACAAGTGAACACACACATACACACATGCACACACATTCCTATAGTATACATACACCGCGCACGCACAAAACAAGCACATACATGTAAAGTTCACATGCAATCTCAATTCTGGGAGAAATGGGAGGGTTTGTAAAAAGCAAATAAAGGCATGTTTAAGTGATTTATAAATTCCCTTTGTCCCACACTTAAAGTTGAAAACAGCACGAAGAAAAAATATTTGAAGTTTCACCAAATGAACTGTGCTGATTTTTCGCACGTACAGAACAGTGCAGTAAGTTCCCTACTGGCATTATTTGTGTCTTAAACCAGTTACTCAATACCACCCGTGCAGTGAGCTGTGTTTACTAGCAGTGGCCTGCTCTCTGTTCAGGATGAGTCCTGATTGGCTCAGAGGGGGTTTGGGTCATTATCACTGCAAACTTAGTGCTTATCCCTGACTGCGTGTCAATGATTCACCAGTTCCTTTAGCCTTACGCACCCAACACGGCGTGTGATACTGTGCTGGGACACATAGCACCACTGTTACCTCTGATTTCTAGTGTCGAGACACAGGACCTCAGTCTCATGTTTTCAGTCTGTCCTGTCTATTCGCCCATGCAGTTTGTAATCGGTAAACAATGAGTTTAATTATCAACTGATGAGCCTTGCAGCTGATATTTTGCTTGATAATGAAATGGAATACTGGCTAATTCATATTCGTGGAAAAATGTACATTTGAATAAAATTTGAAAAAAAAAGGTTGGTTAATGTAAACTGTTAGTGGACTCTTCAAAAAAGGACATTTTCATGGAAATTACTGCGTTAGAGTGCACCTCTGCATACAAGTCTGGAATTATCTGTGCATTTATTACACACATTGCTTTTTATTTTGAAGATGGTATTACATTTTTATTAGTTGTTTTGCTTGAAATTAAAATTTTTTTTCTGCAAAAATATAACCTATAATTTGTATTGATTTTTGGGAGTTTGTGTTTTAATTTATGCAAAATCTTATGTCTTCAAAACTTTAGTTGAAAATGGGTCATCTAACTGTACATTTCCATTCAAATGAATATTGATTTAAAATTTCCCTTTTTCTTTCCTGTTCCTGTTGCCTTCATTACCATAATTGCCATTATAAAACCCGTTCAGTGACAAGATAATGTGTTTCACCAGCAGCATGCTCGCTGGTACATGTTGACATTCTGAAAATGAATGTGATTCCAGGCAATGGAAGGAGATATTGTAACAACTGGATTATTTTTATGGAGTGTGAGACGTTTGCATATTATCATCCAGAATTAAGAAAAAAGTTAATTTAATATCAGTGTCACTGTTGACCGTACCAGTGTTCTGCTGGTGCAATCAGTGGAGATGTCTGAATTGTCCTTTTACTGCCATCTACTGTTTGATGGTATGATTTGTTAAGAGTTAAGCAGACTGTATGGACATCTGGTCTACCTGTAGGTGGAAGAACATACATTAACAGAATTTAGGGTGATTAGATTGTAAATGGGTTTGTTAAGATTTGCCGTGCTCCCAGACTGCTCCTGGAATATTCTCTAGCATGCTAGTTTTCCAGTCTTTAATTATTCTGTTTACTGAGAACTTGTTGTCAGCTCAGCCTTTTTATTTATTTATTTTTTATTTCAATGGTCAGTTGTGCAAACTTTGCATTGATTTTCTCTGATTTTAGCTTTTGGTCAAACTCAACAAAAAAAACCTTTCAAAAGCACCCAGTACCCATCCAACAGGACAGAAATTTTAAACACTGGTTGACTGACTTGGTTTCTGCAGTAAGACATTGGCAGTGATTAAAAGCTTTTGTTGGTCCTCAGGAATGGCATTTAATTCATCTTTAAGTTTCGATTAGCAAGGGCTGGGAAAGCTGCTGGATAGGGCTGGAGCTGTCTGAATTACTTACTCCCCTGGGAATGATATTCTCACTCAGGCGGCCTTCATGGCAGCCATTTTAGAATTTGACATGGGTAACACGCTGTATTATCAGAATCCTGTATAAATCTTTTTTTTTTTTTTTCTTCCATTACCCAAACTGTCTCTTGCTGCTTCTGTGTATCCTGTCCTTACTTTTGTCCTCGCTGTCTTTTTTTTTTTATTTCTTTTTTTCAATTTTAGGAGTCTTGGGAAATCTACTGCCACCCTCAAAGCCTGTGCCCCTCCCGCCCTGCTGCCGGCTGCTATTCTGCCCCCAAATATAAGCCAGGACCCCTCTCTCTCTCTCTCTCTCTCTCTCTCTCTCTCTCTCCCTCTCCTGTCTGTCTCTCTCTCTGTCTCTCCCTCTCCCCTCCAGCACACTCCTACTCCCTTTCTCTGTTGGCCTTTCCATCACTGTTTCTTGAGTGCACACATGCATGAACACACTCACACATTTACATAGAGACGGCCACACGCAGACATGTGTGTTGAAGCAGGTGGACCCAACACTCACTTCAAGCCCATAACCTCATAAGTGAGCACCTGAAAGTCTGCAGTTAGGGCTGTTTGAGTCTGTTAGGATTAGTGTCTGAGTAAAAGTCTTCATTTGGAATTAAGCTCTAACTGAAAGTCTGCGCTTGGGTTTAGTTTCTGACTGAAAGTTTTCCGTTTGGTCCAGGGTCAGACTGAAAGTCTTGGGTTTAGTTTCTGACTGAAAGTTTTCAGTTGGGATTAGTTTCTAAATGAAAGTCATCCGTTTGATTTAGTTTCTGACTGAAAGTTTTCTGTTTGGTCCAGGGTCAGACTGAGTCTTCGGTTCAGTTTCTGACTGAAAGTTTTCTGTTGGGATTAGTTTCTGAATGAAAGTCATCCGCTTTGACTGGTTTAATTCTGACTGAAAGTCTCCTGGGTTTAGTTTGTGAGCAACAATCTTATCTCAGGTTTAGTTCCTGACTGAAAGTCTTCTTTTGGGATTAGTTTCTGACTTAAAGTCTTCTGTTGGGCTTATTTTCTGACTAAAAATCTGTTCGGCTTAGTGTCTGACTAAAAGTCTTCTGTAGAGTTTAGTTGCTGACTGAAATTCTTCACTTGGGATTAGTTTCTAAGCACTTAAAAGACGTCTTAAGTATGTGTGCACCTTCTTGCTTTGCTAATTTATTTGTCCTTCATTTCTCTCCCTTTGTCATCATAACTGCTTCCCTTCGCCATATTTTATCATGGAATGACTAGTCACATGTTGGGCCTGCACCTTCTCAATGTTTCTGCACGTCGGAGAGCTGGCCTCTGTGACTGGCTCTCGCACGAGCTGTAAGGCACTGGCACTGGAGACCACTGCCTCACCTAAACCCTGCTGGCGTATGCTTGGTCGAAACATCCGTGCAGGCGATGTTCGTTCTGCATTCATGATAACAAAAAAATGTATATTGCAGCTTAAAACCTCAAGAAAGTTAATTTTTGAAAGAAGCATCCTGTATTATTTAGTTCACTCTGCACGATTGCTTGGTTTGTGGGGCTCCTTTCCGCTGTGGTCACATAATGCACGGTCTTTCACTGTATGTCGTCTTATACCTGGAGAGTTAGTGTCTCATGCTGGTTGTGCATTGGTTCCCTTTTGCCAGGAGGCCCCCGGTGATCGCCAAGTTTGAGACGCTTGAGGGAGGTGTTGAGCACGTGAAAACCAGCACCTTCCTCGGGCCATCCTCTTCCTCCGTCAGAGCCCCCCGTAAAAGCCAAAGTGCGACGTCACCTCTCCAAGAGTCAGGTGCAGCATCTCCTCCCGAGTGACCATTTGTTTGTGCGCTAAAGTTGTCAGTGTCCAGATTTTATTCAGAGGGTATGGTGGTCTTCAATAGCAATACTATTCATCTTGATTCTTGCTCCCTGAAAGTGTGGTGTGTATGTGCTCACCAACGTGTTATGGTTTACCTAAGCTAGTGAGCTAGCCTTGGATAGCTTTAGCGTACTTTGCCATGGATATTTCATAGAATGCTAAACACCATTGGGTATTGCACCAGCCATGATGGCATTGCTTACATTATTGCTGAGAACGCGCCCATCTTTGAAATCAGCCTTCCTTTCTATCACGACTGCTCACCTCAGAAGTTTGATGGCTGCATCTTATAAAATTGTGACGCTCCTGTTTTCTCAAGAATTGTCCACAACAGACGAACAGACTGACTGTCTGATGGATAGAAATGCATATAAACGCATGCAAATTTGCTCAAAACAGCTTTCCTGGTAGTTTTATTGTAGTTTCAGAGTAATTTTGCAGTGGTTTGGCCTGATGACACACAGATCAACTGAAAGCAATACCAGCTTTGCTATCATGGTTGGTACTGTCATCAATGATTAACACCTCTCTTGTGAAACCTGTGCATATGTTTTTGTATTAATTAGCAGTAATATTTAATTTGCTATGACTCCCATCCAGAATTTGCAGAGAATTTTTTGTACTATAAACTGCACCTGTGAGCTACAGTCTGGCTGAAAGTACCTTGTTAAATGAGAGAGGCTCGGCACACTTGTATAAGCCACAGAGAGGCCACACATGGTGAAATATCCGATGGGCTACAGCTCACATGCTCACCAACACTGGCTAGTTAATGGCTTGAACAACATTGTCTGCGGTTAGTAGAATCTCTCATGATGATGTGCATTTGGTGAGGTGAGAATTTGTTATGAAGCTGCATGAATCCAGAGATGTGCCCAAAGCGTTGGTGGTTTAGGCTGCTGGCGGTGCTGTAGCTTGTATGATGTGTTCTTGACATGCATTTAGCCTCTTAATACCAATGGAGCATCATTCAGTGCCTCCGCTACCTATAGACATAGGTATGCCGACCATGTGTGTCATACTATCACCATAATCTACCCTTGCCTCTCTCTGTCTCTCTCTCTCTCTCTTTCTCTCTCTCTCTCCCTCTCTCCTCTGCAGACATCCTCATTAGAAGCCTCAGCAGAGCATTCTATGCCTGCCGTCTCCAAGTCTTCCCAGTCCAGTGTCTGTCGGTCAGAAGCTGCAAAACTCTGCCCTCAGAGGCCCTCAGAGTCTTGTGTGACGGTCCGTTTTTACTCGCACGGCTGGTTACCTTGGTTAGAAGCCTCAGGGTCTTTAGTGAATGATGATGCTGTTACCTGGACACAGATCAGAACAGCTTTGGTTGGTGATTATACCTCCAGGGAAGGCCTCGGCTAATTCAGCAGCACACGGCCAGTTTCCATTACATTTCGGCTGAAGATTTAAGGCACAAACTCAACCAGAAAGTTGGCAAAACCTCTTCTTTTCACGTAAAATACTACTTTAGGAAATTAATATTGCAGAATTATTGTGCTGATTTCTTTAGATGAACAATTACATGTGAAATAGGTGTGTGGAGCAGGAAGGTAGAGCAGACTTAAAGTTCCCCTATTATTGTCACCAGGTGCACAGCCAATTAGTTATTACAAGCCATTTCAAAATCTGTCCCCTCTTGACATCACATGGGGAAGTAACCAACCAGAGGCAAGAAGAACTGATCACCTTCAGCCAAGCAGTTAATCAAATTTCATTATTCTGGGTGGTCACTCCCCCTTGTGATGTCAGGAAGGGGAGATTTTGAACTGGCTCATAATGGCTCATTAGCTGTGCACCTGGTGGCATAATAGGGGTCCTTTTACAGTTAGCATTTTCTGGCTTTTGCGTTTTTCTTTATTTTGTGCCGTGAGATTTTTCCAATGTTTATTTCACTTACTTAAGCCTGAAGGAAAAGCTGGTTAAAGCTTGCTGTTGAGGCTCTGAGCTTCTGATCTTTGGCTCCTGGGCTTCCTGTGCCTTGAGGAGGTTATTACTGCTGCTATTAGCAGCTGCGGCTGTCAGAAATAGCCCCTGGGTATAGGTAGAGATGTACGCACTTTTGCACCTGTGAGGTGAGCGTGGTCTGGTCTGGTGGATTTATCGTTCAGTGATGCCTATTGGAGAGGATGGATGTGCCCTCCCAATTCTTCTGTCCATTGAGTCTGGAAAAAAAAAAAGTAGTTGGGTAATACTGTATATGCAGTTAGGTTAATGTTTTGAAAATTGAATTGTAGTTGCAAAAGTACTCTGTGCTAACAGGGTTTTCAAATTTTTTATTTTTATTGATGATTTTTATTGATGATACTAGTTAGCTTGCTAGCTAGTTAACTGGTTTTACTCATCACCAATAGCATCACTGCTAACAGTATATTGCACTGTGTTCAGAGCAAAGACCTTTTTACTGTCAATTTTTGTTGGATTTTCAAAATCACTGAGTTATATTCAGTTTTACTGGTGCCTAGCAACTTATGCAAGTGAAATGTGAACATTATATTTCTTCTCAACAGTCACACTCTATTTGCGTAAAATTCCCAAAAATAAGCCAGCAGGAGACTGCTTCAGACAGTGTAGCTGTCAATCACAGCTGTCCATCATGACTTTACACCCCCTTTTTATAGTATAACTAAATAAAACCAAACATATATCTGAAAAAAATGAACTTTTGAACATAAGTCTACATGGTAAGAAGTACTTAAAATGACAGAAAATATCTTCAAGAAACATTTATTTGACACGTACTTAAATTATTTAGTGTGGCCAATGTCCTATCCACTAACATGGAGGGGGCGGGGCTATAACCTGCCCTGCAGCCAGCCACTAGAGGGCGATCAAGATGATTCGGCTTCACTATAGGGGAGCTTTGAGGTCGTGATAATGTACAGGGCACTGGTGTGTCCACAATCTTTAAAATGGGCACTCGCCAGTCACGCAAAACTTAGGTGGGGAGAGCCAGGGAATTTCCTCCGGTCGTTCTGTTATTTAGATTTTTGTGTGCAGTATAATAATCTGTCCAAAAGGGTTTTTTATTTTACTGTGCTGTTGTGGTGATTTAGTGCATTGCAGGCATTGAGATGTGTGTGTGGTCCTTAGTTGGTCACCACTAAACATGGATATGGTCATGACTGTCTGATTGTGTGTAATGGTGTGTCATGGCTGCTGCTGAATCGGAATATGCAGACACACTTGCAGAAACGTTGGTGTTTATTCCTGCCTGACTGTGTGTGATGGTGTTTTATGATGGCTGGTGCGTGTTCATATGGTCTCTCCTCAGCCCGACTTGCTGAATTTCAAGAAAGGATGGTTGACTAAGCTGCATGAAGATGGAACTGTAAGCACCAGTCTGGGCACGTGTGTGAGTGTTTGTGTGTGTGTGTGAGAGAGAGAGTGTGCATGAAAGTGGGTTTGTGTGTGTGTGAGTGAGAGAGAGTGTGTGAGTGAGTGTAAGTGTGTTTGTGTGTCTGTGTATGTGTGTGTGTGAGAGAGAGTGTGAGCATAAGTGGGTTTGTGTGTGTATGTGTGAGCGAGAGTGTGTGAGTGAGTGTAAGTGTGTTAGTGTGTCTGTGTATGTGTGTGTCTGAGAGAGAGTGTGAGTGTAAGTGGGGTTGTGTGTGTGTGTGTGTGTGTGTGTGTGTGTGAGAGAGAGAGTGTGAGAGTGTATGTGTGTTAGTGTGTTTGTGTGAGAGAGAGTGTGAGTGTAAGCAGGTTAGAGTGTGTGTGTGTGTGTGAGAGTGAGAGAGAGAGTGTGAGTGTGAGTGTAAGTGAGTGCGTGAGTGTTAGAGTGTGTGTGTGTCAGTGAGAGTGAGAGTGTGAGTTGACCTCTCTCTTAAAGCCCCACTCCTCTCTGCTCCCCTTACAGTGGCAGAAACACTGGTTTGTCCTCACAGACCAGAGCCTGCGGTTCTTCAGGGACTCCGCTGCAGAGGAGGTGAGAGAGGAGGTCTGTCATGAGCTCCTGCCCCCCGTCTCCTATCTGCGCCTCCTCCTCTAACCCTCCCTGTGTTTCAGGCTGCTGATCTGGATGGAGAGATAGACCTGTCCACTTGTTATGATGTCACAGAATTCTCTGTGCCGAGGAAGTACGGCCTCCAGGTTCACGTAAGTGGAGTGATCAGGTTCTGCTCACTTTATCAGCTGTATTTATGTATGTATAACTAAGCTGTAAAAATAAGTATTTATTGTATCCCTGGACAATGACTCGGGGACACCATGGATCAGTGATTGTCATGCTGTGTTTGTGGGGATTTGCTTGTGAGTGCTCTACAGGCCATGAATTTAAATGGCTTTGTTTCGGATTTGGTATGAGCCTTGTGTGTGATAAGGTCACGAAGCCTATCAATTTTGGGAGCGATTGCTTTAGGGGGTCCTGGGATACATTGTGACCAGTGGTTGACCGACTATCTTGTTCCCAGTGTCTCTGAAGAAACAGTAAAAATATACTGTAATTGCCCTCTGTGTTGGACCACACTGGGCGTTCAGCTCTTCATAGACAGGAACACCGGTTCCTCCTCAACACTCGAATCTGAACATAATTTTGGTGGTCTCTAGCTTTTGGAAAGGGGCTTCAATACCCTTCTTGGGGTCTCCTTGCACTCTCCTGGCAGATTGGCCAATGGTCACTCAGGTTTAGCCTCTGCCTTGTGTGAGGTCAGAGGTCACCTGAAATACAACTTTCCTAGAATACTTTCATGAAACTGGAAAAATGCCTATCACAATCCCTAACGGTGCTGAAAGAATGTAGAAAAGTGATATTCCCTTCTAACACTACAATGAGATTGCAGTAACTCACATTAACTAATATTGATGTTTACAGGAATGGATTATCTGTAAAGATTGAAATTTAGCACAAAAATATGATTATTATTATTATTATTATGCATCCATCAGGTGGTTATGTTTTCACTGGCCTTTGTTGGTTGTTTTCTTTGTTTGTTGGTTAATCAGTGTTACGACTCAGCTCATAAGCCGTAACAAGAAGGGAGATGCGCACTGATGCATTTAAAAAGCAAAATTCAATTTATTTCTCAAAACCTAACTTAACAAAAAGACTATGCAAATATGGGGTGTGAAAGAATTCCTGCGCAGAGGAGGTGTTGCCCTCTCCGAGTGCCCTCTAGTTAGTTGATAAATAATTAGTTACCGTATTAATGATTTTATTTTATAGCATTCACTAATGTGGTTCTACTGGCTAGCTAGTCAACAACATTAGTTAATGTCAAACAGTGTGAATTATTAATTGTTGAGCAATAATGTAGATGTTAATGTCGTGAGCTGGGTTTCTGTAAATGCTCCATATTTGCTGTGAAATCTCCCGGCATGTCTCCATAAAGGAGAGAATGTAAACGATGGGGCCCGTGAAAGCCTGGAGTCTGTTGGGGGAACAGAGTTGAGACCCTTACACTTCCTGCATTGAAGGGCTGCCCAATCTTTGGGCCGTGTGTTGGTCTGTCCTCATCTTTAAAGCATGATTCGTCTCATTTTTAAACTATAATTTTCCTTTAAAGCTGCAGTTGGTAACTATGAGGAGAGAGAGGACTTGGCATGAAAATTTGAAAAAACAAAACTTTCAGATCCCTCCCCCTCCCTCTCCACTGCGCTCCTGCCCTAAGACCCTCCCCCAGAGGAGGCTGCCATGCACGCGAAGGCACGCGAGCTGTTACGCATGCGACTGTGGAGAGATTTTGCAATTTCACATTATGAAAACGGCCCAGTTGCCGTGGCTAGACAATACTGTTGTGAACAGTCAACATTGCTGGCCAACAAATGAGCAGAAATAAATCATGTCGAAATAAAAAGTAATCTACAGCAGTATGTATTCAGTAAAAACCCAGCACACGCTTATTTCAGTAAGTTACCCATTTTTTTGAGTACAGAAACTGCCGTGAATCCTGCTGAATGGCCAGTAAACCACGTATGACAGCATTTAGCTGTGAGAGCACAGAAACGAATTGATGCAGGTTAGGGCTGGGGTAAATACCAGCTGTGCATGTGAGCGATGCCAACTCGCTTATTTGTAGAGCATTGCGGAGCAAAAATGAACCAACGAATAAAGCAGGGGTTTACCTGTCAAGCAGAAAAGTCGCAAACTCTGCGTCGGTTTTTAATCCTTCCAGATCAGGGAGTTCCCTCCACCTCTGAAAAGCCACTCCGATGTTCACTCTGGTTTTATCCCGGGCTTTGTCTAATTCTTTCTTTCTTTTGTGCTTTTTTTTCTTCTGGCTTCCTCTTCTTACTTGTCTTAGCCGTGTGTGCTGTTGTCGGTAACGGAGGTATTGGTATTTTTTTCCTTGCTGATGGCTGTTGTTGCGCCATTAGTTTCTCTAAGCTCCTGAACCCTCTCTCGGAGATTTGAGCTTGACTGAGCACTGGCGTGAACTGAGGAGGAAGGGGAGGAGGCTGTCCGTGGCGTGCATGTGCACTGTTTGACGGCTGTCAGACACCATCCTGGCTCTGATTGGTTCTTTTTGGTCGGTCCGAATGATTCTGCTAAATTGCAGTAGGAGCAGTAGGTGGGTTTAAAGGAGCCTTTTTTTAATTACAGAGTACTAGTTTTATGTAATACTGTCTGTACACAGTGACAGTTTTAGCAAAAATGACAAAAAGTTATTTTATAAGACTTACCAACTGCAGCTTTAAGGGTGGTACTGTGGTACATTGGGTATAACTGAAGCCCTACAGCAAGGTCATGGGTTCTGTGTGGAGTTTGCATGTTCTCCCGCGGTCCAAAGACATGAGTGTTTGGCAAATTGGAGAGGCTCGATTAGCCTTAGGTATAAGTGTGTGACTGAATGGTGTGTAAGCCCTGCGATTGATTGGCAAACTGTCCAGAGAGTGTCCCTGCCTTTGGCCCACGCTGGAGTTTTCCTGGCTCATGTGGTTTGTCTGTCTCATGTCCAGACAAGAGATGGGGCCTTCATGCTGTGCGCCATGACCGCGAGGATTCGCCGCAACTGGATCCAGGCCATCGAGAAGATTGTGCGTCCAACCATCGCGCCGAATGTGACCTGGTGAGGCTGGTCCCCGTCTCTGAGGTTTGCTGCCGAAGCCACGTTTGCCTTACAAGTTTGAAACCTGCCTCCTGTTTTTTTCTCTCCACAGTCCTCCCCTATCCCTCCACGCAGCTCACCGGAAAACGGCCTCTTTCAAGCTGTCTGTGCTGCAGCCCAGGTGAGCACACCTGCTTCCTTTTCAGTCCTTTCTTCTGCTGTGCAGTCTTAATACTTTAGTACACAGTTTCAATAGTTTAGCACACTGTTGTAGTAGTTTAGTACACAGTTAATATAGTGTAGTACACAGCTGTTGACTCAGTTTAAGTAGTTTAGCTCACACAGATTTGGAAGTTTAGTACACAGTCTGTGTAGTGTAGTACACAGTTGTAGAGTCAGTTTAAGTGGTGTAGTAAATGGATGTAGTTTACAACAGTTTTAGTAGTTTAGTGCACTTAAAGTAGCTTAACACTCAGTTCTAGCAATTTATTACAGAGTTTTAATAGATTAAGACTCAGATTTAGTAGTTTAGCTAACAGTTTTACTAGTTCTGCTCGCAGTTTTAGTATTTTAGCACAGTATTAGTAGTTTACCATTAAGTTGTAGTAGTTCTGTTCGCAGTTTAAGTTGTGTTGTACACAGTTTAGTAGTTCAGTACAGTTGCAGTTGGTAAGATAGTGAAGTTATTTAGGACACAGTTGTGGAAGTTAAGTACACAGTTTTGGTAGTTTCGTGCAGTGATTGAAGCTTAGTGCATAATTTCAGTAGTTTAATACTCTGTTTTACTACTAAGTAGATCAGCACTCAGTTTTAGTACAGGTTAGTACACAGTTTAGTAGTTTATTTCAGTTTTATCTGTTTAGTTATCAGTTTATTAGTACTCATTTGTAATAGTTAAGTACAGTTATAGCTGCATAGTACGCAGTTTTAGCAGTTAAGTACTTAGTTTTACTTGATTTGCCCTCAGTTTTAGTAGTTCTGCTCATAGTTGAAGTATTGTAGCAAGTAGTATTAGTAGTTTAGCACACACTGTAGTTTAATGCTCAGTTTTTGTAGTTAAGCACACAGTTTTAGTAGCTTATTACAGTTTTATCTGTTTCGCTATCAGTTTTTTAGTTTAGTGCTCATTTGTTGTAGGTTAGCACAATTATAGTTGCTTAGCATGCAGGTTCAGTGATTAAGTACTCAGTTTTAGTAGATTAGCCCTCAGTTGTAGTAGTTCTGCTCAGTTTTAGCATTGTAGTAAGTAGTATTAGTAGTTTGGTAGTTTAATGCTCATTTTTTGCAGTTTAGCGCTCAGTTTTAGTAGTTTAGCGCAGTTTCCATAAAATGGATCGGTTCACTATGACTGCAGCTCTTGAGTTTCCCCTGGACAGGGAAAGCTACGGAGCCCGGGAAGTGCAATGACATGAAAAAAATATTAGATTTTGTGGTCACGAGATAAAAGTAGTTCCTACAATTTATTTAATCCATGGCCATGAGTTATAACTTGTTCCCTCAATTTAATTAACTCCTTCCCACAATTTAGCGAATTCGTGGCCATGAAATACAACTCCTTCCCACGATTTGGTTAACTCATGGCCATGACATATAACTCGTTCCCTCAATTTCGTTAATTTAAATTTTGGGAACGACTTGTATCTCGTGGCCACGCGAAAGCTCAATTGTGGGAATGACTTGCATCTCCTGGCCACAAAATAGCTAAATTGTGGAAACTACTTGTATTTTGTGGCCGTGAAATAACTAAGTTGTCAAATCGAGGGAATGACTGATATCTCTTGTCCACGTCTTATATTTTTCTCGTGTCGTTGCATTTCCTGGGCTCTGTAGAAAGCAGCATTTCAGAGCAGAGCTGCAGCTTTTGTGCGCTGCCATTTTGTGCTACGCAAAGCCAGTGACATCACCTGCCCCGATTCATCCACACCACATCTTCATCGTCCAAATAACTCTGTAGCTGTTCCACACACAGGGAGATGAGGAAAAATCACACATTAAATGATGCGGCGCCTTTAACACCGATTTGTCTGAAACTTAAAAGAATCAGTAATGCATGGCTAGTACTGCTGTTCAGTACATTATTGGGGCTGCAGCCTAAGTCTGTGTGTTTACATGAAATCAGTGCAGCTGTGAATGCATGTTGGGTGTTAGAGACTTATCATAGCTTTGCAGTAGGTCAGGTATTACGCAGGTGGTGTTTGCATGTACAGTGATGTTGAGTCAGTCAGATTAATGTGTTTGTTTATGTTTGACAGCCCCCTTCCAGAGGAATGGGCCCAGGGTCAGGCTGGGGTTGCGGAGATTCGCCCCAGCATAGAGAGCCCAGAGGAGGACAGGACCATCCAGGCAGGGAGCAGCTGTGACTCGGGACTGTGCAATCCGATCCAGGACCGCCGGAGTTACGACTGCGGAGATCTGGCCCATAAGGAGGGCACAGTGCCCCCTGGTGGAGTGCCAGAGGAAGGCGCCGACTCTGTGGATGGCAGTTGCTCTTCGTTGTCATTCTCCTCCTCTCCGGCATCGTCCTGCTCCTCCATGCTCGAGTCAGAAGAGGAGGTGCTGGGGAGGAGCCGGAAGTGCGGCGTGGGGCGGGAACGCATAACAAGGCGCTGACCGCTTTCCCTGGGCCAATGGCAGCAGTCGCTGGCAGGGTGGGCGGGCCCTTGGTCTCTGATGTTGAGACTGAGATGGAGCAGCGTTGGTTACGGGTGGAAAGCACAGCCCTGCGCATGGAAAGTCGGGTCCCCATCTCCGCCCCCCTTTCCCCAGTCACCCCCCCTGATGAAGCCCCATTACGGGCCATCTGGCTGGGCAGCAAGGTACCCACCCCCAGCACCACTGCACAGACCTATGCGTGCAGGCTTTGCTCACTATGAGGCGCATTCAAACACATCCCTGCACAGTCTCTATTGGAGTTTCACTGCACTGTCGCTCTAGCAGTCTCCCTATACTGTCCCAACAGCATTCAGACCCAATGCCAGGCAGCCCTGTGTTCCTGTACAGTCTCAATAGGCATTTCACTGCACTGTCGCTCAAGCAGTCTCACTATACTGTCCCAGTCACATCCAAACCCAAAGCCCCAGGCTGCCCTGTGTTCCTGTATGGTCCCGGGATAGTCCTTAGTTCCAGAGCATAGGTGTCAGCCTGTATTCCATTGAGGACACCACTGTAATAATACATGTTATTAATTGTTTATTTCCATATTGCCTTGGTATTAGCCTGAGGGTCTGCCGCGACCCAAAGGCCAATACCAAGGCAATGCGAAAATAAGCAATTCATAATATTTTTATTAATTGGTTAAGTATGTTGTGCTATCATGACAATATTATGACTATGACTTCTGAAGTATGCGACTTCAAGACTCATTTAAAGAGCTGAATGTTAGGTCCGCGACTGTCGTCTGCTTCTTTGAAGAGAGCGAATGCCACAGTCGCCAATGCTTACTTGTGCACTTGCTGACCTCAGCCAATACAGCTTAAGGTCGGCCCATACAACTCGGCCAATACAGGTCGGCCAATACAAGATATATTGGCAGGCCACTTTTACTGTATGTGAGCAATAACATACATAACCAATTAATAAGGTGCAGAATACAGTGTTGCTTCCTTACTGGTTCATATCTGTTAGAGGGGAGATGAATCGCGATTCCCTCTGAATCATTTACCCTGACTAATGGTGTTCTGTACTGATGAGCAGTGTGGTCTGGATTTTAAATAATTCAAGCAGGCATTTCCTTTCCCCCCATTATTCATCTTGTATTTTAATGGTGACTAAGACCGCATTGCCCAGGTAATGGACTCAGAAAAGCCCAAAGTTTGGACAGTGTTCAGGGTCAGTTCTGTGGTAGTGAGGTTGGTTGCACACTGGTGAATCCACACTCAGCTGCCTTGTTTCATGGCTGTAAATCTGTTACAAAGTACCAACAGTGCAAGCATGAATGTGTGAGTCTATGATTGTATGTGTGTGTGTGTGTGTGTATGTGTACATGCGAGTGCTCGTGTGAGGGTGCTTGTGTGTGTGTTTGTGTGTGTGTGCGCACGTGTGTTCATTTGTAAGCATTCAAGCATGTGTATGTGGGTCCATGATGTGACATTGTCCGAGTGCACTACTTTGGTTTAAAATAATTTTAAATGATTCATAATAAGCATCATTTTATTCTATAAAAACCTGTTTAATTTGAACATCTTTCCAGTTTATCATAAAAATGATATATATTTTAAGTTTTGCCATCTCAAACCCTCAAAATGTCAGGTGGCACGACCGTCCGAGCAAGTTAACACTACGTGAAATGTATCAAATATGTAATTTAAAATATGAATTAATATAATATTAATATGGGGGCATAATTTTTTTTGAAAACCTTTCAAATAAAGTTTAATAGTTTAATTGTTCTGAAATTGTTTGGAAAACCAAAATACCCGCCCCCTACAATAAAGAATCCATATGTTACTTTTAATACCCAGCTCAACTAAAAAATAGTAATGTTTTAGGCAAAGTAGACACTCTCAGGTATACTTACTAAAAAAATCACTTAGAAAAAAAAGGAGGGAAGTGTTTTTTTTTTTTTTTTTTTTTTCAAGAAACTTTTGGTTGTGCCACCTTACAATTTTTGGCTGGTGAAATTGCAAATACAGGCTAAAACTGTACTAAAACCCTGTAAATGTTGTGCAACTTGTTTAAGACTTGTTTAAACACACTCTTCCAACTTCAAATAAATGCATTCTGTACATTTTTAAAGATTTATTAAAAAAAAAAAAACATTTTTAAAAGGCTTATTTGTCATTGACCCATGAATGTGTATCTATATCTGGGCCTCTCCATGCCATAGAGGTGAGTGTGGAAATGTCTGTGTGAAATCGTTTGCGATACGATATTGCGAATGATTAAGAAGTATGTGCAGTGTACAGCTGAAGCAGATTGAGTGTGAGTGATGATTATCCAAAGCATGAGGAAAATCACAGCTCAGATCTTTCAAAACCTCACCATCAAAGGAGCGGGGACACATGGAGTGAGAAAATGGCCCTTTGATGTGCAGAGCTTTGTTCCCTAAAGATCCTTCTCATTGAATTTCTCACTGATTTATCCTACAGGGCCCCCTGCCACCCTGCCCGCGTTCAGACTCCTGCCAGCAACAGAGCCAACTGAATATGAAGCAGCAACTGGATCTCTCTGCTCAGGAGTGCAGCCTCAGCCCGGCTGAGATCCTGGCCCTGCAGGCTGAGCTGAGCAATACGACCGCTAAGCTAATTGCCGGGGCAAGCACAGCTGCCCAGGCCAGCAGGGAGATGTCCGTGGAGCGCGAGCCGCTCGTGGTGCACAGCGAGCTCTCCCTCAGGCCCAACTGCGGGACAGCCAGACCCAGCTGGAGGAGGCGGAGGCCTCCCTTCAGGAGAGGAGCCGGAAGGTGCAGGAGCTCCGGGAGAGGCTCTCTGATGTCACGGCTAGCCTGATGGCCACAGAGGAGGCGCAGGCCTTGGAGAGGGAGAGGCTGCAGGAGAGCTGGGAGGAGGAGAGGCAGTGCCTGCAGGAGCAGCTGGCAGAGGTCGAGGCTCGGCGACACGGTCTGGAGATCCGGCTGCGTGCAGCTGAGCTGAAGGAGCAGGCGCAGCAGCGAGAGCACACTGACCTGGCTCATCAGCTTGCGGAGCAGCTCTCTACCCGGACGGGCACTATACAGGACCTGACGGCAACGATCCAAAGGCTGAGGGACGAGAAGGACCAGCTGACCTCCCGATGCCAGGAGCTGCTCAACCAGATCACTGCGGCAGACAGCGAAGTGAATAAACTCCAGTCCTGCATCAAGGCGCGAGAGATCGACAAGAATGGTCAGGAGTCTTACCAGACGCTCTATGAGGAGTTCCAGAGGGTTACCAGGGTCCTCTGGGAAAGAGAGGAGCAGATTGAAGAGATGAGGGGTATGTATGAGAGGCAGGAGGAGATGAAGCAGAAGGAGCTCAATGAGGCCCTGGACCAAGTTTCAGCCTTGGAAAGGGAGCTCGTCAGCGGTGTAAAGCAGGGGAGTACGGAGCCCTGTGCTGTACAGAGGGATCTGCAGGATAAGCTAACTGCAGCAGAAAGGCGTATTGTTGACCTGGAACTAGAGCTCCTCAGCATGCAGGAGGTTCATGATGCCCTCATGAAGGCCTCAAGCTCTGTGCAGGAAGATCCTGATGCCCAGGAGGCCTCAAGCAAACAGGATCAGCAACTGTTGGGCGAATCTGCCAATAGAATTTTCCTTGACCGATGCCACCCATCCAGAAGTCATCAGAAAAGTTCAGGACTCTCCAGTCTCAGAGCGTGTTCCTTCAGCGGTTTATGGTTCCTCTGACCCGTTGCTGGAGTCTATTGCCTTTGCTGATGGTTGCCTGGATGCTGAGAAGTTCATCAGCATTATCCAGGCTCTGGAGACCAAACTGTACTCCTCAGAGGAGAGGCTAAAAGCCATCACTCTGAAAATGAAAGAGCAGGAGGGCCTCAGAACAGAGGCCCTGAATGAGCAGCTCTCCCAGTGGGCTAAACTGGAGAGAGAGCTATGCTCTCAGCTTCATGAAGGCGCGTCCAGAGTGTACCAACTCTCCTCCCAGCTTCAGGAAGAGTTGGACAAGAATCATAACTGCAGTGTTTGTGCTGGAAACACTTTAGCCTGCCTGGAGCATGGTGGGGAGAAGGTCAAGGTTGTCCAGGGAGGCCTTCAAGAAGGTAAAGACAAATCACACATGCTATCAGAGGTGGATGCTGAGTTGATCAAGCCTGCACTTAACTTGAGGCAAGGAGGGAGTCTAGGGAAACGGGGGCTGGATCACCAAGGAATTAGAACCTGGAAACCAGGGAATGCAAGATATGGCGACTAGACAGTATGAAACTGTCTGCAAAAATTCTTGAGTTTGAAGCTCTTATTTTGAAAAAGGTGGCATTTCTGGTGCAGAATCCAATTAGAGACATTTCGCAGAGCCCTGGAGGGAATTGCGAAGGAGTTGAGAACTGCAAATGTGTTGACAGGAGTTGCATGGAGATCATGTATGCAGAGATTTTGGCGCGGAAACTGATGGCAGAATGTGAATTTTGGGCCGAGATGGAGAAGCTGGAAGCCCAGACTCAGGTGGCTGGTGATGGAAACAGTTGTGGCTGCATCCAAACTACTTTGGAAAACTCAATACAGAGTCTGAAGGCATTGTATGATGAGAAGTTCCAAAAGCTTGAGAGAGAGTTGCTAGAAGATCAAGCAATGTTAAACTGCCAGGAGTTTCCACTGAAAGAGGTGGTTGGCACCTCAGAGCAGTTGGACTCCAACAGGTTCGGGAAGGGGCTTAATGAGGATATTCACTGTAGTCATGGAAGGATGAAGGATGACACCGGTCCTCCAGATCTCTGCCCATATTTGGAGCAAATCAGGATGTATAAGGCTGGTGAATCATCAGAAGAGATGGTCAGTAACCATCTTCAGGAAGGCTCGCTCACCTGCAGCGGCAGAGCCGTAGACTACCCTCCTGTTTGCCGAGACAGACTAGCGACTGAGCTGAAGATTCAAGCTGAGGTCCTGCAGCGTCTCTCTCATAAGATAAAGCTCACTCTTGAGATGGAAAATGTCTGTTTCCATCCCCGTTTGGTCAATGTCTTAAGCTCTGAGCACTGCAGTCCTGCTGGAGATGGTGCTGGTGGCTCGCTCTCCATGCAAAAGAACATTCCTGATGTAGCCTGCAAACTGAGTGGAGGACAGGAGAGGGATCTCGAACTATGTAAACAAGCCCATAAGAGCATTGGCTCGCAATGCCCGGAGTATTGCCAAAGTGTAGGCGCCACTCCTGAGTGCTGCTTGACCTCTCTTCAGGAGTGCAAGAGCCTCAAACAGGCTGTGTCCAGCCTTCGAGAGGAGAACCAGACCCTGAGCCACGAGGTGTCCCGCCTGACCGCGGAGCTCTCCCTGCAGCAGGAGGAAACGGAGCAGCTGGAGGAGCGTTTCCGGGTCGAGGCAGAGGAACTGCAAGCCCTGTGCAAGCTGGAGATCAGTCAGGCAGAGCAGAGGTCCGCGGCCAATGAGATGAGCCTGATGGAGAAGATGGCAGACTGTCAGCAGAAGCTGGAGGTGCTCTTGCTGGATGTCGACGGAATGGAGGACCGCCACGAGGAGGACGTGAGAGCACTGGAGGCCCAGTTCCAGGAAAGGATTGATGTGCTGCTCTCGACCCACCAGAAGGAGTTGGAACGGTTACAGAGCCAGTGCACACAGACCCTCCACACCCTGCAGGGTGCCCCAGACAGGCTACAAACCAGACAATCCCAGGACCCAATGCTCCTTGCTCCAGCCCTGCCCTTCTCCGAACAGGCCCTGCCTACAGAGAGGCAGGCGGAGGACACTGGCCTGTTGGAGCTGGACTCTGTGATAGTCCTGAGGCAGAGGATTCTGGAACTGGAGGACCAGGTGGATGAGCTGACCAATAACAAGCCGGAGGGAGATCTGTCTCACCTGAAGGAGCAATACCAGAAAGACCTGGATGATTTAAAGGTTATTTTATGAGTCCTTTCATATTTTCTCCCTTTTTCCAGTGTAACTTTTATCTGGATTCAGGAGTTCCAAAGGTATACCCATTACTGCTGCAGACTGTGCTTGAATTTTCTTAAAAACATGACAAGTATAGATGTGGTGATAGATTAGCAACATGTTTCTAATTTGAAATTTCAGTTGAAAGTAGATTTATTTCCACCAAATGTAAGAGTCAAGCGCTGGAAAATTATGCCTGGATTTTCGGAGAGTGGTGCGCCCTCCTGCAGAATTAATTGATCATAGGTTCATTTGAAGGGAGTTGAATTTTCGCCGTGACTCTCACTGAGCGGAATGATTTGGGATGAATGCCGGCGAGGAGTCACTTCTCCCCGCCTGCCTTCTCCTTCTATCCTTCCACAGGCAGCCTGTGAGCGAGGTTTCGCCACTGTGGAGGAGGCGCACTGTCGAGAGATTCGGGAGATCCGTAGGCAGCACCAGAGGGAGGTGTCTGGCCTCCTGCAGGAGCAGGAGAGGCTGCTGGCCGAGGAGACGGCCGCCACCGTCGCTGGTAAGACAAGCCGTCCTGCTGTGGGTGAATCAAATCCATCTCCACCATGGCTAAACTCAGGCTGTTGTTCTCCTTAGTCGCTTTATGTGCTTAGGAAACCTCAAAGAGCCACCCCTCCCTACACATACTGTGTCTGAACAGATTATGGATGTATTTTCTTGTGACTTATAAATGCACCCTTGGTGGTTCTCCCTTAATTTTTGTGGGACTGTGCTCAGTGCAATGGACAGTGTTCTTATTGTTTAGCAATCTATACAGTGAGACTGTTCCTGTAGATTGCACAGTGTACACCAAACTCTTCAGGGTCATTATCATATATGGCTGCCCAGCTCTGGTCCTAGATCTACTGTCACGCAGCTTTTCATTTCTATCTTATCAAAGCACATGTCATTTAAACAGCTGGAGGTCCCATTCGGCTGCTCATCAGGAGAGTCAGGTGTACTTAATTAGGGTCAGTATGCTCATCAGGAGAGTCAGATGTACTTAATTAGGGTCAGTATGCTCATCAGGAGAGTCAGGTGTACTTAATTAGGGTCAGTATGCTCATCAGGAGAGTCAGGTGTACTTAATTAGGGTCAGTATGAAAATGTTCAGGATGATAGATCTCAGCAAACAGATTAGTTACCCCTGGTGATCAAGGTAAATGATGAGGATCTACCAATCAGAATCTTGGTTTATGGCAGTCTGCTAGTGATAATTTTGAAATTGTGGATCTGAATTTTTGATGACGTTATATTAAACAAATTCTCATTTGTTCCTGGCATTATTCAGATAGGAAATGCTTAACATATTCTTTATATATTTATAGTCTCTAAAAACTTGCTTATAACACTTTCAGTTTCAGTCATTTTCTACAGGTTTTTTGAAGAGTTTAAATTATCCTCAAACCAAAAGAATGTGAATTAATTTGAGTATAACGGGACTGTTTCCCGTGAGAGTGCGTGTGTAATAGATGGCCCTCTCACTGCCCCACTCTGGCAGCTGTCGAAGCCCTGAAGAGCTCACACAGGGAGGAGCTGGAGAGACTGCAGCGCTCTGAGCTGCACAGAGAGACCCCCGACATCCAGGAGCTGAGGGAGCTGCACCGGTGTGTGAGGTCAC
This sequence comes from Gymnothorax javanicus, assembly GCA_029692085.1. Taxonomy (NCBI): domain Eukaryota; kingdom Metazoa; phylum Chordata; class Actinopteri; order Anguilliformes; family Muraenidae; genus Gymnothorax; species Gymnothorax javanicus. Next base: position 12,395,890 of record CM056206.1, on the reverse strand, counting down.
TGCACCCCTCATGCTGCATACTCGCATCCTAACCCCTCGTGCTGCATACTCGCATCCTAACCCCTCATGCTGCATCCTCGCATCCCCCCTCATGCTGCATACTCGCATCCTAACCCCTCATGCTTCATACTCTCATACTAACCCCTCATGCTGCGTACTCGCATCCTAACCCCTCATGCTGCATACTCGCATCCTAACCCCTCGTGCTGCATACTGACATCCTAACCCCTCATGCTGCATACTGACATCCTAACCCCTCATGCTGCATACTCACATCCTAACCCCTCATGCTGCATACTCGCATCCTAACCCCTCATGCTGCATACTCACATACTAATCCCTCATGCTGCATACTGGCATCCTAACCCCTCATGCTGTACACTTGCATCCTAACCCCTCATGTTGCATACTCGCACCCTAACCCCTCATGCTGTATACTTGCACCCTAACCCCTCATGCTGCATACTTGCGTCCTAACCCCATATGCTGTCTGCTCATATTGTAACTCCTCATGCTGAATACTTGCAGCCTAACCCCTCATGCTGCGTACTTGCATCCTAACCCCTCATACTGCATACTCTCATCTTAACCCCTCATACTATATACTTGCGTCCTAATCTCTCAGGCTGCATACTCCAATCTTAACCCCTCATGCTGAATACTTGCATTCTAACCCTTGATGCTGAATACTCGCATTCTAACCCCTGATGCTGCATACTCGTGTTTTGACCTCCTGTCTCGCCTGTTACAGCAAGATTGGAGTGTGCTAAGAAGCATGCAGCTGGCTCCACAGTCATAATTAAGCAAATCACATTTCTGGTGCTTCACGTTGTCAGCTTTTATTGAAGGGCATAGAAATTTTAGTCCTTTTTATACTTGGCCACCATAGAATTGAGTGCTCCTTTTTTGACTATTAAGGTTACTAGTGTTCACTTTGTAATGTTATGACTGAAATCAGCTGTGCTATTATCAACACCAGTAAATCATTAGGCTCATTGCTTAATTTGCCCATCTCATTTTTAAGGTGTCTTTTTATTTATTTTATTTTTTATTATTTAAGAGAATGGATTTTACTTGGTTTTTTTTTTTTTATTTTTTAAGGTTTTGAGAAAAAGGGAAAAAAACATTTTTTCACCAACATGAAAGAACAGGGATATCTTTCAATTTGGCAAAATATGACAATTATGCTATGAGGCTAACAAAATGTGAGTTTGTTATTGCAATAATGTCTGTATCATTTTAATATACAGCTTTGTTTAGTAATTTCTTCAGCATTATCTGATAGTCTTGGCCAGACCTTCCATTTGAAACCAATTTTTTTTTTTAATATGTGAGCATACCCACATTTAAAATGATCCTTCCATTTCCTGGCCCTGAAAAGCATCAAATCTGATTACATATTTTCAGTGAATACTCTGGGTAATGAATAGATTCTGAACAGTCGGCATTATGGAAATATCTGTGTTTGTGATGAATGAGAAATGCTTGTGAAGCTGTTTGTGGGGCCTCTGTGCTGTAGGCTGGAGGCTGCTGATGGAGAGCTGGAGGTCCTGTCTGTGCTGTTCTCTCAGAAGTGTCTGGAGAGCTCTCAGCTGGCGCAGGCCCTGGAGTCCGAGAGACGTGCGCTCTCTCGCTGTCAGAGGGAGAACCAGGAGCTTGACATGCGCCTCCAGGCAAGCCTGTGGAAACATTTTCTGCCTACAGATTACAGGGGCCCAATCTGCTACACCAGCTTCACAGGGGCCTCATCTGCAATATTCTAATCACTTGGGCCGTGTCTGCTGCTACTGAATCATAAGGGCCCTGTGTGCTGCACCTGAATTTCAGGGGCCCCTTCCACTATGCCCACTTTTCAAGGGCCTCTTCCATTGTGCATTCATCACAGGGGCCCTGCCTGCTACATGTGCTATGTCTACATTACAGGGCCCCATCCCCTACTCCCACATTACAGGGCCCCATCCCCTACTCCCACATCATGGGGCCCCTAACCCAACATTACAGGGGTCCACTTTCTCCTTAGCGGTAGTTACAGTAGGTTTATGTATACATGTTTGCGTCTGTTTGCCAGGAGCTGAATCACCACCTGACAGTGGAGCTCGCCCGTATGCAGTCCAGTCATCTTCTCAAGCAGGGCAATGACCTCTATGATGTGGAGGTACTGCAGATCTAAACATGTATACACAATGCGCAAACACGTATTCTCACACATACACACGCGTACACCCACACACATGCGCGCTCATAATATTCTGGTCTGCTATTTATCTTTTTGTAAAAAAAAAAAAAAACAATTTTGCAGGAGTTGGTGAGGAGGAAGGACTCAGAAATTCGATGTCTGAAACAGGAAGTGTTCTCACTGAGAAATGAGTTGCAGTCTGTGCTGAGGGTATGTCATCACCTCTCTATATGAGCCAGTCTGGATAAAATACACACACCAGTGTGAGTGACCTGTGTTTGCTCTCTCCAGGACACGAGTTATGCCTCAGACAATCACAGGGACTCCCGCACAGAGCTGAGTGTGGTGAAGGCAGAGGCAGGCTGTGACATCAGCGGTCTGGAGGAGCAGCTGAACCCAGCCGCAGAGGCTCTACCCACTGCTGCCGGGGATGGTGAGGTTTCTGTCCTCCTCTGCCTCTACAATGGCTGCACTTCCTGTGAGAGGGGTCTGGCTGCAGACCAAGGGCACAGCCATACCTCACCTCCATAGCGGAAATCACCTTCATGGCGGAATTTTGTCTTCTTCGCGCTTTATTGCTAATAAGTCAAGTAGTTCGCTTCTACTGTAATAACTGCTAGCTTGCTAGCTTCAGTGATGATGAACTCTGTAATGAATAGCTAATATCTGCTAGCTAGCTAGCTAAAGTGATGAACTCTTTAATGAATAACGAGCACAGTAGTGCAGCAAGCTAGCTAGCTAGCCTGCTAATAAGGTTTCAGTTCACTTCTACTGTGATATTCGCTAGCTAGCTAAAGTGATAACGAACTCTTTAATGTTATAGCTAGCACAATCGTGTCGCGAGCTAGCTGGCCACATGACTTCTGGTATGGAGGTGAGGTACGTGTGGAATACCGCACGAAGAAGACACTTCCACTATGAAGGTCACGCTACTTTTGGTACGGAGGTGAGGTATGGCTGCGCCCCTTGTGTGCAACCAGTTACTCTGGCTTCCTGTTGCACATGTGCGAAAGGTTGCATAATTGCTGTTGATCTGCCCCAACTTTGTCTACCACTAAAGACGAATGGGTGTGTATTGTCTTTAAGATATGAAGGAGCGATGCATCAAGGGAAATGTATTTTGAAGTGTCTACCGACCATTTAAATTCTGCCGCTAATAAAAACTACATTTCCCTAATAAGAGCGTGCCTCACCATCAAAGACGGACGAGGCAGATTTGAATCGCTCGTTCGTCTGCCAAACTGACATTATGTCAATCGAGCTCCTGTAAATGGCTTCAGTGTACGCGGGTCGTCACTTATTTTCCCAACCCTATACTAATACCCAACCCCTAACCCTAACTCAAGCCGTAAACTTAACCTTAACCCAAATTTTAATCTTGTTTAGATCCGAAAAAGTCAGTTTGATGAATGAAAGTAAGTAACCACCATTTGAATCTCACGCAAAAATGAAGCGATATTTTTCGGTAGTTAGTACATCAACGAGCAGCCAGCATTGTTCGGTAAAAATCCCGCGTTTGGAAGACTCCTTGCCACAATTCAACATTGAGCAATCGGATTTGGATCTGTCGGAGGCATAGACTATAAAAAGATGGACGCAGCACCCGGGTCTGAAAAGTGAAGCCCATGCGGAAATCTCTGAAAATTGCCTTCTATTTAATCGCCAGCAGATGGCGACGTCGGTGGTTGCAGAAAGAAGTTCACTGCTAGATAAGTCTATGAGAAAATGACCCTACTTACCCACCCAATTTATTATTTCAATAATGATTTTCCACATTATTTTATGGTATCTATCATAAGTTTCAAGTCTCCTTCGATATATCATGATGTTCATTTTTGTAAATTATGGACCCAAAGAGACTAGAATAAAAGATAAAGCCAGATATGCTTTATGGGGCATGGCTATCGTCTGGTCCTCGTCTGATACGGTCAGATCCATACGTAGATCCACCCCTCGCTCCACCCTGGATCTTCAATTTACGCTCTCGTCCAAGAGAAATCATGTCCAGTTTCAAAATGACAAAATGCCGCTGTTCAAATTGCCAAAATCGAGGCTTCCTAAATGATATGCTGAAACCAATGGGTGACGTCACGGTTGCTTCATCCGTCTTTTTTATACAGTCTATGGTCGGAGGCTTACAGTTGCTTTTAAAATGAAATGGGTTACATAGTTACTGTTATGTTACAAATGTGGTCTGTTTGTAATTCTACCCGATGATGGTGTTTACTTTAAATGTTGACAGTGCAAAAGAAGTGGATGAGTTTGTGTTTAGAGTTTTTGAATAAAACACATTTTTAACAGTACTGTCCTCTGTGTGCTACAGTTTTTAGTTTTGTGCTAATGAATTTTTTTGCTTGCTAGCACCTGTGCTACCACTTAAAAAAGTGAGCCTACAGCCCTGATGAGGGTCATTTTCTGTTGTAGTGAGGAACATTAGCACTTCCTGTGGCAGTGAGGGACATTTCCTGTTACAGTGAGGGTCATTTATTTGTAGCAGTGAGGAACATGAGCACTTTCTCTTGAAGCTGGAGTCTTTGTTCACAGTGAGGGCTTGCATTTCTTGTAGTAGTGAGAGTCACTTCCTGTAGAAGTGAAGGACAGAGGTTCCTGTTATTGGTTTTATGTCCGGTCTGATCTCTCTTGACAAACTGAAATCTAAATGCCTTCCAGACATTCTGCTGAAGGAGAGCTCAGACCTCTGCGGACTGATGACTGGGGTCAGGTCAGAGGTCAGTGGCACTTACTGCTTTTACCACAGGAAAGACCACAGCTGACTACATTGGGCATTTCTAGTACAGCTTTTTTTTGCCAAAAATAATGCCATTGTTGTTCAAAAATTGTATGAAATGCATGCGGCTCAAGTCATTTTCCTTCTGATAATTGCCCCCCCCAACAGGCTGCAGGTGCCCCTCCTCTGGTACTCTGGTGTGAATGTTTCACTCTCATATCTATCACACTGTTCAGCTTCTGTCTGACTAGTGCTTTGATGCAAGTTGCTCATACGCTGCCCCAACTATCTTTGCTCATCGTCTCACTAAGTAAAATAATTGAGGTCATGTGATGAATTTAAGTTGTTAATGAATACTTGTGGAAGTTACTGCAGTTTTGACACGATAAATATGTCTCTATTATCCCAAGAGAGTGTAAATCTATTCATTTTGCCTGTTAAGTTGTTTTGATGTCGTGTGCCTCACTTGCGTTAGAAATCCACTTGCATTCTGTGATTGGGTTTTGACAGTTTCAAAAATGTTTTGATGCGCGTTCGTTTGGGTAGTTTCTGGAAGACGAGAGGAAAAAATAACATAACATGCCAATCAGAAAGCGGCTGCGTCCCTTTCGATGTGAATATTTTATGTAGAGATACAGCCAAGTCTCTATTTAGGCACTCTTCAGAATTCAAAATTCAAAACCATCCCATTTTCTCCATTCAGAAGAGGCATCTCTTAATGAAATTAAGCTTTTCTATACCTCTACTGTCCTGTGTTATGGTTATTTTAAATTTTGTAGGTCTCAGATCCTCCTGTTAAAGGTATATTTCAACATTTTGGCAAATTGGCCTATTGCCATAATCCCTATAGTTATATGAGTTGGTACATTACCTTTAGTTATCCGTGCCCGTTGTTTTGAGATTTGGGCGGGGGAAAGACGCGAGCTGCTCAGCGAACATAACGAAAGTGAACGGTACAGGTTCCTCCCTCCTTCAAAACTCCCTTCAAAACTCATCAAATAGGCAATCCAGCAGCTCCAAAACGCTCTCGTGGATAAGTTGTGACCTGCACATTCACCACGCTATGAAATAATAATGTATAATTATGAAACATTACGACACATGAAGCAAATACTCAGAACTACTTTGTTGAGTAACCCGCTGGGCGGATTAACACAGTGCGCACCTCAGTGTTGCGAGTAGTTGCAGTAAACATACGCTTTTGAAATCACTCCGCCCAGCCGGTATGTCTGGAATGTAGTTCCGGTTATGCATTTGCCTTGAAAATAACTCTGTCTCCTAATTATACATTATTATTTTATAGCGTGGTGAATGTGCAGGTCACAAGTTTTCCACAAGAGCATTTTGGAGCTTCTGGATTACGTATTTGATGAGTTTTGAAGGAGGGAGGACCTGTACCGTTCACTTTCGTTATGTTTGCTGAGCAGCTCGCGTCTTTCCCCCCTGAATCTCAAAACAACGGGCACCGATAACTAAAGGTAATGTACCTACTCATATAACTATAGGGATTATGGCAATGGGCCAATTTGCCAAAATGTTGAAATATCCCTTTAAGAAAAATGGCAGAGGTGCTGTGCGTGTACTGAAGTTAAGGTTTTGGAGTGGCCTAGTCAAAGTCCGGACTTAAATCCAATTGAGATGCTGTGGCATGACCTAAAACAGGCCATTCATGCTCGAAAACCCTCCAATGTGGCTGAATTAAAACAATTCTGTGAAGAGTGGGCCAAAATTCCTCCACAGCGACGTGAAAGACTCGTTGCCAGTTATCGTATTGCAGTTGAAATCGTTGAGGGTGGCACAACCAGTGATTAGGTTTAGGGGGCAATTACTTTTCAAATCATCATTTAAAAACTGCATTTTGTATTTACTCAGGTTATCTTTGTCAAATATTAAAATTTGTTTGATGATCTGAAACATTTAAGTGTGACAAATATGCAAAAAGATAAGAAATCAGGAAGGGGCAAATACTTTTTTGACAGCACTGTGTGTATGTGTGTATATATATATATATATATATATATATATATAAATATATAAATCAACCCTTTCTTTGTCTGTACCCCCACAGTCTGATGTTGAACAAACCTGGGACGGCTGACTAGGACACGAGGGAACGATTTGCTCTGAAATATAGGTGTGACATTGCACCTCCTATTCTGCATCGCCCCATCTCACTATTACCTCTCTTCCTGCGGGCGGCACGGTCAAAGATTACCGCAGATCAGATGTCAATGCGAGCCTTGTGCCCTGTGTGTCTGGCTGTGACAGAAAACTACTTGAGGATGGGAAGATGAATTCATATCTTGGGGGGAAACTGTCTCTCTCTCTCTGTCCAGAGTGAATGTTACACACTTTTTACAGAGCGCTGTGCAGTTTACCTGTTCTTATGAGTGGACTTTTTCTTTTCTCAAGCTGAGGGCCTGGAATGATAAAGTATGTAGGACGCAGGGATATCCACTTCACTGATCATGGTAAAGTTGTTTATGGTAAATGTGAGGCACTTAGACTCCAGAAGAACTGGGAGCAGAGGCAGAAGCCTGTAATCCTCTCCTGGAGGACAGGAGCAATTCCTCTGCTGTCCAGTGTGGGGCGCTGTCTGCCACTGAGTCAGGAGGGGCGTCTGTGTAATCCTTGCAACAGCTGTGTGTGTCAGAGCAGTTGGAGAGGGTACTTTATGGGGGACAGGGCTTTCTTGACCTTATCAACCTACCCCCATCACTTCTGCCCTAAACCCTAACTGCCCTTATCACACCTTCCCTAAACCCTAACTGCCCTTATCACATCTGCTCTACGCCCTAACTGACCTTATACGTGCCCTAACCCTACCATCTCTAAGCCCTACCTGCCCTTGACCCTAACTGACCGTATCACCCCTGCCCTAACCCTGCTGTCCCTAAACCCCACTTGCCCTAAACCCGAACTGACCTTACCATACGTGCCCTAATCCTACCTTCCCTAAACTCCACCTGCCCTACCCCTGCTGTCCCTAAACCGAACCTGCCCTTACCCTAACTGACCGTATCACACCTGCCATAAACCCGGCGCCTGCCCTGATACCCGGTGGCAGTATCATGCCTTTTCATGCTGGCTGTTTCTCATCCTCGGCCCTTGTGGACTGTGTTTGCCTTTTCGAATCAGGGGGAGAGACACTTAAATGTGCCGCTACATTTTTGAAAATGCCCTGTTCAGTGTTAGGGGTGTAACTTGTAAATTTCTGTGCCCGATATTTTTTTATTTTCCTGTTGAAAGTTTTGTCCTGCTCACTGGCACTGTGTATACATGTGAACATTTTGTGGTTCGATTGTACATCCTCATGAATAAATTTGCCTTTTTTTAACTGATCCTGAGTATTGAGTGTTGGGGGGGAATTTTGTCCAGAGCTTTATTCATAAATGATTTGGTGGATCGTTTCAAACTTGGTGTGCCGTATCACAATGAGAGCTTGTGTACTGGCTCCTTAGCAATGGATTTGACTAATTATCCTGGAGATTTTGTCTATTTTTTGACCGTACGGATTTCTGCACAGCAGCTCGAGGTATTCGCGCATTTATCTCTCACATAGCTCCTCTAAGCATTTGCCGTAAAAACATGAATTACCGGAATGCATTGCGCTAGCTTACTACCTCAATTACGTTCTCAACCTCGCGCGCATCTGTAACCTAAAGCTGTCATAGATAGCACTGCATTGGAGCACTGTTCGCTTCACTGCAAGGAGGGCTGGTCAAGATGATAATGATAACAGTTGGTTCCTGGTACAGGTGTGTGGGCTACAAAAAGGCCAAAGGAAGAGGCGTAGGTTTTCACCCCTTACCTGCAAATACAGTATGGGCGATAAAATGGCAAGGGGCCCAGGCAAACATGAAAAATAAAAGTAGACCTGCGCCCAAATAAGTGTACAAATTTAAGAGTTTGCAGGTAGCTTTTTCTTCTCAAGGACCACGAGAGATCTCCATTCGGAATTACAGGGTTGTCCTCCATAAGGAATTCTGAACAATGCTATACCGTCCATTTTTGACGCATGCAGTTAATGTCAATCAAGACTCACTGTCGCCCTCAAACCCGGGTAGAAAAAAAGAGGAGGACCGATGGAGTCGCAGGAGTGTAAGCTCCATAGAGATTTCACATGGCATGACATTGCATTGAAATAGGATAAAAGACATGACATCGGAAAATTACAAGCGGCATTAACACAGCACTTCACGAATGCATGCCAATTTAACCATGGTGAACACAATAAGAATTTCATTATGTGCTTTGATTTGGGTAGAAGTGCTTAAGGTTCCTCTTAGGGATCTTTTTTTCGATTCTGCATCACTCGTGATAGGCTCTTCTAACTTACAGTACATCACTTGGATTTCTGTTCTCACGCTTCTTTGGTTTAATGCCTTGTAGACCACTGTTTTGTACTTTGTATGCAAACAGAGTTGCTGTAATATGTCCTCTGAGCCTGGCTCTGGCTTTCTGCCTGTGCGTGGAGAGGGTACTGTAAGCCTGCATTTATCATAGCAAGCCAGAAACGAGTCCCGTTCTGTGAACATTTTATTTTAGATTTTCAGTGAAGATGCAGCATGAGGGTGATTTTTGTTTGCAGTTGATAAGTTCGTGCTTGATGCTGCTGCTGGGTGAATTTTAGCAATTTTCACCAACGATGCATGGAAGTTTCCATCAAATAATTAATCTCTGAGCTCTGAGGATTTCTGCACCATGGAAAAATGGTGTTACCTCTGGTACTTGTGGTGGTTCTAATCATTTTTGGTGCAATGGATTTGCCATCAGGATGCATGTGTCTGAGCTAAGAATTGAGTTGGATGGTGATAGAGTATTGTGCAAAAGTCTGCGGATCCCTAGATTTTTCATTTTAATATTCACTTGGGTATTTTATTTTCCTCTTGTTTTATTTTTTCATTTTATTCTGGTATGGTAGGGCAAAATGGCAAATTTGAGATTTCCAAACAACTATTTTGCAAAAAATTGGATACTTCAATTTTTTTTGTATTTGTTAAAAATGGTGTCAGAAGTATAATTAAAAATGGACAATAATGCCACATCATTATTAAAAACTATGTGATACCTAATAGCCTCACCTTCAGCGTACATTTAAATTACAACACAGCCCTCAGCTTTGCATGACCTCATGAGTACTACCGGCACATATTTGTCAATATTCTCATTTTCCTGGTGTTTTTCTACGGCTGGAAAGGTTGTATATACTGTATTTTTCCAGTGGGAAAGCAGTTTGTGATGTGGAAGATCTACCCTGATTAACTCCTGCCTGTACTTAAGCCCACAACTCTCCTTTTTATCTCCTAAACTAGTATCTCTCACCAGCGGCCGAATGTCATGTATCGTACCGCTGCCACCATCTTGTAACAGTGAGGAAGCGCTGACATTCTGGCTACTCATTAAAAGTGCTTTAAACTTTCGGAGAGATCATTGCTGTGTGTGAAATTGTGTGTTCGATGCTCCTGAAATACGCTACAGAATGCACATTTTTGATAAGAAAGAGACTGTAATATAGCTTTTGAAACTTTGACACTGTTGCACTCCTCACCGAGCCGAAGATCAATAATTGCATGTCTTTTCCGGGTGGAATAAAGTTCTCAGTTTGATTTCGGAGGTGTTCCTCAGTCACAAAAGATTTAACGCTCACTGCTCATCTTCATTTACTCTGATTAAGCATGCTAATTGCACACGCTAATTGCCACGAGCCGGGGATTGTTCCGGAAAGTGGGAAGCAAGTGAATGAATACGGCTAGGCAAATTTATTTATATAGCACCATTCAGGCATAATGCAATTCAAAGTGCTTTACAAAATTATAAAATGCATACAAAGATGACTATAAATATACAAAGACAATAAAACATGTAAGAACATGAAAATCTATAATGTAGTATATACATTTGTAATAAGACACAGCATGACTGGAAGCGGGGGTTGTGGAGATTTTGGGATTGTTTTTGTTCTTGATGCTTCTAAAATTATTCTGGCGCCTCTGCCTCTGATCAGTTTCTCAGAGAAGTTATGTCCCTCCCTGACTTTACAGAGGGGCTGGTAATGTAAACATGTATTGACTGATCGCATGTCATTTGCGTCCTTATTGAGCGACATCAGCCAATAGCTTATTTGCTATCACGTGATTCCGATGACGCGCAAAAGCCAGATGGAGGGCAGGAAGTGAGGAACACCGGTTGGGAATAGTTGGTTTTCATTTCCTTTATTTTTGGCCATATATGTAAAGTTATGTAGCGAAATGATTGTAGCCTTACCTCTCTCAAAGTGGTCAATGCATGCATAAGTGTTCTCTGTCTCCAGACTATAAACGGTGGTCTGTCTGCCACCATTTTTACTTGACCTTTATAAATTTCTCGCCTTTATGTGTCACTACTTTCAGAACTCGAAAGTAGCTCATTTTTTCCCCACTTTGATTGGTTAGCACAGCCACTTTGGCATTTTGATAGGGCTTCTCAATGGAGAAATCACTTCCTGTCCCCCATTGGCAGTTCCGGCGGCAATTTGATGTCATCTGCAAACGGCCTATGGTTGAGGGCTGCCCAACCCCGCAGAGATCTCCCCTGAATCTATTGGCTGATGTCATTCATTTCACTCCGGCCCTGACGGATGACGCCTCCATTAACAGCTTGACATCACTTTAAGCTGCTAATCAGTAAAATTTGGCATATATTTGATCGTGTTGAAATGAAGACCTGAAAGATGATCGGTTTATACCAAGTGGGGCGGTCTGTGATGGATGCAGACTCCAGCCCTAGGTAAAGATTGGGGATTATTTGTGATGATTGGTTATAAATGCGCTGTAGAAAGTTGTAGCTTGCTTCAGTAAATTATGACAGGCTCAATTAGTTATTTTACGCCCCCGTGGGTGGTGGTTTTGTTAAAAATGTAAAACTATGAAGTAAAATCAGATGAGCTTTCCAATGTGGTGAATCTGTCTTTACCTGCTGTAATGCCTCGTATTTTCCAACGGGTTGAGCTGGAATAGGAAAAGGAGACGAGGAACACACGTCAGGAGGTAAAAATACATACTTGAACGAGTCCCTGGGTTACATTCAACAGTTATTGCAGTTTTGTCTGCCCTCTGTCTGTTTTTCCATCCACCTATTATTTGACCAGCTCATTCTAGGTCTGGGTAGATGGACTAGAGCCAATCCCAGCATGCACTGGGGCGAGGGGCTGGTGTACACCCTGGATGGACAATCTGCCACAGGGCACACACTCCATTTGCTCATATACTCATGCGGATGGACAGTGTTGAGTGTCAAATGAGCCCGGCCGAATACGCAAACACATGCAGTACATGCCGGCTCCATGACTTAACTTTCTTCTGTGAGGACACTAATGCGTCAAGAAAAAAACAAGCCATATTTTTACCTACACCTCCGTGTATACTGTAGTCACCATGTAAGGCTCTGCTGGTATTTTTTTACTGTCCTGGAGGCTTAAACCCCTGAGGTAGGAGCTAGCTGTCACGTACAGTTTTTATCTGGCAGAGAAAGCGATCACGCTGCTGTCAGACGGGATAAAATTGTTGTTGGGCCACATATGACCCTGTGTGTCTCAGAGCCGAGAGCCAGTCCATTAGCCCTTTAAAGCATCGTCTTCATCCCCTGTCATCACCTCAGGAGCTTTGAGCTCATGGAGGACACACACACTCCAGCAGAGTACGGCTCAGTCCGCAGTCTTTCAGCTGATGCTAAATTGACGCTGACTGTTGTGCTTATCTGATTTGATTGACAGGGTAATGGCCCTTTGTAGGCTGTGCTTGTGCCATTACCCACAGAGACCAAGCACCGCCCTCTGTCTCCAAGCTCTGCCCTGTCTCTGCTCTCCGGTAAACAGACGTAAACTCTGCCCAGTCTGCAGGGGCCAAGTAGCTGCCTAAGGTTTCTGGTGCTGAGAGCTTAGATAAGCGCACAACAACACATACACACACACTCACTCCCACACACACATTCATGTCTGTGTAACAAAGTGGGCAATATCTATGTGGGGTCACATGGGACAGTTCAAACCTTAACTCGTTCACATTGCTGAATTCGTGCACATATACCAGTGAAACCACACACACACACACACACACACACACACACCAGTTCACAGACACATGACTGAAAACATCTTGCTCATATCCCACTGAAACATCACACAAGCATGACTGAAACTGTGCACGTATACTAGTGGAAGTGTGCATATGACTGAAATCTCAGCCTTCCAAAATCACAACTATGCACACATACTACCAAAAATCGTGCTCTTAAAGACTCCAGTAAAATGTGTGCGTGACACTCACCTGTGTGAGTGGAGTTTTGGTTGTGCGTGAGAGATTTACAATGCGGACAGTAGATATTCTCCTTTTCTGTCCCTTCTAGCAGTTGGATGGTGAGTGCAGCAGTCAGTGCTGCAGACTTGGCTGGTCACTTTCAAAGAGAGCCTCCAAATCTCATGAGTTCGCACAGCAAAGGTCTGCAGTTTTGCTTTGAAAAATCGGTGCGAAGAGTCGACAGGTCGTCCATCTTACGATGCTTACTGTTGTACCACTCTCACCCGACACTACTGCGGAGTTTAATGAGATTCAGTCAGCCTGGGATCCAGATCTCATGCAGTAATTGACTGCAAAGGATTTGCAACCAAGTATAAAAATTGACAAATTGATGATGAAGTTAGTTTGCCCAAATAATTTTGAGCCCCTAAAATTGGGTGACGAAGGACAAAATTGGTTTTAATTAATTCCAACACAGTTAATACAATATTTTTGGAAAAAAAAAAAAAAAAACTAAACATGGAAGTCTTCTGAATTCTACCCCTCAATACATCTTGATTGATTTCAATTCCACTGTAGTGGCACATAGAAGGAAACTGATAGAAATGTTGTTTCCGTCCGAATACTTATGGACCTTAGGATGAGTGGTGTGGTCTGGAGCCCTGCCTTTACTTGAGTGAGTACACACACACCTGGCATACGCTGCTGAATCAGCCCGCAGATTTACACAGGGCGCGAGCGGGGCTGCCAGGGCGAGAATACAGCGAGAACATTGTTCTGAAAGACCAAACCGCCACAGAGCCCCATGGCTGAAGTGCAGACTGGCTTTGAAATCTCTCCCGGAGTCTGGTTTATTTCCTCCGGTGTCTTGATTTGTTTTGTATTGTTTTTGCCCCGATCCCTTCAGGGGGTGATGGGGAAGATACCTGTATAATCGTCCGATTGTTTGTTATTGAATGAGCTCCATAATCTCGCTATCAACGATGAGTTTGACCTTAAGAGGAGCCGATTCGAACCGTAGTGGGGGTTTGAGTGCCTGCCAGGATGGGATGACCAATCACATTCACTCACCGTGCAGCACTGTTCGCTGCAGACTCTACCATCTCTGTGCTCCTCCCTCCAAATGGAGTGATGTGAAGCAGAGCACCTGAGTAAACAGCAGGGGGCACTGCTGCGCACCCAGACCATGACAAAATCACCACGAGTTCATGAGTACAATCCTCACACTGACAGTGCAAAAACAGACTAAGGAATTGATTCAGAACATTACAATCTTCTCAATGTGTCTTTTCACGATAATGGGTAACAAAAGCGTGACCGTGAAACAAGCAAGAAAACGCCGATTTGTATTGAATTTCAGAAGTCGTCATCACTGCTTACGGGTAACGTCAACAGAACAATTAATTAATGCAATATTTTATAGGACAACGTTATTCTGAAGCAGAACTTACATCACAATGGATTACAGTGGACAAGAAATGGGTATGAATGAATATGTCACTGCATGATACGAAATCACGTCATAATCCTAAAATATGAAATCAATTATACAAATTATACAGAAAAGTCATGAAAATAACAATCAGCAACATCTTACCTTGTGGGAGGATGGCCAGTTGCTGAACGATGATTAAGAATAAGGATGAATTCGGACAATTTTTATCATAATTCCCTTTTCACATAACAGTTGTTGCTGCATGCGAAATTGTGGACACGAAAGGTATGGTCACGGAAATCAGCCGACTCAGCAACACACTGGAAAAATTTCTTTTCTGATAAAATGTGTGCACAGAGTCGTTTCATAGGACATGAAAAATCAATAAATTGATGCATATAATCAAAGAATAAAAATCAAAATTTGTCTTTAGTAACAGTCGTGATTTGCTGGACACAAAATGATTTTTAGAATTTGAGTCCATATTTTTCAAAATCGACAGAAATTTGCGGGGAAGAAGTTGGTTTATCGGCGTAGGAAAGTCAGTTCTTTTGTGGAGTAAGCAGTACATTAGAGCAGTTCCACTCACTCAAGACCTGCCTGCCCTGGTAACAGTCGTTAGCACAGCGGACACGTCGGCCAACGACCGTAACTCGATAATTTCGGTCTGATATAACCCTGTGTTCTGACCAGAAAAGTTCTGTAACAAAGTGGAATTAATTCACTAGACTGTGAGTAAATAACTTATGGGTAAATGCACATGATACAAAATTTTAATTTCCCACATCCTTTCTGATAATAAACTTATGTTTGATGTCACATTTTGGTGTCCTTATTTGAGCCAAAAATCATTTTAATTTTAATTTAGAAAAAAAAAACTACCTGGGTTCAAGAGGTAGTTTTATCCTAACTATATCTCTTATGTGTGATTAACAAAATGAATATGAATTAAATGCATCAATCATTACCTGCTGACAATAAAACAATGAACAACAACTATTCCCGAAATGTCTCCAGTATTGTGAAAATACACAAATGTGAATGTCGCTGGTGTTCAATGAGTTAGGAACGTGGAAGTAAGAGGATTTGCTCGGATGTCCTGAGCAAGGTAACCCAAGACTGCCCTTCGCAGAATCTTTGTTTCACAATGTGTTAGGTCTGAATAATTGACCTGCGGATCTGCCTCTTCTGACCTGCCGTCTACTTGACTGATGTTTCAAACTGACGTTTGAAGGAGCTAGAATGTTCCATTTCTCTAATTCATGTTTCCTTGATTTCTCAGCTGTCGTTTCTCTCTCTCTCTCCTCCATCTCCTTATGTCCTTGATGGTGCGAACTAAGACCAAGCAAAGGAAGGGAGAGAATGAAGGAAGAATGGGCAAAATAAGTGATTACATTGAGCCAAGGATGAGATAACCTTTGACCCATAGAACTTATAGTAAACTGAATCCCAATCTGAGGTGGCCTGATATTCTGGATGGTGGTAGTTCATGGTAAACAGAGCCCTGATCTGCGTAAGAGAAGCCCCGCATGGTCTATGAGCAGAGAAACAGGGCTGTGGGCGGAGTCCAAAATGTGATTGGCAGGGGGAGTCACCCTTGTCCCATCGTCCCAGGCTGGTTGGGCAGAATCCTGGCACGGGCACCAGTGGAACATTCTCTGTGGGGAACGGTGACCATGGCATTCCCAGGTGATCGCCCGCTGTCTAGGAACACTTTTGCTGGGATGGGCTGACAGAGGAGTAAATGCGTTTGGATTGGCTGGCAGGGAGAGGTCAGCAGGCATGAGCGTTCTCCTGGCACGATGAAGTCCAGCTCAGTCCAGTCCGGCTGGTTTCTTGCTATCCAAGCCCCCCCCCCCCCCCAAAACTTGATGTTGTTTCCTTCACCCTATCAGTCAATTAAAAAAACTCTATTTCTGTTTACATTTTCCTGTTTTGGCCTGTAGTACAGCATAATTTCATGTTGAAGCTCATTAATACTAAAACTGTATGATATTGTACAAATTTGCTGGTGTGCTGGTGAATTTGACGTCATTGATCCGTAAAACTTTGACATGGTTGCGGTTGAGGATTATGCTAGAAGTGAAACACCATCTGTTTTACCTTGACAGCCTGTGTGCCTGATCATGATGTGTAATCTCATCCAGCTTGAGTTGTATTCTGCTGTTTAGATGGAAATCTGAATATAGAGTAATAAAAATCCTCTATATATGAACATTTTCTGAAGTACTTTTGGTGTAAATATGATTATATTTTCAAAGAAAAATATTAGCGTGAATTAAAGTCATTTTACAATTTTTTAAACATATTTAATGTTTCAGTGTAATAAAGATTTAGCTGTTCATTGAAATAAAACAAACTACCAAACAAAAACAACCCAGCGTAAGCACTTTATTTTAGTCTGGGTACAGAGGAAGACTTCTACAGAGGTCAAGGCTATCCCTTTAAGAGCAGTACCAATTTCAACAACAATGCCATCCCTTTAAGAGAAATATCAGATTTAAGGACAAGCTTCTGCGATGGAATTAAATACAGAAACTCCTAGCTGAGACAAAAACACATCTCGACATGTTTGTAATAGCTGTTTTGCTGTTCCTTTTTGCCATTTCTATAAAATGATTCAAAAAGTCTGTCATTGCACCACTACAAGAGGTTTACCCAAGTTAACTACAACCTGAATAGCTGCTATGAAAAATTCACGCATTCAAGCTTCTTTTAAGGGCTAATGACAATTTTGTCCTACTTTGTCCAAAACAGGTAGTTACATATTTACAGATAAATTCCAACGGTTACAAAAATAGATGTACATTTGGTTAATTATTGAGTCTTTATATTTCATATGCTTTCCGTATACTCAAATTTAATGCATTTCCTTTGAAATAGTGGGCTCCTTTGGAAATGTGAAGTATAACTCCGTTCTAGAACACTCCATGGAAAGCTGAACAGTGTCTGCAATCTGATGAGACGCAACAGAAGCTAATGAGGCTCCCATGTTTCTTCCTGGAGATCAGCCGCCTCCAGTCCAGCGCTCATCTCAACAGAAACAAAGGCTTTTCACAACAGGATACCGGAACCTTCTCCCAGGGCAGGGCAATTTTGCTCAGCGCTAACAAAAGGTCTGCTCATCCTGAACAATACACCTTTCATCTCCCTTGTCTTTGAAAAGGGACTGGAAATGTAGTTCCACGACCAAAATTCACTTCCACAACACTGCATATGATTCTTAGGCAGTGTGCAAAATACCCCAAAGTTTTCTTAATCATCGCCCTGGTGGTCAAAACATCTCAGCTATTTTCTTATATCCATTTCCACATTTGTGAAGCCCAGCAACTTTCTATAACTCATCATGGCTGTGTTCTTTCGTATTAATTGTGGGGGTGGATGACGATAGGCATTCAGCCTGTTTGCTGCATCATATGTATGCTGTAAGAAAAGTCATGGGTGACCAGTTGGGTTTTCCTGATCATCATGGTGAATTTGACATAGTAAAATAAGAATTGGGAAATATTGTAATTACTTTTGTTTGATTAAAATTTTAAAGGGTGCCAATGATCGTTGCACATGTTTTTGGGGAAAAAAATATTTAAGATACATTTTTTTTTCTTTCAAACATTTTCTTTGAATTCAAGGCTTTGTAAATATTTTGCAAAAGAGAATGGTAAAATTAACAGTAACCACATTCTTCCATAACCTTCTCAGCTAGTACAACCCCAATTCTGAAATAGTTGGGACAAAGTGTAAATTGTGAATAAAATCAAAACGCAATGACTTTCAAATCACTCCAGCCAGTATTTTTTTCACAATAGAACAGAGATAACATAGCAAATGTTGAAACTGATAAATTTTACAATTTTATCCACAAAATGTGCTCATTTCAAATTTGATGGCTGCTACAGGTCTCAAAAAAGTTGGGACAGGGGCCTGTTTACCATGGGGTAGCATCCCCTCTTCTATTTAACACAGAGTGGAGGCGTCTGGGCATTGACGAGGCAAGTTTCTTGAGTTTAGCCATTGGAATTCGATCCCACTCTTGTTTAATACAGGCTTCCAGCTGCTGGAGAGTTCTGGGTCTCCTTTGAGGGACTTTTCATTAAATTATGCGCCAAATGTTCTCAATCGGTGAAAGATCAGGACTGCAGGCAGGCCTGTTCAGCACACGGACTCTTCTACTACGAAGCCATGCTGTTGTAATCGCTGCAGTATGTGGTTTTGCATTGTCCTGCTGAAATACACAAGGCCTTCCCTGGAATAGATGTCATCTGGAGGGGAGCATATGTTGCTCTAAAACCTTTATATACCTTTCAGCATTCATGGTGCTTTTTAAAACATGCAGGTGTCCCACACCATATGCACTAATGCATCCCCATACCATCAGAGACGCTGGCTTTTGAACTGAACACTGATAACACGAGGGGTGGTCTTTCTCCTCTTTAGCCCGGAGGACACGACGCCCATGATTTCCAACAAGAATGTCAAATTTGGACTCGTCTGACCACAGGACACTTTGCTACTTTGCTACAGTCCATTTTAAATGAGCCTTGGCCCACAGAACACGGCGGCGCTTCTGGATCATGCTCAACAATGGCTTCCTTTTTGCATGATAGAGTTTTAGGTGGCATCTGTGGACGGTAAACAGTAAACTGTGTTTACTGACAGTGGTTTCTTGAAGTATTCCTGGGCCCATTTAGTAATGTCAATGACAGAATCATACCGTTGAGTGATGCAGTGGCTTCTGAGGGCCCGAAGATCACGGGCATCCAGTAAAGGTCTTCGGCCTTGTCCCTTACGCACAGAGATTTTTCCAGTTTCTCTGAATCTTTTGATGATGTTATGCACTGTCAATGATGAGACCTTCAAAGCCTTTGCAATTTGACGTTGAGGAACATTGTTTTTAAAGTATTCCACAATTTTTTTACGCAAGCTTTCACAGGTTGGAGAGCCTCTGGCCATCTTTACTTCTGAGAGACTCAGCCTCTCTAAGACATCCCTTTTATAGCCAATCATGTTACACAGCTGATGCCAGTTAACTTAATTACTTGCTAAATGTTCTTTCAGCTCATTCTCTTATATATGAATTGCTTTTTCAGCCCTTTTTTTGCCTGTGTCCCAACTTTTTTGAGACCTGTTGCAGCCAGAAAATTTGAAATAAGCTCATTTTGTGGATAAAAATGTAAAATGTCTCAGTTTTAACATTTGAAATGTTATCTATGTGATCTGAAAGTCTTCGCATTTAGTTTTTATTCACAATTTACACTTCGTCCCAACTATTTCGGAATTGGGGTTGTATTTACCAAGGGCGCCAATATTAGAAGGAGACGCTCCCGGGCATCGGTGTAATTCAAACCCTGGTCTGCTGTTCCGCAGTTTGTAATTTTCCTTTACTGAATTTTATAATAGTACACTCACAGGAGTGGAATTTTTGAAATATTTTGTCAACAGGTTCCACATGATTGACTGCAGTAACTTCAAATTTATTTGATAAATTACTCTGACCTAAAATCAATCATTTATTTCAATTAGAAGTTGATTAAGATTGTGCAGGAACAGTAAGGATAAAATGTGAACTTAATCCAACTTTTC
Source organism: Gymnothorax javanicus (assembly GCA_029692085.1). Taxonomy (NCBI): domain Eukaryota; kingdom Metazoa; phylum Chordata; class Actinopteri; order Anguilliformes; family Muraenidae; genus Gymnothorax; species Gymnothorax javanicus. Next base: position 12,375,695 of record CM056206.1, on the reverse strand, counting down.
TGCTTTTTGAGTATATTATATGAGTAATAATCCACTCAGGGAGGGCCATTGGCCGATACTTATGATTCTTGAAAAAACTGTAACTTGGTAAATAAGAAAAAGGAGATTGATGAACTCGGATCGGATGGTATCTTTGTTGTTTGCCAGCTACGGAAGCATGACCTGCGTAAACAGGATGTATAAATAGCGTTTATTCCTCATTAGCAATGCACCAAAGCTTCTTGGCATCTCCAAAAGGTTTCCCCCACACGAGGATGCCTGTCTACCAGCACCAATGGTTCAGATGACAACATGATCAAGGATGAAGCGTCAACAAGGGCAAATCAAGGGATCACCAGCCAAAGCCTGCCAAAAGGAAGGGAAGTCCCGAGGGACGAAACTCACTATTTCAACCAAATGACCAAAAAAAAAAAGAATAGTCAACATTCTACCTTTAGTTGATTTGTGTGACTATTGTAAGTCAATCTGTTTTAAAATGTGTACATGTATTTGTAGTCCATGGTACCATGCCCAGCTGAAGTGACTCATGAATGTTATAAAAAGAAGGTGACAGAATGTCGCGACAGATGATGTTATTGTATCAGAGAGGACACAGACATGTCAGATGGCCTCCTGGCATTTTCCTGCCAGACTATTCTCATTATAATCTCTTAAATATCTGAGTAAAAATGTGAAACCATTGAAAGTACATGGAAAGTGTTCTGCCATTGATAGCAGGTTTGTCTAGTTTTGTTGTTGTTGTTGTTGTTGTTGTTGTTGTTAGAATTTATCAAGTCGCAGAACCCAACAAAGAATTTAATGCCAAAATGCTTCCTTGTTGTATTCTTGAATTGTTTTTTGCATGTCAGTTCTGAGTCATAAACCTGGGCAGGTCACGCAGGTACTGGATCGAGTTCCAGCCGATACGTGATCAAACTCAATACTCAAACAAAAATACCATGACAGTACAGTGCTCCCGCTTCACTCTAAGACTAGAACATTCTATTCCTGACCGTACCTCAGTTTATCTTATGAATATCAGCATAATGTGCTCATATTTAAGTTGGCAGTGTGCTGATACAGTATCCTCATTGTGGTCACAATCTGCCCACCCTCTATCAAGTAAAAGGAGCGACTCATCCAAAGACCCAGGCATCACGAAATCTCGACCTCAAATCCAAATCCAGCCCTGGTTTTCTTTCCAACCTGGAAATTAAATGAACAAGTAGTGCTTCTGATTGGCTAGATGGTCTCTACACCAGACCCACAGGTAAAGGGAGGGTGGAAAATCTGCAGTTGTCAGTCCTTGTAAACTGTGATTAGATTACCCCTGGTGTTGGTGATTCTATGAAAGCTGAAATTCCTGGCTGCAGGAAAGCATAATTCACATCAAAGGGGTCTCGTAACATATCAAGCCAAATGGCATCGGTCTTTGAAATAAAAGACCCCAGCACTTATTGCGTAGTATTCCAGTATATGAATGTGTTTTATATAATTATTGCATCTGACTGCAGCTCTGTGGGTTGAGAAGAGCATATCTGTGCAGAGTTATTTCACTACCGGACCTGTGGCTAGCCCTCTATGCTGCTCCTATGACCTTTTCGTAATTAGTTTACACCTTTTTCATATATGAACCCAGGGTGGCTAATGCGCTGCACTGCCACAGATTACATTGCTCGATGTCTCAATCGAGGAGACACAGACGCACCTGAGACAGTGTAATCCTCAGTGTAATGTATAATGTATAACAGTGTTATGGTGATGAGACTGGAACCCTGGGGGCGGGGGGGTCACATGGTGTCTCGGCGGCACCTGCGAGCTGCTGATTGCCCGCATGAACATGCTGGAATTGAGGACACGAAAGTCGGTCTGAGAGGCCAATCTCTCCTTTCGCTGCTCCTCTTGCGTTAAAGATCGCAGCAGCAGTCTGTCTCAGCAGGCGAGTGTGAAACACGACATAAATGTTCGTTAGATTTACTGTCAACATGCCACACCTCTTTAGATCAGTGGCTCTCGATGTCAGTCCTGCTCCTCCCTCTGTGTACGCTGGTGTTTGTTCCAACCACAACCGTGATCATGTGACATTACATCCAGCTAATTTGTCTTAGGTGGATTTTAAGTTTGGGATAGTTAATTACCCCCTTGAGCCACATTCTGACAGAAATACCCACTGATATACTATTACATGTCATGGGGTTTCCGAAGAACATTCCTACATCACCTCTGAATGCAATACATTTTTCATCACATTTCTAGTAATTTTACCATATTTATGGCGCTCATTCATAGATTGTCAGTCTAATGGCTTTTCTTTTTTATTAACTTCTCCAATTCCATCACCTTAAAGGTTGATATAGAATGAACAGAAATATGTAGTCAGGATTCAGTGACTCATTGTGTTTGTGACCTGTTTATTGCAAACCGCCTCACCATCACTTAGAATCCATTTATCAACGAATGGTGGAATCAACATCCATTATACGTACTGTCTAAGCCACTTAGATCACATTCCTTTCTAATTCTGGTGTTTGTATTGAGGACCAGCTGAACCGCTTGACCGTGATAAATGCACTTAGCTCCTGCCACATAACCGGCTTATTAGGTACCGACATTCAACAGCAGGTGTACAGATGTGCAAAATAAAGTGTTCACTGAGTGCAGATTGCTATAGGTGATAACTTGGACGGCACTGTATTTTAAAAACAGGTTTAATCTTGAAATAAAAACTTTGACATAAGATAGTTTTTACACAAAGCCAAGACAACTGTTATAGTCAACAATTAGTTTGATCTGTTCTTGCCGCTAATATACCCCGCTAATCGATTGGTGTTTGGATCTCTCTATATAGCGGTAAAATACTTTGTACATATTAGACCTGTGATCCAGATCTCCACTGTGCATTAAGGATTCATGCTATGCTGTTTATGGTTTAACTTTCAATTCACTCTTAATCACCAGGATAAGAGTCAATGCACAGTAGAAAATCTTTCATTATTGCTGGGAATTCTGTGTAGTGGGATCAAGCTACAACATGTTTTTCTTTATTTCATGTGAGATACGTGTCTAATAAAAATGTTTATACACTATATAGGCAACAAAGGCACTTCACTGAAACATCATTGACATACAGAGAAAATGTATATTTCGAAAAATTCCAAATATGTGATTTTTAAGTACTTTGTATAGGGTACCCCTTCGCCAACTCATTTACTGCAGTCTCCACTGATGCAAATTGGATTTGTAGAAGTTGGGACTTATACAGAAAGGGCAGCAATTTCCAAGTTATGGCGCAGAATTATATAAAAATTCCCTCACATGATGGATGAACATCTGTCCTATCAGCTCATACTGACCAATTCATTCTAACCGCTTAAAATGTCAGACATTTAGAATTTAAACATGTCAGAAATGTCAGTTCTCTATGTGAGTGAATGAGGCTTCAGCAAAGTGTCCATGTACTTTTGGCTATATAGTGTATGCTAACCAAATTTGAAATCCATTTTCCAATTAAAATTGCCATTCTTGCCTCACTCAGATTTTTTAGCATTCTGCGGGTTTCTGAGGTGAAAATAGAAATTTTGAGAATGAAGAGAAGCTAGCAGTCGCAAATATAAAATAAAAAAAGAAAAATAAATCATTTCAACTGCAAGTGCAGGATTTTTTAAGCTTTTTTTTCAGCTTTAACAAAATTTTCCAGTGTTGGTCTGTTGGGAGCCAGTATTACATTCTGTTGTTTCTGAGTTCTAGTTACACGTGTGAAAAATTAATTAATTGTAAATCCAACTAAGAAAGAATTGGGTGTGCAGTATGCATGAGAGCGACTGCGTCGTCTGCCGTTAGCTTTTCAGCAGATAAACTGTGGCTTACAAGATTTCTTCAAGTTCGTTTCATGCTCTTTTGAAATAATTAAAGCTTAAATCGGAAAATAGATATTTTTGTGCTTACATCTGTTCTACATCTGAACATCACAGACCCTCCACCACCACCCTCCCCCAAATACTTCTCAAATGACTGTTTGGTGAGTACCTGAGTAATGTAGCCAATGAAATATAGGTTCAGGATGCCACATGACCAAAAAATTTTCCTTCGCTTTATCAATAGGAGGGTTTTATACATTGATTGCAGATTTTTTTTTACCCTGAGGGTTGAAAGGGGGTCGATAAAACAACATTCTTGCCTTGCACGGCGAATGAGATGCCTTCTCTCTTTGATACTTTGATAACTCTGTCCAGAAAGTTACCACACTGCTTCAACACAACCCTTCCTCGGCTTAAACGCCCTGTTCTCGCTGTGTTTGTGTTTGAAACCCTACTTTTGGGTCTTGATCTACAGTATTGTGTTCAGTGAAACGTGGCTATGGGTTCATGCGGTCTGGTCACCATCTAGAGCCGCAGTGAACATCAAAGGCGCCACCGCAAGGGCTTTGAACCAATCAGCACTTCAAGGTCTCTTTCCAGTATCAATACAGCGGTCCTCTGTGCCTACGAACTAAAGACCACGTGTATTAATAACAAATCATTTGATTTCTTCAAGGTAATACTTCACACAATACATCTAAAGTTATCTATTTACACTTAAAAAGTCAGATGAACCTTCCCCCAGTGTATCATTCATTGTTTTATATAAAGCTTTTAGCTAGATGAAAAAAATTCAAGTTTTCATAAGAATATAACATAATTCCTGACCAGTTCCTTTGTCTCAGAATTTGCTGAGGAAACTTTGCTGTCTTGTCTTAATAGGCTGTCTCTTCAACCTCTGCTGAATAGCAGCTCAGTGAGTCATAAGTCGCATATGGCACTTTCTCTGGTGAGCATGTATTCATGAACCAATCAACCAAACAAACCAGGGCAATACTAGTAACGATGCTGGCGCTGAGCCGAAGGTCAGGGGTCATATTTCCGACTCCCTGCGGTATGGCCTCTGATCCCGAGGCACAGTCACCTGCAGTCTCTCCAGCTCATGTCGGCTGTTCCCAGCTTCGTTCAGGGCCCTTTCGCCCTCGCGATCATCCTCCTCATCCCTGTTGATGAAGGCCAGTTCGTTTTCGTAGCAGAAGGAGTTGGCGCCAGGGACCAGGTACTTGTTCTCCAGCAGGTCCTTGGCACTGCAGCGAGGGGTTGAGGGCACCTCGAAGGTCTTGTGGAAATGGGAGTAGTCCACCTTGTACTCGTTTTTTTCCTCAAAGATCACCGGCTCAAACCGATGACCCCACAAGATCTCGCTGGACAGGTACGAGCTTCGCGCCTGCGTGGTCATGGCTGTCGCCTCCACCATTCCCTCCAGAATGACCACGATCTCGAAGTCTGAGGTCTCTAGGTCCTGCTTGCTGAAGCTGAAGAAGGGGCTCTCCTCGTCGATCTCGTGGAGAATGGTGATGGGCGAGACCAGGAAGATGCGGTCAATGCCCTTGTCGTAGCCGACGTTAATGTCTATTTGGTCTAGCGGTATGTACTCGCCCTCCTCGGTGATGCGCGGCTTGATGAGCTGGGCGCGGACGTGCGCCTCCACGATGTGGCTCTTGCGCAGGTTCCCCACCCGCCACATCAGGCATAACTTCCCGTCCCGCATGGTGATGACGGCATTGTGACTAAAGAGCAGCGTCTGCGCCCGCTTCTTGGGCCGCGCCATTTTTGCCATGATGGCGCCGATCATGAACGAGTCGATGATGCAGCCCACGATGGACTGGAAGACCACCATGAAGACGGCCAGTGGGCACTCCTCTGTGACGCAGCGGAAGCCGTAGCCGATGGTGGTCTGCGTCTCGATGGAGAAGAGGAAGGCCGCCAACGAAGCCGTTGATCTGAAGCACGCAGGGCTTGAAGTTCTCGTCCCCGCCAGGGTTGTCCAGGTCGCCGTGGACCAGGGCGATGAGCCAGAAGATCACCCCGAAGGTGAGCCAGCTCACGACGAAGGCCAGCGCGAAGATGATGAACATGTAGCGCCAGCGAATGTCCACGCAGGTGGTGAACATGTCTGACAGGTAGCGCTGCGACTTCTCGTCCATGCGGGAGAAGTGGACGTTGCACTGGCCATTCTTCTTCACGAAGCGGTTGCGGCACTTCTGGCGCGTGTGGATCTTACCGTTGCCGAAGCCGTTCACCCCGGGCATGGCGGCGACGTGTAGGGCTTCTTCCTCCGAGGAGACAATGCTGTAACGGCCCGGCCACCCTGCGCTCATCACTTGTCACGGCCCAGAAGCTGAGGAGCCGGGAGGTCGTGCAGCTTTGAGCAGCCAGGGGGCGCCGATGAGTCCATGGATGGGTTGGACCCCCTGACTTTGTATGATTACCGCTGACTGTTCAGTGACCCCTCGCTGGTGCTGGGAACTGCTCACAGTCCAAAACTTAGTACAGTCTGTACACCCTTCCAGGAGCCTGTAATGAGAACAAATGACACTGAATTCAATCATCAGGTTCTGATTCAAGCAGACAGATAAGCCACAGTTTTGGCAATGGCTGTGCAATAGATATTAAGCATGTAATGCTATTTAGTTGTGTGGATGTTGAAGGAAGGCTTTAGAGTCGTGTATTCCCTGCTTGTTGATTCAAGTGAAAGCTTAGCCGGTCCTTTTAATAGAACACATTTCATATGAGGAACAGACAGCACCATACTGATTACTGGTTGCTGCTTTATGGAATTAGAGAAGTCACACATCCAACACAAGCGAAAGACAGAATATCCATGTACATCCACATATGTCTCCGATGTCAGTTCCTCCAAAAATATTCATTAAAAAAAAGGCTAGCTCAGTCAGTTTCTGCTGATCAACAAGTTTGTGAAAAGCCCCATCTGGCATCTCTGCAGGCAAATATTTTTGGTCTGTTACAATTCACTTATGAAACAAAAACAGGCATAACATTTCTGAAATAATTAAACCATAAGGAGCCCCTTTTACACAGGATTATTTCCCCAATTCTACTCCAAACGGTTCAGAACCTCGACTACAGGGGCCAGAGAAGAGTTATTTTGCTATCATTGCAAATGTGTCAGAAAAAAGTAGTTGCTCGTGGGTGGACAGTCTGTTTAGTGTGAAGTGATCTTCATGTAATTTTAGAATACAGTACCCTCAGCTCCAGCTGAGAACAACAACATGGGGACTGAAGTCAATCCACTGCCATCCTGCAGAAATAATTACATGACATAGCTACAGCACAGGTGTGGAGTTATCAGGACAAATTAAAAAATGGAAAAAAAGGCTCAATTTAAAAACAACATTCATTCATAAAACATAATCCATGCAATACATATTTTACAAGCAAAGGAAGGAAAACTGCACAGAACTGAACAAACTTCTTAGGCACCTTAGATTTTTGAGCTTTAAATCTGGCCTTAGATGTTTTTATGTTGGTTTCCACATTAGTGTGTTGCTGTAGATAAAAAGTGCATTTCACATAAAAAAATGCTAATTTGAAAAATAATGTTTTAGATAAATGTTTGTATTTCATTAAAGCATGCAACATAAGCAAGTGAGATAGTCTGTTGAAGAACTGTGTCAAGTAGCACAATATGTTTGGAGAGCCAAACATGCAATTATCTTATAAAAACTACAGAGTAGTGTACCTAGTTGTTAGGGAATGGGTCATCACTGCAAATATTAATTTGATCTAGTTTTCAGGGATTGACAGTATATTTTCAATATTTAGAGACTTTCATTATATTTGGAAGCATCTTTGTCTTGCAGAATTGTTTTACATGTGCCTAAAATTTCTGCACAGTGCTCTATAGTTTTATTTTATTCAGCTAATTTTCTCATATGTTTCAGTGTTTTCATTTTGCTTTTTATCTTATACAGTACAGACTAGTGTTGGCAAAAATTTGAACTTTTTTTAATTTCAATTTAAGTTTTCATACAAAATGACATAAAATCAGTGAGCACTTCAATAGGAACAACATACGGATATTGGATAGGGCCTCCCTTTGTTCTCAGAACAGCCTTAATTCTTAAAATGGATTCCACAACATGTTGAACATTACTTGGAAGATTCTGGCTGATGTTGACTTGATTGCATGACATCGTTTCTGCAGATTTCTCAGCTGCATATTCATGATTCAAATCACCCATTCTACCACATCATAAAGGAGCTCTATTGTATTCAGGTCTGGTGATTGGGGAGGCCTTTGAAGTACACTGAACTCATGAAAATGCACATTAACCCAGTTTGACACATCTTTTCCATTGTGAAATATACATTTATAACAATTGCAGATGTTTTTGTACATTTTGCTGGCATGGTCTGGGTCCACTGGTCCCCCGAAAAGTAAAAGGGTCACTGCAGATCTGCCCCACCAAGGCAGAAGGAAGCAAATCCATCTGCAGCCATTTTGAGAAAAATGCAAAAGTTTGTTTTTGCTTCTGCTCTACACACAGAATATCCACTTGCATGTGCCGAATCTCAGAAACTGGGGCGAATTTCATCATGATCATGCTTCTACTAAATCGAGTTCCACTAATCGGAGTATGTTATGGACTCGGACCGAATTCGACAAAAAATGGATTTACTTCCTTTTGCCTTGGTGGGGCAGAGATCAGTACAGAGTAATTCTTTGCGGTCGCCTTAATATCCCATGATAAAGCATTCCCACCACGATGGCCCAAGACCCTCAGGGTGCAAGGGGTAACTGCATGGTTTTATGAATATGAATGCAGTCCTACTCAAATACGCAGTCGCTCAAATTAACTGAACTCACATAGGAAATTTGGAGAAATATGTAAGTCAGTGCTCTCTGCCGCCATCATCAAAACACCATAAGTGTGAATATCACGAAAGGTACTCCATTCCCCGGTAAAGTTAAACACCTGTATTCCAAGGTATGATGAAGCTCATCTGGCAGCTTGTGGAGGCTTAACACCAGACTGAGATTGATTATGTGAATTTTTCCGTTAATGAGTCACCCGTTTCCATAAACAGGTAAAGCAGTGAGTTAAACGTGTCACCTGTATGTATATACAGTACAGGTAGAGCAGTAAGTTTGTATATACACCCTTGTGCAAATAAATTGAAAAAAGCTGCCAGAAGGGTGCTAAATAATGATTTTTTTTTCTAATTTCAATTATAAATTTATTATGAATCATTATTTGCACATATTAATATAGAGTATGACCTCAGTTTTTAAGACTGAAAAACTGACACCAACTGTACTTGCTTTGCTCCTGCATGATTTGCTTGTATGTTTGTGCGAAGTCACAATCTTCGTTCAGTTTCTCAGTTTCACATGCATGGCGTACAACCTGATTACAACTTACTGACTAACCAGGGAAACAAAAGACCACAAATGACCAGGAAACATGCCGTGTAATATCCATCAATGTAATTACTGTGCATGTGCAGTTGTGGCGTCACCCACCCCAAAAATATTATGAAATTTCCCATGAAGTATGATTTTATTCTACCCTGTGGGAAAATGCAACACTAAAGACAAAAATACAGTTTTTTGCTTGAGAACATGAATCATGATAAAAGGATTTTAAAAATTGCAGCTTGTTTCAATTTGCACATGGGTGTCACCCATCTGAATATACAGGTAGAGCAGTGAGTTAAATGTGTCGCCGGTCTGTATATACAGGTAGAGCAGTGAGTTAAATGTGTCGCCGGTCTGTATATACAGGTAAAGCAGTGAGTTAAATGTGTCACCTGTCTACATATATAGGTAAAACAGTGAGTTAAACATGTCACCTGTCTGTATATACAGGTAAAGCAGTGAGTTAAATGTGTCACTCGCCTGCATATACAGGTAAAGCAGTGAGTTAAATGTGTCACTCGTCTGTATATATAGGTAAAGCAGTGAGTTAAATGTGTCACGGTCTGTATATACAGGTAGAGCAGTGAGTTAAATGTGTCACCTGTCTGTATATACAGGTAAAGCAGTGAGTTAAATGTGTCGCCGGTCTGTATATACAGGTAAAGCAGTGAGTTAAATGTGTCACCTGTCTGTATATACAGGTAAAACAGTGAGTTAAATGTGTCACCTGTCTGTATATACAGGTAAAGCAGTGAGTTAAATGTGTCACCGGTCTGTATATACAGGTAGAGCAGTGAGTTAAATGTGTCACCGGTCTGTATATACGGGTAAAGCAGTGAGTTAGATGTGTCACTGGTCTGTATATATAGGTAAAGCAGTGAGTTAAATGTGTCACTCGTCTGTATATATAGATAAAACTGTGAGTTAAATTTGTCACCTGTGATTGGTGTGCTTTCCACATCGCCCGTTGCAGATCACAGTTAATCATTTGCCTCATGATCACAGACCCAAACATTCTGTTCATTACATCATCGCAGATCTTGACATCTCCGATCATTACTGATGTTCAACATCTCTGTGGACTCCAGACACATGCTGCCCGTTATAATTATCCTATTTTTTGCTTCCATGATCATCAGCCCACTGGTGCGGTTGTTTTTAGCTGGCGCTCCGTGGTAGCGTTTTTGTAGAGACAATCTGCTGTGTGGACGTAAACAGTCAGAGGTGAACTTCGCACTGCACTAGCTCTTTTTGGCTAGCATCGCATTGCTTATTTTAGATTTCTTGAAGCTTCACAATTCTGTCTTAATTGGCCAGCTCTAGCAAATTTCTTTTTCTTCCCACAAATTTAATCCGAAAACCTACGCTTTGGAATCAAGACTTTTTTATGTTTAATAGTGTTTATTTTTTCTCCACCAGTTGCAGCCGGGCAAGAACTGAACTTATATGACTCTGGAGACTGGAGGCTAATGAGAATCTAATTTTTGCATATGGGAGTGCAGTGGACAGTACTGTTCACATACAGGGCGCATTTGAGCTTCATGCACATCTAAATAAAATGGAGGAAGTCTCTGTAATATATGCATGTGTGTATGAACTTCTGTCCTTCGATTTTCTCAACGACCATTCATCCAACTCTTGCTGAGTGAAGTGCTCAGGACTCAAGGAAGTGCACTGTTGAGGTTGTTTGGCTGAGCGGATCTCAAGATATCGAAAAATCTGAAAGCAGCAACACCATAGGCCAAGCTAATGGCCCCTCCTAGGGTGCGTTTCCCGAAATCACAGATGACTAACTTACATAGTTGGGCCCATTGACTGTGAATGGATAAACTATGTAAGTTGCTAACTTAGTTAGCAACTATGCTTTTGGGAAACGCGCCCCTGAACAGGTACATGTTGGTCAAGCACTGCACCAGGACAAACAATAAGTCAATGCATGTATAGTAGGCTGAGCCTGTTCTGGCTGGAAACTGGCCCTTGAAAATAGATGGATATGGTTGGGGAAAGGCTGACCAAACTCTTGACCTGGGTTGTATGTTCTCACACTGCTGTAGCGTGTGAGCTGCAATCATGATGAGTTTCACATTCTTTGGCTTTTAACCCTTTCCCTCCCAGAAAATAAACCTTTTTTTTTTTCCTGGATTTATGGGACATTACGTTGCCATGGTTGCAGAGAGTTTAAGTGAGTGATATATTTTAAGAGCTTAAATATCCAGTTTCTCAAGTGCCTGAGAAAGAAATGGTTAATGGATGCATTAGTTGCTCAGTTCAGGAAGAATATACTACGGAACATAGATTATTAATCCATATTCTCCATCCCATTATTTAACTATCATTCCCCCCATCCAAACAGAGCACTGAATAATATTCACTATTAATGCAGCGGAATTTCAGTAAATAAAGAGCACTTTGACTGATCATAGAAAAAAATTAGTGTTTAATTCCCCCCACTGTTTAATTATCCTCTCCCATAAGCTGGGCACTAGCTCCCTCTCCTTGCGAGCAGACCGTAGACAGAGCAAATCCTCAGTCCATTAAGATCAGTCTGATTTCCCTTTTCTCAAGCCTGTTGGCTTAAACTCATTGGGCCGTGCGCCACATTAAGGGCTTGCCTCTGCGCTGCAGAGCTCAGGCCCTCGAAAGGCTTTGATTAATGCCTGCGGGTGTTTAATCGTAATTTTGTACTGCCCGTTACATCGAGCAGCGTTACCTCGGCAACTCACTTTGTGGTGTCCCGCCCCCCTTCCAGCCCTCCTTTGGAACAATCGCAGGTAACAGGAGCCCGTGAAAGCACAGGGCACCTGCCGACTATGCTATTTACTGCATGCAAACTGTCTGTTAGCTTGGCCTCTGCGAACATACAGCTGGCACTAGGCTGCAAAGTTGTAGTTTGCTGCAGAAAAGGTTAGCATTACCGGCTATTCTTGGTGTGCACGTGACGTCACGCATAATTTCCAAACAGGAAGTCCGCCATGATGGATGATAACAACAACCAAGATAGCTGCGCTTCACCATTGAGCTCCTGCAACGCTTCTTGATTTTCTTGGGATTTGGGCTTCCTTTTAAAAGAAAACAATGCCTACGTTGTGTGCGGTTTTTAATTGCTGCAATAATGCTTCTCGTGATAAAGACAAGAGTTTCTTCAGAATCCCATCTCATTGAAATCAATACACTTTTAAATACGGCACTTTGTTTACGTGCACTGGTAACCACTTGCTTTTTACTTCAGTACATGTTCTCGAGTTCCCAATTCTATATCCAGCTTCAGTCGCAAAGAGCAAAGCTCCAATGGGGGAACAAGCCTCGCTAAATCCAGCCGTGCAATCACAATGTGCGAGGATCACATCGCCATTCTTTTCGCTCACAAACCACGGCTTGACCGGTGTTTCTCGAGTTCTTTGAGAATGGTTTACCCGAGCATAAACCAGCACCCTGTTCTCTTTCACTTCTTTAGTGAGAAGAATACCAACCCAGCCAGACACAAAAAAATTATACGCATCCCGACTCTTATAAGCCTTCATTTGTGTGTTGGTTGCCCACGAGGTTTTAATAATGAGATAGTTTACGATATCGGGGTATTCAATCATTGGTAATGTTGCCAAATCTTCCATATAATCAGACGGCTTTAACATAATCTGGGTCAAAACCACAAATTTCAACCTTTTCTCTGTATCTTGACTTGGCAGAGGACTCCAGAGAGTCATAATATTTCGAAAAATTTGGAGATGTATCACTGTTATTGTTTGCACGAGATGCCAATTTTGATTTGTATATCATCCAACATGGTGGTGCATGCCATTTAATCACGTGGTTGCACATCAAGAATAAACACATAGCCTCCATGCAAGAGTGAAGTAACACCTTAAACAGCTTTATTCAAACTTTCTTTACTCATGTTCAGTGAGCAGCGCATTTTTTGTACTTTTCTGATGCTGTGAGGTGAAAGCACACATTTCCTGCTCTGATTTAACAACATTTTTATACACTTTGGTTTTGTCATGTCGAATTTACAGCACTTTTTATGAACAGTCCAAAAAATTCAGGCAAGGCACCATAATGGATGGGGCCAATTGAGCAGCCATACATGATCAAATGTTACAGATAAAAGGGCACTTTCAGAATGCAATGTTAATGCAAGCCTTTTGACGATTGAAGCATCTGACTACTGCTTATCAACATTTAGGACCAAATTTCCCTATTGCAGTCAAGGAAGCCATCATGAGACTGAACATTGCACGGTGTTGTAGGGAAGAAAAAGTAAGCACTTTCCTGCATGCAGGAAGTACAGAGGAAGCGCTTTCTAACAGGCCTTTGTGATGTCATTTCCTTTTCAATGCTGATGCAGGATATGAACTCGAACACACAGATTCCAGGTCATTTGCTTGTGTTGTGGTTCTCAGAGAGTCCCCTCTAATGCTCTATAACCCCCCCCAAACCCCCTGCTCAGCATCTCACTCTCAAACAGGAAATCCACCTGACTCAGAACACACAGAGCGACTCGTATGTGATGTTGTAGCCCTCCCAGGTATTATCCTCTTTAGTCCACCGTACCAGCTGTCAAAAGTTGATATTGGGAGGGCAATCAAGCAGATTGGACAAGAAATGCATATTTTTTAGTGAAGGAGAAAGGGGACAGACAAACCCTTTCTGTTCAATTGTGCAACAGCCATTTTCTTAACGAAAGCAACTACTAGCTGAATCCAAATGTCTGCACTCTGGACCATCGAGCTCAGCCGTCACAGACTTCGGTGAAATGCATTGTGATGTTGACTGTACTGCTCTGTGTCATTCCGCGCTGTCTCCGACAGCACTCATCTGTGAGCTTAAACGTCCAAGTGGGACAGGGCTTCAGGCCTCATTGCCATGGGTACAACCCCCAATTAGAAACATAAATAAATCAGCGTCTGGAAATAAGTATGCATTTCAGCTCAATGAATTGAGCACTATACTCAGTGAGATGCCTTATTAGGTTAGTCTCCCATTACACTTCAATTAATATTTTCTTTAAAAAAAAAAAATGCTTGCCTGGCGTCATATATATCGTCACACCCTAATTGCTGGGAATACTGGGAATCACACTGGGGAAGTCTGGTGAAGTCTGCACCCCATTCGGACTCTCTGAAGTCTGCAGAAAGTCCTCTTCTGTCCCCTTGTGGACTGGATGAATTGCAGAATCGAAACAGCCCTCAGCACTCGCAGACTTCCAAGGAAAATGCCGATGAAGTTCTCGAGTCTGTGAAAGCGGTGAAGTCCGGACGTTTGGGTTTGACCGCTGAGTTACTCGGAAGAGGGCTTAGTTTGTTTGTTTCCTGTTGTTGCTCATGCTTGTTTTGGGCAGCCAGTTGCACCGGGCACCACTAGAGATACCAGTCACACCAGCACAGGAAGCAGCGGGGCTAAAATTACTGCTTTAGAGCTTCCTCCAGTCAACACCTGCTCCATTGTTAGGGACAGTCCGTGGGGACATTCTTTAAAGGGAACTCAAAGTTAACGTGCTTCCTTATTGATTCCCTTAACTTTAAGCCATCAGGTATGCAAAGAATTCTTCTGTCTATGCATCTCATGCAAAACCAGTCAAACGTTTTCGTGCGTCCTCAATTTTAAAGTAGTTACAGATGGGAACCTTTTGAGTGCAAAGAAAAAAAATCAGATAGATAAATGCATTAAAGGAAAAGAAAACCCTTTTTTCAGCTCTTACCCAAAAAAAGCACGCTCTTCGCATTCCATTACTATTTTTTGCAAATTTTTTTGTGATTTTTATATACTGAGTCATCAAGCCTCAAACCTCTGAAATACAGCTAATTAGCACAAGTTCATGAATGCCGCTATTCCTATATTTTAGCTAATCCCAATATACTTTGTGTGGCAGTTCCGCGGATGTTTTGACGCGTTTGGACAGCAAAAAAATCTGCTGATTTACTGCATATAAAGTGTATACAAATTAGTCTTGATTTTCACTCATCCTGCAGCTTCATTTTACACCGAATGATCAAGGTCTTATATTACCAATCATTATGAGGACCTGAGCGACAAAATCAGTGGTAATGCCTCTGCGTACGGCGGTTGATTGCTCCAACAAAATGACAAACTCTGATCTCCCCGAAGGCATAAGCTTCCACTGATTTCCCTTGGCGAAGCCTGATTTGTCAGGACAGTGGTTGCACATCATTGGATTTAACCAGTGGCTGAGGTCACAGCACATCCCTTTACTACAACAATTAGTCCTGGCTAGTTCATAATCATTTATCTTTATTGACACGTTTTCCAATTATAGTAATAATCCATTGGCAACTGAAGACACAGCTTTTCTCCCCATGCAATCTAACAGCGACAAAATAATGGGCTAAATTCAGCACAGGAAAATTATTTTCCCAAAATAGGTCCATGCTTTACGAAAGACAAACTGCTTTGAAACTTCCGTGCTATCGTGTCTGCACATCAGACGATTTAACCCCTTTACTGTCTCTGGGCCCTAATTAGGGCCGGGCCAAATGTGAGAAAATGCAGGTGACAGTTAAGGGGTTAACTTGCACTTCGTGATTGTTTAAATTGTTTAAATGAAATAAAAGTCCATTTGAAACATCTTCATGCAATTTAATAGCTTCCGACCCCTGAGAAAAGAGAAGCGTAAGAATTCCGGCGTCATAATTGGATTCCATGCAACTAATGGTGAAATCTACCGAAACGCACGTGAAACTGACATGTAGTGGCTAGAGGTATGTACTTCCGTATCTCCTATATCTCAGTCTAAAGATACTTACATCAGTATTGGACCTTCCTAAGGCGTGGACAGCGGTCTCAAAACAACTTGGTCAGGTTTAGGCACTGAAACTTCATGGTTAAGTTTAGGGTTGGGGTTAGAATTAGGGTCAGGGTTAGGTTTAGGTACTGAAACTACTTGGTTAAGTTTAGGGTTGGGGGCTCAGACATTAATACTTCTTGTTTAGGTTTAGGCAGCAAAACCACTTGGTTACGTTTAGGATTAGGACTAGGGTGATCTTCAAACTGCTACTAAATGTCATAAAATAGTGGTTCAAGTGAATATCGCTCTATCAGAGCAATGCAGGTTCAAATCTCGTTAGGTTTTTTTTTTCTCTCTCATGTTTACTGACGAGGTCAAATCTTGTCGATTTGGCTCTGAAGTCTATGGGGACATCTGCAGCAAAAAAACTGATGCGAAAGGTATCCTTTCCTTTATGTATACTGACGCCCAGGGCATCTGCTGAAATGTTGCTTTCTGATGCCTTGGGCGTGAGATGGAAAGGTAGATGCATGCTGGGTATTGATATGGCTCCGTACCCTTTAGCCCGAGTTGATATGGATATCCGTACCCATAGCCACAGCCAATTCTAATCCAGATCTAGTCTAGATTTTGAAATATATAAAAAAAAAAAAAAGTCTGGAATATAAATCATATACTTTTTTTTTTTTTTTTGCCAGATTCTGTTCCTGAGAAATGCTAGCCTCTAACAATTACTAGATCTATATAAAGATACATACAGTAAAATAATTCAATTATATTTAAAGTTTCAATGAAATTTAGCAAGTTTTGTCTTGTTTGGTTGACACATGCCGAATTCATTAGGAAACACCATCCGTGTGTTTAGAACAAGGGCTAGCGGTAGTCGGTGCGGACCCACCCGTACCTTTAGCCTGTGATAGAACGAGAGGCTAATGATACAGCTGCCATACCTTTAGCCTGCAGGCTAAAGAGACGGGCCTGTACCCGTAGCCACTGCCAAACTGAAAACCTTCCATGCACAAGGACGTCAATTCTGCGTGATAATCTCTTAAATACGCGGTGATTGAATCATGACTGATCCACGTTCCAATGAAATATCGCCTTTCACTCTCCCTACAGCGTGGGTCCATTAAAAAGTGGTGCTTGGCAATTGAATATAATTTTGCTTTCAGAATCAAAATTTTCAATTATCACTTTTGTTTTAAAGTGTGAAATTGCTGACTATGGCGTGAGAATGTGATATGCCAATAGAAAGCGTGAGACTCACCTCATATGCATGAGAGTTGACAGGTATGCAATTTTGAATGACGCTGATTTAAATTCACCAAATTACGAGTCCAAATGAATGATCTTACCTAAACGGGGAGAACTAGCAGCACCTGGTAGTGTGGAGTGCTCTCGGAGTGAATCTATTGCAGCACCTGACAGTGTGCAGTGCTCTTGGAGCAAATCTATTGTTAATTATGAAAATGATTGCGAACAAGTCAGGACTAATAACTATTTTAAAGGGATATCCAGTGCCCCACCAAATTTTCAGTTCTCACTACACCACTTGTTTTATTTAATTTATGACCTCCATGCGCTCAAGAGTTCTGGTGTCCAGGTGACGCGGCAAGCTACCCTGATTTCGACAAACATGGCTTACCGCCAACAACATATAAATCTGATCTTCTGATTGGTTATAGTCGTCAAAAATTACTCATGAATATATTTGAATAGTAGGGGCAGTGTACTTTTTGGGTAAGAGCTGAAAATGGGGGTTTTTTTTTCCTTTAAAAAGTCACCTTTTGCCTATATGCTGAGCATATTCATGACATTTCTTGCGCAAGGACAGCTGTATAATTCAGAATGGTCACACCCAGCATTACTGAGGAAGTTTCCAGGGATATTCTGCACTTACAAGTTGCTCCATCTTCATTATTTTGTCCAGTTCCTCCCAAATTAACCAGAAATGACCTCCCTTGTTAAAAAACTGAAATACTTCGACTGCCTCTTAATTTTACCAAACATGGATTTTTTAAATTGGATAAATTTAGGCCACTATTCCTACAGTTCAGGTCGTACCTTGGATAAATTGAGGTTATTTACGTACATTACTGTTTATTTATCTTGATAAAAATGTGAACGCAAACATGAGTAAACAGTTCACAACTTTTGACTGGTTTTGTAGAAGACCTCTGACTGCTTCAATGGTTGTGTACTGTGAAAATCTCTATAGCTTAATTACAGGCAGGGTCAACATTTCATCTTGAAATTAATCACTGGCTATAATTGCACCGCACCTAGAGAACATCATGACTGGAGAGGAGGTTTGTGTCAGTTGTTTGATTACATCACCCAGACTCATAAGAGAAATTTCCTGATATGCCATAGGGGACAAACATCTCGCTCGAAAACATTTTTTTTTTTTAGTCAATCTTCATTGCCCTTATTCTGACAGCAGTTACAAGTGTTTCTCCATGTGTGAGGCATCGCAGCAGCTCTCCTGCTGCTCTGACAATGGTCCTGTTAATTCAGAGGTGCTTTCTGCCAGAGGAAGTAAGAAGTGACAGACCAACAGAGTTAAGCTTGAGACAGAGGACCTACACTGCTCCTGTGCTGTTTGACTGAGTGACAGAGAAACAGGTTAAACT
This sequence comes from Gymnothorax javanicus, assembly GCA_029692085.1. Lineage (NCBI taxonomy): Eukaryota > Metazoa > Chordata > Actinopteri > Anguilliformes > Muraenidae > Gymnothorax > Gymnothorax javanicus. The sequence continues at coordinate 12,357,101 of CM056206.1, read as the reverse complement.
TAAGACAGAGGACCTATACTGCACCTGTGCTGTTTGACTGAGTGACAGAGGAACAGAGTTAAGCCTGAGACAGAGGACTTACACCGTACCTGTGCTGTTTGACTGAGTGACAGAGGAACAGTGTTAAGCTTGAGACAGAGGACTTACACTGCAGCTGTGCTGTTTGACTGAGTGACAGAGGAACAGTTAAGCTTCAGACAGAGGATCTATGCTGCATCTGTGCTATTTGATTGAGTTACAGTGGAACGGAATTAAGCCTGAGACAGAGGACTTATGCTGCACCTGTGCTGTTTGATGGAGTTACAGAGGAACAGAATTAAGCCCCAGACAGAGGACCCATGCTGCACCTGTGCTGTTTGACAGAGTGAGAGAGGAACAGAGTTAAGCCTGAGACAGAGGACTTATGCTGAAACCTGTGCTGTTTGACTGAGTGACAGAGGAACAGAGTTAAGCTTAAGACAAAGGACCTATGCTGCACCTGTGCTGTTTGACTGAGTTACAGAGGAACAAAGTTAAGCTTAAGACAGAGGACTTACGCTGCACCTGTGCTGTTTGACTGAGTTACAGAGGAACAGAGTTAAGCTTAAGACAGAGGACCTATGCTGCACCTGTGCTATTTGACTGAGTGACAGAGGAACAGAGTTAAGCCTGAGACAGAGGACTTATGTTGCACCTGTGCTGTTTGACTGAGTTACAGAGGAACAGAGTTAAGCCTGAGACAGAGGACTTATGCTGCACCTGTGCTGGTTGACTGAGTTACAGAGGAACAGAGTTAAGCTTGAGACAGAGGACCTATGCTGCACCTGTACTGATTGACTGAGTTACAGAGGAACAGAGTTAAGCTTAATACAGAGGACCTATGCTGCACCTGTGCTGTTTGACTGAGTGACAGAGGAACAGAGTTAAGCTGGAGACAGAGGACCTACACTGCACCTGTGCTGGTTGACTGAGTTACAGAGGAACAGAGTTAAGCTTAAGACAGAGGACCTATGCTGCACCTGTGCTGTTTGACTGAGTTACAGAGGAACAGAGTCAAGCCTGAGACAGAGGACTTAAGCAACACTTGTGCTGTTTGACTGATAGAGAAACAAAGTTAAACTTGAGACAGAGGACTTAAGCAACACCTGTACTGTTTGACTGAGTGACGGAGGAACAGAGTTAAGCCTGAGACAGAGGACCTATGCTGCACCTGTGCTGTTTGACTGAGTGACAGAGGAACAGAGTTAAGCCTGAGACAGAGGACTTATGCTGCACCTGTGCTGTTTCACTGAGTTACAAAGGAACAGATTTAAGCCTGAGACAGTGGACTTACGCTGCACCTGTGCCATTGGACTGACTCAGAGCGGAGAGAAGGCTAATTAACACATACAGGTCCCCTATCTCTCACGCAGCTCACTGCTTTGCCCAGAGTTGAGTGTGACCATGATCACTGTACCATGTAATGACCTGTTCCTATAGCAACCCCACACATGCTACGTAATTAGGCCTTTTCCTGAAGGCACCTGAGAATCCCTAGAGCGCGGGACCCGTCCGCAGGGCCAAACTCGTGGCGCCAGATATTTTACCGCAGACTGTTTCTCTAGGAGAAGAGGAGAAAATGGGCTCTGGAAAGATATGTTTATCGAGCTTTGCATCAAAATGCAGTTTTCAGGCTCATACCTGAGTCATTTGAGTATTTATCTTTTATTGTGTGGTGTTTGCATGCAGGTTTAATAATGTCAAGACGTTTATGAAAAATAATGTAGAATTAATCTCTACCCTGCCTGAATGTGTTTGCATGTAATAACGTAGTATTAATCTATTCCCTGCCTGAACATCTGCACGTGTGATCATGTAGGATTCATCTATACCCTACCTGAACATGTGCATGTAATAATGTAGGATTCATCTATACCCTACTCGAACATGTGCATGTAATAATGTAGGATTCATCTATACCCTACCTGAACATGTGCATGTAATAATGTAGGATTCATCTATACCCTACCTGAAGATGTGCATGTAATAATGTAGGATTCATCTATACCCTACCTGAACGTGCGCATGATAATGTAGGATTCATCTATACCCTACCTGAACATGTGCATGTAATAATGTAGGATTCATCTATACGCTGCCTGAATGTGCGCATGTAATAATGTAAGATTCATCTATACCCTACCTGAACATGTGCATATAATAATGTAGGATTCATCTATACCCTGCCTGAACGTGCGCATGTAATAATGTAGGGCTGATCTCCACCCCGCCTGAACACGCTCATGTGGTAATGTGGTATTGATCTGTACCCTGCCTGAATGCGTTTATGTGTGATGCTAACATGTGCAATGAACACTTCAACACAAAGTAAAGAAAATTTCAGAAATGGGTCAATATGTGCTAAATAAATAGTCAATATCCCTATTTATCCCATAAATGATTAAAAATTGGTGTAATGCAGCCATGCCATACATGTTTGATATTACACATCTGTAATATAGCTTTCTCGCTTCGTGACTGGTCAGATTCTATTCATTGGCAAACTCCAACCAACATCTTCGCAATGGTAACGCAACCAATCCTGCTGGTAACCGTTAACCACCGCTAGCGTTAGCTTCTAGCTGGTGGTTTATTCAGATCAATGGAATGAATAATTCACTAGCTTGCATGCTAACGCTTTTCGCCATTAAAGTAATAAGCAACACGTGTTGCTGTTATTGTAGAAACTTTAATTTATTCATTTAACAGCGAAAAGTTCACTCAAGTAACATCGAGATCCAGGAATATCAAACCTCAGGCTTCACCAGGGTCAAATATGTCACCTTGAGTTAACTGCAATAATTGTTAACATTTCCTTCTTTCAGGTAAAATGAAACTCATCATGGAAATGTGCGAGGCTTATGGGAAATGAGTGATGAAACCTGACTCTCATATTCCCACAAGTAGTTACACAGCAATATCGCAGGGAGCATGCGCCTGCCACCTTAAAATAACCTGGCAAGTTACGCACATTGCCCTTTGGTGTAATGTGTCCTCATGTGACCCTGTCTGTGACTGAAAAGACTTTTCTACCCACTGTATGGCTTTTAGTGATAAATAAAAAACAGCATTTTCAATGTGATTGCCAGGGTTTATAGACTGTGGTGGAGCAGTATTTATTATTGACTTGCCTCGATAATTCTGATCGTCACTTTTTCTGCAAATCATCTTAATTTCATGCGGGACAAAATTGATGCTTATTCTTTTTCCCTTAATGTTTCCTTCTTACCAACCTGGCTGTAAAATTGAGCAAAACTAATTTACTCAATTGGTTGATTTTAAGGAATATTTAAAGAAGAAATTTGAGAAAGTTGTATTCCCTTTTAAGGACCAAATTCTGCATTGTCAATTGCTTACAATTATTCATGCTTTTAAATTAATTATTCCTCATATTAATACTTTTATGACTGATGACGCATTTCAAACTTATAATGCAGTAGAGAGCAATTTCCTAATCTTTTTAACATAAATAGTATGCAAATTCACTGTGCTAACAATTTGGGAAGAAACATAATAATTTCAAGATGAAAAGCCTACAAAAGTACATAGAAAGTAATGAGACGATCATGATAGGAGATATAAGTCAAGCTCTTTGCAGGAAACATTGGACAAATTCTTTTAAGAGGAGACACTAATCGAACTCTCCCCAGCCATAATAAAGTATGTGGCCTGAAGGGACTGCCTGGGGTAGGTGCTGTTTCGCCTGCTCATATTTTTAGCAGGACAGTGAAAGGGGAGAGGCCTGTTTTCAATGGCTGACCTGGGGTTTCTGATGAGCTGTGTGGCGAGAAGGTACATCCTGCCCCAGCTGGCACCTATCTGAGGAGCAATGCATGCTGGGAGCTGGGTGAGGCCCTGCTCTAAGTTCATTTTACACCCCCTCAGTTACCAGCCACCAAATGTTATCAAAAATAGATTAATCACTTGGTGGGACACAGAGAGTGTATTTTCCACCATGAACACCTGAGGTAGATTTGGAAGCTTTTACAAACCATACAAACCTATGAGCCATCATTTAATGACCGTAAGTGTGTATGTTTGTAGATATCATGCTGAAGCTTCGACGTACCTTTGTTTTCTGAATTGAAAATCATGTGCGTTCATCGAGCTAAAAAAAAAAAAACATTACAGTGGTCTCTTAGGAAGGGAAGAGGGGTCATTTGCAGATTTACAATACCCAGAGTATCATACTTAAAGGAGCTGTGTCACGATTACTGAGCATGCTCAGAACTTACATCCCAAGAAAGTGAATCAGCTTGACTGCAAGTCATAATCTGATTCCATCCTTGCCAATCCGTCTTCATTTTGCATTGTATTTATATATTTTAGTTACTCTGCCATTATGCTTTCAATATTAAGGAACTTTCTACGGAAATTCGGGGATTCAAGGTGCTACTTTAAGCTTTAGCCAAGGGATACAACGAATGTGAGCTGGTTGCCATTTCCAATAATCATAGAAGAAGAAAAAATACCTTCTAGATTTTGATTTGCAGTTGAGCGGATTGACTTCATTCAAAGTTGTGAGCATGCAAAGTAACTGTGACATAGCTCCTTTGAGCTTAAGGCTCAGCCAAGATATCATAAAATGCTGGCGATTATCCTATGTAAAGGGGACCTATTATGCTATTTTTCCTTCAAGTCATAAAATCTTTGGATGTCCAGAAGGGAAGTTCATAAACTTTTTAGCAAAAAAAAAAAAAAAAACATAAATTCTGTGATTTTGAGGCAATTTTATTCCTGTCACTCCTAACCCTCTGAAAAAAGGGCTGTTCTGAGTATGTGTCCCTTCTGTGGTGGAAACTTTGTTCTGATTGGCAAGAAAACAGAGCCACCATGTCAATGGAGAGTGATGATTTCATGATCCCCCAGCTATTGGCAAATTTCTAAACACAGATAACGGAATATTGTAAGTAGCTAGCTTACATTCACAGATGTGTGACATGCAGTCACCATCATAGTTTTACTATACTTGTACTTCAGTCTCTAATGTTAAGAATGATTTGTAGCTAGCATCTGATTGGTAGCAACCATTAGCCAACATTCTATGTACTGCACCAGCAACTCTATCAAAAATTAACTGAATTCAATTAAAAACAGTCACCCATTCAATCTTTTCCTTTTGACATTTCTCAGATATTGCTTTTGCCAATACTAGCCACAGTTGCTGAATTCTCACTAGCTAGCTAAACCACACATTGACTATAAAAAGGTGATACAAGCATGCTAGCTAAGTAAGTTAGCTTTGAGCCAAACCCTCCATTTTGAGTTATCTGGTCAGAAATATTCCACAGACCCGTGTTAGACAGCTATATTTCAATTCTTCCAGATCCAGAATCCAGAATATGTTCTGGATCACTTCCAAAATTGCATCAAATTATCCTTGGACTACCTCCCATCATCCTACCAAATTTCAAGCTAAACCGTTTGTAACTTTTTGAGTTATCGTGTTTACAGACAAACAAACAAACAAATAAAAGATCGTTCATAGAACGATGACTTGCCGAAATTCCACCCAGTACAACAAAGTTATCAACCAAAGTGTGTTTTGATCTTTCATGTGACCTTCACCTTGACCTTTGACATAGAAACTTCAAAAAGTATAGGTCTGTGGCAACTAACCTATGCTAAAATGTCTCCAAGTTTTGTTGAGATTGGTGTAGGATAAATGGCAAAAGGGTGCGTAACTAACAAACTGACCGACAAACAGATGTCCAACATAACCTACTGATATACTTGCCAAAATTTTGGCAAGTAACAAAAGGGGTGAAAACCTAACCTCCTTGGCAGAAGTAATAAATCTAAACCACCACTTCTTTGTATCTTCTAAAAAGCATAATAGGTCCTCCTTAATACTAGTCATGAAAAAATTTCTCCATATTTATGATCTTTCAAATGACTGGAATGGCCATGGATAATGTAAAATGTGCTATTGCAAAATTACACTGTTGCCCATAAAGTTGGAATAATTTTGTATTCAGAATAAATCACATTGTTACAATCATTTCATTAAAAGAGGTAAAAATATTTTATCCCAACTTTATGAGTAACAGTGTATGGAGTATAAGCTAAATATTTTATTATGGAGCTGTTTTTATCATTTTATTATATGTAAAACTAGCTAAATGATTGAAGTATTCAATTAAATGTATAGTTTATTCAGTAGAAGTAGAACAGTAGAACCAGTAGAACCATTTAACGTTTAAAAAAGTTTTCATTACATTGCTCACATATAGCCTAATCCATCAAAGAATTTAAAATTTAGCTACATGAGTTCAAAAAAGTACCTAAAATGATGAAATATTAACCATAATTTAAATTTTTAATTTTTATTCTGAAGCGTCGTACACCGAAAGGTGCCCAGTCAGCATTGGCACAACAGACATAACAAGCAAAAACTCAATGAGATGAAAAACAACAAAGGTAAATACCCCTCTATACAACATCAAACCACCAATACACTGCACACAAATTGAGAATTTGTTTTCCTTTTCTGTATTCAACAGAAAACACAAGCCTGCTCCTTACAAACACCACAGCTGTAACAGTATAACTTAGATCCATGAATATCCAATGCACAGACCATGCCTTAAACATAAAGCGCTATTATATGTTATTGGTAACAATTTAAAACACACGGAGATAGATAAAACGCTTTGAAAATATGTTTTGGAGCCTACGTTCATCAGCCATTTAAGAAAAAAATCAGCATATTCTGCAGACACAAGGGCGAAATGTGAGGGGAGGATGGGGGATGTGTCCTCCTATACTGTGCCGCGATAAACGTAACATCAATGGAAAAAAATAAAATATATTTTTGGGAACATGATAATTTCAGTTGTTCTGTTCTCACAAAATAAATTCACTGTTCACCCATGCAGACATTTTAAGGAAAAGCCTGTAATGTTGGGTTTACACATAACGACGACAAGTCATGAATGCCACGAATCTAAATTTGTGACCGAGGATCACGATTTTGAATTGAATTTGATGATTCAGGGCAGAGGGTCACGCGTCATTCAGTTCAGTTCTTGACAGCTTTCGTGTCGATTCGTAACAACGCGTGACAGTATGGACTCCTTGAATGGCAAGAATACACTACGAATGCTGTCACGCTCTATTACGAATCATCACTTATCACCACAAATCGAGACGCTCAGTTGTGAACTCCACGAATCGAGGGTGATTCGTGACATTCGTGGAAGATTTTTTGGCAGCCAAAAACATGCTCCACGAATATCACGAATGTCACGAACCGACACGCGCTGTTAAGAACCCTATTCAGATGCGTTAAGTCACGTTACGAATGTCACGAATGTGCCACGAATGACGGGAAAATGATATTCGTAACGCATCGTGCCTATGTGTAAACCCTGCTTAAGATTGAGAAATGATGAACAGTAAAGCAAAATATACATATAAAAAAATGCTTTCCACATTTAATTATACTTTACACATTTAGCTAATGATTTATACAATGAATTGTGTTTAGCTGAATGTTTTATACATGTAGCCAAGTAGTTACAGTATTTAACAAAATAATAGTAAAAAAACTATGTAACAATAAAACTTTTAGCCGCACTTGTATATAATTTTGAAATATTACATTTAACGTACATCTGCCATTTCAAAGATTGAAAATGTTGGAAAAATGGACCTTTTTCTACTGAAACGACAGGGAATTAAGATATTTTTTTCTTTTTTTTGTTCATCATGAGAAAAAAATAGATAAGTCAAAAATGTCTTTAGATGTCGCATTTGGAAATCCGTGCATCTTTATTGAGAGCTGGATGCTCAAAGTAAGAAAGTGTAATACTATGAAATCCCCCCTTCGGGGATAATTGACCTTTTTTTTTTGCCAACTCATATTTCAGAATTGGCAGTGGAATTAGCTTGATATTTAATCAGTATGCTTCCAATGGTCACCATACTGTCCAGATGAGCAGGGTGTTGTACTCTGTGGTCATTATATAGGTAGGTCAGTGCACCTTATGGGTGCAGACCTCGAAATGAGGGGAACTGAAAGGTGACCTTAGTGGACAGAAAATGGAGTCATGCAGGGGTAACCCAAGGAACCCTAGCCAGATTAAAGCCACCATTACCTCGGTGAGGCCGATAACTATCCTGCCCAATAGAGTCTCAGTCTCAGCTGGTGCCTCAGATCTTTCAGGGCCTACAGGTCAAATGTGCTGTCAGGGCTTTTTGACTAACAGAGAACCGGTGTGGTTCTCATTCTCTTCAGGAACCACTAATCAATCACCAAGTAGTGAACCGACATATTTCGACCGCAGCATCAGTTCCAGCAACATACTTCTCCAGTTTGCCTGTTTGTTTTGATGGCTTGAGTCCATGCCCAATCATGACGCATATGTCGCAGTGATTCCTGCTTGAATCTGACTGGCGTCTGGTTGTCGTTGGGAACCAAAATATTTCAGGTTCCAAAGCAACCTATTTTTGGTCGAAATGCCCTAAACTTTGTTTGCCGACGGGCACCATACCGGTTCTCTGTTGGTAGAAAAACCCCTATGAGGAGGAGTGATGCTTATTGTTGTTTGTAAACAAGGAGAAATATTTGACTCCCCGACTCTTTACTCAGTGAGGATACAAAGGGTTTTGGGGCAAAATGAGACAAATCCCATTTCTGTAGTCTAGTCTCATTTTGCCCTGAAACCTTTCATATGTGATGACATCTGGGATGTTTGACCTTGAAGAAACTAACATAGGAGTCGATCCTCCAGTCTTTCATATGAAGCTAAACACACGAGAGGAAGCCGGGCACTGAGAAGTGAGGAAAGGTTAGGGTGATTTTAAACACTGCAAGGGGCCTCTAAAAATGATTACGACGTAATGTTTTCTGGGGTGGAGACCAGTACACTCTGAAATATTCTCATGGGTCCCCCAAAATCCCGGGTGAGATGGGAGAGGGGGTTCACTGTCACGACATCACTGCAGGGGTGCATTAAAAACGGGTCACTCCGAATGTGGGCACAGGAGCATGTCTGTGCTTCGTCCTACATTAGATCTAAGCCATTGCGCGTACTGGTGCTTAGCAACGCAGCGAGCTCCGATTCCACGCCAGCTTTGTGCCGGCACTCGCTGGGAGACATTAGAATGCAGAAATATGCTAATTAGCAGCACATAGGCTTTCATGTGACACACTGTGACATATAAAGAGATTAGGTACGATAATGTAGAAGTGATTTAAAAAACTGTTTCTCCTTGCTTCAGCATGTACTGTATGTGTTTACATCAGCAACAAGGTATTATTTCTATTTCAGTATTATCACCTTGCCCGAGGGCGGAGAGATGTTGTTTTAAGTGGCATCTGTCTGTTTGTTTGTCAGTGTGTCTGTCAGCAGTCAAGCCCAAAAACAGTTTGATTAAATTACACAAAATGCATGATTCAAGGATCACCTGATTACATTTTTGGCCTAATTGGGTCAAGGTCACGAAATAGCCAGGCGGGTATGTTTTTCCTGGCACCACTTGTGTTCAAAATAGTCCCACAACTCTGTGGACCATCTCCTCTCCCAGTCCAAAGACCATGGATTGTGAGCTAATTGGCTCCTTAATTGCCCATTAATATGAGTTTTGAGTCAATGTCTGAGCCCTGTGATGGATTAAAGAGCTTTCCAGGGTGTGCTCTTACCTCTCTCCCATTGCATGCTGGGATAGGCTCCAGCCCCCATAAACACCCTGATTAGCGGGTTAGATTATGGATGCATGGATTTTCAGACAGCAAAACCTTCCAGGAATATTCTATATTCTGCAATGTTAAGTCTTTGGTAACTGTCGTTGAAGTTGTGTGTGCATTTTGGATCGCGTTTAGAATTAGAGCCTGGCTCGGAAGTGATCATGGGTCGAGATTATTGTTTTGGCCCCAGTAGTTTCCAGTAGCCAGGCTTGCAACAGTTCCCTGCCCGCCAAGCCGTGAGCTGCTGTATCCATTTGTATGCGGTGTAAATGTAACTGAAATGTTACTGGATATAGGGCATTGTTCCGGCATGTTCTGTTTCCGCTCCAGCGCTTTGCTTAGCTACAGCAGGAATGTAAGGAGCCCTGGTTATAGTGCAATGGTACTCTGGTGTCCCAGCGTCAGGTTACCTTCGACGTGCATAAGCAGACAGCTCCATTATTGCAGTGTGTGTTGTTTCCATATCATATCGCGTGTCACATGAATAGTTAAAGCGAAAGTAAAGAACAGCTGAGAGGTGACATCATACAGGCCTCATGTGTGGTCTCAGCCCTCAGGTGGTGCTCCCACGTTCTGCACAAACCGTGATCTTTTCCGTAAAACCACCATCCTTAATGTGTATATGTATACCTTTGCATACACATGGAATATACATGTTAATATACAATATACTATTGCTTCTTTGTCTCCTTTCCTAGTACTCATTTCTGAGAACCTAACATCATTCACTGGTCTCAGCCTTCAAGTGCTCCAACTTTGTTTTTACATACAGTGATCTCTCCTTCTACTCTCCAACATCCTTTCATTTTGATAAGGGATCTCCCTTTCAGAGAGCTCCAATTTTAGGCAGATGTGTTTCAAAATGCATCTTTAGATCACTTCCAGTTTTGCAAAGTAGTTCTGCAATCGGAACTTACTTGCAATAATTTTGATTAAATCTTGATTCATGAGATTCAATTCTTAAGTCTTTCCTCTTAACTTTTATCTTTTATGCAGTGGCAGCCGGAGGTCAGAGCGCAGGGAGGGCGATAAACATGTCTTTAAACTGATTATTAGTCTTTATCTGTTTTCAGTCATTTTCCTTCTCAGGTGTAGCTAATTCTCTTTGTTAAGACGAGAAATAAAACGCGTCAATTGAAGCAAAAAAAAAGTGCACATTTCAATCTTTGTCTTCAATTGAACAATCATGAAGCACGGGTTTCCTTTGCAAGATGTGACAAAAGTTAACTCAGAAAATCCAACAATAGTTTTTTTCGTGAAGGGTTGCCTATTAAGGCACGTGAATTAAACATTTTTATTAAATTTATTTTTCACTCGCTTTAACATTTCATTAAAGGGGAAACTATGCACTTAACTACCAATGGATTATTCATATTGTTGGAAAACATGTTAACCAAGAACAATGATTGAAATCGGGTCAATAATCTCATCCGTTTCAAGGGATGTTTTCCGCCCCCTCGGTTTTTCGTCTGCTGGCCACCACTGCTTTTATTGCCAGGGATTAATTTTGTGGCCCCACTTTGAACCTTTTCCAGAGCCTCTGTGTTCATGCAGCATTATATACCATTTCCCGTAGGTTTTTATTTTCAGAGAGCTCCATTTATGAGTATTTGGAAGCACATATGCAGTGTGCCTAAATGGCAAACATACAACATTCCTGGAAGGGAGACCAAAACACAAATAATGATGATGTCATGTACTTGGGAGTTCTGCTCCTTGTAAGTAAGTGGGCCCTGAGAGACCAAGTGGAGAGCTCTCAGTGGGATTCCAGCTTCTAGATAAATCCCAACCAGACACAAAGGCTACGGCAATCCTTCAATTTAGTTTGAAAAGCCTCAGACAGGAGACCCTCGCCTCCCTCTGTGACAGAGGGAAACCTGACCTGCTGCACCCAAGAGCAAACTGGTACACACCCGCAGCAGCGTCTTTTCGGCAGGTATTTCCTCTAGCTCCCACATTGCTGGGATTAGTCCCTGAGTACGGATTGCTTCCCACATTGCAGGGATTACTCCCTGAGGCCTCATAGCACTCCACATCGCTGGGATTCGTCCCAGGCCCTGTTAGCTGCCAACAAGTCTTGGAAAAGTGTTGGAACCCTGATAATTGTTCCTCATAGCTGGGATTAGTCTTAGACCCTAATACTTCCCCTACATAGCTGGGATTAGTTCAACAGCCTTATTAGCTCCTCACATATCTGGGATTAATGCCAGGGCCCTTTTAGTGCTCCACATATCTGAGATAGCCAGAAAGCCCTGTCAGCCACCTTCACAGCCGGGATAAGTCACAGAGTCCTCTTAATTCCCCCCATAGCTGAGGTTAATAGCATGGTTATGTAAGATACGCATATGGCTGGGATTTGTCCCAAAGCCCCATTTGCTGTAAATATTGCTGGGATTAGTACCAGGGCCCTATTAGATACCCATATAGCTGTGATTATTTTCAGAGCCCTGTTAGCACCCCTCATTGCTGAGATTAGTCTCAGGGCACCTTTTGCTCCTCACATTGCTGGGATAAATACCAGACCCTGTTAGATACCCATATAGCTGGGATTAGTGCCAGGCCCTGTTAGATACCCATATAGCTGGGATTAGTGCCAGACCCTGTTAGATACCCATATAGCTGGGATTAGTGCCAGACCCTGTTAGATAACCATATAACTGGGATTAGTGCCAGGCCCTGTTAGATACCCATATAGCTGGGATTAGTGCCAGGCCCTGTTAGATACCCATAAAACTGGGATTAGTGCCAGACCCTGTTAGATGCCCATATAGCTGGGATTAGTGCCAGGCCCTGTTAGATACCTGTATAGCTGGGATTAATACCAGACCCTGTTAGATACCCATATAGCTGGGATTAATACCAGGCCCTGTTAGGCCTCATAGCACTCCACATCGCTGGGATTCGTCCCAGGCCCTGTTAGCTGCCAACAAGTCTTGGAAAAGTGTTGGAACCCTGATAATTGTTCCTCATAGCTGGGATTAGTCTTAGACCCTAATACTTCCCCTACATAGCTGGGATTAGTTCAACAGCCTTATTAGCTCCTCACATATCTGGGATTAATGCCAGGGCCCTTTTAGTGCTCCACATATCTGAGATAGCCAAAAAGCCCTGTCAGCCACCTTCACAGCCGGGATAAGTCACAGAGTCCTCTTAATTCCCCCCATAGCTGAGGTTAATAGCATGGTTATGTAAGATACGCATATGGCTGGGATTTGTCCCAAAGCCCCATTTGCTGTAAATATTGCTGGGATTAGCACCAGGGCCCTATTAGATACCCATATAGCTGTGATTATTTTCAGAGCCCTGTTAGCACCCTTCATTGCTGAGATTAGTCTCAGGGCACCTTTTGCTCCTCACATTGCTGGGATTAATACCAGACCCTGTCAGATACCCATATAGTTGGGATTAGTGCCAGGCCCTGTTAGATACCCATATAGCTGGGATTAGTGCCAGACCCTGTTACATACCCATATAGCTGGGATTAGTGCCAGACCCTGTTGGATACCCATATAGCTGGGATTAGTGCCATACCCTGTTAGATACCCATACAGCTGGGATTCATACCAGGCCCTGTTAGATACCCATATAGCTGAGATTAATACCAGGCCCTGTCAGATAGCCATATAGCTGGGATTAGTGCCAGACCCTGTCAGATACCCATATAGCTGGGATTAGTGCCAGGCCCTGTTAGATACCCATATAGCTGGGATTAGTGCCAGGCCCTGTTAGATACCCATATAGCTCGGATTAGTGCCAGACCCTGTTAGATACCCATATAGCTGGGATTATTCCCAGAGTCCTGTTAGCACCCCACATAGCTGGGATTAGTCACAGGGCTTTGCGCACTGTGTGTCTCCGGGTCCTGGTTCCGTAACATGACAGTCACAAGGACACTCCAGCTGAAGCCACAGGACACTGCCGAAACAGAAACCCAAACCCCTCTGATTTTAGGGATAATGCCATTACTGCTGGCTTTATATCAGCAAGGATTGTTCATTGTTTTATTGATAATTTCATCCAGTAGGCTGCACAACAGGTCCTTAAACATGATCTGTTCTAGCACTCTGAACCTTTCCTTTACTTTGTTTCATTCTGTACATCACTCAAGTCGTATCTTGTACAGCACACACACACAACATCACAGTCAGACACGATCATTTAAAAAAAATCACTGAGCAGCAGCATGGCAACTCACAGTGGCATTCCAAACCAGCAACCATTCGGCCACAGCCGCTCAGAGATTCACTGCGGTGGGCACATGCCCTCTCCCATTGGACAGAGATTCACTGCGGTGGGCACATGCCCTTTCCCATTGGACAGAGATTCACTGCGGTGGGCACATGCCCTTTCCCATTGGACAGAGATTCACTGCGGTGGGCACATGCCCTTTCCCATTGGACAGAGATTCACTGCGGTGGGCACATGCCCTTTCCCATTGGACAGGGATAGATTCTGTTACAATCAGGAGATCCAGCCATCTCCACTAGGGGGACATCCCAGATTCACTGCAAAAGCACTGCACTAAGGAATCTGCACAATATTTTCAATAATTCATGGCAAGCGATTGAGTCTGTGTGACCTTCAACCCACAGATGGGAAAACAAAGCAACTTTGACTGGTTTAACCTGATTTGAACACAATTATTTACCATTAGATGAGTGAGATACCTGTGTAACTTTAAAGAGAAAGTTGATGTGACAGAAAAGCTTATATTTGATGATTGTTAGCCTCATACCATAATTGCCTATGCCTTAAAGCCTTAAAGGTTTTTTTATGATTTAAAAGAATTTATTTTTTTAAGGGTTTGAGAAAGAGAGGGATTTTTTTTTTTTGCCAACACTAAAGAACAGGCAGTCGATATCTCAATATACCAAAAATATGACTTAAACAATTATGCTATGAGGCTAACGATATTGTAAACTCTTACTATTTCTTAAAAATGCCATCTTATAAATGCAGTGTGTTCATAGTTCCTTTGCATTTATAAGGTGGTACAGTTAGATATTTTTGTTAATTTGGCGTAATAGTAATTAGGTTTGAAGCATACCCATATAAAAATGAAAATAAATTGATATCAGAGATATAGCTTTAATATTGTGTTTTTCAAACAGTCTCAAGCAAGATTGTGCTGGTGAATTAAGCAAAGACAAACCATCTGGAAAATCACAGAAGATTTCTGTAATGGATGACGACAGAGTACTTCCACTTGCGAAGAAAAATCCATTTTCAACTGTCAAACTGATGAACCATACCCTCAAGGATGTACAGCTGAATGTGTGAAAAACTGCCATAAAGGGAACATTACACCTTAGATGGTCGACAACTAAGTATTAACCACTAAAACTCCAAGGTCATGTGAGAGTTTACTAAACAAAATAAAGTCCACCAAAGCCTTAAGGTCAGGGAAGAGTTTGCCAAAAAAAAAAAATGCTATTCTATTAGAAAGTTTAATAGACACATTGTTATCCTGAACCGATGTGATGGGAAGAGTCTGGAAAGAGAGAGGAAGGAACTACTCATTATTCAAACCTCCGCCCTGGTCTTTCGGACATGTTGGAGGTAAAATCATGGCCCAGGCTGTGTTGGAGCTGAATTTATATAATACATTAATGACCAGGAATCTATTATTTACAAATAATCTATTATTCATTAATAATATTATGTTTGCTGAAATAGCTTATTTTATTTTATGGCTTCATGGGAAAAAAATGTGGAGGAATTAAAACCTTTGCTTTGGCTCTCCTGTAAAATAAAGAAAATGGCTCTTGTTCTGTACTGGCACCAAAATGTTGATAATAATTACTAATTGTTCTTCATTTCAGATGTATTATTAGAACAAACAGGCTCTGAGTCTTGTTAGTTCAATATTTTCTGGCAAAGCACATGAACATTGGATTAGTCAAAGAAGAGCTCAGATTAAGCCAAAAAAAATTAGATTATTTAATCCAAAAAATTATTTAATGAAAGTATTGAAACATTAAAAGTTCAGAAGTGTTGGATGTTCAAAGGCAAAGCATAAAAATGAGCATTAAAGTCAAATAATTTCATCAGCACTCACATATTCCTTGGACTACTGAGTAAGAAAAGGAACTTTCACTCTTAATATATTAATGACCACAAACGTCTGTGTGGATAAATAATGTGATTATGAATCTGAGCACAATTTTTTCAGTCTGATCAGGCAAATACATTGATAGAAAAGATCCAGCATCCCACCTAAAATAAAAACTACAAAAGGTCAACAACAAGAAGACAGTTACATGTGAGAATTTTTGTGCCAACAGTAGTTGTATCATTAGATATATCGCCAGCATATGTGTGCACAATGGAGAGTGGAGAAACGAGCCACAAACCACCCTCTGTTGTGCACGCAGATGCATGACACCATCGCAATAGCAGAACAAATTATCATCTCTTTTATTTCTGATATCCTGTATCAAGTCGTCGTGTTCACCATTGTCTTCGTAGTAAACCGACATCGGTGTGCGCGTGTGTGGTTATGTGTTTGTGTGTGTGTGTGTATGTATGTGTGTGTGCGTGTGTGTGTGTGTATATATATATGTGTGTGTCAGTTAATTTGCTTATAAGTTATGACTGACCGGCTGATTTTTTTTTTGTATTTGTCCTTTGCATTTGGGCTCATTAACCTTTACCAAAGTAACGTATTACTGGAGGTACCCACTTTGTTTTTAAGAATGTATATGTAGCATATTTGAATTTAATTTTAAACTAAAATTTAAATGACAGCAAGAGGCAACGTACATGGTTTAAGTTTTTCATGAGGGATGTTGCACTACAATCACATTTTTATTTAAAAGATTATTGTTCTTACAAGTCCTGTCATTTGGTTTACTGGCCACTTACTGTGCTAACATGATGGGGATAACGGTACATTACAGTAAATTCTCTGACAGTCAGATGAATGCAAACCATCTTCTTGTGTAACATGTTTTTTCCATAATTTTATTGCTTACTTTTCTATATCTAATTTCAGTCATGGCATTTGTCATTTCTTTTTAATTCTATTTCTATACATGGATTGATTCTTGTTTCATTACGTGTTTAAGAACCTCACTAACATCATTAGTGGATGTCTCCTCTTTTAATTATTAAAGAGGGCTGTCTGTTTTCTGTCATCTGACCAAACACGAATATTAAAATGCTGAGCCGAGCAAATATGTCAGTGTTTGCATTCTTAATAGATTTGTTTGTCATGTTCTCAGTTCCGCATGTACAGTGAAATCATTGCAATCATGCCTGCGCAAAAAATTACTTAAGCACACATATAAAGCTGCCGCCCTGCACTTCAGGCGTTAAACAATATTTGACTAAGGACTAAATATAGCATGTCAAGAAAAATTACAAACAACGGTCATCATGTTTGGCATGCAAAGGTGAAATTTGGTATGGACAACATAAAGGCTTTATGTATAAAGTGTATCATTGTAGTTAAAGTTTAATTATAGTTGAAAGATAAATTTCTGCAGACATTTTTAAACAGGTGAGGATGTGTTGAAGGGCTAATAGTGAATGTGCAGTCTGAGTGTATAGCAGAATGTTATTTAGATTAACTTCATAAGAGAGTGATTGTGTCGCTCTTGGATGTGCGTGCAGGTAAAAATGGCCCTGTTTACCCTCAGGCTGCTTCAGAGCAGCACAATTACCAACTAGTTGCTAGGATGCGACTCTTTCCTCCTCGTGCGGTTCTGCTGACACATGGAACACAGCGTTCAGAAGGTGCTCAATCAGGTGCATTTAGAACGATTAAAGCCAGCTCTTGAAGCCGGTGCTCGCCTGAACCTCCTGATACTGGAGGGAAGCTACTCCTGAAAAATGCTGAGCCGCTAAGCATTTGAAAGTTGGGAAGTCCACTCTGCTTACCTTCCCAGGTGCTTCTTTCGTCTCAGAGATCAGGCTGAGAGCTGTGCCCTCGCTCCGCGGCTAGCCCAACATTTCCTCGATACGGAGCGCGGTAGTGTCTCTCATACATCTATGGGAAAAACCATTCCATCCTTTTCAGCCAGTTGAGAAAAAGCCCTCGAACGCTCCGCATCATTCCCAATCCTGTGCTCTTCTCCCTTATCTCCACAAATCTCTCCAGGTACAGTAATATACTTCCCAGAAACTCTTTTTGTTCTTGTTTATTTCTTTAATTCCCCCCCCCTTTTTTTTAACAAGAAATCACCGTGTCAAAATTTCCTGGAAGAAAGTCCCGTTTGAGCAGGCAGTGACTAGAGCACCTGTGGGTCAGGCTCGGAGTGTCGGAGTCGGCAGTAATCTCCTCAGCATAAAAGCACATCCTGCCCCTCGTCTTCCCAAGAGGCCCTCTGAGTCTGCAGTCGCTCGCTCGCACTACAGTTGTTAAATTTTCCACAACAAAAAGCACTTCCACTTATTCTCTCTCTCCCTCCCTCCCTCTCGCTCTCTCGCTGGCAGTCGCTGGATATGCTTTTTCGCTCTCTCTCTCTCTCTCCCTCTCTCTCGCTCATATACACTCTTGAGGACACACTTGCTCTGCTGCTTTCATACAGTCAGTGATAATCTTTCTCCTTTTCGATCTTCAGCTCTACCGCTATTGCTGTCCCTCTCCACCTCTTCCCCACCCCCCCCCCCCCCTCTCTGTGACACACTTGTTGGCATTCACAGTCACTGTGGGCTCAAAAGCAGGTTTTGTTTTCATTAAATTTTACATCAATGCGCATCATCAGCAAATGTTGCACGTTACAATATTTTGTTGGACAAATTTACCCTCATATTTCTGACCACCTGTTGATATCTCCAGTGCTTCATGCATTTGAGGGTCTTTAAAAAGCAAGAAAATATACTTTCCAGGATCTCATTTTTGGACAACTGCACAGATTTCATACTAAAAAATGTTGTGTATGCACAAAAAAGGAAAAGCAGTGTATGGCCAAAAAATGTCTAATTTATATCTATAACCCTGACTATCCAAAACCACATGCAACTTGAAATTTTGTAAACATGCGCAAGGCACTGTTGCACGTGTTTACGTCAAGTCTGCTTTCATCAATCCCAGACCTGCAGGAGAAAGTGACGTTTTTTGTGAACACGCATCATTGGTAAAAGAAGGCCGTATGACGAAAAACCAGCATGCACAATGTTTTACCTCTAAAGAGTAGGTCGGTGTATTTCCTTCTTAGCGGTCACAGATAATTCTACATTATCGAATCGGAATTATGTCACTACTAAGATATGAACATGACACATTTGAGTTCATTGCCTAGGTCTGCATCAAAAGTAGTACAGTAAACAATAACTGTACTACAGCCACTAGCAGAAGCACCGAACTGCTTTAAATGTCCAAATGAGTGATTAATACAGCAAGAAATAAAAAAAGAGAATCATGGAGACCCAGAAGATAAGCTCAAATGAACATGGTTCTGGCAGGGAGCATGAAACAACATTCCATAATTAGAGCCTGAATGTCCCTTTTCATCTTTTCACTGGCCATGGTGCTTTAAATGAACGGGGCTGTCCCTACGACTGAAGATATCACAGAAACCCTACTGTCAATCTAATGGTTCCCGTGGTGCCCTCTCTGCAGGCATACGCACTGCTGATAATCAGTGCTGTTAAAAACACTCAAAAAGTGTTAATCCAGACCAAACTTTGCACATGGAGCATGAAACATTCCACCACAAGGGGCTTCTCCTGTTCGCACACCAACGCTCCGTCCTCTTTCAGAAAGAGTCCAAGAAAACTATCAAAACTTTTGGGTGAATTTAAGTAATGGGTGTTTGAGCACAGCTGTGAACTAGCATGGCAAGAAGGAAAAGATTTCATTCTTGCTTACAGATATCGACTTTTTGGGGTTTGATGGTCAGATAATTCCATTATTTCCCGATAAAATATTAATACAACTGTGACTGAAGGTAACTGCCTTCCAGCATCTGAGTGATTTAGATGATTCTTTGATACAAATTTCTCAGCCTATTTAAAGGATGTAAATTTTGAAAAATTGTCAGTTTTTCTCTGAAACGAACGCTTTGAACATGTTATTAAAACACTTGAATTACAGTGATATGTAAAAACAGTGGTCTCCGCTCATGCAAAGATATGTGTTCTCTGCCAAATTCATGAATGCAGCAAGAAAGAAAGCGTCAATGCTTGTGTAAAAGCGTACTCTGAATACTCCTTTTGGTATGTTTTTTTAACACAAGGAGATGAAATTGACCAGCTATAAGGGCGGGAGTGTGTGTACAGGTCGGACTTCTGGTATCCTGTACAAGAGAATCAAACCCAGCACCCTGCCCTCCTCTCCCTGCCTCCTGCAACTCTTCTAGAACATTCTAAATTGAGACAGTTTGGCGCGTCTCTGATTACTCACACATGAATCATACTGTAGCTGTTGAGTCCAGTACAGTTCTCTTCACACGGTATTGGAAATACATGAACGCTCACTACGCGCTTGGACACTGACACAGTTACCACTCTTTTGTGTCTACACTCAAGCCCAAACCAAGGGTGTAGTGACACACTGCCTACTGTAAACCACTGTAGGCGGAAGCTCATAGCCTGGTCACTGAGACACACTACCTACTGTAAACCATTGTAGGTGGAAGCTCATAGCCTGGTCAATGAGACACACTGCCTACTGTAAACCACTGTAGGCGGAAGCTCATAGCCTGGTCACTGAGACACACTACCTACTGTAAACCATTGTAGGTGGAAGCTCATAGCCTGGTCACTGAGACACATAGCCTGGTCACTGGTCAGAGACACACTGCCTACTGTAAACCACTGTAGCCTGGTCACTGAGACACACTGCCTACTGTAAACCACTGTAGGTGGAAGCTCATAGCCTGGTCACTGAGACACACTACCTACTGTAAACCACTGTAGGTGGAAGCTCATAGCCTGGTCACTGAGACACACTGCCTACTGTAAACCACTGTAGGCGGAAGCTCATAGCCTGGTCACTGAGACACACTACCTACTGTAAACCACTGTAGGTGGAAGCTCATTGCCTGGTCTCTGAGACACACTACCTACTGTAAACCACTGTAGGTGGAAGCTCATTGCCTGGTCTCTGAGACACACTACCTACTGTAAACCACTGTAGGTGGAAGCTCATAGCCTGGTCTCTGAGACACACTACCTACTGTAAACCACTGTAGGTGGAAGCTCATAGCCTGGTCTCTGAGACACACTACCTACTGTAAACCACTGTAGGTGGAAGCTCATTGCCTGGTCTCTGAGACACACTACCTACTGTAAACCACTGTAGGTGGAAGCTCATTGCCTGGTCTCTGAGACACACTACCTACTGTAAACCACCGTAGGCGGAAGCTCATAGCCTGATCACTGAGACACACTACCTACTGTGAAACACTGTAGGTGGAAGCTTAAACCAGGTAACAACATCAACAATTATTTATCACCAAGATTAGGGTAACATATTAACTGTAAAAATATTAATGTGCAATATTAATGTGAAAAGCCAGAAGTCACACAGAGCCATGTTGCGAGAGTAGGGAGCCTGGCGAAGCACAGGTGTGTTGTGTTTGGCCAGAAAACTGTATCAAATGTGAAGAATGGGCGGGAGCGTTATCGTGATGGAGCTGCCAATTGCCCGCTGCCCACAGGTCCGGCCATCAACCATCACCAAGGAGTACTACCAAGAGGTTCTGCGTTTCCTTTGTGCCGCTGTGACTTCTGGCTTTTCCCCAAGCTGAAAATGCCCCTGAAAGCAACCAAATTTCAGTCCAGAGAAGACATCATGCAGAATGCGATGGCCCAGCAGCGCGCCATCCCAAAAGCGGCGTTCCAGCGATGCCTCCGACAGTTGGAGGACCGTTGGGAGAAGTGTGCGGCAGCCCAAGGGGACTACTTTGAAGGAGATGAGTGTAAGTTTGTTGTATCTGGATAC
Source organism: Gymnothorax javanicus (assembly GCA_029692085.1). Taxonomy (NCBI): domain Eukaryota; kingdom Metazoa; phylum Chordata; class Actinopteri; order Anguilliformes; family Muraenidae; genus Gymnothorax; species Gymnothorax javanicus. The sequence goes on along the minus strand of CM056206.1, from coordinate 12,335,502 downwards.
AAGTATTTTTTATGAAAAAAGGTTGGATACTTTTTGAACACACCTCGTATATTGTGGATGATAAGAATTTGTTAGTTGGAAATGAAATGCATAAAATTAGCTCACAACCACCCTTATACAGGCAGTGAGATAAAACACGTGCTAATATACAACCCCAATTCCGAAATAGTTGGGACAAAGTGTGAATTGTGAATAAAATCAAAACGCAATGACTTTCAAATCACACCAGCCAGTATTTTATTCACAATAGAACAGAGATAACATGGCAAGTGTTGAAACTGATAAATTTTTCAATTTTATCCACAAAATGAGCTCATTTCAAATTTGAAGGCTGCTACAGGTCTCAAAAAAGTTGGGACAGGGGCCTGTTTACCATGGTGTAGCATCCCCTCTTCTTTTTAACACAGAGTGGAAGCATCGGGGCATTAAGGAGACAAGTTTCTTGAGTTTAGCCATTGGAATTTGATCCCACTCTTGTTTAATACAGGTTTCCAGCTGCTGGAGAGGTTTTGGTCTCCTTTGACTGACTTTTTGCTTAATTATGTGCCAAATCGGTGAAAGATCAGGACTGCAGGCAGGCCTGTTCAGCACACTGACTCTTCTATTACAAAGCCATGCTGTTGTAATAGCTGCAGTATGTGGTTTTGCATTGTCCTGCTGAAATACACAAGGCCTTCCTTTGGAATAGATGTTGTCTGGAGGGGAGCATATGTTACTCTGAAACCCTTATATACCTTTCAGCAGTCATGGTGCTTTTTAAAACATGCAAGTGTCCCACACCATATGCACTAATGCATCCCCATACCATCAGAGATGCTGGCTTTTGAACTGAGCGCTGATTACAGGAGTGGTGGTCTTTCTCCTCTTTAGCCCGGAGGACATGACGCCCATGATTTACAACAAGAATGTCAAATTTGGACTCGTCTGACCACAGGACACTTTGCCACTTTGCTACAGTCCATTTTAAATGATCCTTGGCCCACAGAACACGGCGGCGCTTCTGGATCATGCTGAATAATGGCTTCCTTTTTGCACGATAGAGTTTTAGGTGGCATCTGTGGATGGCACGGTGGACTGTGTTTACAGACAGTGGTTTCTTTAAGTATTCCTGGGCCCATTTAGTAATGTCAAAGACAGAATCATGCCAGTGAGTGATGCATTGGCGTCTGAGGCCACGAAGATCATGGGCATCCAGTAAAGGTCTTTGGCCTTGTCTCTCACGCACAGAGATTTTTCCAGTTTCTCTGAATCTTTTGATGATGTTATGCACTGTCGATGATGAGACCTTCATAGCCTCTGCAATTTGATGTTGAGGAACATTGTTTTTAAAGTATTCCACAATTTTTTTGCGCAAGCCTTCACAGGTTGGGGAGCCTCTGGCCATCTTTACTTCTGAGAGACTCAGCCTCTCTAAGACATCCCTTTTATAGCCAATCATGTTACACACCTGATGCCAGTTAACTTAATTACTGGCTAAATGTTCTTTCAGCTGATTCTCTTATATATTAATTGCTTTTTCAGCCCTTTTTTTGCCTGTGTCCCAACTTTTTTGAGACCTGTTGCAGCCAGAAAATTTGAAATAAGTTCATTTTGTGGATAAAAATGTAATATGTCTCAGTTTCAACATTTGAAATGTTATCTATGTTCTATTGTAAATAACATAGTGGCTCATGCGATCTTAAAGTCATTGCATTTTGATTTTATTCACAATTTACACTTCGTCCCAACTATTTCGGAATTGGGGTTGTAAGTAAAGTGCTGAACTGACACTGGGCGTTTAACTTTGTGCCTATTAATTCACGACAGTAAATTATACCCCGCTGTTGAACAGTTTCCCCAAATTTGAGACTCAGAAACAAAGCTTATCACCAGTACTTTCTGCCCTGAGTGCTGAGTGCATGGGATTCCTGTTTTGTGACGCTGTCTAACTCAGCAACTATTTGTGTCGGCTTTCAAATGACATCACGTTGAACGCTAATTTACAGATGTGCAAGTTGCCTGTGCCGAGTGACCATGGCAGATGCTGGTGTTTGAACAGTCAGACTGGTCCTCTTCCTCTCTGGCCCTGAGAACACATCCTCCATTATTTTCACAAGCATTCTGAAAGATGGACTTGTCTGACCACAGCACTCCTTCCCACTCTGTGTCAGTCCAGTGGTGCCTCCAAATGGTGGTGATATATGGCTTCCTCTGTGCATAGTCGAGAGTCTTCAGTGGATTTTATGATGCCACAACAAATGGTGTTCACTGGCACTGGTCCTCTGAAGTAGTTACGAGCTCGTGTGGTTATGTCCATTACAGAGACAAGTTAGGTCCTAATACAGAGCCTAGAGGGTCATGCGCATTAAGTACTGTTATTCATACTCTCCTTTTACGCATGGATAATAATCCAGTTTCTCCAGATTCTTTACATCTTTTCACTGTTACGGACTGCCAATGGTGAAATTTCAAAATTTTGTGTAATTGTACGTTGAGAAGTATTGTTCTTAAATTGTTTGACTATTTGTCCACACAACTTTTGGCAACGTGGCAAATCTTGAACCAATTTGCTCGTAAAAAGACCTTTATTTTTGTGACTATAACATTTTATACTGATTCATAATTGAATCACCTGTTACAAATTCCCCTGTTTACTCGAGGAATGATGCACACGGTTGTTTTTCTGATGATTTCACAACTTTTCCACTTTTTCCACTCTCCTGTCCCATTTGTTTTCAAATGTGTTGCAGGTATCAAACTAGGAATTCAGAAATACTTACATAAATCATTACAATTGATGAGGCAAAACAGTTTTTTTTTTTTTTATTTGTGCTGTTTTAACTAGATGTTGGTAGAAGATAACTAAAAAATCACTTAATTTTGCTTTTATTTGCATTTTACACACAGACCAAATTCTTTTGGAATTAAGGTTGTTGCTTATGATCACCCTCGTAAATGTACATTGCTAGTACAAGTATTTTCCCCCACTCGATTTCTTCTATTTTGGCTTATTTGCCTGATTTTAATGTTTGAGATCATCCAACTAATTTTAAAATAAGACAAAGACATCATTAGTGAATACAAAACGCAGCTTTTTAATGAACATTTCATTTATTGAAGGCAAAAAGCTATTCAAAAACTACCCTGTCCATCCAAAAAAAAAAAAAAAGCCATTTGGATATAAGCAAGTATTCAAAAGCCTATGATTGAATCATTATTGCAGTGATGAATATGTTTTAGCTGGCAATAATTCTTTTAATTGTGATTGACTGAGTGAAAAACTTCTCATTTCTTAAAAAAAACAATGTTGGAGGACACATCTCATGGTCGTTGAAAAGATGTCACTGTGTTTCAAGAGGGTCCGATTATTGGCCAGCATCAAGCAAAAAAAAAAAAAAAAAAAAAAAAGCTAAGGAGATATCTTAAATCTCTGGAATTGGGAGAGGAACGGTGCTGCAATTGAATAAAACCTGGAAGGAAAGTGGTGAACTCTCAGCTTCGCAAAAGAAATGGGTTGGAGAAAAATCATGACAGATCCTGATCATAGATCACTAAAATGTTCGGTGAGGTCTTATGTTAAAAAACCAACAGTAAAACTCATGGCTTTGTTCAATTATGAATGTAAATCCAGAAGCTCAATGCAAGAAGAACTTGGAGGATTAGGACTAAACAGCTGTGTGACCACAAGAAAGCCTCTTGTTAGCGAGGCTTACTGGGAAAATGACTTCAGTTTGCAAGGGTGCATAAAGATTCGACTGAGGACCAATGAAAAGGTCATGTGGTCTAAGGAGTCCAGATTTACCCTATTCGAAAGTGATGGACATATTAGGGTAAGAAAGGAAGCCCACGAAACAATGCACCTGTCATGCATGGTGCCCACAGACCAAGCCTCTGTAATGTTTTATGACCTGGGGTTGCTTCAATAGGTCAGGTCTTGGCTCACCACTGCTCAACGGCAATAAAATGAATCTAGCAGACTACCTCAATATACCGAATGACCAGAAACCAATCAATTGACTTTTTAATCCCTGATGGCACAGTCATATTCCAGGATGACAAAGCCAAGATTCACTGAGCTCAAATTGTGAAAGAGTGGTTCATCAAGCATGAGGAATCATTTTCACACATGAATGGGTCGCCTCAGGATCTGGACCTGAACCAGTCGAAACTCTTTGGGATGTGCTGGAGGAGGCTTAATGGAGTGGTTTGACTCACCCATTGTCAATGCAATATTTTGGCCAAAAATGAATGCAAATCTGGTATTATAATTGTAGTAACACTGTATAAGATTGTCAAAACAATACCACTGCGAATGCGCACCGCGATCAAAGCTAAAGGTGGCTTAAAATATTATAGTGTTCAACTTTTTTTTCCCCCTTTGGATGGGCAATCTATATCACCCATGTGAAAAAATAATTACCTTCCAGAACCTAATAACTAGTTTTACTACTTTTGGCAGCAACAGCTGCCGTCGAACGTTTGTGATGACTAGAAATTAGTCTTCTCCATTGCTGTTGAAGAATTCTGGCCCACTCCTCTTTGCAAAATTGTTGTAATTCAGCCTTACTGGAGGGCTTTTGAGCATGAACTACCTGTTTAAAGGCATGCCACAGCATCTCAGTGAGATTTGACTAAAAGCCTTCGCTTTGTTTCTTTCAAGCTATTCACATGTGGCCTTACTCGTGAGCTTCAGATCATTGTCCTGCTGCATAACCAAACTGCACTTAAGCTAGGTCACAACCTGGTAGCTGCACATTCTGCTCCAGGATTTTCTGGTAAGCAAAGGTCATGGTTCCATCAATTAAAGCAAGTCGCCCAGATCCTGAAGCAGCAAAGCAGCCCCAGACTATCACACTACCAGCACTGTGTTCGTATGGTAGAATGCTGTTAGCTTTACATCAGAAGCAACAGGACCCATGTCTTTCGAATAGTTCCACTTTTGACTCATCAGTCCTCAGAATATTTTCACAACAGTCTTGAGGGTGTACAAGATATTTTTTGGCAAATGTGAGACAAGCTTTGTGTTCTTTATAATTTTCACTCTGCGACTCTCCCATGGACGCTACTTTTGCCTGGGCTCACAGTAATCATGCCTGGGTGCATCTAGTGAAGTTGAAACCAATTATCAATTAAATTTGTTTAATTAGTCAATTTAGTAACCAAGCGGCCAGTTACTTTTTCCACATAAGACTAGGTAGGGTTGGATAGCATTTTCTCTTCCATAAACAAAACATTAATTGAAAAACTGCATTTTGTGTTAACTCTGGTTATCCTTGTCTAATACCACAATTAGTCTGATGACCTGAAACATGGAAGTGTGACAATTATGCAAAAATGGATAAAATCTAGTAGGGGGCCAATACTTTTTCACAGCATGGTAATTATCAATTACATATTGAAATATAGCAAATTATTCCCTGTTTTCGTTACATTTATACAATTACTGTAATCCACCCACTATCCAGCATGCACAGTATCCAATGGGAAAGAGGCAGGGACACATCCTGGACTGCTCACCAATCCATCGCAGGGCGTATCCATTTATGCACGACAATGGATCAGTGAACGAAATCAGAGCTCCCCAAGAAAACCTATACAAACATGAACAGAATGTGCAAACTCCACACCGAAGGGCCCCAGGCCAGATTCAAACTCACTTCCCCCTACCAAGGCACTCATGTGGAGTTACGCCAGAATATTTAAAGAAGGCATAATGATCATATTTCCTTCCAGGATTTCTGGCTTGATCATCTTTATAGGTCTGTTTAGGCCGTGTGAAATAGAGACCTGTCAGTCCGTCCGGTTACTTTGATCTGGCCTGTAATTTACCTCCTTAATTCTGTGGATATGCTGACCACAGCTTAGTCAACAGGTAACTGCAGGAGGGACACTTCACACTAAATTAAACTCAACCCATGTTTGTCATACAATCTGCAGCATATAACTGCAAGGAGACATAGTGAAGAGGTCAGCCGCGAGAGGGAGATCGGCTGATGATGATGATGATTATGCACTTGCATTTCTCATGTACATTTTTCTGACATCATTTTAGAAAAATAGTATGCACATTTCATCTAAAATTGAGTGTGCTTTAAATGAAGTTGTGTAGTATAGCAAAATGTTTTAAACTTCTGTCTGTAAACACAGGGAAGCCCTCTCAAATGCTTTACATTATGAAATGAAATAACAATAGTCCATCAGTTGAATTTCACTTTACTCCCTGCCATGGCCACAAAGGCACTGGCATCAAAAGAGGATAGAATTAGGGACCCCAAAGCATAAAGGCTGAGGTGTTAATTTACCCTAATCGTATTTTAGAGGAAAGAACAGACAATTTATTAGATTGCCGAGGGACATTATTTCAATGAAGTATTTTCATATTATTGTTCTCTGTCAATTTTCTCTCTGATCACATCACAAAAACACTCAAAATGTTGATTTCAGGTGAAAACAACACTCATCCTGGACCTAAAACACTTGAATTTATTTAATGAACTTCCAGCACTCTAAAATTTGTACCTCCTGTAAATGAAAGACTGCTTACATCTCATGATTTAACAACTCTGTTGAGATCCATGCAAACTAGTGATAGGAACATTTATTCCTTTTAGAAAGTCATATTTTCAGGCTGTTTGTTCAATAGAATAGTTTGTTCAGCTATTTTTTATTCACTTGTACATTGTAAACCAAGATAGCGTGGTGCACTCAGTTGTTTTGTGGAAACCGATTACCAAAAAAAAAAAAAAAAAAATTGTGATAGCTTAATGATCTTGTGTTCACAGCTCCTAAAAACATGGTAAAAATACAGCAACTTTTCAAATTTAAACCTTATTTTCTTCAGGTACTGTCCACACAATGCAATTAAGTTGGCTTACACAATATTCTGAGATAACAGGTTCCCACAAAACATTTGAATTTGCCACTCTATCTGGCTTTACTGCGTACCTCTAGCTGTCGCTCATTTCACTGTCTTTGTTGACCGTCATTCAACATCCAGTGTGAGGTGTCAGCTAATTTCATCACTGTTTACAGGTAACATTTTAACAAAATTTACATTTTGAATTTTACAAAATTTCATAATATGGATTTAAGCAATCAGTGGTATAGTCTACTCAAATTAATAAGATTTTATAAAATGTACAGGGTCAATTGCAAAAGTATTTGGAAAGTGCCATTTTCAGGGGACATTATCTGTTTAGGCTCAGAAGTCCGGTCCAATTAGTTTAAAAAATACATTGCACCGGGTGCCCCGGTGGCTCATCGGTATAAGCCTGCGTACCATAAAAGGCTGTGTCCTTCTCGCAGCGACCTGGGTTCGATTCCGGCTTGGGTCATTTGCTGCATGTCTTCTCCCCAACCTTCCTGTCTCTCTACACTGGATAACTATCAAATAAAGGAAAATTCCCCAAAAAAAAATCTTTAATAAATACGTTGCACCCCTTTTTATATACAGTATGACACAAAGGGATGGAAGACATTTTTATGTTTCGGAGGTGGATGCCACTCTCTTGAAAACGACACACTGGGTCAAACCAGCACAAAAAAGAGGGGTAAGATTTAGATGCACTTCTGTGCAACAGGGCAAGTACCTCAGAGTTTCAGTCTGAGACAGAGATACCTGACTGCTCCTCAGTTCATAGCTTTAGAGATAAATACTCACCAAACATCAGTATCAGGTGAATGGATGACTATTGAAAGCATCTGGCACTGACAATAATGCCAGAGAGAAAGTTACATACTAACCTCAATTCCAATGAAGTTGGGACGTTGTGTAAAACGTGAATAAAAACAGAATACAATGATCTGCAAATGCTTTTTGACCTATATTCAATTGAGTACACTACAAAGACAAAATATTTAATGTTCAAACTGATAAACTTAATTGTTTTTTCAGAAATATTCACTCATTTTGAATTTGATGCCTGCAACACGTTCCAAAAAAGCTGGGACAGGGGCATGTTTACCGCTGTGTTACATCACCTTTCCTTTTAACTACACTCAATAAGCGTTTGGGAACTGAGGACACTAATTTTAGAAGCTTTGTTGGTGGAATTCTTTCCCATTCTTGCTTGATGTACGACTTCAGTTGCTCAACAGTCCGGGGTCTCCAAAGTCGTATTTTGCGCTTCATAATCCGCTACACATTTTTAATGGGAGACACATCTGGACTGTAGGCAGGCAAGTCTATTACCCGCACTCTTTTACTACAAAGCCATGCTGTTGTAACACGTGCAAAATGTGGTTTGGCATTGTCTTGCTGAAATAAGCAGGGATGTCCCTGAGAAAGATGTCGCTTGGATGGCAGCATATGTTGCTCCAAAACCTGTATGTACCTTTCAGAATTAATGGTGCCTTCACAGATGTGCAAGTTACCCATGCCATGGGCACTAACACATCCCCATACCATCAAAGATGCTGGCTTTTGAACTTTGTGCTGATAACAATCTAGATGGTCCTTTTCCTCTTTGGCCTGAGGACACGACGTCCATGATTTCCAAAAACAATTTGAAATGTACGGTTTTAACTGACAATGGTTTTCCGAAGTATTCCTGAGCCCACATGGTAATATCCTTTACAGAATGATGTCAGTTTTTAATGCAGTTTTTAATGCCTGAGGGACCAACGGTCACAGACATTCAGTGCTGATTTTCGGTCTTGCTGCTTACGTTAGAGATTTCTGAATCTGAATGTTTTGATGATATTATGGACTGTAGATGAGGAAATTCCTAAATTTCTTGCATTGCATGTTGAGAAACATTGTTCTTAAACTGTTGGACTATTTGCTCGCGCAGTTGTTCACAAAGTGGTGAACCTCGCCCCATTCTTGCTTGTGAATGACTGAGCCTTTCGGGGATGCTCGTTTTATACCTAATCATGACACTCACCTGTTTCCAATTAACCTGTTCACCTGTGGAATGTTCCAAACAGGTGTCTTTTGAGCATTCCTCAACTTTCCCAGGCCCTTGTTGCCCCTGTCCCAGCTTTTTTGGAACGTGTTGCAGGCATACAATTCAAAATAAGTGAACATTTCCAAAAAAAAATAGAGTTTATCAGTTTGAACATTAAATATATTGTCTTTGTAGCGTTATCCATTAAATATAGGTCGAAAAGGATTTGCAAATCATAGTATTCTGTTTTTATTCACGTTTTACACAACATCCCACCTTCACTGGAATTGGGGTTTGTAGATCACCCATCAAGCCCATTCTAATATTTCTCGAACAACTGCTAAAGCACTGCACCTTGCCTACATGATTTGTATATTTATTTGTTGACATATGATTCACCGTTTGGAGGAGCAAGCTGCATAGCTAGGTTTCTATTAATTGAATACAGTGGCAGCAATAAAGTGGACGTAAATGTTTTCTTTTTCAATGTAATGAATAAAAATTATTAAATATGGGTAATAGCAAAGAGGCTTGTGTGCATAATATGAACATATGTGTTTATATTTTCCAGTGTAAGGGAGTCTGCATGCACGTATATGTGGGTGTACAGTGTGTGGGTGTCTGTGTGCCTTTATGTGTGTGTGTGATTGTATGCTTTTATGCGTATGTGTGTGGCAGGAAGAGTGTGCAACACATTCTCATCCCAGCTCATCATATAATGACATTACCTGACCAAGTGTCATTTAGTGACACCACCTGACCAAGCATCAATATACGACAAAAAATGGAGGCTTTTGGCATCATTATTTGACTTTTAGGGTTAAGGTTTGGGTAAAGGGTTAAGGGTTTGGGGGGGTAGGGTTCCTTTTAAACAGGTGTCAAATAAGGAGGCCAAAAGCCTCCTTCTGCGTCGCATATCGACGCTTGGTCCGGTAGTGTCACTAAATGATGAGTCGCGATGAGACTGAACTTGAGCTGTGCGTGGGCATACTCTGCGCTGTGGCTTGTGTATGGTGGGTACATTGGAAATTTCTCCATTACAGCGTAGGTTCTGGAGAATGAACAGTGAACACTGAACGAGACCATTCAGCAAACACTAGCAACAATAAGGCTGTTTAACTCATGAGGCATTGGGCCTGACTGGTGCCCTCAACTGCAAGCAATGAAGCAGGGGCTTCACAGGACCATCACCCTGATCCGCGGTGATATGATTTCATCCCCTGCTGGATGAATGAATAATGTTTCACAGCTTAAATCAGGGGTTCCTCAATCTTTCCAGAAAGGGCTGCTGTGGGTGCAGGCTTTTATTCCAACCAAGTAGTTTCTCACCTGATTCTACTAAAGGGAGTTCCCGATAACATAGGTTAATGAACAGGACCACTCCCAATCCGCCTTCCTATTCGTCCTTACGCCTATATATACCATCTACATTCCCACAATCCCTGCTCGTCTCATTTCTACGTGGTTTACTCATATCCAGACAGCCCAAACGCTCAGCAAGACTTCGCTTACACGAAGCATGGAATCCGAAATCCTACTGAGTCCCTCGGACGCAGAATTTTTCCAAGACTCCGATGCTACCCCCGCGGTGACCACCGAGGCCGTTCTCCCGTTCGAGCTCCGAGTCGCAGGAAGTCCAGTTGATGGTCTCTAGCACCATCTTGTAGCAGCAACACCCCTAATCAACCGCGGCGTCCCGAAGCGAGAGCCTGCGGCTCTCCAGCAAGGCCTCCACCACTCCGACAACAAGGCCAGACTGCTAAAAAATTTTACACCGACTCCCACAGCAACTCAGTTGATCCTCCCTGTCTGCCTGCAGCAGACCATACAGCTCTTTCGGGTTCCGCCATCAGCGCCCCCAGCGTGAACGTCACCATGCTCGGCGACATCCTCTCCGCTCCAGATTCGGCAGAAGCCATTCCTTCCGCAAACCAGCCAGTTCCACCCGTGACTGCTCCCGCCGTTCATGACCCCTTCGGTTTCTTTTCGTCCCCTTTTTTTCGTCCCTGTTTTCACAGGCTGCACTTTTGCCCCGTGCACATGCATCCCGTTCCCCACCCTCCCCCCATCCTTTCCGCTGGACAAAACTCGGCTTCTGCGGCTTCTTCAGCCCACAACCGAATTCTCCAAGGCTCCAGCAGTTCCGGTGTTAACCCACCGATACCCGGAGAAGCTCCCACCATTGCTTCATCTGCTCATCTCTTTCCTACTGCACTATCTCTCCCTGCCCCCCTCCCCTTCCCCGTTTTCCCAATTCTGTGCTTCCTTCTACAGGTCTGCCCCTCCCACCAACTACTTTGGCCGTCCTCACGCAGTTTCCCTTACCACACCATCAGTACACTCCAGCCAGCGCCCTACCTCCTATACGCCCCTCGCAGTCTATTCCAAACCCTTCGCGATTATCCCCCGTTCTTAGACAACAGATCCGGTATGTACGTTGATCTGGCCCAGCTCATTCAACCATCCTTTCCTCATCGGAGGCGAGAACTGGACGATTACCTTACACTCGTTCTCGATCTGGCTTCATGCTTCGGCGGTATGGTAAGCGATTGCCTGTTGGCTATGTTGATGTAATTGATGTGACTCCGCAGGATGACAATCTGCAAAAAATCCAAAACTTTCGCTGACTTTGCAGCAATTATTTTCGCCATCACTCAGCGGTGCATCATACCCAACAACGCCATTTAGCTGTCACTTCATTCAGATTGTAGAACGGATTCTCATGGCTTATTGCTCTGTGAGCCTTGCAACTAATTTACGCAAATCTTTGTTGTTTCACGAGCCACTGACACAATCCGCCAGTCTCTTCCTCATCGGAAGCAAGAACTTGATGTTTACCTTACACTCGTTCTCGATTTCGCTTTATGCTTCGGCAGTATGGTAAGCGATTGCCTGTTGGCTACGTCGATGTAATTGATGTGACTCCGCAAGGATGACAGTCTACAAACAATCCAAAACTTTCGCTGACTTTGCAGCAATTATTTTCGCCATCACTCAGCGGTGCATCATACCCAACAACGCCATTTAGCTGTCACTTCATTCAGACTGTAGAACGGATTCTCATGGCTTATTGCTCTATGAGCCTCGCAAACTAACCTACGCAAATCCGTGTTGTTTCACGAGCTACATGAGCACAGAAATTATAAAGACATGATATTTTTCGTTGTCAGCGATGTGCGGAAGAAAATGCCATATAATTTCGTAGCGCAATATATAACAAGGCTTTCAAAAATAAATTAGGCTTTCGTCAGTTCTCCCAATTAGTCTGAGCAACTCTTGCTATATATGCACGTCATGATCTTTGCAAATTAAATGTTATACAATTATGGTGCTGTTGAACGATTGGAATGTTTATTCCAAAGTTGTTAAATCATTACAAATGCTAATGCACTTTGCCTCGCCGGCAAACATTCACGGATACTGCACGTGTATCCACCTCACGACCACTCTCAATGGCGCAGCCCACTAGCGCTTTGATTATCGGTGCACTTTGCCTCGTCGGCAAACATTCATGGATACTACGCGTATCCACCTCATAGCCTCTCGCAGTGGCGCAGCTCTCTAGTGTTTCGCTAGCGCTTAACTATGGGTGCACTTTGCTTCGCCAGCAAACATTCACGGATACTACATGTATCCACCTTAAGGCCACTCGCAGTGGCGCAGCTCACTAGCGCTTCGCTAGCGCTTCGGTTATTGGTGCACTTTGCCTCGCCGCAAACATTCGCGGATACTACGCGTATCCACCCTCTGGCCACTCGCAGCGGCGCAGCCCACTAGTGCTTCACTAGCGCTTTGGTTATTGGTGCACTTTGCCTCGCCAGCAAACATTCATGGATACTACGTATCCACCTTACGGCCACTCGCAGTGGCAAGGTTCAACTCTCGGCCGACTTGCAGTCTCGCAATCCACCATTCCGCCTCGCCTCCACACCGTACATCTGTCGTTTCCACGCTCAAGCACGTCGCTCCGTGCAATCCGATTGGCTGCTTGCCTAACAGTGGTTAACCCTTTACGGACTGTCCTTTGTCTCACCGCTCATCCGCCTCGCTGGTTGCGGCGCCTGGTTGGCTAAAGCCGATATCACAAATGCTTAAGGTCATCCCACTCGACCCTCGTTTTTTGGGGGTTCCTTTGGCATTTCCTGAAAGGGGCGCTATTACTTTGCTGTTCGCCTCACCGTACCCCATCATCGTTTCCTCCCTCATTTGGGGTCAAGAACGGGCCGCCAAATGTAAAACGGTACATAATGACAACTCGACCACAGTAGACATCGTAAACAAAGGTCGTTCCCGCTCCCTCTCGTTCACGCCATTCGTCAGGAAACTAACACTAATTTCCGCAAAACACCAGTTCATGCTCAAAGCTGCACATATTCCTGACCATAAAATGCCATCGCCGATGCCCTTTCTCGTTTCTCCTGGCAGAGATTCAGACGCTTAGCACTGCACTCGGACATGCACCCCACTCCAGTTCCTCTGTTTTCTGTGACCGTCTCCCCCTGACTCCACAACTCGAGCCATCCACCGCTTTATCCCGAGAGGCCATTCTAAACGGGTTCGCTCCATGCCTGCTTTCCTCATCCCTCACAGGACGGAAGCAATTCAAGAAATTCCACTCAGCCCTCCTACTGCCATTCCTGGCCCTCAATGTCGTTTCTACCAGAAGCTTTATTTCGTTCATCCACTCCATACACCACGTTCGACCAGCCTCGATACAAGTCTACCTCAGCGGCATCAACCTCTTCGTCTCACTGGCCTCTAGATATCCGTGCTCGTCAATTTCCCATTCTTGCGTGCAAACACTACTGAAAGGTTTACGTAAACAAGAACCTCCTGCTCTGACCAAACGTTTACCTCTGAGTGCAGACCTCATCTCTCGCTGCGTCCCGACGCTGCGCTTAGGGTACCATTCTCCACCTACGGATTCCACTCTAGAAGCCGTGTTCCTATTGGCCTTCTTAGGTTTCTCGAGATGTTCCGAGTTCACTCCGCTAATTACAATTCTTCTCGTCATGCTAGCCTAAACGACATCTCATTCTACTTATGTTCAAGATAAATAGAGGTAAAACGGATCAGTTCGACATTTCTCAGCCTATTTCATATCTCGCCTAGACTCTGCTCTCAGTCCGTTCAAGCCAATATCAAACTACGTCACTTCAAGGTGTAATTACCACGCTTCTCCCCAAGACCCATTATTTACGACCGACACAGGGCCGTCGCCACTCGCCACAGGTTCCTCTACCATTTCCGTCATGTTCTAATTAGATCCAATATTCCGCCCAAATACTTCTCCAGGCATGCCTCTCGCTTCGGCGCCGCCTACAGCATCCAGGCAAGGAGTTCAGGACCACCTAATTAAAATCCTCAGCCACTGGACATCAAACTCTTACGCCAGCTATATTCGCAATAATATTGACGACGTACGTAGAGCCCATCTCTCACTGGGCTTAGGAGCCTACACGGACTCCGACAAGAGACGCGAGCCCCATTAAACATTAAAGAAGTCATATGCAAATGTATCACATGCAAATGATACTCCCGTTTTCCACCGTGGATGAATGAATAATGCAGCTTTCAGAATGTTGCTGTAGCAGGATCACGTAAATAATTCCAGGATAAAGCTGCTTTCACACCGGACGCGAAACCAATTTTTCGCACAACAGATTACGTTCAAAGTCAATGCAAAGACGCGAATACACGCGTTTCGCTGAGGATTGGCTGAGGATTTTAAACTGTGTTTTTGTTTTCATTGGCTGTTGCCCTAAATCTTATTCAGATATGATAGTGCTATTATCTGATTGGCTATTGTGTAGCCCCTTTCCTTTTTTTGATTGGCTGGCAGGTGGCAAGCTGCCACCAAGAACTCCAGGGGAGACGTGTTTGATTCCTGCCGGTTTCCACAGTTATAGTGGTGCTGCTGCGCATATAGACCTACTGTTGGAAATTATTTTCGTTTTAATCATTTTTTTTGCGTGAGAATTACTATGTGTGGCGTAAGAGTGTGACGTCCGACTGAAATGAGTGACAATCACGCTCATTGCGTGAGACTTGAGAGCCCTGGAAGCAGATTTATTGAATAAATTATGCTGTTTGGGGGATCTAAGTTCGATGCTTCTACTCCATGAAATTTACAAAGGAGCAGCCATTTTGATTTCGTAATCTTGCGCCATCTGCTTCAGTGTGTTCATATTGCAATAGCTGATAATTCGCACACCGGTTTGCATTTTGTTTTTTGGACTTTTCTGAAATTTGTCAAATGATTGTGAAACATTAGGATGGGAGGCTTCACTGATGACTGGTGGAGCTGTGACATGAGGACGGCAGGCAATTCAGCTTAAGATGAAATGGAACCAAGGTGCAGTGATTTAATTTGAACCCTGATGTGACGCGGAGGAATGGGTCTTAGTGGATACTGTAAAAATGCATTTCAAGAGCAATTTATGCCTGAGATGGCATTCCAGGAACACAGATTTTAAATACAGTGGCACTTAATATAACGTGCCAAAGACGCTCTGCTCAGGCGTCAGAAGACTTCGGTGCAGAAGGCACTGTGTTACATATAGTGTGATGGTACTCACTTTGTCATTTGTCAAATCCATAATTTACCAGCCAGCCCTAGGAGTGATTCCTCATGAGCAGGACGAACGAATGAGCTTTAATAATAAATTTCATGATAATGCGAATTAACTTGAGGGAAAAATACTGACCAAACATTGAATGAACATGTATAATTTAATTTTGTGAGAAAAGTGACATCTTTTTCCCCAAAAGGTTTTATAAGCAACCCAAAATCTCAAATTTACCAACAAAAATATGGGGGAAGGGATGGAGGTGGGAGGAGAGGGGAAGCTAGTTTTAATGACCTGATTATTGGCCTCTTTTCCTCTAGCATCTGAGAGCAGAGCGCAGATAGCAGAGTAAAGACTAATCTGCCCACTGAGGTCATTACTCCTACTGACTTTCTCTTCAGTGGGAGAATCCATTGTTCGCTAAGTCATTCACGGGCCACCTGTTGCAACAACATGGATGTCCTGATTGTAGTTATTATGTATGACCATTTCCATGACCTAATATGGCGCCACTGAACAGAGAGAAAGGAGACGCACATGGGGAGGGGAGGGAGGAGGTGGGGGGGTTTATCAGAGTGACTCCCCCACCCTCACCCACACTCTCCTCTAGGAGTCTTCCCCTCTCCCCTTGGCTCTACAGTCCTTCGTGCCGCAAGCTAAAACAGATGGGATCACGCTCAGCCCGTTTAATTAAGCAGACCCCGCTCCCCCCCCCCCCCAAGGGTACGCTCTGCTGATATTTTTAGAATGTGATTCTCTGCTCAGCTTTGCCAACTCACAAGCTCTCAGCTTCACCTGATTCACGTTCAAGGGCTTTATAGGTTTGACAATAGAGAAAAACTTGGGCATCGGCCAGACTCGCAGCTTTCTCTAACGTTGCAAATGATGCAGTTTCGCTTACGTTCTGTTCTTGACCCTACATGCTATGTGCTGGTAAAATGCACATCTTCAGGAACTGTTGTGTATTTAGACATAAACATGGTTTTAACGGTGTTCAAAGGGAAATAAAGTAAAATATTCGGGTTGGGCTGTCCTTTGTGCAATCTTTAATCTGCCTCAACAAACTAACAACTTTTCTTTTTTGTTTTTGAATGTCCACTCTGGGCCTCCAGTGCATTGCCATAGCCGCTTTACAGCACAGGCTTGCATTTCATTCGCAAGACACGGCATTGACACAAAAGCGAATAAAGAACAGTGCACAGTTATCTATTATATCTATTTTCAATATCTATCATGCCCATCATAAACTCTACATTATCATCAGTTACAGACTATCGTCAGCACTGAGAGTAATCATGAGTACAGACACAGCTCAAAAGCTATTTTTGCTGATAGACTGTCTGGTGTAAGTGGCTGCTTGCTGGAACAGAGCGGGATTCAAGCAGGCCAGGTTATTACAGTTTTTATTGTTGAGCAGAATATTGTAGCTTATGCCGTATGTTGTAACCGATAACTCTGATCTGACATTTATTTTCTCTGTGGGGTCCAGCATGATAAGTTACTTATCTTCAGTACGCTTTATTTTAATAAAGAGATTCCACTGAGAACAATTTTCTTTTACATGTGTGCCCCATGCAAGATACAGTGCAATAAAAACAAACATTTGCATTATGTACTAAATACCATGGGAAAAAAAAAAAATAAATAAAAAAGCACGAAAAAGCCAATGATCAATAAATGTAGCAAACCTAGCGTAGAAAGCTAGGGTAAATAAATGGTAAAAATTTGGTTTACAGGAGGACTTACAGGTTTCTTTGCATTGACCTCAAAGAAGGTTATATCACAAAGAGTAGAGGAGACTGGGGTTTGATGAGCCATGGGGATCAGTTAGCCATATCCCTATTTTACCTTTTTTAAGCAGCTCTGACATCTATTGATCACAAATATGAGCTATGGCTAATTGGTCTCCATGGATTGTTGAACCCCAGTCTCCCCTATATCATGGAACGTGGGAATTGCGCGCAGTAAAACTCAGAGGAACTGATATTGGTTCCCACAGTCTAGGTAAAAGAGGGTACTGGGTCTTGCAGAGTCTAATTATCTGGCCAATTTAGTAATCTTGTTTATTTGAATAGGGGCCCAGTGGCCTCTTTCGAGTGGCAGAACTGTAAACTCTGGGTCATGATCTCGCAGTATCTCATCTTGTGCCAAACTGAATGTCCTATTTTCTGCATTTCTTTGAAGATATGTCTGTCCAGCATTGGTGTGCCTGCCTGGGGGCACACGTGGCATAGAGAATGGAGGTGCACAGCATTGGTGATGGCATCATTCCTACAACGCTCAGTTTGTGAGGAGAATTATTTACAACCTCTCCAGGGTCCCTGGGATCTGACCACCCAGCAGTGCCCAGTCCAGGGCTAATTTGCTAATTTTACCATCAGGCGAGTTCATTGTCAGCTGGAAGCCGGACTTGCATCCACACTGAAACACACTGCTGCAGAGTGCTCAACAATTGCGGAACTGAGCCCAAAAACTTCCACTGCTGTGTTCGCTGAATCCCAGAGAATGAAGAGACCTGCACAATGCAGTGTGGATAGAAATGACTCAATACAGTAACGCAGTGTGTGAGATGCTGCTAAAACAAGTCATGTCTGCAAATTGCCTGTTTCACCAAGCAGTTGACGGAATATGTTTGCATGTACTTCACACTGCGCTGTGTTCAAGTGCTAACAACAAGTCCTGTTGCCTGAGAGTAATAATTAACAGGAGAAGCATATGGCTGTCCTGATGGGACATATTGTGGTTTGCCCCAATCTCAGCACAGTGTGGAGTAGATGATCAATATTCTTTTGTAGGCGCAAGGCCACAGGCACAGGGCTACAGGCACAGGGTTAGAGAATTGGAAGGACGAAGATGGGTTGTGATAGGCATGGTAAGTCGTAGGAGCCCTCAGTCATTGAAGTGAGAACTCCTGAACTGAAAATCTTTAGCCGCTGTTTAGTGGATCATTTCACAGAGAGGTCACAGCTACTATAAGCTCGAAGAATGTGTTACCTACAAAGCCCCATGCCCAGTTCCCCTGTTTTATCTAACTAACCCACTGAACCCCTAAACGTATCCACAGGGCAAGCCTATTTTAGGCATGATTTGTGAGTTGTTATTGCATTTGATAGTGCTGAAAAGCTAACAAGGAAAACTCTGACGCTTGCTGCATGGGTCTCTAGGCGTATGTACAATCATGCTTTCTCAGTTTGACTGACAAGCTAAAAACGGTATAGCTATAGCCAACTTGCTGGCTATTTCAACATCACAAAAATGCTGACTGTCACATAAATGGCAATGGAACAGCTTGCCAGGATGGGTGACCATGGCATCTTGTTTTTGAACAGGCTGGATTTTTGTGGCTGGGAAAAAAAAAAAAACAGACAAAATGAAAAACAAAAACAAAAAACAGAACTGGGGCACTGGTCAGCTTTGCTTTTAATGCCAATAAAGTATCTTCTCATTTCTCTGTACACTTGTACTTTTGACAGTTTTGGAGCATCTGTGAATGGTTTTGAATGACCTCTAGAAAATAAAAATTAAATAACTTTAATATTTGAAAACCATATAGCAAAACACCAATAAAGGCTTGCAAATCTGTGGAAGACACTGAGTTCATGAACATTCGGGGACCTCTTTTATTCAGCCACTGTAACTATTTTGTCACAATCAGTTGACACCTTTGATCCAGAAGTCTCTGAATTAAGACATTTTACTGCACAGGAGAAAAAGCAATTTACATCAAATTGATCTTCAGATCTTGCTGCCGGAGTCTATCAAAGGCTAACTTGAGCCTCTGAAAATGCTTTTTAACTGTTGAGGAGAGAATACCAACTTCACCAACTTAAAAAAGTAATGATTGAAAGCTCTGATCCCTAAATATGCATTCCATCAATCATCTAGAAGTTCCTGGGGCATTTCAGAGCCCGAACGGTATCCATTTAAACTCATATATTCAAAATTGGGTACAAGATGCATGTATTTTAGCTTTAAGCTCCTGATGCAGGGGTCAGATCCCAGGGTGTATAGCTCAGCGAGCACACAGTCTAATCATTCAGTCTTGTTTCCTCAATCACATGGTCCGTAATCAGTTGCTGAAGACAGTGCAGGATTTTTTTTTTGCAATGAAAATGTGGACCCAGCAGTAAATTGGGTGTCCACAGTTAATCACCTAATAACCTTTACTTTTACAATTACTGGCTCACCACTCAACCCTTTTTCTCTAGTCATATAATACACAACCACTTACAGTGCAGTGATCAAGCATTGCTATTACCCACTCTGCCAATTATACCTCTTGTGTCACCCTTGATGGAATAAAGAGATTGTGCTACCATTTTGCTGCTTGAGGTAATTGACCTCACCAAATGCAAGTAATTAGGTAACAAAGTAATGCCAGTTCAGTGCAGTTGCTAGAAATTTAATTAATGGGACCTTAAAGCAAAATAAAGGGGAATACCCATGGATCTTAGGATCTGAGGTAACACCTTGCAAAAGAATAGATGGTAAAAAACTGAAAACAGTAATGGAGTATCCCTGGGCCATTGGGGTCAGACATGGGTCCGATGGGGGGATGGCGTTCAATGCTGTTATGGTCCCTGCTGTTGAATATGAGTCTAGACTGATCTCCTTGTCCTTTTTTGAGTCACATTCCTTCACAGGGTTACTGTAAAACATCTGCTCAGACTACCCCTCTGATTCAGATCTCCCAACAAGGCCACCTGAGATGGGATTGCACATATTGTGGCTGATGCTGACATATGGGACAGCTGTGCCTGTTAACTGCAGCTCGCCTTACTGCCGAACAGTTGTGACTATCATTGAGTTTTTTTGTATTCCATTGAGTTGTTTTGTATTCAACATTATTCATGTTTTTCCCAGCTGAATTGGTGAATTGCCAAATGTCTAGATTACTAGGTCCGAGGGTGGATGATTGCAGTATACTTTTTTAGAGAATGAGCATATATATTAAGTACCGTTTATTTTCATCATTCTACTTTAATAGGTAGTGTTTCATCAAAATGCAAGATGTTACACAGGGTCTGATTTGTTTATAATGATTCTTTGGGTTAGTCTGAACCATGTTCCTCTGTTTTGCATTGATACGCTTGGTGAAACACTCCCTATCTCACACAGAGCTACAACAAATCTTTTTCTTGCATTCTACATTGGCCTTATGTTATGTCTCTTTTTCCCTAGAAATGCAGGGTTGTAAGAGCCCACCTCATATTACTGTACACTTACACACACATCCTGCAAAATGGGTAACACTGCAAGCAGGAGATGATATACAAATAGTACTCCATGATACAAAAAAATACATGTCACCACCCTTGTGCCCACTAGTCCCATGCCTTTGACTAACGTCCTGTAGTGCAGTAGGGAGTTCCAGTAGTGAAAATCCCCTTCCCCAAAATCTCAAAAAATCTATCCCTGTGCTTTCTTACCTGGTAGTGTTTGCTTTTAATTGCAATCCTGTGTTTCTTTTCTTACCTTTTTTTTACACTAACAATAACCTTATTTTATTCACTAGCTTGTCTATGTGTTGTCTGTGTAAAAATATCAGCCAAATAACTGTCATATTTTGCAATGTAGTCAACAAAGACAACTCATGAACATAGAGAAAAGAAAACCAAGAAGATCATATAATAACATTGACAGACATACTGTATGCCTCCTCACTGGAGATAACTCAATTACCTACTAACCAAGTAGAAATCCACTCAGTCGCTACGGTAACCTCCCAACAGGAAATAGTAATTCATTGTGGATAAAAGCAATGTTACATGTGTAAATAAAATACCAATTCCAAAACTTAATTATCGCTGCTGCGCAGCAATGGTCGGGACCAAGCAATTTTAGGCAAAATTAGGCAATTCTGAGCAACAAGCAGAGTGTAGGAAGATGAAAAAAAGGTGGCATTCTAATGTGCATTTTACATCAGTTGAGACTTGAACTCACAATTTCTGGCACAAGAGACTATCCTCTATCTCACTGAGCTAATTGGCAAATGGAAAAGTCACATGTAGCTTCACAAATTGACTAAGCCAGTCACCTGTGTGCAAGACAGCTGCTGTTAGCCTGTAAAGGCAGATTTCAAACGGCTGTCAAAAAATTCAGTTATTAAGACAAAAATCCGAAAATACACAAATTGCATCTAGACAGCAAGGAGATGTTGGTAATTTGTTTTTAACAATGATTTATTGGCTCCATAAGTGAAAAACTGATGTTTAAAAATGCCATTTTTGCATTGACTCCAATTGTTCGCATGAGAGCGAAATTCAAAATGCTGTAAAAATTCAGTTTTTGAGATAAAATTCTGATATTTTCCAGACATCATCTACCATGACTCCAAAATTTTGTCCTTTTTTAATGAACATTGAAAATGTATTTAACAAGAATTTGCAAGTATATGTTTACAATACCGTTTACAGTCAAACATTTTGATGCACTGTAGGCTCAATGTTCGATAAATCAAAAATATGTGTGGATGGTTTGTGTGGGACAGTCTGGAGATGCTCTGTAGCAAGTTTGGTGTCAACTGAGCAAAAATTGTGGGAGGAGATGGGTTTAATAAGTTTTACAGTTTTTGAAAAAAAAACAGAGTGATGGACTTCATAATTTGCAATAGCTTTAAATGTACAAAAGTTTCTTCAGTGTTGGGGCTACATTTTGGTGAAAGTTGCAAATCTGTAGCACATATGGTTGATTTGTTGTGAATTTTCAAAATTTTGAACTTTAGAGGCTTGCTGTAGTGCCACCATCAGGATTATAAGTTTGGTGATTTTTCGCGCATGGGAAGTAGGATTTCCTCGGAAGAAGAAGAAGAAGAAGAAAGAGGAACATGCAGGATAACAATAGGGTCCTGGCACCTTAGGCTGCCCGGCCCCTAAATATAAAAATATACATTTACAATACACTGACTGTGTGATGGTATTGAGTCATAAAAATTTGTATCATGTCAAGAAAAAGTATATGAACCCTTTTATGATTTACTCCTACCAGTTAGTATGTCCTATAATGAGAAACTGCTGGTTTAGTCATTAGTGAGGCCTTGTTCCTTCCTATATGTGCAAAAATGGTTGCTGTCAATTCTTACTTCACAAGTAGGATCACAAGGTGATATGAACCGGTGAAAATTATCTTAACATGCAAAAAATTATTAATCTGTCTTTATAGCTGCTAAACACTATTGGGTCATTCCATCTCAACCCATCAAATTTTTTGAACAATTTCTGCTTTACCTCTTCTTATTTTCCTGAAATTTTTATAGTGTAAAGTATGGATAATAATGCAGATATTTAAGAAATTTTAGTCTGATATATCTAAAACCTTCCAAGCTAAAAAATTTTTTTAAAAATGGCATGTCGACCCACTTTCAGCATGTTTTTTTGTGTGTTGAAATTTAAGGCTACGTTTGAACAATTATATCTCAGGAACTATTAAAGATAAAATCCTAAAATTTTCACTGTTATTTCTCTTTTCGCCAATAATTTTAACAACTCTTTTAACTCATCTGGAATCCAACTTCAAAAACACAACCAGCACCTCATGCATTCTTACACTCACAGAACGAATGAAAGATGGAAGCTTGTGTTCGCTATCACTGGCTTTGATGTGGATACCCAAAGGGAGCATTAGAATTGTAGTCCTACCAAGATCAGTTTAACAAATAACTTAAAAATGACAAAATGAATTTTTTTTTTTTTTTTAATTTTAAACCAGAATAGCAGTCACATATGTGATACAGGTGCTTTCTAATCACAGAAATACTCATCCATTTTTGTTTTTTTCCTTTTTCCCCAGTCATCCTGCAGCTATTTTCAGAAATGTTTCCATGTCTCATCACAATCAGACTCCTGAAGAGTTGCTAAGCTGCAGGAGAGATATCCGGACGCAGTGTACAATTATGTCCCTGAGATGGAAATCAGGTGTTTTATGAACCTAAACTGGAAGTGAAATAATGAATTCAAATTGAAAACTGCAATCATCACCTGCCAGCGCCCACTCTACTGAGGTATTTGAAAAGCATTGAGCATTATATGAACTATTTTCCGAGATCCTGTAACTTTGAGAGATAATTTCAAATAATAATTCAGCTCGGTTGACAACTTCACCCTAGACACGTGGAATATGTTTGATCTCAGCCCAACTTGGCAGTTTCATCGTCGACGTTAAACTACTTTGCACCAACATACTGTGGGACATGCGAGAGGGTGCCTTGATAAAAACAGTGGGCTCTGTGCTAATATGGTGACTAATAATGTGTTTTTTAAATGCAGTCCAAACCACCTTTTGACTGTAATGCTGATGCACTGTGCTATTTTAAAGCTGTCTCCAATATCAAATTACACTTCAAACATACTGAGCTGAAGATTGGAGCATGCACAAATAATATAATTATGGAGCCCTATGCCCGAGAATCAAACCTAGACCAATAATCCAGACAGGCACATTTGTTATTGTTAAAATAAAAATTGCTTAATCCCAGTGAGCTTCAATAAGGCCAAATAAAAAAGAAATTAGTTGGTTCACATTTCAATTTTTAGGAACAGCGGGAGGTTTTTAAATTTTTTTAATTTTATTAAGATAAGGGTTGGAGATCCAAGTAGTGCAATAAAGCCAATCAAAAGTACAATTATTAACATGGCATTTTTGTATGTTTTTTTTTCATGATTTAGCTGGCAGCGATGTTAACCAACTAATGTTTTACGTATGGCCTAACTTGTTTTTGCATATTCAATAGCCCTGTGGGTTGTCTTCAATGAATAAAAGCAC
Organism: Gymnothorax javanicus; assembly: GCA_029692085.1. Taxonomy (NCBI): domain Eukaryota; kingdom Metazoa; phylum Chordata; class Actinopteri; order Anguilliformes; family Muraenidae; genus Gymnothorax; species Gymnothorax javanicus. The sequence continues at coordinate 12,311,306 of CM056206.1, read as the reverse complement.
ATCGGCCCCCTAAACTTTCATTCAACTTGTTGGCCCGCCTTAGTTTGAAAATGCAGTTCTAATTCAAAGTTGAAAGATAGCCGCACTATATTTTCCACCGTGTTGATGGAGTGGCAGGTGGAATATTTTCCATTGAGGCACTAAATGTAGCTTGAATTTCAGGCCAAATATAATGTTAGCAGGGTGTCAGTCTCCAGGGTAATGCTATTATGACACTGTCAATCGACCATGAGGAAATTTTGAAGGCGATCCTGCTCTTGGCTGTTCTGATGAACATTGTCCTCCTCTTGCATTGCATATAGACTTAAAGATCCATGGGCAGATTTCTTATAAATGACAGGCACACACAGTCACACACATAAACACGCGCACATACGTGCATGTCCATCTGCCCACACACACACACACACACACACATATACATTCACACACACACACTCACACATGCACAATTGCGCTGTATATATTTGTGAGCTGAAGATAAAGGGGCAGATCGACAGAATCCAGGTCACCAAAGTTTTACGCTCCAAAGTCCTCGATAAACCCGTTTAGAATAGAAGAGTGCTAAAAAGTGGGAAAACTAAAACATACAAAACCTCAGTTCTGCCCTGATTCAATCACACTCATTACTAAGCCATTCAGGTCAGGTGGCTGTTAGCTTCCTGGGCCGGCAGAGGAAGCCTGAATACAGGCCATTCGTCTTTTCGATTCATTTGTTTCCTGTTCAAATATAACTGACCTACTGTCTTCCACAGGTGCAAGTGCCCCAGATTCCTCCTCTGGGAAAAGGTTTATCTTCAATTGTGGTTGTGTTCATATCTACACAAGTGCACATTTTTTAATTTACAAAATAAAAATAAAGAATTCTCTTTGTTGGATTAGAGTTCAAGAATGTTTCAAATTTGCGACAGCTGGAAATAAAGACTGCTCGCTGCTCTGCGGTCAGTTGGGCTCCGTACACCGGTAAACAACTCTCATGGTAAATGTACCATCTGGCTTTACCTCCCTTGAGCAAAATTGGTGCGCGACTCAAAATGTACACGATATAGAGCACTATATAATGTACAGTAACAGCCATTTTGTAGTGCTGTTCGAATTGAAAACTACTACTTAACTACACTATATAATGTTCTGCAGAATTGTCACGAGGCACTCAAAACGTAACATCTCTTGTGGTAAATGTACACTCACAGGCTTACTATATAGAGCACTATGTACAGTGCCTGACAAAAGTCTTGTCACTTATCCAAGTTGTAGGAACAACAAATAATAACCTGACTTGTAGTTGATCAATTGGAATCAAAAAGGGCTTATATGAAAGGCAAAGCCCTCTAGATTATGCGAAATGTACCAAAATAGAGTTTTGTGTCATTGATTGAGTTTTATAATTTAATTTGTACAGAAAGGTCAGATTTTGCTTGGACAAGTCTTGTCGCATTGAAAAAAAATGTGGAAATTATACATACACTTTATTTTGAATACACAAATATGCCACCATAATATCAAAACATAAAGCCATGGTGCCTTGGAAAAAAGAATTAATATTGCATATGACTCCCATGAGCTTGGAGGACTGCATCCATACGTCTTGGCAATGACTGAGATAACTTGATGATGAAATCATCTGGAATGGCATAGAAAGCAGTCTTGCAGGACTCCCAGAGTTCATCAAGATTCTATGGTTTCATCTTCCAAGCCTCCTCCTTCATCTTACCCCTGAAATGCTCAATAATGTTCATGTCAGGTGACTGGGTTGGCAATCCTGGAGTACCTTCACCTTCTTTCGCTTTCAGGAACTGTGACATGGAGGCAGAAGAATGAGTAGGAGCAGCAGTATAAGCAGGGCAGCAAGAACTTCTTGATATTTCAGGCTGTTGATGTTGCCATCCACTCTGCAGATCTTTCTCACACCCCCATGCTGGATGTAACAACAAACCATGATTTTTCCTCCACCAAACATGATTGTTTTCTGGGAGAATCTTGGGTCCATGAGGGTTCCAACAGGTCTTGTACGGCGACTGGCATGCAGTTCAATGGATGATTCACCAGAAAAATAAACTTTCAGCCACTTTTCCAGTATCAATCCTTTCTGCGAGCTGTGGGCCTTGGCAAATGCAATGCAGGTGTTTTGTTTTCTGTTTAATGCAGACTTCTGTGTACTAATTTGGCTATGAAAACCACTTTGAGAGAGAATTTGACAAACTCTTCTTGTAGATACCGGGATTTTTGGTGACATTTCCTCATGTAGCTTAGCTGTAGTTGAAGAGGGGCTAGCCTTGTACAGTTGAAGCAACAAACGGTCCTTTCAAACAGTTGTCATACCGGGTCTGTCTGACCTGGCGCTTGCCATGAACGTCACCAGTTTCTTCAAATCTTTTTCTCATCCCTCCACTTGACATTTGGATACATTAAAGATGTCTGCCACCTCAGCAGCAGACTCAGTCTTCAGGCTCTTGATGATCAGCACTTTGGTCTGTGGTTGAATCTTTGGTATGTTGTCAGAGGTCTAGTTGCACCTCATATGAAAGTCTGGTGTGCTGGGGTTATTTCTATACACATCTGGGAATGTGTTAATTACAGTATTCGTCATAGGTTAAACTCTAATCTGCGATTTGTTGCATGATCTGACGAGACGACAAGACTTTTGTCCTAGCAAAAACAGATGTTATGGGCTTAGCCAAGCTGTGAACATCAGAACACTTTTTGATAGTTTCATTTTGCACCAAATTATTAATGTGAAGGCCCTTGACATTAAAATGGACCATTTATTGTAACAATTGATTGGTTAGAAATAAAGTTATATGCTATTTTTAGTTACTATGTCCTTATGCGACAAGACTTTTGTCTGGCACTGTAGAGTATCAGCCATTTCGTACTGCTATTCAAAATCTAAACTGTTGATTTATGACAATGTACTTTATAGTGCACAACAAAATTGTCAGAGGGCACACCAAAATGTACCGTGCAGAGCTGCTCCCTTGATATAAACCATCATGCATTGTGGCACGGCTCACGTGTTTATGCAATTATAATAAAAAATATCTGGGGCATAATATACAGCACCCAAAAAGTGATCGAGATGTATAGATAGCTGTCCGCCCCTGTCCCCTAGTGCACATTCTGTGCAGCAAACACTATACAGGGAGTGACCAAGTGACTGAGTGAGTGAGTGAGTGAGTATGTGAGTTAGTGAGCGAGTGAGTTAGCGAGAGAGCGAGTGAATGAGTGAGTATGTGAGTTAGTGAGCGAGTGAGTGAGTTAGTGAGAGTGTGAGCGAGTGATTGACAAAGACAGAGTGAGTCGGTGAGAGTGAGTGAGCGAGTTAGTGAGTTAGAGAGTGAACGAGAGAAAGAGCAAGTGAATGAGTGAGTGAGTGAGCAAGTGAGTGATGTGTGAGAGAGTGAGTGGACAAGTGCAAATTCCATACACAGCCTAGGGCTCCTATTCAATTCGATAAGTTATTTTGAAAGTGGTCCAATTCATTAGATATGCTGGACAATGTCATTGATTGGGCAGCATGATATAACAGATGGAAGAAATGGCCATCTCTACCATTGTCCTGATTTCACATTATTTCGGAACAACCTTTTCATTTATTGTCCGGCCTGGGTATTTCCCTCTGATGAGCCTGCTGTCTACTCCGGTGCTACAGGCTCAGTGGCTCTGTAAAGTGGGGATGCAGTGGGCTGTGTTGGTGTCCAGGGATCTGACGGTGTCTTTGTGAGTTCAGGACAACCTGAGGTTTCCATTACGGGAGCCTTTCAAACAGGATAGAGGGTCCATTCACCCCCGAAGGGCTTGGAATGGCAAGAGCTGCTGCTACCGCCAATGATGCAATGGGAAACACTGCAACCAAAGAAACCCAAAGTGTCACTCTGGAGCAGGCCACAGTCTCATACTCAGCATGGCATTTTAGTCTGGTCCAGAGTGTGAGACTTTGGTCTGTTCCAGAGTATGAGTATTTGGCTTGTTCCAGATTGAGACCTTGACTTGTCCTAGAGTATGAGTTTTTTGCTTGTTCCAGAGTATGAGATTTTGGCCTACTCTTGAGTATGAGAATTTGGGAGGTTCCAGAGTGCAAGACTCTGGCCTGCAGAAAAATCCTTTCCTCTGTACTCACTCCCTGCAGTATATGCTCTTCCTCTGTGCACGCTCCCTGCAGTACATGCTCTTCCTCTGTACACACTCCCTGCAGTATATACTCTTCCTTTGTGCACACTCCTTGCAGTATATACTCTTCCTCTGTACACTCCCTGCAGTATATACTCTTGATCTGTGTGCACTCCCTGCAGTATATGCTTTTCATCTGTGCACACTCCCTGCAGTATATACTCTTCCTCTGTGCATACTCCCTGCAGTATATACTCTTCCTCTGTGCACACTCCCTGCAGTATATACTCTTCCTCTGTGCACACTCCCTGCAGTATATACTCTTCATCTGTGCGCACTCCCTGCAGTATATACTCTTCCTCTGTGCACACTCCCTGCAGTATATACTCTTCCTCTGTGCACACTCCCTGCAGTATATACTCTTCCTCTGTGCACATTCCCTGCAGTATATACTCTTCCTCTGTGCACACTCCCTGCAGTATATACTCTTCCTTTGTGCACACTCCCTGCAGTATATACTCTTCCTCTGTGCACACTCCCTGCAGTATATGCTCTTCCTCTGTGCTCACTCCCTGCAGTATATGCTCTTCCTCTGTGCACACTCCCTGCAGTATATACTCTTCCTCCGTGCACACTCCCTGCAGTATATGCTCTTCCTCTGTGCTCACTCCCTGCAGTATATGCTCTTCCTCTGTGCACACTCCCTGCAGTATATACTCTTGCTCAGTGCACACTCCTTGCAGTATAGCTCTTCCTCTGTACACACTCCCTGCAGTATATACTCTTCCTTTGTGCACACTCCCTGCAGTATATACTCTTCCTTTGTGCACACTCCCTGCAGTATATACTCTTCCTCTGTGCACACTCCCTGCAGTATATACTCTTGCTCAGTGCACACTCCTTGCAGTATAGCTCTTCCTCTGTACACACTCCCTGCAGTATATACTCTTCCTTTGTGCACACTCCCTGCAGTATATACTCTTGCTCAGTGCACACTCCTTGCAGTATAGCTCTTCCTCTGTACACACTCCCTGCAGTATATACTCTTCCTTTGTGCACACTCCCTGCAGTATATACTCTTCCTTTGTGCACACTCCCTGCAGTATATACTCTTCCTCTGTGCACACTCCCTGCAGTATATGCTCTTCCTCTGTGCACACTCCCTGCAGTATATACTCTTGCTCAGTGCACACTCCTTGCAGTATAGCTCTTCCTCTGTACACACTCCCTGCAGTATATACTCTTCCTTTGTGCACACTCCCTGCAGTATATACTCTTCCTTTGTGCACACTCCCTGCAGTATATACTCTTCCTCTGTGCACACTCCCTGCAGTATATGCTCTTCCTCTGTGCACACTCCCTGCAGTATATACTCTTCCTCTGTGCACACTCCCCTCAGTATATGCTCTTCCTCTGTGCACACTCCCTGCAGTATATACTCTTCCTCTGTGTACACTCCCTGCAGTATATACTCTTCCTCTGTGCTCACTCCCTGCAGTATATACTCTTGCTCTGTGCACACTCCCTGCAGTATATGCTCTTCCTCTATGCACACTCCCTGCAGTATATGCTCTTCCTCTATGCACACTCCCTGCAGTATATACTCTTCCTTTGTGCACACTTCCTGCGGTATATACTCTTCCTCTGTGCACACTCCCTGCAGTATATGCTTTTCCTCTATGCACACTCCCTGCAGTATATACTCTTGCTCTGTGCACACTCCTTGCAGTATATACTCTTCTTTTGTGCACACTCCCTGCAGTATATACTCTTCCTCTGTGCACACTCCCTGCAGTATATACTCTTCCTCTGTGCACACTCCCTGCAGTATATGCTCTTCCTCTGTGCACACTCCCTGCAGTATATACTCTTCCTTTGTGCACACTTCCTGCGGTATATACTCTTCCTGTGTACACACTCCCTGCAGTATATGCTCTTCCTCTATGCACACTCCCTGCAGTATATACTCTTGCTCTGTGCACACTCCTTGCAGTATATGCTCTTCTTCTGTGCACATTGCCACTGTCTCTGGCACACCTGTTCTCCCTGGGGCTCAGCTCCTGGTAGTCAATGTCATTTTGAAAATTCAAATGTCAGAGAGATGTTTTAACTCTTGGCTGGAAGCTATAATGGGATGAATCGGAATGTTTGTATCCACCACCCCTTATTACATATCACCAGCATTATCTTCCGGCGATGATAGACCCAGCTCGAAACTGACCCGTAGCACTGTCGTACCTCTCAGTGCTTCCCGGAGTGGGGAGGCTATCTAGACGGTTCTTTCATGAAAGCCAATCCTGTCCCCACCTCAGGACCCAGTGGGAGACTCCATGTTGATAGCAGTGATGAGGACATGCTTATGTAACCATGCTTGTGCATTCTGAGAAAATGAGGGACTGACTAAATCACATGCTGCTTGGCACAATTTGAAAATACAGATGAAGTGTCAATGTGAATTTCTATTGCTGCTATTGTCAACTTAGTCATCCATAGTCACTGAGGCAACATTGATAGTTATTCATACAGTATGTTTAGCTCTCTCTTTCAGACAATTCAAACCAAAGAACAGAGAGGAGAGAGGGAAAAGTTTACTCACTAATTGACCGACAGTAGCATACTGCAGTACCGTGCGAATAATAATGACACTAATCCACAGGGAGTTAATTAAATGCAAGTTAATTTTGGTGCTTTAATAGCTACTGCTTGCTTATGATAAAAAAAAAAAAAATACACGGGGGTTCAAATTTAAGGACACATGATGAATAAGTCTATGCTAAAGTGAACTTGATTTTGCCTGTGCACTGTTTATCAGTAGTTCGGGTGGTAGAGAAGTGTAAAATATTCTGGAACAGGAGCTTGTGGATCCCTTAATGATTTAATTATAAATGGATGAATCTCTGTGAAACTGAGTTAAATGATAGTAGAGACATTCTGCGGACAACAAGAATTTCCCTGGTTTTGTCTTTCTTTGAGGTCTGAGGAACACTGGATCAAATGCTGAGGCAAAGATCAAGAAATGAGTAAATTCACTGACCCAACTGACCCAAGTGCTGATAGATCTACTCTGTATGGAGGAGAAGTGGGGAAAGGGAAAAACCATTGAACGGTTTATGGTTCCTTCACAGAGCAACAAAATGCCAGTAACCGGTACCATCCGTTGAAAGCCCACCACCCTGACCTCCCCTCCCACCTAAATCCCAAATGTATCTGTCAGCAATATGAATAACCTTTTGGGCCTGTCCACGGGACCACTGAGGAATGAGGTGCTGTCACATTAATGGGCTGTTTGTAAGTATTGTGTGTATCACTGTAATTTAGCAGGGCCCACATATGGTACCCTGTGGGACACCCAGGAGGCACACTCTCCAGCTTCCCAATTTGGCAACGCATACTGCACTATTTCTTCATTCACTTGACTTGGTTCTGTTTACAATGCCATGAAGAAGTATTTTCTCCAGACTTCTCATATTTTTACATATTTGTCAATTATTTGTTTCAGATCTTCATATAAAATCTAATATCAAAGGCTCAAGTAAAGAAAAATAGTTTTTTTTCATTCAAAAACCATAATTAGTCTGTCCTTTTGTTTTCCTTTTCCTAAATTAATCTCTCTGTTAAGGTTAGGGATGATTTAATGCAACATATACAAAGATACAAGAAATGTACGCAGATTTTGGACATAGATTATTTCTTTATTTTGCTTTGTACTCCCCATGTGGTTGTATGGTAAATTTTCATTCAATTATATTTTTTGTGTCTTGGTTTTATGACACTGAAAACGGTGAAATGTAAGCTTAGCTGTATCACTGGCTTCATGCAACTAACTAAAATAAAGGGAGTTCCCGATAACGTAGATTAATGAACAGGACCACTCCCAATGCACCTTTCTATTCGTCCTCACGCCTATATTTACCTCCCACATTCCCACAATCCCCGCTCATCTCGTTTCTATGTCGTTCACTCGCTAACCAGACAGCCAGTGCACAGTAGGAGTTCACTTACCCAAAGCACGAAATCCAAAATCCTACCAAGTCCCTCGGGCGTAGAATAATTCCAAGGCTCCGATGCTCCAGAGGAATCTTCTCAATCCGTTCCTGCAACTCTGTTTCTCCTACCTCCACCACAAAGCATCACCCGCTCACCCCAACCGGGGTGCCCATATACCGGACCACGCTCCCCCACGATCACCACCAAAGCAGACCAGAAGCGAGAGCCCGAGGCTCCCCAGAAAGGCTTACCACGGTCCGCACTTCAAGCTCATCTGAGGCTCCACGTCAGACCGTCGCCAGACTCCATCGGGCACTCAAGCAGAAGAAAATCCCCCTCCACCGCTCCGACAACAAGGCCAGACTATTAAAAAATTATACACTGACTCTTTCAGCAATGTAGCTGATCCTCCCCATGTGCAGACCAGACGTGTACAGACCACGCAGCACTTCCGGGTCCAGCGCTCAACGTCCCCAGCACTAACGTCATCACACTCGGTGACGTCCTCCCCGCTCCAGATTCGGCAGAAGTCACTCCTTCCGCAAACCAGCCAGTCCCCCCCCGTGCCTGCTCCCTCTGTTTACGACCTCTTCGGTCTCTTTTCATCCCCTATTTCGTCCCTGTGTTCGCAGGCTGCACCTTTGCCCCGGGCAAATGCGTCCCGTTGCCCCCCCTCCCTCCCTCACTTCTGCTGGACGAAACCCGGCTTCTACACTCCTGCTGCCCACAACCGAATTCTCCAAGGCTCCAGCAGTTCTGGTGTTAACCCATCTACACCCAAAGAAGCACCCGCTATTGCCTCATCCGCTCGTGTCTTCCCTCCCGCACTATCTTTCCCCGCCCCCCTCCCCTTACCTGTTTCCCATGTCACTAATTCTATGCTTCCTCCTACAGGTCCGCCCCTCCCATCAACTACTTCGGCTCCTCGCAGTTTTCCCCTCACGACAGTTACAGCACACACTAGCCACCGCCTTACCTCCCATACGCCCCTCGTAGCCTATTCCAAACCCTTTGCCATTATCCCCCACACTTAGACAACAGATTTTATCGGGCATGCACGTCGACCTGGCCCAGCTCATTCAACCATCCTATTTCCGTATTCATATTTTAGTCATGAGAAAAAAAAAAAAAAAAATCCAAACAGTCATTAACCCCGCACAGCTCAAACAACCGACCCCCGCTCGTTGCGGAAAGTGTATGTGAACCGAATTCATCACTCCCCAAAAACTCAGCCGACACAATCCACCAGCCCTTGCCTCATTGGAGGCAAGAACAGGACGATTACCTATCGTTAATTTTTGTTCTCACTGTTCGCTTTGGCAGTGCAAGTATTTACCATACTACGTACATTTTGCCTCAGTTTCCGCATTCATGTTTTCATAGTATATAATTATTAAAAAAAAAAAAATTGAAAAAAAAAAATCCTAGCCGTCATCAACCCTGCACAGTTCAGGCACCCGAACCCCGCTCGTTCCGGGGAGCCCACGCGAACCGAGTTCGCCATTCGCCGTCCCACTCTACCGAGTCACAATCCCCCAGTCCTTTCCTCATCGCAAGCAAGAACTGGACGATTACTTTACACTCGTTCTCGATCTTGCTTTATGCTTCGGCTGTACGGTAAGCGATTGCCTGTTGGCTATGTTGATATAATTGATGTGACTCCGCAAGGATGACAGTCTGCAAATCCGAGACTCTAGCTGACTTCGCATCAATTATATTCGCCATCACTCAGCTGTGCATCAATACCATTTAGCTGCCACTTCATTCAGACTGTAGAACGGATTCTCATGGCTTATTGCTCTATGAGCCTCGCAAACTTATTTACGCGAATCTGCGTTGTTTTCACGAACTACACGAGCACAGAAATTACAAAGACTTATTGATATTTTCTTAGTCACCGATGTGCGGAAGAAAATGCCATATAATTTCGTAGCGCAATGTATAACAAGGCTTCAAAAAATAAATAAATAAAAATAAATTAGACTTTCGTCGGTTCTACCAATTAATACGAGAAACTCTTGCTATATACGAATGTCGTGTTCTTCGCAAATAAAATGCCACACATTTATGGTGCTGTTGAATGATTGCAATGTTTATTCCAGAATTGTAAAATCATTACAAATGCTAATGTTCTGTGCCTCGCCGGAAAACATTCACGGATACTACGCATGTCCACTTCACGGCCACTCGCAAACACTCACGGATACTGCACGTGTATCCACCTTACAGCCACTAGCAGTGGCGCAGTTCGCTAGCGCTTTGTTTATTGGTGCTCTTTGCCTCACCGGCAAACATTAACGGACACTAGGTGCATCCACCTCGCGGCCACTCCCATTGGCGCAGCCCACTAGCGCTTCGATAGCGCTTCAGTTATTGGTGCACTTTGCCTCATCGGCAAACTTCCATGGATACTGCACGCATATCCACCTTACAGCCACTAGCAGTTGGCGCAGCCCACTAGTGCTTCGCTAGCGCTTTGGTTATTGGTGCACTTTGCCTCGCCGGCAAACATTCATGGATACTGCGTGTATCCTCCTCACGGCCACTCGCAGTGGCGCAGCTCATTAGCACTTTGCTAGCGCTTTGGTTGTTGGTGCACTTCGCCTTGCTGGCAAACATTCATGAAAACTACGCGTCTCCACCTCACGGCCACCCGCAGCGTCAAGGTTCACGCTCTCGGCTGACTTTCAGTCCCGTAATCCATCATTCCGCCTCGCCTGCACATCGTTCATCTGCCGTCTCCATGCTCAAGCACGTCGCTCCATGCAATTCAACTGGCCGCACGCCCAACAGTGGTTAACCCTTTACTGACTGTCCTCCGTCTCACCACTTTCATCCGCCGGTCGCGGCGCCTGGTTGGCTAAAGCCGAAATCGCAAATACTTAGGGCCGTCCCACTCGACCCACGCTTTTTTTTGGGGGGGTTCCTTTGGCGTTTCTGGGAAGGAGCGCTATTACCTCGCTGTTCGCCTCATCGAATCCCATCCTCGCTTCCTCCCTCATTCGGGGGCCGCCAAATGTATAACCGTACATTATGGCAACCGACCACAGTAGACACCGTAAAAAAAGGCCGTTCCCGCTCCCTCTCGTTCATGCTGTTCCTCAGGAAACTGACCCTAATTTCCGCAAACACCAGTCCATGCTCAAAGCCACACATATTCCCGACCGTAAAATGCCATTGCTGACGCCCCTCCTTGCTTCTCCTGGCAGAGAATCAGACGCTTAGCACTGCACTTGGACATTCACCCCACTCTGGTTCCTCTGTTTTCCGCGACCATCCACCCCTGACACCACAACCCGAGCCATTCGCTGCTTTATCTCGAGATGCCATTCTAAACGCGTTTGCTTAACGCTTACTTTCCCTATACCTCCCAAGACGGAAGCAATTCAACAAATTCCATTCAGCCCTCTGACTGGTTCTCCCGGCACTCGACGTCGTTTCCCTTATGAGCTTCATTTCGTACATTCACTCCATACACTATGTTCGACCAGCCCCAATACAAGTCTTCCTAGGCGGCATCAACTACTTCGTCAAATTAGCCACTGGTTATCCGTGCTCGTCTATTGCCCACTCTAACGTGTAAACACTGCTGAAAGGTGTATGTAAACAAGAACCTCCCGCTCTGACCAAACGTGTACCCCTAACGGCAGACCTCCTCTCTCACTGCATCCAGACGCTGCGTTCAGGATACCATTCTCCTTCCACGGATTCCACTCTAGACGCAGTGTTTCTATTGGCCTTTTTTGGTTTTTTGAGATGTGCCGAGTCCACTCCGCTCTCCACTAATTATTATCCTTCTCGTCACGCCAGCCTGAACGACGATTTCATTCTACTCCACCGACTGCCTCATGTTCAAGATAAAGAGTAGTAAACAGATCAGTTCAGCATTTCTCAGCCCATATTCCTATTTCGCCTAGACTTTGCCCTCAGTCCGTTCGAGCCAATATCAAGCTATGTCACCTAAAGATACAATAACTACGCTTCTCCCCCAGACCCGTTATTCACGATCAACTCCGGGGCCGTAGCCACTCGCCACTGGCTCCTCTACCATTTCCGTCAAGTTTTAATTAGATCCAACATTCCACCCAAATACTCCTCTGGGCATTCTTTCAGCATCGGTGCCGCCACCACAGCATCCAAGCGAGGAGTGCCGGACCACCTGATTAAAATCCTCAGCCGCTGGACATCGAACTCGTATGCAAGCTATATTCGCAATAATGTTGACGGCGTACGTGGAGCCCACCTCTCGTTGATACATTAACACTTTTTGGGGCTTGGGAGCCACACGGACTCCAACAAGAGATGCGAGCCCCACCCTGAGTCTCGCCACCTGGTGGGGGCCCCAACGTCCGCATAATCACATACCAAGTCTAACACCTCACCCCGATCTCCTATCCGCCCGATCTCCCATCCGCAATCCCAACCAATACTCTCCTCTACTTTGGGAGTGGTCCAGAATTCATTAAAGGGAGTTCCCGATAATGTAGGTTAATGAACAGGGCCACCCCCCAATGCACCTTCCTATTCGTCCTCACGCCTATATATACCTCCCATATTCCCACAATCCCGGCTCGTCTCGTTCCTACGTCCCTCCCACCCTTCCCCTCTCCAAGAAGGAAGCAAGAAACAGTCATCACCTGGGACCCCGGGGGGCTTAGGAGCCACACGGACTCTGACAAGAGATGCGAGCCCCACCCTGAGTCTCGCCACCTGGGGGGCGGCCAAAGTCCGCGCAATCACAGACTAAGTCTAACACCACACCCGCCCCAATCTCCTGTCCGCAATCCCACCCAATACTCTCCTCTACTTTGGGAGTGGTCCAGAATTCATTAACATACAGTTAATTTAGTTAATCAAATTGGTCCAAAATCTTGGAAAATAAATTATTACTCAAAACAATTGAGTGAAACCAGGTGTAATTACATCTTTAGAGTAAATCTAATTGGGTTTTTTTGGGGGGTGCATGTAACGCTCAGGGAACCATAATATTTGGGGCAAATCTCTTTCCAGGTTTTTCTGATTAGTTATAGGTGGGTGCTTTTGCTTCCTGAATGCATGTATAAGCACAGGGTAATGGCCAATCGGTTGTGGTTTATGCAAATTGAATGGGTGACACCAAGGCATTCAAAATGTATAAATTACAGACTTAAAGTCATTATCCTGCTTATAGAATAACTTACCAACAATATGGTGTTTACAATCGCAACAAAAGTTTCAAAATAGGCAGTACTTCAATGATAAGATTATTTAGTATTTTAGCAAATGTCCTCAAACCTACGTATAGTACAACCCCAATTCCGAAATAGTTGGGACGAAGTATAAATTGTGAATAAAATCAAAATGCAATGACTTTCAGATCACATGAGCCAATATGTTATTTACAATAAAACATAGATAACATTTCAAATGTTGAAACTGAGACATTTTACTTTTTTATCCGCAAAATGAGCTTACTTCAAATTTTCTGGCTGCAATAGGTCGTAAAAAAGTTGGGACACAGGCAAAAAAAGGCTGAATAAGCAATTAATATATAAGAGAATTAGCTGAAAGAACATTCAGCAAGTAATTAAGTTAACCCCTTTCTGCAGATGTAGACGCCTGCGTCTATGGAACTGCATATTTAAGCACGCAGTTACTGTACTCGATGACTAGATAGCACCCCCAGATCAGTTATTGAATATTCACAAGCAAGCAGAGTTCGAACCAAGGATATTTTATATTTCACTGGATATACGATTGGAAAATGGCCGCCCATTCATTTCAATGGCAATTGCTCAATGGCGCATCACGCCGACATGGGGGCCTTATTTCCGGAGCCACGCAGACATGTGCTGTGTGACTTTTGCTCACACATGCGTAGTGTGGGGCTCATGAACGCGCTGGTATCCGAGGTGTCCATGACAACGGCCCGCGCTCGTGGAACTCCTACCCAGGGTGCGTGTTCACGATCACTTTTCACCGGAAATGGAATTCTTACCGCTGCAGAGTGCAGAGTGCAGAACCTTGCATAGGAAACCCCTTATGTAACTATGAGCGGATCGGAAAAACATAGCCGTCGGTAAAGGCTTAATCACAGTTTGAAATACAATTTTAAAACCCAAATGCAATATTAAATGTTTAAAATGATTTTTATTTAACAGGGAAGTAATACTTTTGATTTCAACGAAAAAATGTCGGCAAAATTGTTGACTTGCGGCTGTTTAACATGACATTGCTCAGGCTCGTGTCTTCTTTAGTTCAACGAATAACTACATTTATAGAGTCAGACGATTCTTGCTTGTCTGCGTGCGAACTCCATCATCATCTCCGGATTCAAGACGATAAATCGAACCCACAACTCACTGCACGTGCCTTATAAACCGATATGTTTTAAAGTCAATTCTGGCAAGCTAATTTACTTTTAGCAAACGTAACTTAGCTTCGCGCTAGACACATAACCATTCCGTGGAGTATAGTAAAATGTGGGTCTACCCTGAAATATTACGCACATTGTATTGCGTTATTTTTACCTTTGTTTTAACGCTCCTTTTTCTGTCCTTCCCCTTTTATCTCATAATCGCCATCTCTGTTCTAAAATGTACATCTAATCGATCTTCGTCTCATGCTCAACTGTTGCATTCTTATAGGACTCGTATTATCTTTGTTCAGAAGAAAATCACACTGTCGAATCTACCTGCAGCACTGCCGTTGATCTTTCGATGCTCTTCACAAACAGATATTTGGATTTCATATACACTGACGTTTCCACCTACCCAAAACTTCGATATAATAAAGGCTGTACCACAAATAATGTGTATATCTGTTCAGTGCTTTTCATGGAAGTTCGGAACAAATTGTTATCATTTTGGATCTCATCTGTCAAGTTACTGAAAAGTTTCTTCATCAAGTATGTAAGTAATGTATGTAACTGTAACTAATTATATCCCCAAAATACGAATTTCAGGGATATCATGGTTTCGCCCCACCCGCCGCCGCTGCATCTGCAGATGTTAGCCATTAGTGCGATAACTCACATAATACTTTACATTGGCTTCTCATTTTTAGCATATGGGTAGATATGGTAGAGAGGATGAACTGATTAGATTTTGGGCAAGTATGCATCCCTAGGTTTGCCACCAGGTGGCGCGATACATATTGAAAAAATCAGTTTTTTAACCATATCTCTGGAACAATTACTTACACAGACCTCAAATTTGCCTCATATTGTATGCCTATTCAAGGGGAATCTAATAAAGGGGGCTTCAAGGATTGGGGAATTTCGAGATATACCCCTAGATGTTAATGGTTAATAAATGGTTTGCTAAGCAGTGTTCGAACTGAATTTATGTAGTGCTATAAATGGACATTAACTTAGATGCTACTCAGCTGACACATTATGCATAACGCATCAATACAGTAATGTGAATTGGTGCTATTCAAACTAATGGAAATATACAACTCAGTTTATGGATATATCCATATAATTTTAATATTAAAAAAGTAAGGTGGGTGTTGGCTGCGTACATGGTTCTAGGATGTCACAACAGCGGCCTTAGCTTACTGTACATTTTGCCGCGCTGCATAATGAAGTGTGGCAATAGAGTTGCTACATATTACGGCCATTCATCAATTAAAATAAAATGGCTAAAATATAGCCGACTGAGCAACAAAAGAAAGGCAAGTTAGCTAGTTAGTTAATGTAGTTATGGTTAATCAGTCAAAGCGACTGCAAAACAAAGAAAAGTTTGATGAAAAGAGTGTAGATGTGCACACGCTAGTAATAAATTTGATTTTCTATGATAATTACGAGCAAACTTGTTTTCTGGTCTGCCTTTAATTAACTTGCGTTTCTTTTGTTGCTCAGTATATTTGCACCGTAACGCCAGCTCACTTTACCGACTTGGCTACGTCTATAATGTTGATCACAGACAGACGGCAAGGAATGCCCATTGCTGGTCTCCCCATATCCAGCGTCATGTGATGCACAACATACAGCCAAGGTATCATTAGCAAGTGGCCGCACTACCTAGCCTCTCACATGTCGAAGACCGCATGCTGTGGCTCTTAGCGCTGCCCCTATTATTGCAGAACGCAGCGGATCTAACATGGGAGCCGAAACGAAAATCCGCATGCAGTATGTGGAATCAGCATCAGTACTGCAGGCAGTGTGGCCCGGGCCTAAACCCTGAAAAAAATCAGGATCAGCCCCTGCTTGGGTTAGCCCACTGGTCCTTTCAAGATAGCCTCTCTGATGTTAGTACTGGTGATTTGTGTTTCTATATGATTCCACTCCAGAAGCTACCCACTGAGGAACTCAAGTACGGAAGAGGGCAGCCTGCTTGCCCACTGCACAGGGCCAGCAACCCTTAGTAGTGGTATTTAACCTGCTACGGACATCTTATGAGCAATCACATCAACATTTGCATCATAAATCAGGGCAGCATAATAGCAAGCATGATGGACCCCGGGTAAAGCCTCGAGGACCTCGCGGTTCTGATCAGCCCAGATCTTCTCGCAATTAGTAAATTTAATTCTCTATGATAATTACGCGCAAACTTATTTCCCGGTCTGTCTTTAATTAACTTGCATTTCTTTTGTTGCTCAGTATATTTGCACCGTAACGCCAGCTCACTTTCCCGACTTCGCTACGTCTATAATGTTGATCACGGACTGCAAGGAATGCCCATTGCTCCACCCACTCACATCCGCTGCAGTACTAAATTCGGAGGAGACGAGAATGCGCTTACATATGAGGACCCGTTGGTGTTCACATAGCCTGAATATAAATAAAAAGTTTTGTCGTTGCCGAGGAATAAGGCATCAATCATTTAAAAGAGAAAAATAAACAGTTTCGGGGTCGATAATTTGTGACTGTCAAAAAAATTTATTCATGGATTTATCAGCGTGTCTTTTTCAGTTATTCCCTATGGAGAAATTTCTTTTTATCCCCCATGGCATCACGTGACTTGCAATATCATCTTGACCGCTAAGCCCATATCGGCGTGCATTCCAGCCTTCGTTGTTTGTCCAGTTCTCCTTATAGGTCCATGGTTCGAGCGAGGTTTTTAATATGGGGAAGATCACTCCACTCCCTGTTTTTCAAGAGTTGCATGAATTAAACTCCTCAGCTAAGCCTGATGTGCAAACTGGTCAATATCCTTGCCCATAGTATCGATCCAGCAGTTTAAAAAAATGATCTCTTACGACAGAAAAAATCGTTATCCTATGTAGCAACCACTTTAGCTACAGTGAACCAACGGTATTCCAATTAGTGGTTCAGAAAAATCAATTTTCTGAAGCAAAAAATTTGACAAGGTATTGATTCTCTCACATTCTACTGTCAATTACAATCATCACATACAAAAAATGCCTAGTTCCCTACCGTGGATTTACGTGTAGATTCCTTCATTGACAAATTCAGCGCTTCCTTATATCCACCCAAGTACTGGTGTTGATAGCCAATCACTCAATTATACACTCAGGCTCTTCTGCGTAACTGCACAGTTATAGTTCACACCCTCGTGAAACTTCTCCGGTAACAATGTATTGATTGGCTCGTTTCTTATCCAATTCCCGAGTGTTTAAACGTTCCACAGTAAGTGAAACACATTGATTGGACAAACATAAGAGCATACAAGCCTATGTGTATCAGCAAGCTCGGTTGTATTCTGTCTGCGTTGCGCACATAGAGACGACTGGTTCAACGTCATCAATAGCTCAGCGCAAAGGCCGCGCCCCTTTTTGGGGGAAAACAAACGCTCTTATGCATTGAAATCAATGAGAAATAAGTGCGATAATTGAACAGTAAAATGCCCAATGTGCCGGGTTGCACCTCCAATAAAATGATCAGTCCAGACCTCAGGTTCCCCATCCTACCTGGAAAAGGGAAGAATCCAAAAAGGAGAGTTAAGAGAAGATGAAGAGTAAAAGCTATGTATCCAGTGTCTTCCCATGTTTATATGTGAGGGAAACGCTTCATAACAGGCCATGTCACTCTTTTTTTAAACTTAGAAAGTAACATAAGTACCCTTTAATATGTAAGACGGTACTATACTTTAATAGGTTTACTCAATAAGATTTCTGTCTCGTGTCATTATTTATTCTTTAATTGCTTAACTAGCTAACGTTAAGTAGCGTCAGCCAACTGAGTCAGGTTCGCGGTCTAACGTTATGTGCATTTGGTAGTTATTCTTAACCCCAAACTGACACAGACTTCGAAATTCGCGTTAGTGAAAGGGCAAGAGGGTGGACCAATGAACCTTAATTTATTAAGATAACGCGAACGCTCAGGTTCGGGCAAGGAAGCAAAATAATCACTGGACATATCAATAAATCAATGAATGAATATAAACATGAAATTTAGTAAAATAAATCGGATAAATTTTACGCCCGAAAACACATCAAATTACATTAGGGTCAATGGGATCGCGTCAAAGGGGCGCGGCCTTGACGTTTGGCGAAGTACCCGGATGTGCCGGTCGTCTCCATTGTGCGGCTGAAATAGACGCGATTTATAGAAAAAAAGACTCGCAAAACTGGCCTTGAAGTTTTCAGTTACATTTACAGGATTTAAATGAGATAAGGACATGGTCAATAGGAATTATTTTGAATGAAACAGGACCGGAGGGTTCCTTCTACTGGACACATCGGTCTCTGGACGAGAGATTCAATGAAAAAGTTTAGGCTGCTACTTTTGCTTTTTGTTTTGGAATGTATACCGTATTCAACAAAGTCGAATGCTGAGGTTTTTTTTCCTGTTTAAAACGTGAACTGCCCATGCATTTGGGTGGACCCCCTGGTACATTCATTGCACCGTTCTGTTGAATCTAGGGAGGCATATATTGTTTGATCTTCCCTGAAAGTGGAATGTCTGTTCTGTTAAACTAAGGTATATTTCAGAATTCAGATATTACTGAGTTAGTGAGTTGTACTTGTTCCTTATAAGTGTTGAAATGAGTTTGTGAGCTCGGAAGTGGAAACTGGTAGCTTTCATTGCAGGGTGAATGTTCTGACCGTTTAATCAGCAGTTTATTTAATGAGTAAGTGTACTGGCTTGGGGGACTTTGAAGAAAAATGGACAAAACTCAAAACTTTATTATGGAGAAAAGGCATGTTTTGTGTTTGGAGAGGTTACTGATGACCACTGATGTTCAACTGCACTGATATTGATAAATTCATGCTAAACTCAACCAGAAAATCATGAGTTCATATTAAATTTCATGCCTCAAAACTTTGTGTTAAATACATGATTATGTTATGATTTGACAGAGCACCATTTTGAGGGATCTCAGACTTTGGAGAACCACCTGGATAGCTGTATAATTTGGCTAATAGCATGTAGGTAATCTAGAATGTAATGTTGAAGATGAATTCTACTGGTGGTCAAGGAGTTTATGATCCCAGAAATGTATAGATTTAAGCCCCAGCAGTTTTTCAATTCTCAGTATTATTTTTTTTTGCAATTTCAATGGTGAATTCTCATGAAGATTTTTTATGTTTGCAGCCCATTTTCTCGACCAAAATCATGAAAATAAACTGAAATACGATGTAATTCTAAATGCTGTAAGTGTCTTTTCTGAGTTGCGCCACACTTTTCCTCTTTATGAAGCCTAAATCTTGAATTATAAAGCATTAAATTGGGTAACCCATAAATAGCCAAATTTTACTTTTGCGCAAAGGGGTTAGCTGGCATCAGGTGTGTAACATGATTAACTATAAAAGGGATGTCTTAGAGAGGCTGAGTCTCCCAGAAGTAAAAATGGCCAGAGGCTCTCCAACCTGTGAAGGCTTGCGTAAAAAAATTGTGGAATACTTTAAAAACAATGTTCCTCAACGTCAAATAGCAAAGTCTTTGAAGGTCTCATCATTGACAGAGCATAACATCATAAAAAGATTCAGAAAAACTGGAAAAATCTCTGTGCGTATGGGACAGGGCCGAAGACCTTTACTGGATGCCCGTGATCTTTGGGCTCTCCGACGCCACTGCATCACTCACTGGCATGATTCTGTCATTGACATTACTAAATGGGCCCAAGAATACTTCAAGAAACCACTGTCTGTAAACGCAGTTCCCCGTGCCATCCACAGATGCCACCTAAAACTCTATCATGCAAAAAGGAAGCCATTGATGAGCAAGATCCAGAAGCGCCGCCATGTTCTGTGGGCCAAGGCTCATTTAAAATGTACTGTAGCAAAGTGACAGAGTGTCCTGTGGTCAGACGAGTCCAAATTTGACATTCTTGTTGGAAATCATGGGCATTGTGTCCTCCTGGGGAAAGAGGAGAAAGACCACCCCTTCTGTTATCAACGTTCAGCTCAAAAGCCAGTATCTCGAGCTGCCGGATGGCTCACTCGGGAAAGCATCGCGTTGCGAAGCAGAAGTGACCATCACAGCGCGGGTTCGATCCCCGCCTCATACCAACCAGCAGTGGTCGGCAGCTTTCTTCAGAAGTAGTGCGCAATTGGCCAATGCACTACAGGGATGCAAATTGGGAAGGGTCTGCTGGGAAGGGTAATGTAGATGTGGTTCCCCTTGGCACCTCCTGTTGGCCAGACGGGCGCTCATTAGGAAGATTCTGAGCTTGCCTATGTGCGGGTATCCTCGCCCTTATTCTGAGCTTGCGAAGTCTCAACCACTGAAAGTATAAGAAGTAGTGGCTAACGGGCGCGTGCTGCGGAGGAGAGCCGCAAGCTGTGTACGGTCTCCTGAGTTGGCAACAGGGGGCCGCATATGCGAAAAAAAAAAAAAAAAAGCGTAAGTACTTGTACATAGTTCCCTAATTGGATATTCCAGATTCGGGTGGGATTGGAGATGCCAAATTAAAAAAAAAAAAAAAGCCAGCATCTCTGATGGTATGGGGATGCATTAGTGCATATGGTGTGGGACACTTGCATGTTTTAAAAAGCACCATGAATGCTGAAAGGCATATAAAGGTTTTAGAGCAACATATGCTCCCCTACAGACGACATCTATTCCAGGGAAGGTCTTGTGTATTTCAGCAGGACAATGCAAAACCACATACTGCAGCTATTACAACAGCATGGCTTCATAGTAGAAGAGTCCGTGTGCTGAACTGGCCTGCCTGCAGTCCTGATCTTTCACCGATTGAGAACATTTGGCACATCATTAAATGAAAAGTCAGTCAAAGGAGACCCAAAACTCTCCAGCAGCTAGAACCTGTATTAAACAAGAGTGGGATCAAATTCCAATGGCTAAACTCAAGAAACTTGTCTTGTCAATACCCAGATGCCTCCACTCTGTGGAGGGGATGCTACACCATGGTAAACAGGCCCCTGTCCCAACTTTTTTGAGACCTGTAGCAGCCATGAAGTTTGAAATGAGCTCATTTTGTGCATAAAATTGTAAAATTTCTCAGTTTCAACATTTGCTGTGTGATCTCTGTTCTATTGTGAATAAAATACTGGCTGGTGTGATTTGAATGTGATTTTGTGATTTTGGTGTGACCTTGGATTTGATCTTTGTTTTTGGGTTCAAGGTCAAATGAGAAAGTGCCCAATATTTTGCTCATTATTGCATATAGGGCAATATTTTATATCTGGAACTAAAAGAAAGTCATACATTGTACATGGTAAATGAATTTAGATTTGAATTTGGACTGTGAGTTCAAGGAGAAATAAGAAAATACCCAGTGTCTGGCTTATTATCACATTAGAACATAGGTTTTATTATTTTATTATTTATATTAGGGACTAATAGGAAGCCATATACCGCAGAAAATTATATGACTTTGGATTTGACCTTTAATCTTTGCTACAAGATCAAACAAGAAAACGTATTTATGTCGCACTTATTATTGCATTTAGAGCTTAGGTTAGTTTTAGGGACTAATAGGAATTCATATATTGCACATCAATTTGTATCCTTGGATTTGACCCCTGACCTCGAGCAGGCAATACCCTGTATCCGGCTTATTACTGGATCCTCAATCGAATTTGCAGATGCTACAGATGTATGTCATTCCACCGCCGTCTGTGCCATACCCACTGCCGCCATCACATCCACTAACCTTCCTCATGAACGAACTGCAGGTCACAAGTATCATCTGATGTTGTTCATAGTTGGTATAGGTATTGGCAGAGGTAAGGTCACAATGCCTAGTCATCTTAGTTAGTATTGGATAATAACTGAAAAAGTAATAAATTATTCATGGATCTCAATGACACCGTGAAAAATGGCCTTTATCTTTTCTACTTTCACACTGTTCACTGTTTTACTATTGATTCGCAATTAAACAATAGATCAATCACTATCAAACAACTTATTTACTAAGATTAATTGACAGAATGACTGGCCAATTTAAATTTCCACTGCATCACTGCTCACTGCATTGGAACTCAACTCCCTAAAGCCCAACGTCCCCCAATAGGTTACGCCAGCGTTACAGGATTTTCCATGGCGTGCCGTGAGCCTCTGACCCTTAAATGCATAATTGCTTTTAAGCTGTTCCTGTTTAAGATCGTTTGGTTAATAATCACACAATTTTTTTACTGCATAATCGAGATCAATGTATAAGCCTGTTATTATTAAGAAATTACTAAGAAACGACGGACATTACCGATGGGCAACACTGACAACATAATTAATGTTGACATTGTAGGGATGGAGGCTACATTTGCAGGGAAAGGAAGTTTCACACGATGCAATAATAATTTTTTAAATTACCATTGCTTCTTACTTCAAAGCATTGGTAACTGAATAATTTAGTAAATTGTTTATTTGTGCCTTGTGAAAGTTTGACACATGGCATGCATATACAACAAATGATTTAAAATTCATGTCATGTGTCGAACTTTCACGGCAGCCAAATCATTGATGAGGTTAACCTCTTCCACTCCAGAGTTGTCATCGGAGGGATATTGGCATTGCTCTCATCTCACCTTAGAGCGCATTGTATCTCCAAACTCGATCCCATTTAGCTTTCCTAATTACCAACTAAGTGATAATTTGTTCTCTTGTGAGAATCAGTCCATATCCATTTCCCCTCAACTTGCTTTATAGTTCATTGATATAATTATCTCGCATTTTCCTATCCACATTCATGGTGACATAAAACGTCAATGTCTTACGAAGCTTCTGAATTCCAGCAGCTCACAAAACGGGATTTATTTATTTCTGCATCCATGTCCGATTGGCTTGATACGCCTAAGAAAAAGTTTCTAATCAAAGTTACCCTATCGTAACTCCTGAATAAGCTGTTTGTGAATCTTACTGCCCATGGTCGTACTAACTAACTAAAATTGATCGACTGATTGATTAGTGAGTGACCGAGTCTCATCACAACACTCCTTCCTAAGCTTTGCTTATCCAGGAGTAAATATGCGGTTTTTCCGACTTAGGTGCGCAGGCTGCTCATGCAGCAATAAAACTCAGTGTACAACCAGTGACACAACCAAAATGCACGTTAACACTCAACCTATTTCTGAGTAAGAATCGGACCATAAACTGAATTAATTTACTGAGCAAATGGTCTTCCAATAAGTATCGTTGCCATAAACGATTATGACATACAGCTTTGCTTCAACAAGGAAGGCTACAATGAGATTGCATGGACAGTAATTTAGTGAAATTTCTCGTTTCTCTCGTTCCTTGTTTAATTAGATGATTGTTGTTCATACAATCTCATATTATAGCCTTCCTACAATTTCCCAGAAGCCGAACTGCAAAGACCTAATGAATGACTTTTCAACCTTGAAAGTTCTAGGCATGACATGCATACTAAATGATTTTATATGCTTACCATCCGTCGAACTTTCAGGATGCACCAATATTATATATTTTATATTATATAATATACTCAATTATTCAATCACCAACGCTTCGCTTTGGTAATTCCATAAATTAATTATAATTGTTTCGCGTGCTACCAGTGTGCAACTAAGCTTTCCTGCAAATGCTACCTATTCTTTTGAATGCTGAAAAAATTATGATTAAGTGCAATCTTAAAATAAGTTGCTTTGTTAAAAAAAAAAAAAACCTAGAACAGGAGATGGAAGTCAGGGAAAGCACTGGGTTGATTAATTATTTTTTATTATTATTTTGGGTTTTTTTCCGTCCATCCAATATCACTATTAGGTCTGTTGACAATGTTACTCTTCAGTGACCTGTCATTTCTTAATACTTTCTTAATAATTACAGGCTTATATATTGGTCTTGATTATTCAGTAAATAAATTGTGTGATTATTGATCAAGCGACCATAAATAGGGTCAGCTTGAATTTTGCGTTTAAGGGTCAGAGACCTATTGCACGTCATTTGAAAATCCTGTAACGCAGGAGTTACCGCCAGGGGGACGTTGGGCTTTAGGGAGTTAAAATGGTCACGAGCCAACAGATTTCCATATATTTGCCAGCTACATAAACTGTATAAAAAGATGAACACAGCCCCCGGGTTTGAAAAGTGAAGCCCATGTGGAAATCTCTGAAAATTGCATTCTATTTAATCGCCAGCAGATGGCGACGTCGGTGGTTGCAGAAAGAAGTTCAATGCTGTAGGAGTCTATGAGAAAATGACCCTACTTTCCCACCTGATTTATTATTTCAATCATGATTTTCCACATTATTTTATGGTATCTATC
The DNA here is from genome assembly GCA_029692085.1 of Gymnothorax javanicus. NCBI lineage: Eukaryota > Metazoa > Chordata > Actinopteri > Anguilliformes > Muraenidae > Gymnothorax > Gymnothorax javanicus. The sequence continues at coordinate 12,286,635 of CM056206.1, read as the reverse complement.
GCAAGTTTCAAGTCTCCTTCGATACATATATCATGATGTTCATTTTTGTAAATCATGGTCCTGAATAGACTAGAATAAAGGATAAAGCCAGCTATGCTTTAGGGGCGAGGCTATCCTCTAGTCCTCGTCAGATACGGTCAAATCCACGCGTAGATCCACCCCTTGCTCCTCCCTGGATCTTCAGTTCACGCTCTCGTTCAACAGGAATCACATCCGGTTTCAAAATGACAAAATGGCGCTGTTCAAATTGCCAAAATCGAGGCTTCCTAACTGGTATGCTGAAACCAATGGGTGAGGTCATGGTTGCTTCGTCCATCTTTTTATACAGTCTATGGTCTGCTACAGGCTTACAGGAGGCCAACACAATGCTATTTCAAGCAAATGTTAGCTGGTAAGCTCAAACTGTGTTGAATGCTACATCAATATTTAAGATGATGTTGCCTATTTCAAATACATATTATTTGCACTCATTTTAAAAATATCACAGTATTTATTTTCATTCTTTTTTCATAATCCAATTAACAAAAGACTAAAACCAAACACAGAATTATCGAAAAAGCAGAGATTTTTTTTTTTTTTCAAATTAATTATTTAGATTTCCATCCTTGCAATCTTGCACTGAAGTGTAATGTTTGGCCATTATCGGCGCTTCTCATCATGTTTCATGATAAATAAATAGTTGGCCACCTTAACAGGGATGTCCAGATCCTCTGTGAACTGGATTTCGAGAGAAGTGATAAAAAGTGCAAGTATGATTTTCTGATTGATAATGTCACTATGAAACAAAACGCATCATAACTACTGAGAAACTCTGGACACACTACACTATCGCCACCATCAAAAGTTTGTTTTGATCCAGAGAAATTGCCACCATAGAAACGTCACACTTCAGTACTCTGTTAACACATGTTCACCGTCTCCTGCGCTGCAGGTGTCGTGGTGAAAACTGGTCAGGCTGATTAAATGAAAACAGGTAACTTGAACTCAGTCATGAGACCCAAATACTCAGAACAGACCAAATTTTGATTGTTGCGGCCATCAAATTTAAAATGAGCCAATATCTTTCACGAAATGGTCAACTGTCTCACTTTGAACATTTGATCTGTTGTCTGTGTTCTACTGGGAACAAAATGTCAGTTTCTGAGATTTGCAAATTGTTGCATTTCTGTTTTTTTTTTACGTTTTAGACAGCATCCCAACTTTTTTGGAATTGGGGTTGTATTTATTGCCGTGCTGCATTGTCTTCCAAGATATTTCATTTGTGGTGTCCCTCCTTTTACAGTGCTGTGTCATCAGCAAATTTTTTTTTTTTTTTTTGATTGATTGCTTTGAGGGAAGAGGCAGTGCATGTTTGCGCATATCCAGTATAACCTGTATTAATAAATATAAAATGGTCCACAAGCACCTGGCCTGCGGTTGAACTTGTAATTTTAGAAAGTCTTATGACCTGGAATATTAAAGAAGTGGATTACAAATTCCAGTTGAGCCAGTTTTCTTTCCAGTCATTTTTAATAATTTATAGAATAGGCACCAACATACGAGGCTATGAAATGGTCAGCCTAGGCTAAATCTCTTCAAATCATCAATCTCACTGCTGCCATCTACTTTACATGGAAACCCCTCCCACACAAGCCAAAATACAACTACGACCTCCAGGGCGAACTCTGATCACAGTATCGCAGTACATTGGCACTAAAATACCTATTAGACCATGCGACTAAAGGGAAACAGCATTAAGCCGCTTTCACGCTGGACGCGAAACGAATTTTTCGCACGACAGATTACATTCAAAGTCAATGCATAGACGCGAATACACGCGTGCGTTGACTTTGAATGTAATCTGTCGTGCGAAAAATTTGTTTCGCATCCGGTGTGAAAGCAGCTTTAGAGTTAGTGATTAGTCTGTGCTCTTAATTTTAGACTTTGGGAGGGTAGTAGGATCTTATGCGGTCTGACTGCTGTTAATAAGGTTAAGTAGCACAAGGACGGAAGTCAATTGTCAGATGTTAAGCGTAGCCTATAATATGCTTCACAGAACAGCGTACAAAATAATTTAATTCATAAGAATCTATTTGTCAAAACGAGTAGAAAAAAAACCTTTCCCCCCATTTTCCATCCGGTTATTTACAATTAAGTTGGTCTGGGACCTAATGGAGAGAAAGGTCCAGAGGAAGCTCTCTCGCGTTAAGAAACATTTTGCTCTTGTAGAAAAAAAAAAAAAAAAAAACACAAGAATGCTCATGACTATTTTGATGAACTAAAAATATTAATAATTGCAGTATAGTGAAAGATGTTTTATTTATTTATTTGTTCTACCTGTGTTTGCCTGAAAAATACAGGGGTGTTCAAACTTTTGTTTGGTATCGTTTTCAACTTTCACACTGTCAGGTTGCATTAACAGATATTTTTAGCAAGCATTACAGGTATTAAAAAATTAGCTAACTGTTAACCTGTTAATTATTGGCTAAAATTAGCTAATTGTCTGCAGGTATTACACAGTTCGGCTTTGCCATATAGAAATTACAAAACTATATGTAAGACAGAGGGAAAAGCCTCAGGTAAACTGAAGAATACTGCAAAGATTTACATGATCTCACCAGTAAACTTATGCTTCACAGATGCAGTTGAAGCATTTTGCAGCCCTCAACTGTCTCCAGAATGACTGCTACAGCAATTTGCTGATGTGACAATTTACTTAGGACGGCAAGCACTGGGCTTAGTTTGAGAATCAAGCATTTGTAATCAGATCATAATACAGCAGAACTGATGCAAAGCCAGAGGTGGTCCTGATAGTCTTTATGTAGAAACACAAAACAGGAAAGAGAGAGTAACATAAACCTTAATGGCTGAGGAGATGGCAATTATAAGGCGTCTGGAATATTCAAGGGTTCTGTGAACATTGACTGTGGCATTGTGGATGGCTTTGCTTCAATTGCTACATATGGTGAGGATGGTTTACAATGAGTCCTGGAAATTACTGTTGGGTTATTTCCTCATTAATGAAATGAAGTGTGGAAGAACAATGCAGCATCACCAATGACTGTCTCCAGATGACGGTGCAGTGCGCTCCATCTCTCCAAGTAAGTTCAAATATGTTAACATTTTTACTCCTGGATAAGCGAAGCTTAGGAAGGAGTGTTGTGATGAGACTCGAGCTTCACTCACTAATCAATCAATCAATCAATCAATTTGCAGTTGGCACGACCACGGGTGGTCAGATAAATATGATCTTGGCATGGATGATTGGTCCCTAATCACAAACAGCTTACCCAGGAGTTAACGATTGTGTCACTTTGATTTCATTATACAAGCCACTGGAGTACCCAAAACTATAAATATCACATTTTAAATACAAGTGCCTTACAGGAAGATAAAAGAGCATGTACACTGACTGGTAGTGAATTTATGCACATTTTCAGCGCGTCACTGAGAAAGTTGGTGAATAAAAATGAAAGATCCCACTTATACTTCGTTGAAAGTTTTTCTCTATATCTTATACACCTTTAACAGGGCCGATTAAAAAAAAAAAAAAAAAAAAACATCCCAAATCATTACACCATCTTCCAGAAGACAGACCCAATTCCCAGAAATATAAACCATATTCCTTTGTTTTCACACATGATTCAGATCTGTTAAACTTTTTATGAGACACTCTGCTTTCAAATCCCTTCATTCATCACTGGCTGCACCTTGCGCACTGGTTGAAAGCAAAGGTACTCAATAGGAGCGTTCAAACCTACGGGGAAAAGTGAGATTTAAAAATAGATTTTCCAAGCGCGATTCAATTTTCAATTTTTTTCTGTGTGTGGACACAAAAATCTCACTAATTAGCGCGATCCTGATCTCGATCGAATTCGCAGTAGCTCTTGCGATTTTTCGGGAATCAGCGCGATTATTTGCCCAGTGCAGTGTGTGTGAACGGAATCGCGAATTGAAAATTGTTTTTTTCTATCCCATGAGTCATGTCGCGCAGGCCAACATCCGGTGTTTTGCAATCGGCTGTTTATCTGCTCTCTGTCCTTTGTGTACAGACTGGCGTATGTGAGCACACGTAAGTACTCGGTATACAGTACGGGCATTGAATTTGGAATTGACGTTGACAAACAAAAGCCTATAGTTGTACGTGATTGAGGTGTTGCATAGTCGCTTGGTTGTACTTTAAGGAGCTTGGCTGTGTGATTCTGTTTGATGCTATACCGTTGGCAGCAATTTTGTATGTTTGTATGCTCGCGCACGGAAATCCCCATGCGGAGGTCATTCTTTGGTCGAGTTTCAGGCATGCGCAGTTCGGACGTTCTTCGAGCTTTGCAGTGGTGTGAGTGCGAATTTGCCTTGTGTGTGAATGCGCGCAAAAAAAAAAAAACGATTTTTGGATCGCGATCCAAATCGCACTCTTTTTCCTATGTGAACGTGCCTAATACATTAACTCAGGTCACCACAGCTGGAAATTAACACACAATTCCCCAGGTGGCAAGACTCAGAATCAAAATTGTCCACCAATCAGATAGATAAAGGGTCACAGGTGAATTTGCTTACTTTGGAACAATGGATGCCAAAGACTCGAGCATGAACAAAGAGGACACGGGAGAAGACGCGAAAGAGGAAGAGGATAGGGAAGGAGACAAACGGTTTCTGATGACACTCATGCAGCTCTAGTTGACCGTGTCCTTGTCCATTGAGTGATAATGAGAGAAGTTGGACCGAGTGCAGCAGAATCTGAGCCACTTCACTGTGGTCTCAATACTCCAGAGTTTCAGAGAGGACAACAGTTTGGCCGTTTGCACCCTGCTCTATTCTGTAACTTTCGAGTGGTACAAACTGCTCTGTTACACCACATGTACTGCAGCTGTTAGCTCTGTTGTTCTGTAAGCTGCCTGAAATGCATTGCATTACTGCACCGTATCACATACAGTAGTAATTTGGAGTATGCTCCTATTTTGTAAAATGAATGGTTTAATGTAACGAAGTATCTAGAGATACGGCAGTTTTATTGGTACGGCAGTCGATTTGAAGGGATTAGGATAAGGATTAGGGATTATGGTTAGGGGTCAGGTTTAAGGTTAGGGTCAGGGTCAGGGTTAGGTTAGGGCAGGGTTTGAAATTGGGACTGCCGTACCTCTCTACATTGAAATGCATTGGAAAACTGCCGTACCCGTAGCAACTGCCTTAATGTAATCCCATCAGCACTTTTATTTTTGGAGAGCTGAGAGATGACCACCAAATGGAGGCAGAAGACTGATATTGTTGCAAGAGATGGAAATCATCAATACAGTCGTAGCCAACTGTATTATTTGCTTGCATGAGACACAAATGGGAGTTATTGAGGATTAGGAAATATTCCAAGCCATTGACGCATACAGCATCTCAACAATTGACTGCGCTTTTCGATGGAACAATTTTAGGATGAAACGGGCCGGTCAAAAGTTTTTCCTCTCAAAAACTGAGTTCAACACCAGCACTCGGAATATGTGCACATATGGTTTTTCATACAGTATCTAGTATTTGCGTAGAGTATGTGTCACAACAGTAGACACTGTCGCACAGGCTTTATGACGGCCTACTTTTGTGTACTACAGCAATGCATTTTAGAGTTGTTGTTTACTGTTTTGGGTTTCATCTTTTGTACAGAACCTGTGATACTGAGGCCAGAGACCCTCCTCATGAACTCATCTTTGAGGCAGGATTTTATCTCACCAATAGAAGGAGAAGGGGGGGCGGGGCATAATATAATTGGCCGTTGTGTGTGTGTGTGTGTGTGTGTGTGTCTGAGAGGAGGGAATGTGACCATGCGTGCCATCATCAGCCACCGGAAGATTCTTCACTGGCACCCCAGCTCCACACAACACCTGCGTCTGCAGACTGCCCTGGATGGTGTGTGAGATCATGTGCAGATACAGATACCACAGCAGCCATGCCGCGCTGTCATTAAGGACAATATCCGTTTCACCAGACTGCGTAATTCATGACTGGTTTACTGATGTCTGTCTCCCTTACATATTATTGTAGCCCTCGGACGAAGTCAGGCGGCTACTATGGATTCACACGTGTGTTGTCTCCGCCACCGCCACCGCGTCCGTAGACACTTTCTTGTGGACGCTCTACAGGCTGTAATTTTTGACCGATTTCTTTCATATTTGCCATGGACATGTCTTACACTTCAATCATGACACCTATTGATTTTGGTTGCCATGGCAACAGTATTGGCCAAATAATGCAGGAAAAAGTGGACAAGCAGGCTATCAAGGGCTACACCCGTGCGGCTGCGGGTGACCGGACTGTCTAGTTGTACGCGCATTTGATGGCTTTTGTGTGGTGTTTGAAGTTAGCCTTATTCAGTGGACTGTTTTATACAATGCCTGACCTCCTTTGTTTTTTTTGTTTCTTTTTTCAGTGATCTTTTCTGTCAGTTACCCTGAGTTCATGGAGCACACCAGCCCTGTCCCTGACCGTGTGGTAACTGGCAGCTGCTGGTTTAGACCCACGCCTCGCCACAACCTGGAGCTACACATGCTACTGCTTCTTATCAGCCTTCAATCCAACTTGAATCACAATTAGCTTGCCAGCAGAGGATGGGCTCCCCCAGTGTAGTTGGGTTCCTCCTGAAATTTGTTTTCTATGGAGGGTTTTCTGAACCTTTTTCTCCCTACAATTAGTTTTTTTTTCTTTTTCTATTTACCTCATTTGCTAATTTGGGGATTAGAATGGGCACTGCTCTCTGTTACTCTGTAATGCATCTTTCAGATAACTTGGTTTGGAGAGAAGAGTTTGGATTTGACAAGGAAGATTGTGAAGCTGTGTGTGCAGTCATGTTTGTGTTGTGTTTCGATTCTTGGAGCATAATGGAGCCTGATTTTACAAAATATTTCTTGGCAATTCAAAACTGTAATACCCAAGTCAGATAGGCGAGTTATTTAGTTATCACATCACACCCATGTTGACAAAATAAAGGAAAGAGGTTATCTAATTCATTTTTTATACAACGCATTCTCATCTCGACTCGTCGTATAGTGATGCTACCTGGCCAAGCGTCGATATACGACGAAGAAGGAGGCTTTTGGCGTCATTATTTGACCTCTAGGGTTCGCGTTAGACCAGAGGTGGGCAACGAGGGCCGTATCTGTCCCTGGTTTTCACACCAACTTCCGGCTGTAAATTAGTTGATGGTCTAAATTAGCCAAACCATTTATGAAATCTGACATTTCAGGCGCATTTCTTTAAATTATCATGAATGACCCCCAAAGACTGTTCTTGTCTCCCTTCATAGAACATTTTTCTTTGATCTAATCATTGGACAAATGTATATTTGTGTATGCAACCAATTAACTCAATTAGCCAGGGTAATTGATAAAAATAAAAACCTGCATACTCACCGGCCCTCCAGGACCGGAATTGCCCACCCCTGTGTGAGGGGTTAGGGGGTGGGGTTCGTTTTTAAACTGCCATCAAAAAAGGACGCCGAAAGCATCCTTTTTCTTCATATGTGGACAACGTCAGGTAGCGTCACTACATGAGTCGGGATGAGACTCAGCTCTTTCATACGCAGTCACATTTTCATGTCGCATTGCAGTTTGAGAATGACCACTATTTCTGTAATGGCTTTGAACATCAATTTCTTTCAGTGAATATTTATGGCTTCCATGTTTTTCGGAAACGGGTGGCGAAGGTGGCAGGCTCGTGGGGCGGCTGGGCATTTTCATTAAAACCTCCTCACCCTAGAGAGGGAGCTCCGGTTTCCCCAGATCAGTGCGGGGCCGTGCGGAGGTATTCCGCGGGCATGAGAGGGTCCGTAACTGATATGGGGCTCAAGCCAAGGGACCTTCCAGTTCTGTCTGGCCTGACCTTTCCTAACGGCTCTGCGGACATGTAGAAAACATATGCTGCTTCCGAGGGTCAGCCCAGCTGTTTCAGTCAGTGTCATCTGTGCAATGTGTGGAAGACCAGCCTAAACCAGTTTAGTGCAGTGTTAGCCAGAATTTTGATGATAAATTGGGTGGTTATAATAATGTACGCGTGAGTGTCATTCGTGAGAGAGATTGTGTGTGAGAGAGCAAAAGAACGCGTGTGTTCATATCTGTATGTGTGAGTGTATGTGTAAATGCACGTCTGTGATCATATGTGTGTGTATTTGTGTGTATTCAAAACAAAGCCTATGTGACAGGCTCCAGCACTCTCAGGTTGAAATGAAACAATCATTCTTCATATTTTAATTTTAAGGTTAAAATTATTCATGGCATGATGCGATACCTTGTAGCAGAAATATTCAACACTAACATTCTACCAAAACAACTGAGCCACTGTGTGCTGTAAACTGCAGTATGGGCAGTACTTACACTGCAAACTTTATATGAGCTTGAATTAATGACAAGCTTTCCCTGCATTATAAATCACCACATGAATGATCAAAATCACTGCATTTTCTTATAGCAGTGAAAAAACTATTGTTTAGCCATGTGCATTTCACATGCAATACTGTAAAATTCAGCCAAGCGGCAGAAGGGTAGCCAATCACATTGCAAAGAACCTGCTTTATGCAAATTCTTCTCCACTGGTTAAAAAAAAAAAAAAAAAAAGGTCTTTTTCATCATTTATTTTCTTCCTCCTTTACTTTTCCTTCCTTTCCTTGCTCTTAGCTCAATCCTTTAAGGAGACAAGGAAAAGAGTTTAGGAAAGTAAGTGAAGGTGGGAGAATATACAGTGCCGTGAAAAAGTATTTGCCCCCTTCCTAATTTCTTATTTTTTTGCATATTTTTCACACTTAAATGTTTCAGATCATCAAACAAATCTTAATATTAGACAAAGATAACCCGAGTAAATATATACAAACCTACCCGGGCCCATGTGAAAAAGTAATTTCCCCCCCTTGTTAAATCATGAATTAACTGTGATTAACCACATTTTTTAGTTCAATTTCGCTAACCACACTCAGGCCTGATTACTGCCAGACCTGTTGAATGAAGAAATCACCTAAATAGAACCTGTCTGACAAAGTGAAGTAGGCTAAAAGATCTCAAAAAGCAATAAATAATGCTGCAATCTAAAGAAATTCAATAACAGATGAGAAACAAAGTCATTGACATCTATCAGTCTGGAAAGGGTTACAAAGCCATTTCTAAGGCTTTGGGACTCCAGTGAACCACGGTGAGAGCCATTATCAACAAATGAAGAAAACGTAACAGTGGTGAACCCTCCCAGGAGTGGTCGGCCTACCAGAATTACTCCAAAAGCGCATCAATCACTCATCCAGGAGGTCACAAAAAAACCCAGAACAACATCTAAAGAACTGCAGGCCTTACTTGCCTAAGTTAAAGTGTTATCAGTGTTCATGATTCAATAATAAGAAAGAGACTAGGCAAAAATGGCATCCATGGGAGAGTTCCAAGGCGAAAACCACCGCTGACCAAAAAGAACACAAAGGCTTGTCTCACATTTGCCAAAAAACATCTTGATGATCCCCAAGACTTTTGGGAAAATATTCTGTGGACTGATGAGACAAAAGTTGAACTTTTTGGAAGATATGCGTCCCAATACATCTGGCGTAAAACTAACACAACATTTCATGAAAAGAACATCATACCAACAGTCAAACATGGTGGTGGTAGTGTGATGGTCTGGGGCTACTTTGCTGCTTCAGGACCTGGACGACTTGCCGTAATTGATGGAACCATGAATTCTGCTCTCTAGCAGAAAATCCTGAAGGAGAATGTCTGACCATCACTTCGTGACCTCAAGCTAAAGCGCACTTGGGTGATGCAGCAGGACAATAATTTGAAACACACCAGCAAGTCCACCTCTGAATGGCTTAAAAAAAAACAAAATTAAGGTTTTGGAGTGGTCTAGTCAAAGTCCGGATTTAAATCCAATTGAGATGCTGTGGCATGACCTTAAACAGACCGTTCATGCTCGAAAAACCTCCAATGTAGCTAAATTAAAACATTCTGCAAAAAAGAGTGGGCCACAATTCCTCTACAGCAAGGCGAAAGACTCATTGCCAGTTATTGCAAATGCTTGATTGCAGTTGTTGTCGCCGAGGGTAGGTTTAGGTTCAGGGGGCAATTACTTTTTCACATAGGGCCAGGTAGGTTTGGATAGCTTTTTTCCCTTAACTAATGAAATCATCATTTAAAAACTGCATTTTGTATTTACTCAGGTTATCTCTGTCAAACATAAAAATTTGTTTGATGATCTGAAACATTTAAGTGTGAGAAATATGCAAAAAAATAAGAAATCAGGAAGGGGGCAAATACTTTTTCACGGCACTGAAAGTAATGGGAACTGAGAAAATCAAATGCTTTGGCTGCTATAAAGGTGATTCTGAAGGTAGTGATACCGCCTGACAGCAAGAAGGTTGTGGGTTCCAATCCAGCCTGGGGCCTTTCTGTGTGGAGTTTGCATGTTCCTCACATTTTTGTGTGGATTTCCTCTGGGTTCTCCAGCTTCCTCCCAGAGCAGAGTGAATGGTATATGAATACTGAGCGAGCTGACCAGGGTTTGTCCTTGCCTTTTGCCCATAGTCAACTGGGATAGGCAGCAGCTATCCCACAAACCTAGAGAGGAAGAAGTGGTAGAGATAATGGATGGATGGATGGATGTTATTTAAGGCTCATCCACACACTGGAAAAGTGTCACAGGCTCATTGACACGCTCTCGAACAGTGTCATAGGCCCATATGCACACTGGAACAGTATCCCAGGCTCATCCAGACACTGGAGCAGTGTCACAGGGCTAATCCACACACTGGAACAGTGTCATGGGCTCATCCACACACTAGGACATTGCTTTAATACATATGAGTGGCTGAGAGCTAAAGTCTACTATCTGACTTTTTCCAAGTTCTGAGAAAATAAGATTTGAAGTTTTGTGTGAAAAGAAAAATCACTTTATTTTGTACAAACAAAATACGCATATTTTCGTAACCAGAATGACTCCAGAAAATTGTATTAAAATAAGCAGGTCATTTATCCCCCAGATAAAGATTCGAGGGCCTAAATTGTTAGTTAGTAGCCTATTGCACAAAGACATATTGCTATCTAAGGATTACTAACTGAAATGATGTTTACTCCCCAGTTATTTACCCCTGCAGGCAGATACCCCCTCAGACAATTACCCTCGCGGATAGTTAGCCCCACAGATAATTACCCCCGCGGCTGTGTTGTGCCCATTAGTACCTACCTGCTTACACACCCACCCACCTTGCATCCATCATCTAAAATCAGCCTACCTAGATAGATGTGTAAAAGCATCAAAATTGCATTGCAGCTAACCTCAGTCATACGCACCTTCGTCAGGTTCATAGTCATGGTCATGGCCATCATCATCTAAGTCACTGTCCGTATCTTCACCAAGAATACTGTCTAGTATTTCTTGGACGCTCAGTTGCCTGGGCGCTGCCATATTGGATTTTACAGATAGTAGCCTCTTGCGCAGAACACCTGTTCGTCGATCTAGAGGGCAAGACCATTACAAGCCCTCTGACGGTTCCTTTACGAACGAGTTCAGTTAGTAGACTGTAGCACAATAAAATTCTACCAATTTTGGATGATATGAGAATGCAAACTCATTTCAGGGAAAGTGTCAGTTAGTAGGCTTTTGCTCTCAGCCACTCATACCACACCATTGGGCTACTCCACAGATTGAAAGAAAAGAATATTCTTTATTAGATGTACAAAACTGACACTAGTGAGAATAATCTGGTAAAATGCATGCAATGGTTAAAAAAGAGCTGAGGATAGCTCAATACTCTTTGATAAGCAAATTTCTAAAGTTGCTGAAACTAATCCTCAGTGTTTTTTTTAGTATTGTAGAAGAAAGAGAATGATTAAAGAGGAGGATAAGTATATCAAGCATAAAGATGGATCAATGCTGTAAGGGAATAAGGATATTGCTGATGCCTAAAACATTTACTTTATTAAAAGGGTTACCATGGAGCTGATTTCTTATAGAACGTCAATCCGAAATAGTTGGGACAATGTGTAAATTGTGAATAAAATCAAAAGGCAATGACTTCAAATCACACCAGCCAGTATTTTATTCACAATAGAACAGAGACAACATAGCAAATGTTGAAACTGAGAAATTTTACAATTTTGTCCACAAAATGAGCTCATTTCAAATTTGATGGCTGCTACAGGTCTCAAAAAAGTTGGGACAGGGGCCTGTTTACCATGGTGTAGCATCCCCTCTTCTTTTTAACACAGAGTGGAGGCGTCTGGGCATTGAGGAGACAAGTTTCTTGAGTTTAGCCATTGGAATTTGATCCCACTCTTGTTTAATACAGGCTTCCAGCTGCTGGAGAGTTTTGGGTCTCCTTTGACTGACTTTTCATTTAATGATGCGCCAAATGTTCTCAATCGGTGAAAGATCAGGACTGCGGGCAGGCCAGTTCAGCACACGGACTCTTCTACTACGAAGCCATGCTGTTTTAATAGCTGCAGTATGTGGTTTTGCATTGTCCTGCTGAAATACACAAGGCCTTCCCTGGAATAGATGTCCTCTGGAGGGGAGCATATGTTGCTCTAAAACCTTTATATACCTTTCAGCATTCATGGTGCTTTTAAAACATGCAAGTATCCCACACCATATGCACTAATGCATCCCCATACCATCAGAGATGCTGGCTTTTGAACTGAACGCTGATAACAGGAGGGGTGGTCTGTCTCCGCTTTAGCCTGGAGGACACAACGCCCATGATTTCCAACAAGAATGTCAAATTTGGACTCGTCTGACCACAGGACACTTTGCCACTTTGCTACAGTCCATTTAAAATGAGCCTTGGCCCACAGAACACGGCGGTGCTTCTGGATCATGTTCAACAATGGCTTCCTTTTTTGCATGATAGAGTTTTAGGTGGCATCTGTGGATGGCACGGTGGACTGTGCTTACAGACAGTGGTTTCTTGAAGTATTCCTGGGCCTGTTTAGTAATGTCTATGACAGAATCATGCCGGTGAGTGATGCAGTGGCGTCTGAGGGCCCGAAGATCTCGAGCATCCAGTAAAGGTTTTCGGCCTTGTCCCTTACGCACAGAGCTTTTTCCAGTTTCTCTGAATCTTTTGATGATATTATGCACTGTCGATGATGAGACCTTCAAAGCCTTTGCAATTTGACATTGAGGAACATTGTTTTTAAAGTATTCCACAATTTTCTTATGCAAGCCTTCACAGGTTGGAGAGCCTCAGGCCATCTTTACTTCTGAGAGACTCAGCCTCTCTAAGACATCCCTTTTATAGCCAATCATGTTATACACCTGATGCCAGTTAACTTAATTACTTGCTAAATGTTCTTACAGTTGATTCTCTTATATATTAATTGCTTTTTCAGCCCTTTTTTTGCCTGTCCCAACTTTTTTTGAGACCTATTGCAGCCAGAAAATTTGTAATAAGTTCATTTTGTGGATAAAAATGTAAAATGTCTCAGTTTCAACATTTGAAATGTTATCTATGTTCTATTGTAAATAACATATTGGCTCATGTGCTCTGAAAGTCATGGCATTATGATTTTATTCACAATTTACACTTTGTCCCAACTACTTCGGGATTGGAGTTGTAGGCCAGAAGACATTTCCAATGCTAGGAATTTTTTTTAGTGAATATTGAGATTGGGGAAATTGAAGTACAACACAAGTTGCATAAAGTAAAGAAGAAAAAGGCAGCCGGCCCAAATGGGAAATACCCAAGAGTACTTGAGGTACTGAAGTAGGTGAGATCATCTATGAACCACTCGCCAATTTTTTTTTTTTTTTTTTTTTTTGCAGTCTTTAGAAATGGGAAAAATACCAGATGATTGAAAACGGGGCAATACAATGTCAATAAATAATAAAGGGGATCGTGCTGAATGATCAGGAAATTACAGGCCTGTCAATTTAACTTGCATTGCATGTAAAATACCAAAATCTGTCATTAACACCCAATGCCCCCCAGTGGTAATGCAGGTGCAACAGGATTTACATAAGTCAATAATTTTAAAAACTCTTTAATATATCATTAGAAAAAAAACACATTTTTATCATCATGCAGAATCCTTTGGAGACATCCTTTCTTGATAAACAAGTTAGCCCAGTTAAAATATCAGGTGATAGCCTCAATCAAAGCACTTCACCCGTGGTGTTTAGTCACCTCTGTTTATTGCAGGCTGCTGCCTCTCCCTAATAATTGCCCTGTAAAGTACTCCAGGATCATATTAATCCACAAACTTGTTCTTAGAAAATGATTTTCCATTTATTTTGAAATGATTTTCTGAATGTAATAGGCAGGCATAAGGCAAATCACACAGAAAATTACCCATCAACTTTTTGCATAGTGTAAACTGACTTCACCCCATCCTTGAGCTTTATTGATTTAAAATTTGTTGCTTAAAAAGTTGCTCGATATAACTTGGTTATTTGCTGTTCTTGCTTGACTCACAGGGATTCTAGCTATCCCAATATATTCACAGTAGTCTTCCTATTTATGTCGTCGCATGATAACATGTACACATCAGTCCTTTTAATCACTTGTCACGAAGTCAAATCACTCTAAGTTGCACCCAGAGTGATCGGTGTTCCATCTGGCTTTGTTTTTCCTGGAAGAATGATTCATTTTGATGTCTTGGAGTGGCCATCTATGCAACAGAATCTACTGTTTCTGCCTTTGGTTGTGTCCTTTTGTTTTATTTTTCACTTTAGTCAACCTGCTATATTTGCCTTTACTTTTGTAGAGACAGAGTTGTGTTATAATCCTTGTTTCACAGATGTTCGTTGAATGCGTAAGGAAAACGTCGTGGGAATATAATGTGAAGCAGTTCTGTCTTAGCTGTCTAGGTGCCAGATAAAGAGACTGATAGGCCATTTAAAATGTTAGGTACTCTATAATATGTCTTATGATAATAGTACATTTTTTTTTTTTTTGCCCTAATAGTTACACATGAGCTTGAGGGTCATTTGGAATCTAGTGTCATCCTGGATATTACCAGGATGTTTAAAAATGGTGTTGAGAGACTCAAACTGTAAATATTAGCTTGTTTATTCAGCCATATGTAAATGTATCATCTGTCATACCATCACTTTACTGGAGCATAGGGATGAAGAATCTTTTCCGTATAGCAATTATCATTCATTGTAAAGACAGTCTGGTACTAAACTAAAAGGTGCTTACCTGTGAAGAAGAAAAATACCCAGTCTCTAAGGTTGGAAATATAGATATTGTTTTTTACTCAAGTTGCATGTATAGGAACCTCATAGAAGTGTAATTTTATCCATAATTGCTGTTCCACATTGGGAAATATTTTTAATATTTAAATTTTTTTAATATATCCCAACTTTTTTTTAGATGTGTTGCTGTCATCAAATTCAAAATGAGCCAATATTTTTCATGAAGTAATAAAATGTCACACTTTCAACATCTGATATGTCATCTATATTCTATTGTGAATAAAATGTCAGTCTATAAGATTTGCAAATCTTTGCATTCTGTTTTCATTTACATTTCACACAGCATCCCAATTTTTTTTATTTTTATTTTTTTTGGAACTGGGGTTGGACATTAATGACGTTGACAGGAACAATGAAAGCAAATTGTTATGTTTGCTGATGATTCTGAATAGGGAGGTTTGGCAGAGAGATTACAGCCAGCGTGATTCAAGATGATTTAGATAAAATCCAAAATTGGTTGGAAACTTACCAAATGAAATTCAATATAACTAAAAGTAAAGCTGTACATGTAGGAAATAACAATATTAGATAGTATTATGGAAGGTTCAAAGTTGGGCTCTGTTCCGCATGAAAAAGTACTGGGAGTGTTTGCTGAACAAAGCCTTTCAGGTTCTCGCCACAGAGCTGTAGCAGTATAAAGAAGAAGGTCAAATGGATGCTGGGATATACAGCACTGAAAATACAACAAGAGAGTTTATACTTATCTGGTATAATACCTCTTTTCATATCGCACTTGAATTAATGTCCTCAGTTCAAAAAACTGTATTACAAGAAAGATAAAGAGGCTCAGGAAAAGGTTAAAAGAAGAGTCACAAATGTAATTTCTGATGGAATATATAAAAGCTTCTGGGAAAAACTGAAGAATATTATTCTCTAGAGCCTTCGTAAAAGGAAACTTCTGGGTGATCTGATTAAAGCCCTATAAAATAAAAAAAGTTAAACAAAGTTAACTAAGCAGGATTACATAGGTTACGTTTTTCTTTTTCCCACATAACTTGCGGTCATGAATGGAAGTTAACACAGGATAAATTTAACACCAATATTAATTAACATTTCTTTCACACAGAGTGGTCACATGATGGAATAGCTTGGCTGGTCATGTCTTAGAGACAGAAACTCTGAGAGTTTTCAGGACCAGTGTTGATATACCATCCAGTCCTTGAGTATCTGAAATGTTAGATTCACTTTAGTGACAGGAGAATGGTGAGTCTAGGCAGGCTGAATGACCTGTTCTTACCAGTCATGTTATATGTGTCAGATACCCCCACAAGTTTAGAATTTTCTTTTTAGGCCCTGGTGTTTAAAGATTCATGGGTACCAGCATGATAATTACATCTCCATGGGACACTTTACTGCCACTGTGTCTTATTTACAGCCTCAAACTCTGCTTCATAAACATGTAGTAAGCCTGTTCCAAGCCTAGTGGCCCATCGGCCCGGTGCTTAACCCATTTCTGTGGCATGAAGCGGCTACCGCGTCTCCCCTCATAAACATGTAGATGTCTCAATATAGGACAGATCATTTCTGATGAGAAAATATGCCCATACAGTCTGAGTAATTCAATGGGAATGACTCTGAACGTTCAATTGTTGTATCACATTAAATGCTTAAGAAATACCCATTCTGATGAAGTGTGTACATTTGTGTACAGCACTGAATGCTGTCCATAGCCCAGTTTCCCCAAACCTTCACAGCAAATTATCCAAAACTATAAATCTTTTATTTATCTTGCGTTTTGTGATTATGGGTAATTTGACCCTTGTCAATATTAAGCCTCTTGCAAGACAGTCTTATTTCTTAGTTGGGGAATTTGAGCTTATTCACCTTAAATTGATGAAATAAAGAAGCATGGCTGACATTAGCATTACGAGAGTATTTCACAAAGCCTTTCCCAGATGATAAGAAGTGTTCAATATGGTACCGAAAATCCCCATTTTCATCTACCGCGATGTCATCTAAGCCAGTGGTTCCCAACCCAGTCCTTAAGGACCCCCTGTCCTGCAGGTTTTTGTTGCAGCTCTACTTTTGCACACCTTATCCTTTTAAGCCCCAATGCACCTTCATGCACACCCTGTTCAGGTAGATCTTTTTCAACCAATCAGCAAGACGCCCTTAAATGGATCAGGTATGAAAGAGTACAGCAGGAGCAAAACCCTTCAGGGCAGGGGGTCCTTGAGGACTGAGTTGGGAACCACTGATCTAAGCGACGCCATGCGCAAAAAAGTAACGTCGTTCATGCAAAGTTTTCATGCACACTGCCATCCAGTATTTTGGACACTATGCATGCGGAGTGACAGAAATAATGTGAAGTTGAAGAAACCTGGTCATTGATATGCATGATGATCTGTCTGTATTCTGGACATTGCTTATTTGAGCTATTTACTCGGCATGCATAATGTCCAATATTTTTTGATAGAGCATAGACTCAGATGTATTCCAACAAACAGACATGCGTTTCATAGGTTATGTGTTTTCAGTTTGTGCTATATAATGTATTTCCATCCCCCAACAGAAAAAAGTTGATCAAAACTTGAACAATATAAGACTATTTCTGACTTTCGTCAACTTACCTCTTACTTGTAGATGCAGCTATTGTGATTGTTTGTCGTAAATCATGTGACTAATCAGAGAGGCACCTATTGAGGAAATTATTATCTGGAAATGTCCAGTAAAATGTACATTTTGTGTTTTCAGGGTATCTGTGGGCCTAGAGAAAATAAATCCCACTTAACTTATGTCCAAAATAATAACCCATGCAACAAAGGGTTAAGATAAGTTGCATATTATGATTCAGTACCACAGCATATGGTGAAATTTATCACTTAATACTACATAACCATTTATTTACTGTTGTTTTTTTTTAAATACCATTGGGTACCATAGGCAATACCATTGGCTCACCACAGCCTTACTAAGGGCCTTCTCCCCCTACCATTGGATACCATTCATTTACCATAAAGTACCATTTAGTTACCATAGAGAATTTTGTAAGGGAGCCCCTTGCCCAACAACTTTTAAGAAACAACACAGCCTGCCTCACAGATTCGGTATTAAAAACAATGGTCCCCGGTCACACAGTCGGCTTTCTTAAGAGAGCAGAAATGTCATCACTGTGTAGCAGTGTGATCTGAGGGTTATTGTTACCATACCAGCCTGCAGTCCTCATGCCAGAGTTAGCGTAAAGCCAGCCTAAGCAGTCGCTTTCCACCTCGATAATATTATCTTCTCTCAGTACGTTAAAGCTGGAGATGGATTAAATCACCATTGATATACAGTATGCGTAAGTAGGAAATTCAGAAAGTTAATCACGAGGGATGTGAAATTGTACAGGTAGCTATCATATACAGTTTCTCTGACTAGTGGCGCGGGAGGCAGGCAGCCTTTGTCTGTCTCATTGGCTGGTAACCAACATGGATTTGATGCAGATTGCGATCACTGATTGGTGCATTTTTCACACACTACCTGCAAGGGTCAAGCATTTTCCAAAAACACGGATATTATGTTCACGAGATATAGTGTAGACTGGTGCAAATTTTATTGTTCTTCATTCCTTATTATGTCTTAAACTCTCAGGTGAAGGAGAACGTTTTCATTCAATGGCAAACGAATAAGGTTTCAATTAATTGCGTTCCACCCTGTCCGTTTTTGTGACCGAGGGGGATATCGCTTTTCGTGCGCAGAGCCAACTGGGGTTTGGTATCGGTCGGTCAAATAATATGCTTGTTTACATACACTGGTCATGAAAAGGAAGGTACTTTAATATTTCATGGCTCTTTCTCGTTACTGGTGAGAAGTTACCTGATGGCTTAAGATCTCATTGGCTCAGGCAACTGTATGTCATAACATTGACAGCCACCCCTGATTGGTACAATGGTATTCCAGTGGGAGGAGTTTGTTTGGAAGGTTTCCAGTGAGAGCACTACAAGTTATTCCAATATTCTTTAAGTTTTTCAGGATTGCATGGCTAAGTCCATTGCAGAACTAACGTACAGACGTGTTACTAGCATTTTTTGAATATTGGTGGTTAAAAAAATAACGCCCCATGATGCAAAACAGTGCCTGGCATCCTTTTATGATCAAAATCATTAACAGGGAACCTGACACTAATGGGGTCATTCCATAAGAAACAATTCATTTTTCCACCCTATCCTTTCAGATTCAAACAACAATTTTTGTATGTTAACACACATGGGTTAACATATAATGTATGGGTTAACCAGAATAACCAACCATTGAAAAGATAGGGGCCTTTAAAGTTGACCCATATCAGACTTTTACCACATAACTGAAAAACACACATCTCTGCCTCAAAAATAAGCATACAGCTATGTTTGAACATGATGTGGTGACTCAGTGATATCTCCGCTGGGATCTGGTGGCTCACACTGTCAGGACTGCAGACAGCACTGCCAGATGGGAAATATTGAACTACCACGCCAGAAGCTTAACAAGACCATATTTACTGTAAAATCATTGTATGTAAGTCAAAACAAAGCAAACAAACACGCATAAATGTATAATTTTGCAAAACACCTATTTACTGAGACAAACAACACCGCCTACAAATCGAGCCATGCCATATTGTTTAAAATAATCCTTCTACTGATGTAGCTAGGCTAATGACATGGCATAATTTTTTAAAAACCTGTGATCTTAACCACCATCTATGTGTTGCAACAAGGACAACAGGCTGTCACAGCCGGCGCCAGGTTTCAGACATCCAGTAAAATTGGGGTTTTTTTTGCTGCTCATCCCTGAATGTTTGTTGGTGATGCATATTTTTTCGCTGCTTTAACACTGACTCTGCCCCCCTCTGTTCCCTTCCTCTGTCAAAACTTTCCTTATCAGCACTTATTAGCGGCATAGCCACCAAACACTTTCAGTATAGTACTCTGAGGACTGTTATGTTACCTGTTCGGGCCGGTACCTAAATTCTAGGTTTGTTTTGCGCTTCCATCGCAGACAGTACTCTTAAAGGTTGGCAGGGTTGTTACCTGATGGTAATAGCTGGGTTTGTGTTTAGTTCTTGTCGAGCAAGAGTGATGATTCAGGCTTGACAAATCAATGGACGGTAGCGTTACTTGCTCCACCTTTTAGAATCGGGTCACTGTGCTAGAGACCTTAACAGAGGGGCAATGAAAAACCAGGACAAATTGGAATAGTTCTTTTGGTACCATCTGCAACTTTTGACAATGGAGACACACACAAAAAAAAAAAGTTTGAACGAGTAAAAAACTGAACTCAACTCAACCGGGCTGCTTGGTGGGAATGAGGCTATTCTCTTCTCTATGTTCACATGAGAGCAGTGTACACTATCTCTCATTTAAACTATTTTCAAATGAGTGTCGAGCAGCAGGAGTGACTGGAAAATTGTTAGTTGTGCTCGCTGCCGTGAGTCATGTTCATCACACAACAAGCATGATTGGCTGGAAATGGTCACATGGAGTGCGTGAACACAATCCTAGGGTCCATACGTACTTTGTGTACTATCCTGATTACGTCAAGCAATGAATGAAAATGCCTAGATTTATTGTAACTACTAATTCTAGCCTAATTATTACATAATGATTGAATTATTCTACATTAGTGGTCTCCAACCCTATTCCTGGAGTGTCACCATGCTGAAGGTTTTCGCTCCAGCCAAAGCAAAGCACATCTCTTTTCCTAATTGGAGCTCTTGATGAGCTGCTGATAAACTGAATCTGGTTTGCTGGATTAGGGTTTGATTAAAAACTTACTGGATGGTAGCTGTCCAGGAACAAGGGTTGGAGACCACTGTCAGACATTATGGTGCTTAAGCCATTATTGATCGTAAATTGTACATAGGCCAAAATTGTCATACGAATGAGATAATCATTGTACGTCTGGCAACACTAGTCACAGGCAATGGGATAGGGGTCACAGAGCACCTGACAGGGGCATAAAGGGGTGAGAGGATTGAGGGTCATTCCTGGGTCACTGTGTGATCATGGCAGGTGCATCTGTTTGGTCACGCCCCCATCCTGAGCAGCAGCGTGCCGTCAGTTGTTCAGAAGGCCTTCAGTAACCTCACCCTTTACCGCTCAATTGCCCTCAAGCTGTTTTCCTTTAGGTTCGCCTGATTAACGATCAAACAATTTATTGACTGAACAACCATGACCAATACATGACCTATGATAAGAAATGACAATGAAAAAGTGAACGCCTGTTGCCCACGACACCAGAGGACATCTATTCCAGGGAAGGCCTTGTGTATTTCAGTAGGACAATGCAAAACCACATACTGCAGCTATTACAACAGCATGGCTTCGTAGTAGAAGAGTCCGTGTGCTGAACTGGCCTGCCTGCAGTCCTGATCTTTCACCGATTGAGAACATTTGGCATGTAATTAAACGAAAAGTCGGTCAAAGGAGACCCAGTAGCTGGGAGCCTGTATTAAACAAGAGTAGGATCAAATTCCAATGGCTAAACTCAAGAAACTTGTCTCCTCAATGCCCAGACGCCTCCACTCGGTGTTAAAAAGAAGAGGGGATGCAACACCATGGTAAACAGGACCCTATCCCAACTTTTTTTGAGACCTGTAACAGCCATCAAATTTGAAATGAGCTCATTTTGTGGATAAAATTGTAAAATTTCTCAGTTTCAACAATTGCTATGTTATCTCTGTTCTATTGTTAAGAAAATACTGGCTGGTGTGATTTTACAGTCATTGCGTTTTGACTTTATTCACAATTTACACTTTGTCCCAATTATTTTGGAATTGGGGTTGTATAACAATGCTATCGAAAATAAACAAGACTGTTGTCACTTCAACCGATTAATCTGAGCAACTGTTGCTAATCAGGAAAAGTAAACTGCGAGAAGTTTAGGTTATTAAGCATTGAAAGGTGAGGTTTCCGAAGGCCTTTGTTACTGCCGACAAACTGCAACTGATCCCGGGAGATTAATTGATCTGCTGCAAATACACGCACTGTCCACCAGCACTGTCACCTGCAAATACAGCTCAGAAAAAGTCAAAGCCACAGGTTGCATCGGCTTACTTTGGCTGGAGCATGAAAGGTTTGATAACTTTATTCAGTTTTCTGTGACTGGACAATGTGGTAACGAGGGTGTTTGGTGGCAGAATATAGCCAGCAATTAATAAACTAAAGGCAGACCTGCCTTAAATTTGTTTAAAGAGATATAAGTCAGCCCTTGAGGTAAAATACATTATCGGGCAACTGAGTGACATTAAATCCCATCCATCTGTCCTGAAACCATGGCGATCAATATAAGTCACACCCCACTTTATTTTGATAAATAATAAGGAAAAATACTGCTGTAATTGTTCAGTTAGTTACTGAAGGGAAACCATGAGCATAAATGAATGAATGATACATTCAAGCTATTTAATTCTTGTTCATTTTGATCAGGAACGGGCAAAGGATTGCTACAGTTCCACTGAATTAAAGCACAAGATCACACAAAAAAATTACTGAATCCTTTAGCATTATTTAGTTGAAGAGCTTTTTTATTTTATGATGATACAATGTTTTGAAATAAAAAAGTGGATTTTTTAGGTGACTAGCCTGAGTTGCCTGAGTTTTCTCATAGCAAGTATCATGTTTTTTTCATAATTGTTATTGTCATGATAAAACAACTTATTTTATCTTCATTTCATGAAAGCACTTTATTTTATATTTTATTTATTTTGAAAACTCTTTTCTATGTCATACTGTTGCTTTTCAGGACCACTTAACTGTCAATCACTACCAGTGTGAGGTGACTGCATTCTGATTGGCTAATCTCCTGCTATTGTTTATTTCTCCCTAGGTCAGCAAGCTTTCACTCCAGCTAACCAAGATAATCCACAAACTAACCCTGCTTATAAAGATGTGGATGATTTGCACAAGCTTCAAGCAAATATTGATATTATTTCAACCTACTTACTCATGTATAGCTAAGTCTAACAAGGTTCAGTGTGCTCACTAGCACCCTCAAAGTGCATTTCACCAACTGTAGCAAGCAGCACAGGCAACGCAAACTTATGAGATAATTATAGCCTGTCCAGACTTCAGCCACTGCCCAACACTGGCAGGGAGTGCCCTAATGACCATGCATGCCACAAGGGGAGGAACTGTTGCATTGTGGGAACTGAGCTCTCGTAACTCTGAGAGCAGAGCTCCATCATTGTTTCCAAGTGCACACCTCTCTGAATGCCTGTTGCATGACTGACAAAGTTGCTCTCCATGTCCAGGCTTCCGGAAGACTGGGGAGCCAAAATTCCTGCCAGGTCACTGCACTGCCATCTCCAGATTCTGTTCCAAGTTCTCAGCGATGTGGAGTTCCTCTGATTCTGACAGACAGGGTGATGGGCTTTGGACCCCCTAAACATGAATACCATAGGCCAAAACTGCTTTAACATAAATCAAACCAAGCCCTTGACAAGAGTGTTGTGGCCTAGTGTCCAGAAATTGCTTTCTGGCTCCAGTTTCTGACCATAGCTGTGTTTCTCCCCCATTATACTTTCCCCTTTGTCCTTACTTCATCTGTTGAAATAGGCGGTAGCTGGGTCGAGGTAGCAGAGGATAAGATGCATTTGTGTATAATATCATCTTCTGACTGAATTAATCAGAAATTTGTGACTTTTGGACACATAACAGCAGATGCAGAGTTTAGGCAGCGAGCTTCTCTATAGGATGAGGACCCAACACTTTGTTGGTTAACTCTCTGGGGATACCCCTTGAATTCTTCATCAAGCGTTTGCTTGTAATGAACAGTTGTCACCGCTCAAGAGGAAAAAGGGTATCCCATTAACTTAAGTTCCAACAAAAAGTCTGTGTGAAAGATGGTTACAGGTACAAAATTAAGTCTATGTGATAGATATTAAGGTTAGAGTATAAAGTCTGTTCGACAGATGGTAAAGATTAGAATATAAATTCAGTGTGATAGATGGCTATCTTGGAGACCTAAACATGGCTTTTTATTTATATTTCACATATCAAATATCTGTTTTTTTAATTATTTCACCAGCCCTGCTGTCCGGCGGAAGCGCATTTATATTTTTAGTTTAAGACAATCCGCGAGGAGACACTGGCTTTCACTGAGGAGCTTTTTAATCCACAGGGTCATGCTGTAATACATGCCCTGTCCATGATTGAAAAGAATAATATCTCAGTAACTAGCAAAATAAGATTCAGGCAAAGTCACGTTTTCTACAGGTCACATTTGCCTTCCCTCTGCATGTATAAAACTTGATAATGTACCTTACTTTCTTTCAAAAACAAAAATCAAAAGCAGCAGCTTGAGACCATGAGTCTAGTGCTATCATGTATGCTGTAAACAACAGTATCTAGTAAACAAGTCTGCGGCTTCAAATGCAGGTGCCATTTCCTCAGAGTGCACCCTGCATGCATTTGATAAGCTGCATTTTTAAATGACATAAATGCACCAAAGAAGTTTCTTTAATACAGATAGAAAAATTCTTTATTGATATCCACAAAATATAGGTGAGTGCCTTAACGATAACAATCAAAGTCAGACACATGTGCACCTTCCTCTTGTGTATACTCCAGAGCCCCATATATTTCAGTGCTGCTCAACTAGCTATTCTTTGTCGTTAGTTTTTTGTGATATTTTGGTTTGTCTTATTTCTCTCATTGTTTCAGATGAGGACTTAGATAATAAGCCTGACATTTCTGGGTCGCTTGAGAGAACAAAATCCCAAAATAAAGAGCTTAACAGTTGTTCATTTAATTCATCAAACTGTTCAGTTTGAGCATGGTCTCACTGTAATCCAAGCAAAGGTCACAGAATTGAATCACTATTGCTTATATCTTCCAGCATCCAAGACTTTTATATTGGCTCACTTGACATTACAGATAGGGCCAGGATTGAATAATAAACACTGGACCGCAGTGTTAGGATCAGAGATCAGAAAAATATACACAAATGACCACCTGTAATGATTGTTGGATGCACGTTGACAATGGGTTCTGACCCATTGTCATTCTTCAGCATGCACAGCATCAAAGAGCTGTCTTAATATTCAAGTTTTTTTTTGTTTTTTTTAACAAGATGGATTCATAGAGTGATTGTAATATTAGAATGACTCATGTTTTAATGTAATGAAAACCTGCAGCACAGTTCGCTTGCTGTCAAGTTTCAGCTAAAATTTTGCTAAATATAATGTCATGTATTTACGCCCACATTTAGAAAGGATATGGGGCTGCACTTTGTTAAATTGGCAAGGACAGATAACAACTTAATCATGATGGCTTTGAAAAGCCCCTTATTCTCTGCACTAGATTAAAGAATCAAAGTCCCATTGTTTGATATGTAACCCATCTCCACACACTGAGCCATGAACAGACCTGTCAGAGCATACACTAAGACAAAACAGTGATTTGAGAGGCATCTTTAATTGTGGACTGTTTATTACCACATGACTAACAATTGTGCAGCAGCTTAGCAGTCCCACATTATTAAAATCATATGCTAACTTTCACTTTGAGCCTTTCTCTTCCAAATATGTGAAAAAACATGAAACCAGGGCTGCGTCCGAATAGTCAAAAAATTATGTCATATTCACTAATTCCTGACCCCTTTTCTGTAACCTTTCTGGAAAACGTCATAAGGTAAAGGAAAGGTGTAAAATGGAATTCCTAATGGCATAGGAAGACAGCCGCGCTAATTCGAGAATCCGAATGTACTTACACTAGGCAACGTGATCTTGAGTCCCCTGCCCATCATATATGTTTCTTTTCGTGATTGGCCGGATGAATGGTCGCCACTTTCAATATTGCTGCTGAGCAGAATTGTGGGATAGCGTTATCTCCTTTCTTTTCAAAAAGGATGATTCTGTGTACCCTGGGCTATAGGAGGTAAATTAGGAAGCAATGAGATACCAGTAATGTGCGGTCGGAGGTTAGTTTGGTGAGGCACAATCCTCC
Organism: Gymnothorax javanicus; assembly: GCA_029692085.1. Lineage (NCBI taxonomy): Eukaryota > Metazoa > Chordata > Actinopteri > Anguilliformes > Muraenidae > Gymnothorax > Gymnothorax javanicus. The sequence continues at coordinate 12,260,542 of CM056206.1, read as the reverse complement.
CCTTTGCTTGATTAGCAATCAAACGATTAACTAGTTTAGTAAGACTATTCGGCAGAATGACGGGCCAGTTTAAGTTTCCGCAGCGTTATTACTCAGTATATCGAACCTGAAATGCTCACGAAACTGCAGATTTGCGCGTACTTGGCTTACAGGAAGCCAGAGACTTGCGGTGAGGTGACGCAGTGACCCAAACTACAGGATTTTGTGAACCTGTTCCCACTTACTATGCCTGATTGACAATCAAATTAATTAAGATCAAGCCTATAGGAAGCCCGTATACTGATAGAGGAGATAATGACAAAAAGATTCATTCACGTATACGCTTCAATTCGTGACTGCAAGGATGGAAATTTGAATAAACAATTAGGAAAAATTCTCGGCTCTCGGTAATTCTGTACATCGTTTTAACATTTTGTTAATCGGATTATGAAAGAAGACTGAAAGTAAACGTCCGCTTGTATTGTTTTGGTGTAAAAGCGCGTTTTTAAAGGAGAATACATTGTATATTGATCAAGCATTGAACTCTGCATAAGTCAAACTGTTTTAGTATTAGTTGATGACATTGCTTCGGCTTCCTGTAAGCAAGTACGCGCAAATCTGCAGTTTCGTGAGCATTTCAGGTTCGATATACCGAGTAATAACGCTGCGGAAAGTTAAACTGGCCCGTCATTCTGCCGAATAGTCTTACTAAACTACTAAATCGTTTGTTTGCTAATCAAGCAAAGGGGAGGATTGTGCCTCACCAAACTAACCTCCGACCGCACGTTACTGTGAGATACCTTTCCTTAACATTTAAATAATTCAACGATACTTAACATGGCCGCCACGTAATTATTTGTGGATCATTTTTTAGGAGTTAGGAGCTTTCCTAAGCAAAATAGACAATTCGGACGCAGCCCAGGCTGTCCATGCATTGTTGTTGTAGAGCCTTTCACCAGCTCCCATGGAATTGATTCACCTGTTTTGAATTACTGCCCCATCAAGGTCACAAGATTCTTAATTTGCTCAGTGCAAACCAGGTAACGGTTTCACCGCCCATTAAAAAAAGCGCATACGTAATGAGAAGAGGAAATAACAGACTGGCGACAGGCGAAAACACTGAATTTGTGTCTTGTTTTGTTTCAAGCTTCAAAACCTTGTTTTACAGACAAAAAAGGAATTGTCTTAGAATCAAAAAGTCCAATATAAGACCTCTAACACTAGTTCTGAATAGTATGTGTGCAAACACTGTCTAATTAAGCAGGTGAGTACTGTTAAGTAGCACTGCAGTTAAGTAGTTAGTGGTGAGCAAGGTTAAGTTGAAGAGTTACAGTGGCATGAGAAAGTATTTTCCCCCTCCCTCATTCCTTATTTTTTTTATTTATTTATTTTTTTACATATTTGTCACACTTAAATGTTTCAGATCATCAAACAAATTTTAATATTCCACAAAGATAACCCAAGTAAATACAAAATGCAGTTTTTAAATGATGATTTCATTTACTGAGGGAAAAAAGCTATCAAAACCTATCTGGCCCAATGTGAAAAAGTAATTACCCTCCCTTGTTAAATCATAAATTAACTGTGATTAACCACATTTTTTGAGTTCAATTTCACTAGCCGTGGCCAGGCCGGATTACTGCCAGACCTGTTGAATCAAGAAATCAGTTAAATAGAACCTGTCTGACAAAGTGAAGTAGGCTAAAAGATCTCAAAAAGCTACACATCATGCCGCGATCTAAAGAAATTCAAGAACAGATGAGAAACAGAGTCATTGACATCTTTCAGTCTGGAAAGGGTTACAAAGCTATTTCTAAGGCTTTGGGACTCCAGCGAACCACAGTGAGAGCCATTATCCACAAATGGGGAAAACTTGGAACAGTGGTGAACCTTCCCAGGAGTGGCCAGCCTACCAAAATGACTCCAAGAGCGCATCAATCACTCATCCAGGAGGTCACAAAAGAACCCAGAACAACATCTAAAGAACTGCAGCCCTCACTTGCCTCAGTTAAAGTCAGTGTTCATGATTCAACAATAAGAAAGAGACTGGGCAAAAATGGCATCCATGGGAGAGTTCCAAGGCGAAAAACACTGCTGACTAAAAAGAACACAAGGGCTCATCTCACAATTGCTAAAAAAAATATCTTGATGATCCCAAAGACTTTTGGGAAAATATTCTGTGGATTGACAAGACAAAAGTTGAACTTTTTGGAAGGTGTGTGTCCCGTTATATCTGGTGTAATACTAACACAGCATTTCATAAAAAGAACATCATACCAACAGTCAAACATGGTGGTGGTAGTGTGATGGTCTGGGGCTACTTTGCTGCTTCAGGACCTGGACGACTAGCCATAATTGATGGAACCATGAATTCTGCTCTCTAGCAGAAAATCCTGAAGGAGAATGCCTGACCATCAGTTTGTGACCTCAAGCTCAAGCACACTTGAGTTATACAGCAGGACAATGATCCGAAACACACCAGCAAGTCCACCTCTGAATGGCTTAAAAAAAACAAAATGTAGGTTTTGGAGTGGCCTGGTCAACGTCCGGACTTAAATCCGATTGAGATGCTGTGGCATGTCCTTAAACAGGCCGTTAATGCATGCAAACCCTCCAATGTGGCTGAATTAAAACAATTCTGCAAAGGAGAATGGACCAAAATTTCTCCACAGCGATGGGAAAGACTCATTGCCAGTTATCGCAAAAGCTTGATTGCAGTTGTTGTCGCTGAGGGTGGCACAACCGGTTATTGAGTTTAGGGGGCAATTCCTTTTTCACGCAGGACCAGGTAGGTTTGGATAGCTTTTTTTTCCCTCAGTCAATGAAATCATCATTTAAAAACTGCATTTTATATTTACTCTGGTAATTTTTGTGTAATATTATAATTGGTTTGATGATCTGAACATTTACAGTAAGTGTGACAAATATGCAAAAAAAATAAGAAATCAGGAAGTGGGCAAATACTTTTTCACGGCACTGTAAATATAACTGCAGGATGTCGTGTGCGTGTGGGGATGCAAGAGTGATCATGGAGCACGAGTATCGGTATGACTCTTAAGGAGGGTGGAGAAACAAATAAAAATGATTCAATTGTATAAATTAAGCATTGTCAATATTTGGTGATGGCTCTGGATAACAGTATGCCAAGGAGCAGTGAACTTGATTTTTACTGTAGAAGCATTGCTTTAATCCCCAGTCTTTATCAATCATAACGTGGTGTTAAGTGATCTATTCTCTGATTTTTGAAGACGATAAGCTGTCTGCCCTACACCGTGACACATCTCGGTGACAGTATGGCTCAGTCAAATAAATGCTCTGGTGAGAGTTTACTGTAGATCCAGGCTGTTTTTATTTGTCTAATGACTCTATATTGACAGACCTCGACGCATTTACACGCGGAAGTTTACATAAGTATGTATTTGGCTCTTTTTCAATCCTGGGTTAAAACCCCTCTTAATCCTTACATTTTTCAGTCCATCTGCTGCTATTGGCCTATGAGGAATGCATGACAAAAAGCACATGTTCACTTTCCTTGTGTAAGCACCTCATTGAGAGGTAGGATTTGTGGCCACAGACTACCTGTGATTTTGGTGTTACAGCAATAGTGATAGTGTGGCATAAATTTGTACACAGCTTCTATAGCATTATTTTACTTCTGGTTCCAACGGTCCTGCGTCTATGGAAAAACATGAATGTGGTTTTGCAAAATTGGCAAAAGTTAGGTCAGAGATTAATTTAACGCATAGAAAGCATTACCATTTTGTGTCAACGCATGTGCGATTTGCGCTTTTGCAAGGGCACCATTAATTCAGAAAGATATGTATGAATTTTGGAGCAACATATGCTGCCATTTAGATGTTGTCTGATCCAGGGGCATCCTTGGAATTTCCAGAAATGCCACACCAAAACAACATTCTGCACAGATTATAAGTGCATGGCTGCGTAATCAGAGGGTGCGGGTGCTAGATTGCCCTGTCTGAAGTCCTGATCTGTCCTCAATTGAGAAAATATGGTAGATTGTCACACAAAATATACAGCAATGAAAGCCTCATATAATTGCGCAGCTGAAGGACCTAGCTTAATGATTTTGATTAGATTAACTGGTGACGCTGCACAGCTGCAAACAGTCGACAGATGGAAACATCAAATCGAGGTGTCAGAGCACAATAGTTACATGTCCATTTTAGACGTTTTGAGAAAAATTGATTTTTAGGTTTGCATGAGTTCTATTAAATCAGGTATTTTATATAATTTTTATTTATATCAGTCACTCTTTTGTTGCATGGTTCAGAAGTATATTGAACACATAAATTTTCATAGGGTTGGTACAGCGACATCATGTCCAAAATTGCCCAAAATGCACATTGGACGAACATGGTCACCTCTGTGCCAAACAATTCTAGCACTTGATGTGAAATAACACAATGGAGAGAGGTTGAAGTTAAATTTGTTTGCAATGGAAGACAGACGATTCTGTGACACAATTCATGTTTATTCATCAACATATAAACGTTTATTTCTTTTAAGCAGATTTTTTTTAGACAGACCACAAAATGAAAATGTAAATTCTGCTTAAAACTAAGGCCGGTGGACATATCCCACATAGCAAAATTGGTCTGGCCCAGTTCTGGCCCAAATAATGCACTTTTACGGCCCAATTCTGGCCCACATACATAAAGAATGACGGCCCTGTTGTGGCCTAGATCTGGTTTGCCAGAGCTGGCCCACGTATGGGCCAGCACAGGGCCAGCTCGAATACAATCGGCCCACATGTGGCATGCCATCACAGAAACGGTGCCATCATTGTCAGACCTGGCCCACATCCGGTCAACATACCACTTGCCATGCCAGCAGTCGCCCAGCAGTGCCGGCTTGACGCCGGATCCGGGCCAGACTCGTCTGCTATGTGGGATAGTTATTGTGCTCCACGAATTAGCTGATAGAAAGCTGTGACACGAGGTAAAAATCTCAAAATCATAAAATTTGGACATATCACCACTGTTCCATACCCTCGAAATAATGTTTTTGTGCTGTTTTGAATATAGTAAAGGGGGAATGTACTTGTCAAATTAGTCCTTTTTGACTTTTTTTACGTTCCCCATGATGTGCCAACTTATTTCAACACATAACCTGTCTGACCAAAGTAGATAGTGAAGAGATTGCAGGACTTAAGCAACTCAGACACTGTAAATGGCAGGTGGGGCATCTTCTCCAACTTCTGTTTCTTGCAATGCTTAATAATCATGAACACAACAAAAAATAATAATAATAATAGAATCACCATTAGAAAAATTTTCCAGGCCCAACGGCCAGTTCAAGAGATGTGAAAGAAGCCTATTCCACGACTAAATTAAATCATGAATGGATAAGCTCTGTACAAATCCAATTTTAAGGTAAATTTGTCTGTGATACCAGCCCTAAATGAGCGCATGTCAGTGGGCTGCTTAACATCAAGTAATGCACAGATGGGAACCACTGTCTCTTAATTTATAGATTAATGAAAAATAGCTGCGAACATTTCAACAAAGAGACTCAATGCACTCTGTTGCAAGATCCTAGTTTTGAGTCCTAAACCACTTAAGTCTCAAACATTAATATCACGCTGGTCCTGCGGATAGTGTTGGTCCACTTATCATGTACATTGTGCTTGGTATTTGTGGGTGATTACTGGTCACAGGAATTACGCATTAACCATTCTGTATTGAAGAATGATCGAGAATGAGTGATCGGTGAACTATTTCATCAAAAGAGGCACAATTCCGTCTCTGATTGGAATTCCTTCTTCCTTTCAATATTCATCAGTGATCCTATAAGTGATTATTTCACTCAAGCAGTCCAGTCTTCACCAGCCTGACATTAGTCTGTATTTCATGGCCAGTATTTTTCAAAAGACCTAATGAACTATTCTTAATGTATTGAGGACTGTTGTTGGGGCCACTGGTCATTTTTAAAGATGACCATTGTGTTGATCAGAAATGAATGATCAGAACAAACCCTAGCTCTCCCAGTGAATTATGGTCTCTACATTTTGAGAGAATGAATAGAAATGTTATAAATAACTGCGTTACGCATGACCAGTTGTGACGCCTCTGTCTTTTACCAGCTTGAATTTGAATAACTTCATTTTTAAGAACAGTAAATTCTATCTCCTGAAATATTGAGGTTTTTCGTTGGGTTGATGAAGACAAGTGCTCCTTGTCGCCCCCTGGTGGTATTTCTGCTGGCTTGCTGCTGCTTCTGGTACTCCCAATCACACTGAAGGGGAAGGGGGGGGTTCGACATCCAGAACAGATGTGCTGCCCTGTTTTTTGGACGGTTACGTGACATTGTTCTGTCATTATTTTTATATGAGTGACCTTTACGCGGGTGAAACTGATCTGAGGCCGGGGCTCAGGAATCAGCAGAAGGACAGCGCTGAATGGCGCACAGGAGAGCTGTGTTTCAACACCCCACACCCTGCCACGTCCTCGGCCCTCTTCCCAGGTCTGTATTTTAAGATGTGGCTCTAAATACGACTGCTGACCACCCGTCCATCGCTGCCGCTCAGTTTGGCCCATGCCGGCTGTCCCAGAGCCTTTCTCACAGCGCTGACCTCATACATTCTCTTATACTCCCATGATGCTGGTGGTTACAGGCGGCGGAGCGGGTAATGCTGTCTTCTCGCAGCCAGAAGGTCACGGGTTTGAATCCGGCCTGAAGCCTTTCTGCGCGGAATTTACTTTGAGCGGGTTTCCTCTGGGTTGCTTCCTACTGTCCAAAGACATGATGCAGGTCAGGCTGACAGGAGATTGTAAAGTGAATGGTGCGTGACTCATACGATGGACTGGATAACTCCATTAATAAGCCGTTAGATAATGACTGGATGGACAAGGATTAAGCCTCTTTCACACCGGACGCGAAACGAACTTTTCGCACGACAGATTACATTCAAAGTCAATGCAAAGACGCGAATACACGCGTTTCGCGTGTATTCGCGTCTTTGCATTGACTTTGAATGTAATCTGTCGCGCGAAAAATTCGTTTCGCGTCCAGTGTGAAAGCGGCTTTACTCAGTATCCTCCAGTGCTGCCTACAAGATGATTAAGTATGACATATGAGGAATGTAATCAAGTCACAAAGCAATAAAGTGTGGGGCAGCCAATATCTGAGTGGACAGCACATTTAAATGAGACTGGTCAAGCCTCAACATAGGCTACCTCAGTCAGATTAGTGCATTGGCTGGGCCCTTCAGCAGGTCCCCAAACCCCAAACTGATCCAGGTGCGATCGGCCCCTTATTAATTAAATCATCAGTTAGTTATTTTGGGTATTGTGGTCACAGATCAGAAACATGCAAGCAGTGCAAGTCAGTGCCAGTGTGACAGTAACAATGTGTACTTTCCGCTGCTCTGCCAATGCAAGGATGCTTACTTTCCAATTCTGTGAAAATAAACACTTTTGTCGTCCAGCACTTGCTGAGAATGCCCAGAATTAGAGTGAGGACCATGCAAAAAAGGGCCGACCAAGCCACAAATATATAAACAGGAGCCAGTTATCTGCACATCATAACTCCATAAGCGCTAAATTAATATCTTTTGATTTTGGCATTGGCTACTCACAATTATTAACACCCTGTGTCATGCAAAAGTATACACAATCCATCAGTGCAAGAAAATGAACATGGCATGTTATAAAAATAAACACTATTTGAGAATATAGCTTTTATACAATGAATTACTTTATTACTTTGTACCCTGTTACTTTCAACCCATTGAGCAGGGTGAAAGGTAACACTGCACAAGTTCTGGTCTTGATCCAGTTGTGTGCAACCCATTTGATGTAGGTCAGGAAATACAACTGGGTCATTTTGTGTCAACTCAACCAGAGCCCCCGACATCAAAATTTAGATTTTGATAAAACTGCACATTTCAAGAGATATGCATTGGCAGCACTGAGGTCAAATATTTCAGCTCAATTATTGCTAGTTCCTGAAATTTAGCCTATTTTAGGGAAGGGGGGTCAATTTTAACCAAATCGCCTTAATTTTGGAGGGAGTTTGAGGGCCTCAGATATGGATTTTCAGAGCTGACAGACCCACAAGTTTCATTTTGTCATCAGAAAAGTCGCTGAACTCTTGGCTTAAGCTACTTTTCTTTACTCAGTGTGTTTAGTTTACCTGTACTGTGGCCTGGAAAAAGCAAAAAACACCAATCATACTATTCGCGAGTATTTTTTCAAAATTTAATTTTATTATTCTGTAACTAATTAAGATAGAGCCCTGAGACTTCATATACAAACGGCCAGTCAACTTTCTGAAGACCACAAAAAATATCAAAGTCACAATAGTTGTATTAAATGTTTTAATAAACTTGGAAGTTGGCTTCAGAATGAAAAGTGCAAATTTTGGGTCATTATAGTGGGTATATATCTCAAAAGGAACACAAGTTATTGATGTCATATTTTTAGTGCTTGAAGGCATGGGTCTTAGGCCTAAGATATTAAAAAAACTGGAGATTTTTTTAAACACTGACCCCCCCAAAAGAAGCTACATCTCAGGAACTGGCAATAATTGCGCTTAATTATTTAACCAATTCACACCAGATATATAAATCTTCCACTGTGGGGAGTACAATAAAGTGTAATTTTTTTTTGGCGGGGAAGTTCCTAAACTTTGGTTGATTTGACATGGAATGACCCAACTCTATTTGATTTTAGACAAATACAGGGTATATGTGTGTTTCTGTCTGTTATGATTAAAGATATTTTACAAGATCAAAGGTCAAATGCATCATTACAGAAACTCCGAAAACTCTCAACATTATCAGGAGTGGCCAGTTTTCATTAATAACACATACCTGTCAACTCTCACGCATTCGGCGCGAGTTTTAGTGGCATTTTCACGTTCCCCTGCTGTAGTCAGCAATTATTCAATCAACGCGTATGTAAGAGATTCTCGTGCGGAATTGAAGTCCTTGTGCATGGAGGTTTATCAGTTTCACCTGCGTTATGACTCCGGACTTCTCACACTTTTCTTTACTCAGGGGTTGGCAGCAATGCATGTGTTTCATGATCGTTTAAATTGTTTAAATGAAATAAGATCATTTGAAACGTCTTTATGCAATTCCATTGCTTCCAATGATCTTATTTCATTTAAACAATTTAAACAATAACGAAACACGTGCATTGCTTTCAACCCCTGTGTAAACAAAAGCATGAGAAGTCCGGAGTCATAATAGGTTTCAAATTACAAGAGGTGAAATCCACCGTAACACATATGAAATGGATAACCCTCCATGCACAAGGACTTCAAGTCCGCGTGAGAATGTCTATCATACGCCTTGATTGAATAATTGCTGACTACAGCAGGGGAACGTGAAAATGCCACTAAAACTCGCGGCGAATGCGTGAGAGTTGACAGGTATGTGTTATTAATGAAAACTGGCCACACCTGTTAATGTTGAGAGTTTTCGGAGATTCTGTGATGGTAATTTAAATGAATGATTCGAAACAGGTCGTGACCAATCATTATTTTTAAGGGATTGTTCGAGCTTCCCCTGTCGCCAGTTCACCAGCCACCACTGGGGATGGATCAGATCCCAGACACCCTGCTCTGAGACTCGGCGGCTCTAAGACAGCTTTCTGCTGATGTGAGCTCCTTGTCAGCTGGCACCGTGAATTTGGTCCAAGTGAACCCCAGCTCTTCCTGCCAGATCCCCTGTACAGACACTGATATCTGTGTGAAGTGCTCAGCTCAAACACACTCACAGAGGTTGCTCTGCTCTCCAGTTACATGATACAGGCACCGTCAGAGTGCGTCTGCGGTGAGACTTACGCTGAGCGGAATTATTCCTGGGCCACAGTCTGCCTGCAGTAGACTCAAGTCATACTCCATACCCAGTTTTCATTTTGTTACACTGGACTCTTTTCTACATTACCCAACATGCTGGGTTAATTGGAGATGTCTTGTCAGTTCCTGTTACACAGCTAATTTCTGTCATTCAGCTTGTTGTTTCAGGAAAGCTGTAATACCACTCATTCACAAGGGCATAGATAGGGAACTTCACATCAGATGGATTGGTTATGTTCATTATAGTTAACGTAGGTTAATCTTTCCATTCAAAGCAACAGTCTATTGGGGCTCTCTGGAGCACTGCCGGCTCCGGGGCCTTTCTCAAGGACCCATCGACCACACTGAACTCATCCTAGCTACACAGATACTGGAACCAACAACTTTCTGAGCCCCCATCGGGCACTTTACCTGCTGGCCTGAGAGTCACTTTACCAGAGGGCTGCTTTTTTTTTCTACCCGCCACATTGTGGATCGTCTCAGGTTTCAGTCGTCTGTTGCTCTGTTCAAGGGAATCGTGATCATCATCGGCATCATGGGAATCGCTTGAGTTTATGAGGTGCTTTTTCTCAAACTGAGAAGTTTTTACAGTGATGACTGACCACAGCCACTACCTCATCACTAGGGTGACACATGGCAGCCATTTTGAAGCACTCATCACGTCAGCTGAGATCCCCCCCCAAACTGGAGTATGACAGGGTAGGCAGGTGGAGACTCCTGTAAGGTACCCAGATGATGAAGGGGATGCTGACAAACTTCTTCTATTTCACTATGGACATGTTTACACTCATTCCAATTCCATTTTGTTCATGTAGCAAAGATTCGTCTTATTAACTTTATACAGAGGAAATCAGGCACATTGAGTCGATCATTTATTTTTCGATGTATTATTACATAACTATAGGTAGACAAATTCTGATGTGGAAAATATTGATAGCTAAACAACTGCTCAGATACAGCAAGTTGAAAATTTGATGTTGTGTTGCTGCAGATGTAAAACTTATTTTCATGTTGCTCAGTATGTACAGGTATCTTTTTTGCCACAGATTTTGAGTCATCAAGGGTCAAAACCTTCAGCACAAGAACACTTAAAGGACCAGTGTGTAAGATTTAGATGGAAAATCTGGCTGAATAACCGGCAGGAGTGGAATATAATATTCAAAAGTACATTTTCATCAGTGATTTATTTCCTGAAAATAAGAATCATAGTGTTTTCTTTTATCCAAAATGAGCCCTTTATATCAACAGAGAGAGCGGGTCCTCTTCCACAGAGCTCGCCATTTTGCACCGCCATGTTTCTACGGTAGCCCAGAATGGGAAAAAAGTAATTAAATAAAGCACTGACACGAGAGCGTGCCTTTCGCGTTTTTGCAGGTTTTGCGGCCACCGTAGGTTCTCTGAGAAAGGGAATGATCATTTGGTTGCAATCTATAATCTCACCACTTGATGGCTCTAGATCTCACATACTGGTCCTTTAAATTCAGCAGATGTTATGATGGTCGAATGTGCCATCGCAGCTGGCCCTCCAGTGGCTCCACTAGCTTCTCAAAGGGTCCTGTTCATCTCCACACCAGTAAAACAGCTCCCAACAGGTAACACTGAATACACACTGGATGGACTGAGTGACAGGTATGGCCCAGGCATATGTAAGCTCACTGTGCTGCACGCCTTTAACTCTGTCACTTTCTCATATTTCCTCTGCAACAACACTAATACAATATTTCATCTCTGACAGTCCTTCCTTTTTTTGTATTTTCAAAGTGTTTCTCAGTCTTTCCTGCATATCCACTGACACACTTTTAGCCCCAAATGCACAATGTGGTATAACCCCACCTGCATCTCTGTGCTTGTGAACTAAGAAGTGTCAGAATGGTCAATACACTTAAGTCAGGAGTCTATCAGTAAAGGAGGGCCTAAGGTTTCCAATGACAACAGTTGCTGATTTTCCAGAAATTTTCAAAGTAAGAGCAGGGATTCAACTCATATGTTCTTCCCAGGCGCTGATCAAACAAAATGATGCACAGTAAAAGAAAGTCATAAGACACAAATAATGGCAAAAAAAGACTATCAAGTTATAAGAGGAATGGAAGCGACTGGTTCTGCACTTTTACGGATTATGCAAAATTTAATGAGGGACAAAGGCTCCACTGCATGAATGAGATCCCAAGTTCCTCGCCCTCAGGGCGAGAGGTCTGCATAAGCCAAAATAAGCGGCATGCATCACAACGACGTCATTTCATTTGTGTCCTTTATGATGGGAATATGGCCTTCTGTCTGGTCACTTACGCAATCCGCAACCAACTGCTCACGGTCACATGAATCTTTTCAAGGACAAACGCATTGGACTTCATCGTATAAAGGGTAAAAAGAGATCATGGTTAAAAACTCTGGGTATTGGGAAAACAAGAGTGTCATGACCTGAGTCCCCAGTTGTCTGCAGTGTACAGGTCTAACGTCAAAATCCTAAAGAGAGCATCCCCAACGACTCAGTGTCCCCATCACCTCACTGAGGTTCATTCACCAGATATTGAGAGATCTGAGTCTGAAGAACAGGCCTCCTCAAGCAACATCCCGCAGGACAGCAATGCTCTTCCATTAATCTTACCACTAGGCACACAACCCATCAACCATTATAAGCCATTCAAAAATCTGTCCTCTGTGACATCACTGGGGGGAGACACAACCCTTGATAACGAAGGAACTGATTGGTTGGCTGAAGTTGATCACTCCCTCTTGCCCACGGGTGGTCATTACTCCATAGGATGTCATAAAATAAGAGATTCTGCAATGGCTGGTTATGACTTATGGGCTGTGCACCTGGTGACATGATGTGGGGAGCTTTAACGCACTAATGAAGCCCACACCAGCTTAGCTTCCCCCACTGAAATGGAACGAAGAGCCACTGTGCTATGGCTGCAAAAAGAACCAGAGCTGGATTCGTGAGAGCCCATACCTCCGCCAGCATAGCTGGATTTGAACTTTGGCCTATATCTCAGCTGTACTTTGGCCTAGATATGCCAAAATTTAATCACTTGTTCCTCTTGTGCTACTCTAACATCCTGCAATCCATGCAGCCATTTTTGAGATATCCTGCTAACAGACAGACAAAAAAATAAATAAATTAACAAACTGAAGCAAAAACATTACCTCCTGGCGGAGGTAATGACACTGCCCACCCTGCAGTTACTCACACACTTTCCATTCTCATACTAGAGGGAGCAGTCACTCACCCGCGTTTCTGTCACACACTGACATCTTGTGGCGGAATATGAAGTTGCAGGATTAATTTCTTACCTAAGATAACTCATTCTCCGCCATTGATGCGTCCTCCGTCATAGACAATTTTCAGGCAATCAACATTTTCATTGTGATATGGTGGCGCAGTTACAGATCTTCCGATAAAAATAGGCATCAAAAGTCAATGAATATTTTTAAAAAATGCTGGCGAGGGCTGGCAACTTAAAAAAATACACTGGCGGGGAAAGTGTCACTCAAGCCCCAGGTGGACAAGACACACGAAACACTGATTTCCATCAGATGTCCCTGACATGCAAACGAACACAACAGTGTGAGTACAGCATACAGAGGGGGGAAAAAATCATTCTTTAACTGCTAGGCGATTTTGTGTAAAATTGGTTAGAGAGGCACAATCCGTACAATATGTGAGAACTAACAGGCACATGCAATGTGAAATTCACTGTAGAAGTGTTCTACTTCTTAATAATTTGAGACATCACACAATAGAGTTACTCGAATGCATGTTGGAAAACATGGGAAGACAGGTTTTTTTTTTGCTGCTGGTGAATGTTTTGTGACAACTCCGTCCAATTGAAACTCACGACGCCAAAAACATTCCATTTAAACTTATTTATTTGTTAATTTTATCATGAATTGTGTTAAAAGCATTGACAATGCACTGCAAAGATCTATTTGAATGAGTTTCCTTTATGGTATAATTCACAAGCCAAACCAATGCATTAAATGCCAATGCAATAAATTTTCACCGTTAAGGCGCTTTCACACTGGACGCGAAACGAATTTTTCGCACGACAGATTACATTTAAAGTCAATGCAATGACGCGAATACACGCGTTTCGTGAATATTCGGGTCTTTGCGTTGACTTTGAATGTAATCTGTAGTGCGAAAAATTCGTTTCGCGTCCGGTGTGAAAGCAGCTTTAGTCAGTCTCGGTTGACCGTTAAACAGGGTTACATTAAATGGGAAGTAAAACCTCCTACAAGAAATCCCACTTCCAGTTTAAAATGAGCTCTGTGCTATTCAAGTCTGTCAGGATGTCCCCACAGGAAGTTACCACTTTATGTGTGTGTGTGTGTGTGTGTGTGTGTGTGTGTGTGTGTGTGTGTGCGCGCGCGCGTGCATAGACAGGTGAACGCACAAACCTTGACTGAAAAAACTGCTTTAAAAAATTTCCTTCAACAAATCCAACAAAACCATTTTATTTGGTAAATTCCACTGTAATTTTGTCCACAGAATTACTGAGCCTAATTAAAAGGCACTTCACTGTAGCCACAAACAGGCAGGTAATATTTAAATCCAGCCCAACCATCCCCCCGAAACTGATCCCTGGCCCCACATGACCCCATCCTGCACATCAGACCAGTGATACCCCCCCACACGCACGCACACACACACACACACACACACACACACACACACATACATACATACAATCCTCCCATACAACCCTCCCCAAATTCTGCACACCTCTGACCCCATGGAACCAGTTATACCCCCCCTCCACCGACCCACCCACTCACGCACGCACGCACGGCAGCAGGTGATCCCAACATCAGACACACCAGAGCACCCACAGGGGCACTTCGAGGAATGAAAAGGTGCATTTCTTTGGGGGGAGGGGAAGAGATGAGAGGCAAAAGAAAATGGAAGATGTCGGTTGCCAGGGGGACTGGTCACACTTTCACCTCACGTTAGAGGAAAAGCAAACGCAGCGGCGAAGGGAATGATGGGCGAAGCTATCCAGAGGAGCCGCGAGACAGAGAGCAGTGCAGCAGGCAGCAGGCGAGAACAGGGCTCATGCACACAGGACAGGACCTCTGCAAGGGGCCAAAACTGTAAGCGACAGTCAAGCTCTCCCGCACACGGACACAAGCGACTCGGCCAACAGAAATGCTCAGAGACCAAAAATGACCATGCAGAGTCAGCAGCAGTGACCCAGAATGCACCAGGACCAGCACGTCACACTCCACAAGTACTAACCCCATCGGCTGGGGTCAAACAGTGCCCTTAAAGGTCTCTTTTAAAAAGCAGCACAACTTCACATTTAAATTCCCCTGAGACCGGCCCTCATAATGCAATGATGCAATGTACAGTGCTTTCTTCCCGAATAAAAGTTAAAGCATGAAAGTAATTCCTGGTACGGCCAGCGGAAAAGAACCGCTACCATCCTCTCCCAGTGTTCTCAGTGAATTCAGCTCACAGACGCTTACAGCAGAAATTTTTGTAAATAGGAGACGAGGACGAGGGCAGTGCATCATGGGTAATAAAAGGCGGGTGACCCCACATCTGTTGTCAGTCTTAACCCTGTTATTGCTTTGAGGAATCCCAGGGAGAGCACTCACGTTGAATCACTCCTGCACATTAGTGACTTTATTACATCAAAACTTGGGTATTTAATTGGTTTCCCAGAATGCCTAGTCGTGGTCAGACATCAAACAAAAGAATAAAATAATATTATTGTGAGGCCATGTGACATTGCTTCCAAATGGTGTCCATGGCAGGTTAACTTCTGCATTCCGGTGAAAGGTCACCATCGCCAACTTAATGCAGACCGGTAGAGAGGAATCACTTCTAACTGTCGCCGAGAATCTCTCCGACGAAAGAGGCCACGTCAGTATCCTTGGACTCGTGCATCGTGAAGAAAGGCTGTTCCTGCAGAAAACAGAGCAACATTTGATACTTTCAGTCCAACTGCAAAGCACTTTAACCTACAGCCCATGACTGAACGAGTCTGAGCTCATCTCCATCAACAGATTAATACTCCCTGAGCATCAGAGAAATATTTACTGAGAGACTGAACAGGAACAGTTCCTGTCACTAAAATTTTTTTTCACATCATCTCCGCCCGGTAACAGGTGGTGCTTTTCCAATTAGCAGAACAGTTTGGTATGGTTTGGTTACACTGCCTATACTATACCTAACCTACCTTTGCCTTATCAGCAAAGACCAATGGTTAGTGATTATAACCAATATGACAATAACTGTATCGAAACCATGGCAACAGTGGAATATGGGAAAGTCTATATAGCTAGCTAAATAACAAATATTGCGAACCATAATACTAGCACATCAATGAGAAAAACTTCCCCGTGATAATAGACCTCCTCCTCCACTGAATCAACACCGTCAGGTTCAGAAAACCCTGCAGTACTGTCCACTTTCCTCCAGTACTGACTCACTCATGGTGCCTATATCTATAAGACGGCTATATTTCTTTACCATCTCTCAAATATGAAGTGAACACTTTCTCAGATTGAGTGTTTTTGTGCACACCACTAATTCAAATGTGCAAAGTTGAGAAGACGCGACCTAACTTGCTATTGTGCAGGGGTTTATGTTCTTTTTACGGAACCTCAGTTAATTTCTTTAAATTATCATCAGAAAGGTCATGCTGTCCTCTTATGGATAAAACACGTGTGAAACAACAGATAATTATCAAAAAAGAGTAATGTTGGCATGAGCTACAGGTGTGCATTTACACAGCATGATGTCTGCAGCTACAAATAAGATTGTACTTCTGGGATGGACTGTTTGCGGCAAGAAGTGATCACTGAATACTGTGAGGGATGTATCTACACGTAAATCAATGGTATAATGTTTATTCAATATCTGATGGCTATGAAGGACAGTAGACTGACTCAGAATCAATACCATGTTGAATTTTTGCGAAAGAAAGCAGTTTTTTTTTCGCTGCTTAATTGGAATACCTTTGGACTATTGTGGTTTTATCTTGTTGTTACGACGGAATTGATTTTTTTGTTGCGAAGGATCATTTTTATCAACTGTTGGATTGACACTATTGGCAAATATGTTAGGCAGTTTGCATATCCTTTGTTAAGGAGCTTAATTCACAAAATTCCTGAAAGAGTGATGGGACTTGTTTGTGGGCACAGCTTGCTTGTGAATATTCAATGTACATTTCGGATGTACAACATTTTGGGAGGATATTGCAATGGAGTGCATCATTTGAGCAGTTTCATAGACGCTAGCGTCCACAATCTGCACCTTTACGCAAAGGTATTAAGGGCGGAGAACTGCTGGTTTTCTACCCTCCCTTTACCTTGGAGTCAGGTATGATGACTGTCACTCCAATCAGAGCCAGTAAATTGCTCACTGAATTTCCTGGAGGGAGAGAAAATCAGGACTGAATTTGGATTTGAGGGCCAGATTTGGGAATTCCCGGCTAAGTGGAGAGGCACTGATACGCACCACCTGACCTCACCCCAGAACGCCGAGCTCAAACTCACCATAAGCTCAAGGTAGCTCAATCTCTCCTCCGCCTTCTTTTTCAAGCTAGGAAAGGAAACAAGAATTAAAATCAGTGTAACAAATAGAATGTCTGTGAAACATCACAGCCCACGTATCTCAGGGTAGTGATAAATAGTTCCTACCGTGCAAAGAGGGAAAAACATAAGGATTAGTGATTTTCATATAACAAATTATAATACAATAATTCTTTTCACAGCTTTTTGTAGTAACGTTGATTCAATGCGCTTGTACCCTGAAATTTCTTTTTGACGTGCCTCTTTTCATCACGTCAGGGGTAATATTTGATATTGTGTAGGAAACTTCAGAGCCTGAGAAAAGAGCCAAGTTTCATGTTCACAGCCGTCATTCAATAAGGACAGCTGAAGAGGCTTCAAAAAATACAAAAAAAAAAAAAAATTTATATATATATATAGTGCAATGGGCACCGTAGTGGACTTGGTTTATTTCAGGCTTTAGTGTTATTTAAGCTCACAAGTGGTAGTATTTTTCATGCTTGGGTCCAACGTTAGGACAATGGAGACACCTTTCGTAATTTGTGTAGGAAAAAAAAATTTCAAGCAAAATTCTGCATCATGGTTTGACGTTTCATCATGTCATTTATTTTGGCAGCTCGGTGCCCTTTTCATAGTGGAGGTCGACTGAAATATCAAGCCCCAGACACCAGATCATTGTACCCAGTATTATATACTGAAGAGTTAACCCGTTGGCTATAGGGCTTAAGTGTGTTGCTCAGGGGGGTAGTATTGTAGCTATTACAGAGCTAAGCCTTTTATTTTTTAAATACAGTGTAAACCTTCTTCGCTCTATTGTTAAAGTTTTTTTTACTTGTCAAGGGCATTATGAGGTCAAATAACAATAAACGTAAAAATTGTCAACGTAGTAGTGATCACCAAGGTCTAAAGCAACTATAGTAAATTTTCACATTCCCACTGCTTTCAAACACTCCCCAGCATGATACAGTGCAACCTGAGGTTCAAGGTCACTGAAAGGTCAAATGTGAATAGATCTTCAAACTGCAATAAAAATCTAATAAATATATAATGTAGTATGGAAATCCAAAGTGTAAAACCTTTTAATTTCAGTTGGAACCTTAATCACCATATTTTAAAGGTTTTTTCCTTGTCAACGTACTGGAAGGTCAAATGATGATAAACATCAACATTTTCACCACACTACAGGTCGCCTGCCTCAAAAGTATGTGCATACAAAGTTTCAGCATTCTAGCTGCTTTCACTCTCCAGCATAATATAATAATGCATTTTTAAATATAGCCGACTGGCAGCCATGTTTGATGTCGAGTTTCGATGCCTCAAACAAACTTTACTGTACACATCCATATGTACTGCATCACCAAATTTCACAGATACCCTCAGTAATTTGGCAGAAGAAGATTAAAGTTAACGTCGACGCGTGATCCCATAAGCTCCCTTTGGTCTGTTGGGCCAAGTGAGCTAAAACCAGCTTTAAAATAAGGTTTGATATTCAGTATTTGCTCAGTATTAACAAATCAGAAAGCTGGTCTCAGGGCAAGTATTCTTTCTGTGACAGGCAAACACTGGTTTCGTTTAAAATCAAAATAAAGCACTTCATATGTTCCAATATAACAGCTTTGCTTAGAATGATTTGTATACCAATCGCCACAGATGTTAACACACATAGAGACACCAAGTTCCGAGAATCACACGTAATACTAATAATTCTGTTACACCTCGTCTTAGCTGTAACATGATTCCAAATGGTAGTGAGATTCCTAATAACTAAAACAGGCCGCAAAAAAGCATTAAAAAAAGCATGGCGTTACCGTCTGGCATCCTGGAGTAATAATTAAAGTGGGGCTGTTTTGTCCAAGGGAGCCACTGCAGCCGACAACCACACAAAGGTTCCTATTGTGGTGAAAATCCTTTAATTGATGTTTTGAATTATTATTATTTATTTTTTGGAATCTGAAATGACTGCTGCAGAGATGGCTTCTGGGATTTATGTTTGTTGTTGTCATGTGAATGTTGTTGTCTGTATTAATGTTATGTTCATTTGGGGTAGGATTGGGCCCACTCCTACATGCTTGAAGGGACTATGTCAGCCGGGCCGCATGCGCGCGACAGAGCAGTGCATCTTGAAAACGTTGACACAACTATTTCAAGTTCATCAGAGATTTCGTGTACGCGTTTTTCAATCGGTTTATATCGTGTTCATCCTCGAGAATTTTAATGAAATTTTTTGGTAAAAATGATCCTTAATTAATCGTAGAGCCTGTTCATAGCATCATTTTGTCATAGTTCGGGTTTTTTTTTAGCGTTAATATTGCTTCTAAGTTAGCCTAAGTAGATTGTGAACTGGAAGCGGTCGCAAAAGGATCTATGACAGCTGCATGTCAGACAAAACGTTGCGACAAACAGGTTCTGTGAACATTAAAGACAGCTGCTTGATAAAAAATTTCCCCAAACTTCTCAAGGATGCACGCGATGCAAACAGATTGAAACTCCACCACGAATTCACCGGTTTACCTTACCTCACACTTTCGATGTGTTTTCGCCCAAAGAAATATGGATGGATAGTATAATTTATGCTTCGTGGGTTTCGGCAAAGATAAATGCGGTTACTCCAGCAATTTCGCATTTGCAGGCCATCTTCTGTATTTAAAACAGCGACGAAGGTACGCTTTACACACGTTCTAATAAGCTTGGGGTTTGTATTTCTGCTCCCTTGATATCGCACTGAAAATGTTTATCGACTGGACTCTACTACGCATGAGCCCCAGCTGACATAGTCCCTTTAATTAGCTTTCCTGGGATGATCCCTTTTCACGTCATTTTGATATGATTCTCAAACTGTGCCTTTTTGTCTGATACGTGTGAATAAACTTGAAACTTGAAACAATATAAAGCAGCCAGCGCAAAAATTCTGACCATGTGTCAGTCAAACGAGAGCCTGTGTCTCAGCGATGAATTGTTACACCCCATGGACAGAAGAGTAAGGCGTGTAAATCATGCAGGCAAAAGGGTCGAACAGAATTTGCATTTGAGAGGGTTCCCTGCCATCAACTTCGGCATTTTATCTAGCCAAATACCACAATCATTTAACGATCACTTCCACAAGACGCCAATGTGGAAAATGGTCAATTCAGGTAGTCGGAGAAAACAAATAAACAATTCAACCTTGGGTCTCAACATTAAACAAATTTGGTGGTCAGACGCAGTCTTTCCAGCGATGTAAGAGAAGAATCAAACTGCATTTGTGAAAATGTATCAATTTGCAGGAAAAGCCGTGGCACAGTAGAAGCAAGGTATATGGGTCAATGACGTGACATTGTCCGAGTCCACTACTTTGGTTTAAAATACTTTTAAATGATTCATAATAAGCATCATTTTATTCTATAAAACCTGTTTAATTTGAACATATTTCCAGTTTATCATAAAAATGATATATATTTTATGTTTTGCCATCTCAACCCTCAAAATGTCAGGTGGCGCAACCGTCCAAGCAAGTTAACACTATGTGAAATGTATTAAATATGTAATTTAAAATATGAATTAATATAATATTAATATAGGGGGCATAATTTTATATTGAAAACCTTTCAAATAAACAAAGTTTAATTGTTCTTAAATTGTTTGGAAAACCAAAATACCCACCCCCTACAATAAAGAATCCATAAGTTACTTTTAATACCCAGCTCAACTACAAAATAGTAATGTTTTAGGCAGAGAAGAAACTCTCAGGTATACTTACCAAAAAAATCACTTAGAGAAAAAAAAGAGGGAAGTGTGTTTTTTTTCCAAGAAACTTTTGGTTGCGCCACCTGACATTTTTTGGCTGGTGAAATTGCAAATACAGTCTAAAACTGTACTAAAACCCTGCAAATGTTGTGCAACCATTAAGACTTGTTTAAACACACTCTTCCAACTTTAAAAATGTACAGAATACATTTATTTTAAGATTTATTAAAAAAAAAAAAAACATTTTTAAAAGGCTTATTTGTCATTGACCCATATATCTGTATAAGAGAATAGAAAATATAAAGGGCGAATGTTCCCAGTGTAACGGGCGAGGGCGGTTGCGCTCACCAGTGTGAGGTGAACTCCACAAACTCTGGGGAGAACTGGTCGGCCGGGAGCTGGGGGGACGGCTCCTCCACCACCTGCTTCAGCTGCTGAAAGGGGGTCCCCCAGGAGTCGTAGGGGAACCTCAGAATGGCCATCTCGATCTGGGGGACACAGGGACAGCCCCCATCTCAACAAACACGTCCCCGGGGACGGCGAATGTACGCCTGCAACCACTGCACCACTGACTGGGCTAATGAAGCGGAGCGCGACCCCAAACACCACAGCAACTCACAGATACAGGTGTTATGTATGAGTATTTTATGTACAGAATTGTATATCATTTGTAAATGGAGATTTGTTAGATCTGTGCTGCTTTACTGGCCAGCTAGTTGTTTATTTTGTTCATCATTTAGCACCCTCCGGTGGTATGTCTGTATAACAGTCTATTTTACATGATCTGATGCAATACCACTTGTTTGTGATGAAATAGACTAGTACTTTCTAGAAGTTTCTGGCTTCTTCTTGCCTGGAGGGGGCCGGATCACCCAGGACTCCTGTAGATCTTTCCAGAATGTTCCTAGTCTATATAAATGCTGTGATTTTGTTCAGTTGAGGAGAGGTTTTTGTTTTTGCATTAGAGTTACATAGTGGCATTAGAGTGTTATTATAAGACTGCACAGTGGATTATTTGTAGAAATTTTTGGACCTAATCAGTGAGGAATAAATTTGTTAAAGTTGTCATTGCTGGTTTTCTTTGTTGTGATTTTTAAGTCATAAAACAGGCTGTGCTATTACAGGGAAAAATTACAGGCCGCGTTATTCATCGGCATACTCTACCTTAGCATGACTGGAGTACAAACGGATATGATGGCGCAACCAGCATTAAGAGGAAGCTGCGGCAAATTACACACCTTCCTGTCCCAGAGGATAAAGAAGACGCCCAGCCTGTGTGTGTGTGTGTGTGTGTATGTGTGAGTAGTGTGCGTCTTCACGTGCACGTGAAGCCAAGTGCGCAATTATCTAAGCGTGCATCTTTCTGCGTTTGTATATGTGTTTGTGTTTATCTGTGAGCAGTGTGTGTGCGCATATGTCCCTGTGTGTTTTCTTCTGTGTATGTGCATGCGTGTGCTCACGTGTGACTGTGTTCATACGTGCGTGTGTGTTTGAGAGAGAGTGGTCTTGTATTTGCTACACATTGAGAACTAGAAAATTTTTTTTTTTTTTTTCCATCAGACTGGGGACATTATTGAGAGGTGAGGACATTTTTGCCTGTCCTCACAACTACAAAGGCAAACTGTGACTATTGGTTAAGGTTAGGGGTGAGGTTAGAATTAGGGATAGGTTAAGATTAAGGAAAGAGTTTGGCTTTGGCATGTGGTGCCTATTGTTAAGATTGGGGAAAGGCTGTAGAGACACACAAAGAATAAAGGGAAGTCCACGTAATATCCTCACAAGGATAGAAGTACAAGGATGTGTGCGAGTGAGTGAGTGAGTGAGCGCGTGCGTGTGTGTGTGTGTGTGTGTGTGTGTGTGCGTGTACACACGTGTGCGAAAGTGAGCCACACTGACCAGTGTAATTCCCAGACTCCACACGTCGGACTTGACGTTGTAGCCTTTCTGATTCAGCTCTGGGTTGATCCTCTCAGGCTGCAAACACAGATCCATCCATAACAATCTAACATACACTGTCAATATTGACAAAACATTCATTGATTCACTCTTATGCTTCAATTGAATAGCTAATCCACAGCATCATTAGTAAAATCAATCATCAGCTTATTGCTCATCACTAGCTATACTATTTATCTTTTAGTTCATTACTGGCTATATTCTTCAGTTGATGGCTCATCACTAGCTAAACTGTTCGCTCATCATTCATCACTGCCTATACTCCTCAGCTTATTGCTCATCACTTGTTATGTTCATTAGTTTATCACTCATCACTGGCTATAATCTTTAGCCAATCGCTCATCACTGGCTACACTCTTTGGCTTATCACTCATCACTGCCTATAGCCTTCAGCTTACTGCTCATTGTCTTATCGCTCATCACAGGCTACACTTTTTAGCTTATGGCTAATTACTAGCAATACTCTTAAGCTTGTTGCTCATCACTGCCTATACTCCTCAGCTTATTGCTCATTGCTTGTAATATTCATTAGCTTATCGCTCATCACTGGCTGTAATCTTTAGCTAATCGCTCAACACTGGCTATAATCTTTAGCCAATCACTCATCACTGGCTATAATCTTTAGCCAATCACTCATCACTGCCTATACTCCTCAGCTTATTGCTCATCACTGCCTATACTCCTCAGCTTATTGCTCATTACTTGTAATATTCATTATCTTATCGCTCATCTGTAGCTATATTCTTTAGCTTAGTGCTTCTCGAACCTCTCCTGGAGTACAACTTTCCTGCATGTTTTAGATCTCTCCCTACTTCTGCACAGATGATTAAAATGATTCGCTCATTATCAAGCATCTTCACGGATTTATAACGAGCGGATAATTTGACTCACCCGTGCTGGAGAAGGAAAAGATCTACAACTTGCAGAACAAGTGGTACTCTAGGGGAGGTTTCAGTGCTGTTTAGCCCTTATCAAAATACCCTTATTTCCTAATCATACTGTAGTATTTTTGGCATAAGTATAGTATTATTATAGTTTGCACAGTATAACTAAAGTAGTACTATAGCCATCACATTATCACTATAGTATTGCCACAGTCAACAGTACCATGATATTACTATAGTCCACACAACTGTATTGCTGTAGTTTGAACAACTATAGTATCACTATTGTAATACAAACTACGGTGGCGAAAATACCATCCATTTACTATAGGGTATCTATAGCTTGGAACCATAGTAATTCTTCATAAGGGAGCTTATCCCCTATCACTGGCTTTACTCTTCAGCTTATCGATCAACACAGCCTACACTCCTGAGCCTATCGCTCATCACTTGCTGCACTCTTTAGCTTATCGCTCATTACTGGCAATACTCTTTAAGCTTGTTGCTCATCACTGCCTATACTCCTCAGCTTATCACTCATCACTTGCCATACTTTTTAAGTTATCATTCATCACTAGCTACATGCTTAAGTTTATTGCCTATCACTGGTTCCACTCTTTAGCTTATCGCACATCACTAGCTATTCACTAACTTATCACTAAACACTGGCTATACTCTTCAGCTTAGTGCTTATCAGTGGCTATACTTACTAACTTATCGCTCATTCACTCATGCTTGCGCTTGAAATACTCCATGACTGATTGTACACACAAACTCCAAAAGGAAGTGTGACTACAGCCTGGTGGAAAGGTGGGACTGAGGTGAGATTTTCCCATATGACTTGTGAAGCACAATGAGTATCTATGAGAAAGTGCATTATGAATGCAATGTTCATTCAGTCATTCATAGTGTCTGAGTATGCTCACTGACCGCCATGTAAGGCTTGCAGCCAGCATCCAGAGTCTTGGCCACCGAGTCCACCAGGTAGCCACTGATTCCAAAGTCACACATCTTCACATGGCCCTCTTTGTTTATTAGGACATTGGAGGGCTTCACATCTAACAGAGCAAATATTCAAGATGCAGAATGTAGAAGAAAATATCATCTTAAAATATTAAATAAGTACATATCGAGACCTTAGAATTACAGGGTTTTTTTGCTTTGCTTGCAACATTTGGCTGTTCAGTGTACACTTGGAGAACTGAAACTTTGTTATTCTGATCTGAAACCGATTTAACAAATGAATTGAATACCCATTCTTAATCATTAGATAGAACTATTTATTACCAATTATGTGCAATCGTTAACTCAGTTTTGACCAAAATGTCAGTTAGAGCCCTGTAGTTCTAAGGTCGCGATATTACACGGCAGCAAATTCACTTAATAATCAAAGGCCACGGCTGAACACTGTGAGGCTGAGTTTAGGTCACAAATGATACGTTTAAAAATGCACACCAGCAGTCACTACAGGCTGAGCATTGCAATACCACAAAGCACCACGAGAGGACACCACCTACCTCTGTGAATCACAGACAGCTTACTGTGCAAATATTCCAGAGCTTTGACAATCTGGAAAGAAGAGGAGGTGAGAGGGAATGTTTACCATCAGAAAAAAAGATTTAGACAAAGCCCAGCATACAGCCGGTGTCAGTACCAGAAGAGTTTGGAGTGTCAGATCAGGTCTGAGGTCCAGGTACCGGAGAGGGATGTAGGGCTTTCTGGTCTGTTACAGGTGGTTCATGCATAGAGGAAGAAGCCTCCCTAATGAGGCACTGAACTTGCATTATTCAGAATAACATTCAACTAAGTAATGCATCCACGCCAAGTAAACTGATGCTAAGCTAGGTCAGTCAGTTTAGCAACAAGTTGAGCAAAAAAAAAAAAAAGGTGTAGCGTGCTCAGTCATAGCACACCAACAATAAACCAGAGAAATGCTACCAAAACTGTTGAATATGTTCAGTCACTAGCTTGTCACTTGCCATTCTGCTCCAGCTTTCAAACAATTGCATAGCCCATGTTTTATTGTTTTGGAGACAGCAAACATACGGAAGTTGGTCGCTTGACATGGAAGAGCTGACCGTGTGAAAATATAGTAAGCGCCAGGCTCAGTGTGAACATTCAGCTGGCGACATTAGCCTTTCATGAGGACAGCTAGTTAACACTGGCTATTACAGCACATGCTTGTATAACAATGTCTAGTGTGACAGCTGGCAGCTAATGCTTTTATCTATCATATATCAGGTATCAGCAGTCACGAAAGAGACAGTGGGTCAACGGCGAGTCAAAAAAATAGAATGTCAAAATGACGCAAGACATAATTTTCCAGCACATAACACTCACCTGGAACTCAAAAATCCTCTGGTACTGACATGATTATTTCTACAGGACAGCTGAAAGGTATAGCGGCCAGAGCACTGGGCCAGTTGCAGAAAGGTTGCAGGTTTGACATTCAGGTCAGACACTCAGGTCAGACTCAGAGGCTTGAGGAAGCTGAACTGGGTATATGTAAGCTTCAATACAACCAGACAGGAGTGAATTAATGTAACAAACTGCGACTTAAAGAAGCTGTGCCACATATTACTGAGCATGCTCAGAGCTTACATCCCAAGAAAATTAATCTGCTTGACTGCCAGTCATAATCTGATTCCATCCTTGCCAGTTCGTCTTCGTTTTGCATCGCATTCATCCATTTTAGTTACTCCGGGATTATTTTATATTAAGGAGCTTTCAAAAGAAATTTGAGGATTCAAAGTGCTATTTTGAGCTTTAGTCAAGGGATACGAAGAATGTAAGCTGGTTGCCATCGCCAATAATCATAGAAGAAGAAAAATACCCTGTAGATTTTGACCTGCAGTTGAGCTGATTTACTTCATTCAAAGTTGCGAGCATATGCAGTAATCATGACACAAGCTCCTTTAACCTTCAGTTCTGCAGAACTGTGTTACGTCAGTACAAACCGCTAAATCATCTATACCGATAATGTTCGCCTGAACCTCTGAAACACTCAGCCAAAGTTACATCTCTGTTATTCCCGACACTCACCGAGACAGCGATTTTCCCCAAGATGTCTTCTGGAATGAGCTTTCCCTTTTCCACCTTTTTTGTAGAACTTATCAAGCGAAGTGTCCATCAGTTCCATGCAGATCCACACGTCGCCCTAGCGAAAACACCGAAAATTGAAAATAATTGAAAAGTGTTCCCTGATGTCGAACATGGGTCTTACTCCAGAGCAATAACCAGAGTAGGCAGGAACTCATCATAGCCGATCCATCCTAGGACTCACGTGTCACATGCTCTGCACTCACACACTTCTGCCGATGGGCAATTCGGAGACCTTAACTAGCCTAACATGCGCACATGGACTGTAGGAGGACACTGCATTACGTGGAGGAAACCAACACACACACAGGAATAAACTCTACACAGAAAAGCCCCCGAACGGATCTGATCCTACAACCTTCTCACAGTGAGGTGAGAGTAGCACTCACTAGTGCACCATTCTGCCCTGTGATGGAGCCTACATCATCACGCACGACCATTATCATTTTCCAGCTGACGCTTCTGAAGGTCTTAAACACTACCCTTCATCAAATCCTCAAGAAGAACCTGTATAGGTAAGAAAAAGCAGCCCTTAGGCCCACTTATTTCTTAACAAAGAATTCAGAAAAAGAAAACATAAGCAGTTATGTTTCAAACTCATCTGGTTCATGGGATAAATTATCTCCGACTTTTTGTATCGTTGATGGCCACCACCTTCGATTTAAAGACAAAGATGAGGGGGAAAATCTGCAAAAACATCCACACCATGGAATTTGCATTTAAATAAATAAATAAATATTGCAGATAGCTGTCATCTTAAATGTTGCACTTCATTGGGCAAACATTTCAACAAGGGAATGGGAGCCATTCTTTTTTAAAATGGTTCAAGCAATAGAATCAGTATAAAGCTGTAGAGAAAACAGACCCTGAATACAAAATAACAAATGACTACGCTAATAATACCAATTTTAAAAAAATTCCATTATGCAGTCTTCAGTCAGAAGTAACTGCATTTCGGTGAGGCCACACATCAGAGAAATCAGCAAACAAAACATTTTTATACACCAATATTGTACTTTTTAAACACTGCATATGAAGAAGTATCTGCTCACTGACGCACTCATACCTACAGTATCACACACAGATTTAAGCATTCTGATTTTAACAGGACTCAAACGTTGATGTCAATCATGTTATACAAGATGGCTCCCCTGACGTTCGAGGAGCAGCCCTCTGATAATGAGCTTGTAGTCGGGCCAGAGCAGAACCCTTACCTCCCGAAACAGAGCCCCGTAAAAGGTGACTGTATAGGGGCAGTCCACTGTCCTCATGGAGATATCCAGGTCCATCAGCAAGCCCTTCTGCTCCTTGCGTGTTCACCGTCGCTCTGATTCTCTGTAGAAGAAAACAGCCAACCATCATTTGCTTTGAGGAACAGCACCTATTAAACAGATACACTCATGCTGTGGTTCAATTTCATGACTAGTTTTAATCATGTCTAAAATTGCACAAAGTGTATGGATTGTACTTGTGCTAGAGCTAGCATAGCCGGGATATGACAGGCGAGACTCTGTAGTATCGCATTTCAGCAGCAAAAGTAGATTAAAATGTGTCGTCATGGGTCATGTTTCACAGTGTATATTGAGAGTTTGGAACACAATGGTTATATGTCCAAAATTTCAAATTTGAGATTTATATACTAAAACCAGTGGTTTCTGATGCTTTTCCTTGGAGCATAAACGTCATCTCAAATTCAAAATTTTGGACATATAACCATTGTGCTCCAAACCCTCGATATGCTCACAATGAATGCAATATCAGCTTACTGTCAGTATCATTTGTTTATGAACATTCACACCTGATGCATCTCGTGAATTACCTGAATTGAATTATCGTCTATGATAGGCTTGTCTGATCTACTGCAACAGACACTGTACATGTGGAGTGTCGGGTAGAATTGGGTGCTCTATATAAATGATTGATTACACTGGTCTGATCTACAGTGGCAGGGACTGCACAGGACTGCTTGATTACACTGGTCTGATCTACAGTGGCAGGGACTGCACAAGAATTGATTACACTGGTCTGATCTACAGTGGCACAGACTTGATTATACTGGTCTATCTACAGTGGTATAATCATTACACTGGTCTGATCTTTAGGGCTGTGTATCACACAATTTTTGATTACACTGGTCTGATCTACAGTGGCAGGGACTGGCTGATTGATAACTGGTTGCCTCTGCAAACTGATTGATTACACTTTCAATTATGGCAACCATGATTGATTACACTGGTCTGATCTACAGTGGCAGGGACTGCACATGACAGATTGATTACACTTATCCCAGTGGCAGGGACTTATTACACTGGTCTGTTCTATGGTCATTTGCCAGTCAATATCAAATAAAAGCATGGTCTGATCTACAGAAATTTTAGGTCTGATCTAAGTTTTGCACTTAAAATCTAAAGTTTATGAAGCAAGAGCTACACGTTGTCATGACATGGAATAATTCTAGTCCTGGTCTTCTACAACCATTGTCAGGTTAGCCACAGATGGACAGGGTCTGATCTGAGGCAGATTATGGTCATTTTTTAAATTTCAAATAAAGAATAGCAGATAACAAAATGTTCATTTGTAAATTCATTAATTTAACTGGTTTTACTTTATTTTCTGCTGCATCCCATTCATCAAAATTCTTGTATTCCTCAAATACATTAAAACAAATGTTAAAATCATCCATTCGTGTTTTGTTGTGGTCTGCTCTACAGACAGTTGACAGTTTGACAGCGGACTGCACTCCAACATTGCTATGGTTACAGGTTGGCTAGTGGATGAATTTCAAACGGTGAAACTACCACCCTACGTTATTATCCCGAACCACCTGTACAGAAATTTTAGGCGTTCCAAAATCTAAAGTTTTAACACATACCTTGCCAGACAAATCAGAAAAGAGTATTCACCCAGACCGTGGTATGAACTGGTCTGATCTAAAACTGTTTGTAAAGGTACTTCTGCGCATTCAGTTCATTAAATGTTAAAACAGTGTTTCATCCATTAAATGTTTTTGTTGTGCTCTCTCCTGGAGGCCCACCTGTCCTGCATGTTTTAGGTTCTCCTGAATTTCCAGCACAGGTGATTCAAATGATCAGGTCGTCATCAATCAGCTTTAGGGGTGATTAACGAGCTGATCATTTGAATCACCTGTGCTGGAGCAGGGAGAGATCTAAAACATGCAGGACAGGTGGGCCTCCAGGAGAGGTTTGGGAAACACTGATGTAGATACACCTGTGCAGAATTGTGGCAGCTCACCTTGACGGCCATGATGGTTCCACTCTGTGCGTGTCGCACCTTCTCCACGACCCCGAAGGCTCCCCGGCCGAGCTCCGACAGCGCCACCAGGTCATCTGCCTCCACCTCAAAATTCTGCAGGAGCATGGCGGGTCCGGGTTATTCCACACGATTAAATCATATTCTTCCTCTTCAGATTCAACAACAGATTTATTAATGTTGCTCAAACTAATAGTGTACCATAGTTTATAATCCTTAAACACAGAAACAAGTTAGAAACTACTTTTGTCTGTTATATAAAAAAATTTTTTTTCTTCAATGAAAGCCATATTTAAAAAAAAATTAGATAGTTACTAACCACACCTGCCCCAGAAAAGCCCTTCCACCGCTGATTTTTAAACAGTTTTTGTTTTAAAAAAATCTGTTAAAATCGTGTCAAAAGGAAAGTGAGAAAAATGCATATAATCCCGGTCCAAGCAGCAGACAATCTGTTCAGCTCTCAATCACTGCGCCACTTATGAGGCAGATTTGATTCCTTATGTTAATACTTGTACTTGTACAACCCCAATTCCGAAATAGTTGGGACG
Organism: Gymnothorax javanicus; assembly: GCA_029692085.1. Classification (NCBI taxonomy): domain Eukaryota; kingdom Metazoa; phylum Chordata; class Actinopteri; order Anguilliformes; family Muraenidae; genus Gymnothorax; species Gymnothorax javanicus. The sequence goes on along the minus strand of CM056206.1, from coordinate 12,229,737 downwards.
AAGTGTAAATTGTGAATAAAATCAAAAAGCAATGACTTTCAGATCACAAGAGGCAATATGTTATTTACAAAAGAACATACGTAGATAACATTTCAAATGTTGAAACTGAGACATTTTACAATTTAATCCACAAAATGATCTTATTTCAAATATTCTGGCTCCAACAGGTCTCAAAAAAGTTGGGACAGTTGGGCAAGAAAAGGGCTGAAAAATCAATTCATATATAAGAGAATCAGCTGAAAGAACATTTAGCAAGTAATTAAGTTAACTGGCATCAGGTGTGTAACTTGATTGGCTATAAAAGGGGTGTCTTAGAGAGGCTGAGTCTCTCAGAAGTAAAGATGGCCAGAGGCTCTCCAACCTGTGAAGGCTTGCGTAAAAAAATTGTGGAATACTTTAAAAACAATGTTCCTCAACGTCAAATTGCAAAGGCTTTGAAGGTCTCATCATCGACAGTGCATAACGTCATCAAACATAGAACGCAATGCTAAAGTACCCTCAGCCGTATGGGCATAAGACAAGGAATTACAACACATAAAGGGTTTTTTTTAAATGTATGCCCATGTAACACAATGTGTTTAATACTTTCAGGCTTGAGAAGTTTCAAGAGTCAAAAGGAAGACAGAGGTAATTGTCCAATTTCATCTAGGACCTGGCAGGTTATATGGAAAGTGTGGAACAGGACAGCTGGGACTTTACATCGTTTGGCATTCAGAATATGAAGTCTGATATGATGTGCAGTCATCAAAATTCGATGTTATGTTGAGGGTGACTGGACAGTTTGGTTGATAATGTGGCTACATCAAATTGTTATTAGAAGGTATTTGAAGTAGGTGAAGGCCATGTAGCTTCCATGTCCTCCAACTTGAATATCCAGTGGGTACACCTTATGAATTTGACATAGCTACACCAAAAAATGTCATGGTAGTGCAAAGGCATAATGAAAGTAACACTGTTCAGAAACAATGGGACCTTATGACCCCATTAACCAGGTGAAGGTCATCCACCTTTAATGTTCTGCAAGCTGATTATCCAGAACATACACGCTGTAAATTTTACGCGGCTACAACAAAAATAGTGGTTGTAATCAAGGAAACCGTGTTTGCACAGAATGTGACCTTTTGACCCCTTAAAGTAGGTCAAGGTTACCCATCTTCGGACTTGTCCAAGCTATATGTCCCAAGAACAGTCCCCGTGAATTTCATTACCCTGACATTAATAGGAAAGGAGTTATTGTCTACACAGACGGACAGACAGACGGACAGACGGATGCAAGGTCTTCACAATACCCGATGGCCATATTTTGGCCTCAGGTAAAGATTCAGAGAAACTGGAAAAATCTCTGTGCTTAAGGGACAAGACTGAAGACCTTTACTGGATGCCCGTGATCTCCGGGCCCTCAGACGCCACTGCATCACTTACTGGCATGATTCTATCATTGACATTACTAAATGGGCCCAGGAATACATCAAGAAATCACTGTTTGTAAACACAGTCCGCCGTGCCATCCAAAGATGCCACCTAAAACTCTATCATACAAAAAGGAAGCCATTATTGAGCATGATCCAGAAGCGCTGCCGTGTTCTGTAGGCCAAGGCTCATTTAAAATGGACTGTAGCAAAGTGGCAAAGTGTCCTGTGGTCTGGCGAGTCCAAATTTGACATTCTTGTTGGAAATCATGGGTGTCGTGTCCTCCGGGCTAAAGAGGAGAAAGACCACCCCTCCTGTTATCAGCGTTCAGTGCAAAAGCTAGCATCTCTGGCTGCCGGGTTAGCTCACTCGGTTAAGGCACCGCAATTGCGATGCAGCAGTGACTACTATGGTGTGGGTTTGATGCCCGGTCGTACCAACCAGCAGTGGTCGGCAGCTTTTTCAGAACAGCGCACGACTGGCTAAAGCGCTGTGGGAATGCAAATTGGGAAGGGACTGCTGGGAAGGGAAATTAAAAATGATTGCCTTGTTCGTTGCTCAAGCGCCTCCTGTTGGCCAGCCGGGCGCTCGTGAGATTCTAAGCATGCTCATGTTCGGGTGTCTTCCGCCCTCGTTCTGAACTTGCGATAGTTTCGACCAGTGAGTGTAAAGATGCAGGGGCTGGCAGGCGCGTGCTTCGGAGGAAAGCCGCAAACAGTCTCTCTCTCCTGAGCTGGCAATAGGGGGGTTGTATACGAGCAAGCCTTGTACATAGTTCTCAGATTGGGCATTCCAAATTCGGGTGGGATTGGAGATGCCAAATAAAAAAAAAAAATTTTAAAAAGCCAGCATCTCTGATGGTATGGCGATGCATTAGTGCATATGGTGTGGGACACTTGCATGTTTTAAAAAGCACCATGAATGCTGAAAGGTACATAAAGGTTTTAGGGCAACATATGCTCCCCTCCAGACGACATATATTCCAGGGAAGGCCTTGTGTATTTCAGCAGGACAATGCAAAACCACATACTGCAGCTATTACAACAGCATGGCTTCGTAGTAGAAGAGTCCGTGTGCTGAACTGGCCTGGCTGCAGTCCTGATCTTTCACCGATTGAGAACATTTGGCGCATAATTAAACAAAAAGTCTGTCTCTCTCCAGCAGCTGGTAGCCTGTATTAAACAAGAGTGGGATCAAATTCCAATGGCTAAACTCAAGAAACTTGTCTCCTCAATACCCAGACGCCTCCACTCTGTGTTAAAAAGAAGAGGGGATGCTACACCATGGTAAACAGGCCCCTGTCCCAACTTTCTTGAGACCTGTAGCAGCCATCAAATTTAAAATGAGCTCATTTTGTGCATAAAGTTGTAAAATTTCTCAGTTTCAACATTTGCCATGTTATCTCTGTTCTATTGTGAATAAAATACTGGCTGGTGTGATTTGAAAGTCATTGCGTCTTGATTTTATTCACAATTTATACTTTGTCCCAACTATTTCGGAATTGGGGTTGTAATTTGGTTTTGCTGCGCTAACTGAATCTCAAACTTTGATTATAATAAACTAAAAAATAAAATTAAAAAAACTTCCACCCCTCCAGAAAATTGAAATCTGAAGAATGCTATCAAAATATTTTTTTTAAAATGTGGCCTAAATGAGTAAGATTTGTTCTTTGACAGAGTTTGCCTTGGGTTTGAGAATGTGCCATAAAACCCAAAACGGAAGCATAATGTTTCCACAATGATTAAACATGTATAGGAGATTCTACCATTGCAGAACAACATTTATCTGAAGAGTACACGGTGGCAAAGGGTGTGTGGGGTTTGCGGGTTGGGGGTGGGGGCCAGATGGATGGAGAACACAGAGTTCTTGCACATGATTTCCTGTTTACATGTCACATTTGGTCACAGCAAGACCTAGTGAAGCACTCCAAGTCCCCTTGCACCAGGGCTAAGTGTGCCATGGGAAATTTTTGGGTCACCGTGCTGAGTTCATCATAGCTAAAAAATGCTCACGCGCAGTGAACGCATGTGAAAGGTTTAGCACGCCAGCTATGCGGCCCACACAGATTGTGCGTGAAGGGGTTAGCATGGTAACTCCCTTGGCAGAGCACAGTAAATGTGTCTGACAGGATTAGCATATTAACTCAATACGTGGTGTACAGTCAACACAGAAAAGGTTTAACATGTCAATAATGCAATGATTAGGGAACAAATGAAAAAGTGTTGGCATGCCAATTCACTATGTGACGGACAGGGATAACCTGTGCCAAAGGGTTAGCGCATTGACTTACTGCAGTATATGGAAAAAAGGGATCACGTCACAGTGACTACAGTACGATATTCCTTGTGACTGTTCAGTGCAATATTCATAATGATTATACTGTACAACATTGACAGCGACATGGAGACTGTACAACAGTAATAGTGACTATACAGTACGATAGCTGCAGTAACTGCACAGTATGATAGTGACAGTGACTGTAAAGTTAGACAGTTGCAGTGACTGCACTGTACAATATTCAAAGTGACTGAACAGTGCAATATTCACCTTTACAGTGGGGCTGAGCAAATAATCAATGGCGATTATTTTAAGCGTAATAAAAGTACCTGCCTCTATGGGGACAGACGAGCTTGCTTATTATTATCTTTTCTATGACACATACCTGATGTGGTGTTGAACAAACATCAGACGCCATTTGAAATGCTTCCGGGGGGGGAGACTGTGCTTTTAAGTCCGCTAATTACCAGCAAGGTTGGACAGCCTCCATCACCTTGGCATTATTAGCCCACCTTAAAGTGCCCCTTCCAGACATATCCCGAAGTTTTGTGTTAATCCCCAATGCCCTGCCGTCGTATTCATACCATTATCTGTGGGAAAAGTGCCTCGGATCGCTTATTTGATAACCTTTTAAGCATCACTGAAAGGCAGTCTGAGAAGACGGGCGAGTTCCCTAATGAATATCCGGCGTTTAAATAAGCTTCGCGCTGACTGGATAGTTCAGCTACATTCGTGAATATTCAATATGTAAACAGCCCCAGCGCCATACTGGCCCAGAGCCGAGCTAGCTACAACCATAGACGGTGAAAGACAACAGATTTTACAGGCAGCATGGTAAGACTTCAGCGAAGCAATGACTTCGCAAAGTTCACAAATATTGCCTCATGTATAAATATGACCCCGAATCTGAAGAGGAAGCCGATGCAATGCTGGAAATGCCACAAACACGTATAACAATGGACGTTTCATAGTGGTAATTTTACTAGCCTATCTAACAAATTAGACGAAATGTCTCGCAGCCCTCTCGATTGCAGAGCTGCCAACTCCAGCGCATTCGGCTCAAGTCTCACGCTTCTTAGTGGCATTCGCATTCCTATGCTGTAGTCAGCAATTATTCAATTAATGCGCATTTAAGAGAGTCATAATCGCTTTCCGTGTTACTAGTGGTGGAATCCACCGCCACGCTAGTGAAACTGACACTGCCATGCACAAGGACTTCTGATTGAACAATTGCTGACTTCGGTGAATATGTCTCAAAAATACGTGAGACCTACGCCGTATGCGTGAGAATGCGAAGAAATTTGGCAGCCCTCCGATTAGGCTATTGATTTTTTTAAACCATTCTAAAAGTGGCCTAGCTCTCGGTATAGTCTACCCGGATGGGCTTTCATGTTAGTAGCCTACAGGCGAGGGCGAGATTACCGGAAGTGATGCTACATACGGGCACTGGAGGCCCTAGCAACTAGCCAGCCGTTGAAAACAAACCAGTTTGACAGGTTAATTGCCATGCTGCACTGCACTGTTCAACGCCGTTTTTACGCTATTTAAATGTTAGCTCCAAAATGCCGAAATGTATTCAGGCAAACAAGAGAAATTAGTTGATAATATTGTACACACCTGGTGTGCTGGTCAAATACATATACAGATTCCCAAACTGGAAATCTGGCCACAGTGTAGGGTCATCAGTCCATGCATCTGCTGGCAGCCTGTTAGGGCAGTCATCCAAGCCAACAGCGGCTAATTTCAGCCCATACCTTGTCCTCGCCTGCTGGGAAGACTATCTATATAATCGCATTTACATTTGGAAGGCTGTATAATCAGAGATGTCAAGTCTCACGCATTCGGGCGAGGTCTCATGCATTTTTTAGGCTTATTCACCGTAGTCCGCAATTATTCATTGAATGCTTAATGAGATTCTCACGCGGAATTAAAATCCTTGTGCACTGAAGTTTCCGTTTCACTTGCGTAAAGGTGCACCTCATCACAAGTAAGATGGAAAGCGATTATGACTCCGGACTTCCCGTGCTTCTCTTTACTCAGGGATTGGATACAATGCATGTGTTTCATGATCGTTTAAATTGTTTTAATGAAATAAGACCATTTGAAAAATTTTATGCAATTCCATTGCTTTCAATCCCTCAGTAAAGACAAGCCAGAGCATTCCAGAGTCATAATCGATTTCCGTGTCATTAGTGGGAAAATCCACCGTAATGCACATGAAACTGATTAACTTGATGCACAATGACTTAAATTCCGCGAGTGAATTTCTTCAGTGCGCATTGATTGAACAATTGCTGACTACGGCACAGGAACGTGAATGCCACTAAGAGGAGAGACTCACGCCTAAGGCGTGAGACTTGGCATCTCTGCGTAAACTCGCTGGAAAATGCTGTCAAACTGACTGCTGATTGTACTGTGACCTGACTGTGACAGGCCATTTATCTGGTTTGTTTTCAACGTATCCAGGCACGTGACTGTGTCGCCAGGGGGAACTAAAGCGGAAGTTGCGTAGGTCCGCGGGCGGCACCTTGCCAAAATGAAAACGGAACGAGACAGATGTCTCGTCATTTGCAATTGCCAATAGGTCACCTATATCCCTGCCTGTGATAACCCAGCTAAAGTCATTTTCTGGTGATGAACAGTTTTTATTTTTTTACACAAGGTCATTTTACATCATGTAAGGAATATTCCGTGAAAAAAATCTAACTGATATCTCTAATATTGACTGAGTGAGGTCATTTCAAAGTTTTGGCATGCATGACATGTCCTCAAACTAGGCTGGTTAGCTTCACAAGACGTTAACCTACAAATGCAAACGCCTCATTTCTGAAATTTCCGTGGTGATACGACGCAATCCGTGGAGAAATCCGCACCTGGCTTAAATCGCAACTCATCTGCCGTACCTTCGACTGACCTGCTTTACGATGGTGCGCATTACCGTCTACATTCATTTTCAATGGTAGAAAAGAAGTTCCTAAACCAAATGACTCCCAAACTATCAGGCGTTCATCCGCCGAAGGTAAACTAAAAGCCGATTGAAAACATAATAGACCAGGCTTGTGGAAAGCAGCTTCCGCGTAAACGAAGTGTAAATTAATTAATTAATTTTAATATGTCTGATGTTAGAAATTAATTTTTGAACTTTATTTCGAAACCCCAACATGTAACCTATCGTTTACAGCCATAAACTCACATCTCAGATCTTTGTCACTTTTTATCACAGGGACTACTTGACGGTCTTTATCTCAAAATTAGATCAGGCGAGTTTAGCGGTGTTTTCACGGGCGGGGTCACAAATATTAAATGCTTTTTTTCAGTGTCACAGCATCACCCCGATCTCCAAAATAAGCGAGATTTTGTTTGAAAGAAAAAAATAAATTTAAATAGCCGTTATTAATTTTTTTCAAAGCTGCAGGGAGCCACTGTAGAAGGGCTGAAGAGCCGCACGCGGCTCCACAGCCGCGGGTTGCCGACCCCTGCCGTAGACTGTGGATGACACTGACAGTTGGCACGTTGCTCCAATCTTTGTGTGGGCGGTTACACTCCAGAATGGGCGAGAACCGGCGAGAATATGAATATTCAATTTGCGGTGTTTCGTAACACTGCAACACGTTTTTTAATGGCGTAAATTCTCCGCCTATTTCCTTTTATTCGCAAAAACCAATACTTCAAGTGGTGTTGGAGTTCAAGAACCACGACATGTCACAAACTGATTATGGACCTACCATATTCAAATACAAACAGATAAGTCAATTTTCTTGCGGAAGGGGCACTTTAAATCAATTCCCATGTACTTTGCCTAGCTAGCAAAACATACAAAATTTGGCCCATGTAACTGTCATAGTTTCAGTTAACTTGTCTCCATTGAAAGTGTGACAGACAGACGGAAGGAAGGACGGACAGATGAAACCCAATTCTATATCCCCACAGTCGTTTGTGGCAGGGGATAAAAATCAATGACAAGGGCCATAACTCTGTAAATATTTGAACGGCGCATTTATTTCCGAACTCATTCTACAATAGTATCACGTAAAGAATTACGCAAAGATTCATTATTCTGTCATTATTATGCATACAACAACCGAAAACCACACCAGGGTTCCAGTCCCTGCCACTCAAGGCCCTCGCTCCGTTCTCGTACCCGCTGGTATTAATGACCGGAATACCCTCAATCCAACCGGACGGGTATCCCATGATGGAGGTGGAAAAGGACTATCATTCTTACTGAAATGTAAGAAACGAACACTCTTCAACGCCCGTACCCTGTCCAAGGACAGCAGGCTGCTAGAACTTGTTAACTGCGCAAAACACCAGAGGATCGACATTTTGAGCATCCAAGAACATCGAATATACCATCTAGATATTGAAACTGATTGCAAAACAAGGGATGGCTATCATCTGATTACATCATCAGCTTGGCAAAGCTCTCAAGGCTCCATGATTGGTGGTGTTGGCGTTTTGTTATCCCCTCGCGCCGCTGAACAATTGAAAGCAGTTGAGAAGATCTCTCCACGTGTTCTAGTGGCACAATTCTATGGCAACCCCCAGACCACCATCATAGCATGCTATAGCCCGACTAATGTCACTGATGAATCGACTGTAGACCAATTCTATGAAGACCTAAAAAGCGTCACGGATAATGTTCCAGCTCACAACCTCCTGGTTGTCGCAGGAGATTTCAATGCACAAATCGGCCCAGAAGACGTACTATTCACCTTCAACCAAGGAACAAATCGTAATGGAGAGAAACTGCTTGATTACATTGAGGAGTTTCAGCTCCTGGATACTAATACCAAATTCATGAAACCGGCAAACAAACTATGGACATTTCAACTTCCCATGGGAAAGCGATCCCAAATCGATTACATCCTTGTCCGTAAAAAGTGGAGGAACAGTATCATGAATTGCCAGGCCTACTCGTCATTTTCAAGTGTTGGGTCCGATCACCGAGTTGTCTCCTGCACCATATGTCTGAGCCTCAGGCAGTCTAAGAAGCCCACCCTAAATCCTATGAAAAAAGTTGATTGGAAGTACGTTTGCACCACCCCAGAGGCCTCATCAGCGTTCACCCTGGAAGTCCGAAATCGCTATGATGCACTCTCACAACCTGACGACGGCCACTTCTCGGTCACTGAAGAAGTTGCCCAGGCAACGCTTCCTAAAAAGGAGAAGGAGAAACACGAGTCACCCAGCACACACGCCCTAGTCAACAAAGCTCGAAAGGTTGTGCGCGAAGTCACACTTCGCCATGAACACAAGCCAACAAGAATCTCTCGCAGAAATATGACTAAAGCACAGAAACAACTTGATGAAGCCTATGCCCAAGCTGAAGCAGAAAGTATAGAGAAGAAAATCGGCCGAATTGGTGACCTCAGTTCTTCGAACCAGCATGCGGCAGCGTGGCCCATCATTAATGATCTTGCTGGATGGAAAGGTAGACCATCAATCCGCATGAAAGGAGGATCAGCCGAAAAGCGGAAAGAAAACTGGTTATCCCACTTTCAAAACCTGTTAGGGGGGCAGCCGGTTAACACTCAAGGGGACACAGGCCTACCTCTTATCCAGATCGCTGAGCCACTAGATAAAAGCACGTCTCTGTTCACCATTCAAGAGCTTCGTGACGCAATTAAGTCTGTGAGAGTCAACAAATCACCTGGTCTCGACAACATCTCGAGTATTATCTGGAAAGATCCCCTTTTCCACAATCTCCTGCTAGAGATCTGCAATCACACCTTCTCTGCTTTGCTGCCACCATCTGCTTGGATGAAATCTGGCATTGTACCTATTCCCAAAAAGGGCAACTTAATGCTGGCTCTGAACTATCGAGGCATCTCTCTAATGCCGATCGCTGCCAAAATCTACAACAAACTTCTTCTGAATCGTCTTGTGCCTGCCATGGATCCCCTGCTGCGCAACAACCAAAATGGCTTCAGGAGAGGGTGGTCAACCATCTCGCAAATATTATCCTTGCGTCGTATAATAAAAGAAATGAAGAGGCTTAACAAAGACTTCACAATCTGCTTTGTAGACTTCTGGAAGGCATTTGATTCGATCAAACGGGAAGCCATGTTTAATATCCTACCTCTTAACAGCATCCCACAACCTACTATTGCAGCCATTAAAGCAGTCTACACTAACACCAAGGCTACAGTCATAACGGCTGATGGCGAGACAGCATTCTTTGACATCGAAGCGGGAGTCCTACAAGGGGACACACTAGCCCCATTTCTGTTCATTATTGTGCTGGACTATGTTCTACGCTTCTCCTTAGACACAATCAACGACAAAGGCCTACAACTCCATCCTAGACGTAGCAGGAGGCAGCCTGCTAAATATATAACTGATCTTGACTTTGCCGATGACATCGCCTTAATATCAGATGTTGTCATAAATGCAGAATCGCTTCTTCAGTCGCTGGAAAAGGCAGCAAGCCTGGTAGGACTTCACTGTAACGAAAGCAAAACCGAGTTCATCTCAACAATCCCAAACTGCAGTCTGTGTTCATCCGCTGGCAACAGCATCACCCAAGTTGAAGACTTCAAATATCTTGGTTCATACATAATGGACTCAGAAAAAGACATGAAGTCCCGCAAAGCCCTGGCATGGGCAGCGTGCAACATGCTCAACAAGATTTGGCATTCGACCCTCGCCAATAAAACCAAAATACGTATATTCAACACGCTGATAGAGCCGATTCTACTCTATGGCTCAGAGACGTGGACTCTAACCACACGTCAACAGAAACGACTAGATGGTACATATACCAACCTGCTCAGACGTGTACAAAACATCCACTGGTCCGACCATGCCACTCTGGAGCGCATTTACAGGGATATTCCACCTCTTTCACAGAAGCTTGCCAAGCGAAGACTCACGTTTGCTGGACATTGCCATCGGGCCGCTGGGGAAGTGATACAATCCCTGCTGCTGTGGAGGCCCAGCGGCCCTGTCCAGTACAGAGGACTCACATTCCCGGAGGTCATGTCGAGAGATTCGGGAATCGAAAGGGAGGACCTCAAGGCTGCCATGAATGACCGAACAGTGTGGCAGCGAGTTGTACAGTGTGCCCTGGCCTCCAGGGTCACCAGATGATGATAATTCTGTCTCTCTTAATTTTCATGAAAAGTTGTCCAAATTGAATGCCCAATACACCAAATAGGGAAATTAATGACAAGGGACATAACTTTGTAAATAATTGAACTGCGGTGTTAATGTTCAAATTCATTTTAGATCATCATTTGGTATGTGTCTCTGCAAAATGTGATCAATGCCTGCTGTATAGTTTTAGGGATAACTTGTCCCGCCTGAAAGCGTGACAGACGGATGGATGGACTGACCCCGTTCCTATATCCCCCACATCATTTCGTGGTGGGGGATAATAACTAAGCAAAGTTTCACTGATCTACCATTGATTGGTGCTGAGAAAAGCTGTCCAGATTGAATGTCCTATGCAGAAAGTCAATAACCCAAGGACAAGGGTCATAACTCCATAAAAAATAACTGACCAGCCAAATAAATTTTCAAACTCATTCTACAGCATTATGGGATAAATAATTGCAGTTTCACTGATCTGTCTCTGGTAGTTTCAGAGAAAAGCTGTCCAGATTGAATGTCCTATGCACCAAGTATACTGGACAAAGAAAGTTAGGGATCACTCTGATTTTTAATATTGAAATATGATATGGAACATAATTTGAACTATCAAATATTTCAAATTCGAAAATTGGGGTGATCCCTAATTTTCTTTGTCCAGTATAGAAAAATTGATGACAAGAGCCGTAACTCTGCAAATAATTGGCCCAACGAAAGTAATTTCGATCTCAAATTAGATCATCACAAGCATGATGTCCCTACAAAATTTCAATAATGTCGGTTGTGTAGTTTTAGAGAAAACTTGTCCGTACTGGAAGTGTGACGGACAGACAGAAGGATGGACAAACTCTGTTCCTACGTCCTCCAGACCACTTTGTGGCAGGGAGTAATAAATGTGGCTAACACTTTTTGGAACTGGTTAGCCACAGTGCTGACAGACCTCTAATGTGGCTAAAGAAATGGAAAGTCGGGTAGCCACAGTGGCGAACACACATTTCAGGCTTGTGCAACCCCTGCTTCCCCCATGTAGTGCATGAGATATTTCCGCCATCTAATAAAGGAGCTTCTCCTCCTCTGGATATTGCATTTGACTCCTCTCCTTCCTGACTATATAACAAAATATATTCTGAGCTTTCTGAATACACGGCACAATCTTATATCACCATGCAAGTGTTGTTCCGGTATCAACAAAATAATGCTCATCCAGAGGTAAAACTAGACAGTCCGGTTGGCTGCGACCGCATGGGCGTAGCCCCCAAAAGCCCGCTTCTGCCTTTTTTTGTGCATTATTCGGCCAATATTGTCGCCATGGCAACCAAAATTGATAGGTGTTATAAGTGAAGTATGTCACATGTCCATACCAAATATGAAGGTAATCAGTCCCAAATTGCAGCCTGTACTGCGTCCACAAAGAAATCTCTAGGTTTTGCCACTAATGAGCGTATTATTCGGCCAATACTGTCGCCATGGCAACCAAAATCAATAGGTGTCATAAGTGAAGTATAACACATGTACATACCAAATTTGAAAGTAATCGGTCAAAAATTGTGGCCTGTACTGCGTCCAAAAGGAAATTTCTATGTTTTGTCACAAATTTGCATATTATTCAGCCAATACTGTCGCCATGGCAACCAAAATCGATAGGTGTCATAAGTGAAGTGTATCACGTCTATACCAAATATGAAAGGAATCCGTCAAAAATTGCAGCCTGTACTGTGTCCACAAGGAAATCTTTATATTTTGCCACTTATTTGCATATTATTCATCTAATACTGTCGCCATAGCAACCAAAATTGATAGATGTCATAAGTGAAGTACAATACATGTCCATACCAAATATGAAAGAAATCGGTCAAAAATTACAGCCTGTACAGCGTCCACAAGAAAGTGTCTACGGACGCGGACGCGGCAGCGGAGACGACACACGTAAATCCATAGTAGCCACCCGGCTTCGTCCAGGGGCAACAATTACACTTCACCAATAAATAGCAGCTCTGCTATGATAACGTCATGAAATGACGCAGGTTTTAGAGCTGTGAATTGCATGTGGGTAGAAAGGACTTTCTGGTAGTAGTTAAAACCAACAAAATCCCCGAAGGTGAGCAATTCAAGAGTGAGAGTGATGTGAAATTTATAGAAAATTCATAATGCATAAACACTTTTGGGTTTCCTCGAAAACATGCATCTACGCAAGTCTCCGCTCATCTGGATGAAACGCTTGCTAACCAACATCGGCTAATTAACTTCAGACAACTAAAATGCGAGACATGTATAAGCGCAGCATTAATATATCAGAGCAGCTTTTCATTGGTGGACTATAATGTTACTCCCAAACAAACATTATTTTGTTGATCCCTGAACAACAGTTACACAGTGAAATCAGTGCGCATACAGTTTTGGTTACCATTTTCAAATCAATAACTACATACTTTACTTTTATACATGTACATGTCTCCAACTAACTGGGAGAGACATGCTGTAAACAAGCTTTATTACACAAAAGAAATAAAGAGAAGTTTTAACCCCGTTGCGCAGAAGCCAAATATGGCCATTTATGAGTGACCCTATTTAATTCTTTATAATTGAAGAATTAAGCTTCATAGAAAGGGGGAATATGGCTCAACTGAGACAAGACACTTCAAGCATTTAGAATTCCATTGTATTTCAGTTAATTTTCATAATTTTGGTAGATAAAAGGGGCCGCAAATATAAAAAAATCTTCATTAAAATTCAATATTGAAATTATAAAAAACATAGTGATAATTGAAAAATGGCTGGGGGTTAAAACAATACATTTCTGGGATCATAAACTCCTAGGCCACAAGTATTTCTCATCTGAGCATGAAATCTTATTTGGCTTCCTTTCGAAGCCAAATAAGACAGCTCACCAGGTGGCTCCCCAAACACACACTACCCTCAAAATGGCACACTGTAAAATCATTAAATGATCATATTTTTAACACAAATCAACTTTTGACTCATGAAATTCAATATGAATTAATGATTTTCTGGTTGAATTTAGCACAAGTTAATCAATATAGGCGCAGCTGGACATCATTGGTTACCAGTAACCTCTCCAAACCAAAAACATGCCTTTTCTCCATGATAAAGTTCAGAGTTTCGTCCATTTTTCTACAAAGCCGCATCAGCAAGCACACAAACTCATTAAAGGATCTGCTTATTTTATGGTCAGAACGTTCACTCAGACGGAAAACTTGCTGTATACAATTCCAATCAACCAAGCGAAACGCAAGCTTGTAACAACGCTTTTCACACCCTGTAAGGAGCAAGTATAACTCACTAACACAGTAGTATCTGCAATATTCTGTTTTCGTTGAATGCAGTATTAATTCTTAAACCACACGAGGTGAAATGTCAGCACATGCTGCATTTGTACCAGAGGCTATCGACTACTCGTTACCCAATGTGACAAACTAGTTCTGTGATCACGGTGGTAAACTGAAAATAAGAACTAGCTGGCTAGTCAGCTAGCTGGCTAGAAGTAAGATAGAGCTACACCATACAAAGACCGCTTTACTCCCACTTCAAGAGAAAAACCTCTCCATCATTGCACTGCTCCTCAAAAGTATCAATGCTGTCAGCCCTGCAGTCTGTTCCATTCAGAATAACTGCCATTTTCCATCAGAGAATCACGTTTCCATCCGCAAATAAGCTTAGCACTCCAGGCTTGGATCTAAAAGTCTTTTTCTCCATGCAATCACGTCATGCTCAGCTGCGTTAAGTTGAGAGAATACAACCAAACGACTGTTACGCAAGTGCTTAAATAATTTTCTGAGTGTCCAATCAATGTCTTTTAATTCCTGAAGAAAGCTTATACTGCCTGGAATTGGATAAAAATCATGTCAATCAATAGGCAATTACCGGGAGAGTTTCACGTGGACGTGATCTATAGCTGGGCTTTTATGCAGATACCATTGAATCACCAGTGAAGTGATTGTATTTCCGTGAAGGCTTGTACGAGGCTCCAAAAGACAGCTGAATTCTTCAAAAGACAAAATCTACGTGTAAATCCACGTTAGGAAATTAAGCGTTTTTATTATGTGATGACTAATTGATAGTAGAATGAAACAGTATCAATACCATGGCAAATTTTTGCTTCAGAAAACTGATTTTTTTAACTACTTAATTGGGATACCATTGGCTCACTATAGCTGAAGTAGTTTCTACAAAAGACAATGATTTTTTTTCTGTCGCAAGAGATCTTTTTTTTGAACTGCCGGACCGGAGTTGCCCATCCCTGGCATAGTGGATCTACCCTATCCGAATGAAGCCATTGAAAGAAGTTGAGATCTGCAGGCATGAGGTCATATTCGGGGGTCTAGGGAATACCCCCCCAACCCCAAAAATAAAAAAAAAAATAATAATAAAAAAGTAACCAAAATCACTCTCTAAAATGTGATTTTGCCACCTCCTGATACACAATAAACCTAGAGGCACTCCGCGAGTGCAAACCCCCACTGAGGCAGCACAGTTGAAATCTTGCTGAGTGAACATGGCTCATTAGAAATTTAAGGTATCTGCAGGATTTCGAGGTCGTTGCAGAGGTGGACATACTGTTTGACCGATCGCAGTCAAAATCAATAGGGTCCATCCCTGATGTAATAGTAACCCACCCACATAATTTCAGAGATATCTGTTCATTACTTTTTCAGTGACCTTGCACAGAAACAGACAGATAAGCAAACCAGCGTCGGCAAAAACATAACCTCCTTGGCGGTGGTAAAAATGGTCAGAAATCGGTCCTTCATTGAAGAGTGTGACACTGATTAATGTTTACTTCTTCATTTCAATACAATAAAGCTACAGATAAAATAAAAAAACGAGAACCAATTTAAACTCATCTAACTAGCTGACACGACTGTATTTAATCAAAATCGACTAGCCTTTAGGCTAATAGTGCTAGGAAGCAAAGGTGTTCTGCAAAGATAACGCTAGATTAGCTTTGCAAAATTAATTAATTGTTAACATGAGAAGAAAGGTGAGTGTTGCATCACATAGAGGTATGGAATTCAACTGCTTGCCGTTTTTTATAAGAAGAGAATTGCTTGGAGCTACTTTAATGGTAATGCATTTCCCCACTGACAACCATGCTACATGAAACTGGATGTTAAGAGAACATTATGCTTGGTTATTTGACCATTCAGCACCTATCTTTGTTGGTCTAGTCTATTGTAAAACAGCACTGCATATTACTGCATAGTGGATTAACATTAAGGTTATGCTGTGTGACATTGATCTTGTTGATAATATCAGCTAAAGCAGGGAAACCTTGTGTAATCTATAGGCTTACATGACAGGCAACATTAGCCAACATAGCTAATGTCTACTTTTAGGGAAATGTTAATTTGAAGTCAACAATTTACTGTTAACTTGGCCAACGTTCATCCAAGCTAACATGTAACACAATAGCTGCTGTGAAGGTAGATATCAAATACCTAAGCAATATATTCCTGAACATATTCATTACTGTGTATCTGTCTTTATGACAAACTGAGAACTTTTTAGCCACATTACAAGAAAAATGCTGTATACAGCCCCTCCTTGAATGATCGCCACCTTATCATGGTGGAGGGGTTTGAGTACCTGGATAATCCTAGGAGCTATGTTGTCTGGGGCTTATTGCCCCTGGTAGGATCTCCCAGGGCAAACAGGTCCTAGGTGACGGGTCAGACTAAGAGCGGTTCCAAAGCCCCCAATGAATAAAATTACATCAAGGACATTTACGTCGCCCGGATTGGCGTCACCAGGACCCCACCCTGGAGCCAGGCCCGGGGTTGTGGCTGGCAGGCGAGCACCTGGTGGTCGGGTCTCCACCCACAGGACCTGGCAGGGCACAGCCCGAACGAGCGACGTGGGCCCGCCTTCCCGTAGGCCCATCACCCGCGGGAGGGCTCAGAAGGGGCCGATGCTATGCGTTTTGGGTGGCAGTTGTGGGCGGGGGCCCCGACAACCCAATCCCTGGACATGGAATCTGGTTATGGGGACATGGAATGTCACCTCGCTGGGGGGGAAGGAGCCTGAGCTTGTGCTGGAGGTCGAGCAGTACCGGCTAGAGATAGTCGGGCTCACCTCCACACACAGTTTGGGCTCTGGAACCCAACTCCTTGAGAGAGGCTGGACTCTCTTCTATTCTGGAGTTGCCCACGGTGAGAGGCGGCGGGCAGGTGTGGGTTTGCTTATAGCTCCCCAGCTTAGCCGCCATGTGTTGGAGTTTTCCCCAGTGAACGAGAGGGTCGCTGCCCTGCGCCTTCGGGTCGGGGACAGGTGCCTCACTGTCGTTTCGGCTTATGGGCCGAATGGCAGTGCAGAGTACCCGGCCTTCTTGGAGTCCCTGGGAGGGGTACTGGAAAGTGCTCCGACTGGGGACTCCATCATTCTGCTGGGGGACTTCAACGCCCACGTGGGCAGCGACAGTGTTACCTGGAGGAGCTTGATTGGGAGGAACGGCCTCCCCGATCTGAACCTGAGTGGTGTTCTGTTTTTGGACTTCTGTGCTAGTCACAGTTTGTCCATACCGAACACCATGTTCAAACATAAGGGCGTCCATCAGTGCACGTGGCACGAGGACACCCCAGGCCGGAGGTCAATGATCAACTTTGTGGTCGTGTCATCTAACCTTCAGCCGTATGTCTTGGACACTCGGGTGAAGAGAGGGGCTGAGCTGTCCACTCACCACCTGGTGGTGAGTTGGATCCGCTGGCGGAAGTTGGACAGACTTAGCAGGCCCAAACGTGTTGTGAGGGTCTGTTGGGAACGTCTGGCGGAACCCTCTGTCAGAGGGGTTTTCAACTCTCACCTCCAGGAGAGCTTTGATCAGATCCCAAGGGAGGCTGGAGACATTGAGTCTGAATGGACTATGTTCTCCACCTCCATTGTTGACGCGGCCGTTCGGAGCTGTGGCCATAAGGTTTCCGGCACCTGTCACAGCGGCAATCCCCAAACCCGGTGGTGGACATCGGAAGTAAGGGATGCCGTCAAGCTGAAGAAGGAGTCCTATCGAGCTTGGTTAGCTCATGGGACTCCTGAGGCAGCTGACAGGTACCGGCAGGCTAAGCGTGCTGCGGCCCGGGCGGTGGCAGAAGCAAAAACTTGGGTATGGGAAAAGTTCGGGGAGGCCATGGAGGAGGATTATCGGTCAGCCCCGTAGAGATTCTGGCAAACAGTCCCGCGCCTCAGAAGGGGGAAGCAGTGCCCTGCCAACACTGTTTACAGTGGAGGTGGGGAGCTGTGGACTTCGACTGGGGATATTGTCGGCCAGTGGAAGGAATACTTCGAGGATCTCCTCAATCCCACTGACACGCCTTCCATAGAGGAAGCAGAGGCTGGGGACCCAGAGGCTGATTCATCCATCACTCGGGCTGAAGTCACTGAGGTAGTTCAGAAGCTCCTCAGTGGCAAGGCACCGGGGGTGGATGAGATCCGCCCTGAGTACCTCAAGTCCCTGGATGTTGTAGGGCTGTCTTGGTTGACACGCCTCTGCAACATCGCGTGGCAGTTGAGGACAGTGCCTCTGGACTGGCAGACCGGGGTGGTGGTCCCTCTATATAAGAAGGGGGCCTGGAGGGTGTGATCCAACTACAAGGGGATCACACTCCTCAGCCTCCCTGGTAAAGTCTATTCCAGGGTGCTGGAGAGGAGAATTCAGCCGATAGTCGAACCTTGGATTCAGGAGGAACAATGCGGTTTTCGTCCTGGTCGTGGAACACTGGACCAGCTCTATACCCTCCGCAGGGTGCTTGAGGGTTCAAGGGAGTTTGCCCAACCAGTTCACATGTGTTTTGTGGACTTGGAGAAGTCATTCGACTGTGTCCCTCGTGGCATTCTGTGGGAGGTGCTTCGGGAGTACGGAGTCCGGGGCCCTCTACTAAGGGCCGTACGGTCCCTGTTTGACCGGAGCAGGAGCTTGGTTTGCATTGCCAGCAGTAAGTCAGACCTGTTCCCGGTGCATGCTGGACTCCGGCAGGGCTGCCCTTTGTCACCAGTTCAGTTCATTATTTTTATGGACAGAATTTCTAGGCGCAGCCAGGGGCCGGAGGGAGTCCGGTTTGGGGACCAGAGGATCTCATCTCTGCTTTTTGCGGATGATGTTGTCCTGTTGGCTCCTTCAAACCAGGACCTTCAGCATGTACTGGGGTGGTTTGCAGCCGAGTGCGAAGCTGCTGGGATGAGAATCAGCACCTCCGAGTCCGAGGCTATGGTTCTCGACCGGAAGAAGGTGGCTAGCCCCCTCCGGGTTGGAGGAGAGCTCCTGCCTCAAGTGGAGGAGTTTAAGTATCTTGGGGTCTGGTTCACGAGTGAGGGAAGGATGGAGCGTGAGATTAACAGACGGATCGGTGCAGCGGCAGCAGTAATGCGGTCATTGCACCGATCTGTTGTGTTGAAGAAGGAGCTGAGCCGAAAGGCGAAGCTCTCAATTTACCAGTCAGTCTACGTTCCTACCCTTACCTATGGTCATGAACTTTGGATCATGACCGAAAGAACGAGATATCGGATACAAGCGGCTGAAATGGGTTTCCCACGCAGGGTGGCGGGGCGCTGCCTTAGAAATAGGGTGAGGAGCTCTGTCACCCAGGAGGAGCTCAGAGTAGAGCCGCTGCTCCTCCACGTCGAGAGGAGCCAGCTGAGGTGGCTCGGGCATCTATATTGGATGCCCCCTGGACGCCTTCCTGGGAAAGTGTTCTAGGCATGCCCCACCGGGAGGAGGCCCCGGGGAAGACCCAGGACACGCTGGAGGGACTATGTCGCTCGGCTGGCCTGGGAACGCCACGGGATACCCCAGGAAGAACTGGAGGAAGTGTCCAGGGAGAGGGAAGTCTGGACATCCTTGCTTAGACTGCTGCCCCCGCGACCTGGCCCCGGATAAGCGGAAGAAGATGGATGGATGGATGGATGCATTGAAAAGCTGCACACAGAGTCTTTGCTGCCACAGGATAGAATGTAAACAAATAGCAAACCACTAACAATGTGGCATAGCAATATGGCTGCTCGGCCACTTCTGTAGGCTTCAACCTCCAAGCGCAGTTAAGAACTGTGTCAGCAATTCAATCACCAGTGTCTGCATGGTATCACATTTGCCCACCTGGTCTCCAATGGTGATGAAGGTTCTTGAGTCCAGGTTCCGAGGTGGCCTGTAAGAGAACCGAGCCATGCTTAGCATTGATATTATAACCCATTCAAAAGCTCAGAACCTGTGGATACCAAGGCAGTCACATGAAAAAAAGCACATTTAGACTTGAGCCTGTCAGGCTTCAGAGGAAATCTGGATTAAGTCCATATCACAGAGAGGGGTTGGGTTCAGGACTCATTAGAGCACTTCAAGACTCAAAGTGTCAGTAAAATTTAGCCTGGACTTATAATTAGCTTAATTAATACGAAGCCTCAAAAAGCTAACATGTCTTGAACTAATTCACTAGTGTGAATTTATTTGATAACAATACACTTTTACCACTTCCTTCAACCAATCACAATTGAGTAGTCAAAACAGTTGTGGTATGATCTCTAATAACTTGTCTCTTCTGCCATTTCCTTTTATTGTAGCATAGAAGGCTGCTTGTTGAGATCTTTCAGCCTACTTCATATTGCTGGACAGGTTCAATTTTGATCTTTAGATTCAACAAGGCTAGCAGTCATCAAGCCTGGTGTGTTTCATCTAATTTACCCCAAGTAACCAAGGCGGTGATAACCATTTCCAAGAATGGGCAGTCAATGTTGTTATTTCTTAACCTCTTACCCTTGGACCACTGGCTCAGAAAATGTTTGAAAATGACATTCTCAAAATAAACTGTACATCTCTGTAACTATAAGGTCTGTTTGAATGACCTTGGTATCAAAATAAAAGCAACACCAGTGGGATTTTTGGACATCAAATATAATTGAACATAAAATTTATTTACACATTAGTCTGTCGTGCCACTGCTTGAAGTTTTATTTTCCTGCCTGCCATTATATCTGGCAGTGAAATAGTTAATAACGATACCAGAACTCAAAGAAATCAGTGTTCACAAAACTCTACTCAGTGAACAAGCGCACCAGTGTGTATTTAGTGGTCAGCATTAGTACACTAGACAGTACAAAGGTGATATCTCATGAGTCAGTTGGTCAATTTTGATGATTGACATCTCTATCAAAGAGTCGAAGACAAGAGAATTGAGGGGCAGTCCCAAAATCCATGGCAACAACACCATTCGCCAACTGCAAGAAAGAGAATTACATGGTGTGCGTAGTGTTCGTGCAATCCTACTCTCCATTAGAAAGCGATTCCTGACCCTGAAAATACCAGGGAAATGTCAGCAATCAAGTCAAAGCAACCTTAGAATCCACAGAGCCTCTGCTTTTATACGGTACATTGCTTTTACAGTAGAATGAAGTTACGGATCCGCGAGCGCCACATATGAGACATGTGCACCGCTCTAGTGTTTTTTTTTTTCCTATGAGTTAACTTAGTTGCTTGGTGTTATGACTATGTTTCGTTTCGATATAAGCAGTTATCATGAGCTTTTAGCCAAGTTTTTTCCTATTGAGAGGGTACATAACATGATTATGTTGCTACACGGTTACCATGCCTTTGTATGTGTATGTCATGAGATATCAGAGGCGTTCAGATTAAAGACTTAAAATAAATGAGCATTTCATTTTGGATTGCTTGGAGACCAGAGGCAATATAGTGGGACAAATATGCAACAGTATAAGAAATTATAAAGGGCGCAAATCATGTTTAGCAATACAGCCGCTTAGATCGCCACTTCTCACATCAGGTTAACCCTGCCTCTGCAATCACCCAAGCCTGGCTGCAGAGTTAGAAAGCTGAAAAAGCCAAAAAGGCGACTCAGAGGGCGTGATTTCACATGTCCCCTGTGCCAGGCTGTGAGCCTCAGGACACAATACGGAAACAGAGCACTGACACTCACACAGGGCTGGGCTCAACCTTCTTGAAGACTTCATTTGAGAACGTTGGTCCCCGCTTTTTCTTCTTTCCTGCAAAAGAACACAAAACACTTTCACATTTTCTACAGGGATGTAAAAATCTGTCAAAAAATTCACAAAAGGAAGGACAACTGAATGTGCCACTATGGACACTGAGTGAAGCAGCCAGTGCTAGACCAGGCACTAGAGAACCAAAACCCAGAGCAGACACAAGGTCAATGACCGACAATACAGACAGGCATGGGGGCCCCCACCGTAAAGACAAACAAGTGGGCCCTCACTGTAAACACACACTAATGCACCTTCACTATAAACATGAGGTGGTGGGCCCTCACTGTAAACATGAGCTGGTGGGCCCTCAATATAAACACTAGCTTGTGGGCCCTCACTGTAAACACAAGTTTGTGGGACCTCAATGTAAACATGAGCTTTAGGATCCTCAATATAAACACAAGTTAGTGGGCCCTCACTGTAAACACAAGCTTGTAGGTTCTTACTGCAAACTTGAGCTGGTAGGCCCTCAATGTAAATACAAGCTTGTGGGCCCTCACTGTAAACATGAGCTGGAGGGCCCTCAATGTAAACACACGTTAGTAGGCCCTCACTGTAAACATAAGCTTGAGGGCCCTCAATGTGAACACAAGCTTGTGGGCCCTCACTGTAAACATGAGCTTGAGGGCCCTCAATGTGAACATAAGCTTGTGGGCCCTCACTGTAAACATGAGCTGGGGGGCCGCACTGTAAACACAAGTTGGTTGGCCCTTACTGTAAACACAAGCTTGTGGGCCGTCACTGTAAAGAACAACTCGTTGGCCCTCATTGTAAACACAAGCTAGTAAGCCCTTGCTGTAAACATGAGCTTGCAAGTCCTCACTGTAAACACAGGTTAGTGGGTCCTCACTGTAAACACAAGCTTGTGGGCCCTCACTGTAAACATGAGCTGGTGGCCCTCACTGTAAACACTACCTTGTGGGCCCTCACTGTGAACATATGCTTTACGACCCTCACTGTAAACATGAGCTGCTGGGCCCTCACTGCAAACACAAGTTTGTGGGCCCTCAATGTAAACACGAGCTTGAGGGCCCTCAATGTAAACACTAGCTTGTGGGCCCTCACTGTGAACACATGCTTTACAGCCCTCACTGTAAACATGAGCTGCTGGGCCCTCAATGTAAACATGAGTTTGAGGGCCCTCACTGTAAACACAGGTTAGCAGGCCCTCACTGTAAAAACGAGCTTGTTGGCCCCCAATGTAAACATCAGCTTAAGGGCCCTGACTGCAAACATGAGATGGTGGCCCCTCACTGTAAGCATAAGCTTGTGGGCCTTTAACGTAAACCTAAGCTTGGAGCCCCCCCACTGTAAAACACAAGCTTGTGGGCCTGGACTGTAAATAGAGGCATGGGGGCCCTCACTGTAAACAAAATCTTGTGGACCCTCACTCTATTGTTACAGGACAACAGTGCAGATTAGAGGCCTTAGATAACTCTATCTAGGATCTCTAGTACAGGCAAGGTTGTGTGCCCACATTGCCCAGACAAAGGGTTGACAGGAAATTCAATTTGGCCAAACAGAATTATATAGGAACAGCAGAGGTTGGGGAGGCAGAGACTTTTACCGATACACAGGGGTTCAACACTGACCCCCTCAACATGTTCACTTCTGTTTAAGACATGGTGCTTGGACTTAGGAGTCTTTTGACACGCTACTGTTGTGGTTGGCCAGTATGTGCGCCGCATCCAGCTGATTTAAAGGAGCAGGCAGGGCACGTACAGCAGTGCGCCACAGAGCGCTCAAAGAGCTATCCTGTCCTCACAGCTCCAATAAATCACACAGAGAGACGGACAAAATCCAGCGAGGGAACCGCATCCAGTGTACACCGGGGAGAAGACACTAAACACACGAGGCCTACAGGCCACAGAAATCAAGTTCTCGGCTTATGACACCATGCTCAGGTTAACAGAGGAAACAAAATTTAGTGCTCTCCATTCCCTTCAGTGTACGAGATTCAGTTGGGAAAAATGAAGTGCAAAACATTGGAAAAGCCTGCCATTTACCTCCACCAAAAGCAGGCACGCAAAACGCATAGGTGCACCACTGGGCATACCCATTTGCACATCTACCCGCTCTTCTGTGTCCTTTCAAATAATAAAATGGAGGACAAAATAAATGTTAATGTCACTTTCTTCTTCTGGAGACGATGCTGTATAGTTAGTCAGTTTGCAACAAAATGCACAGTCATGGCACACCACGTGATTAAATGTGAGGTACAACATGTGAGAAATGAAGGAAACACCAGCCTAACTGAGCAGCGCGCCACCGAGCTTTAACACGCATGCATTGCACCGCTTTCAGTAGCAAGGACATGGCGTTAGCAGGCCACGTTGTACCAAAATGCGAAGTGATAGCAGCATGTACTAAAATTACTGCATTCACTGGGAAAAACTCCAAAAGCAACCACCCAAATCATTCAAATGATTTTCATTCCTTTGACAGAGCGGCACGTGCTTTCGCAGGATAAGAACATACGCAGCACTCATTAATAAAGGCTGGAATTTTTAAGCAATGCTAAAGAGCGTCAGACCAGTTCAAACGGGCACCTCGTCATGTACGGACACGCCGCAGCATCAAAGGGAGGGTGCAGAGAGAAAGAAGCACGTGAATGTATGAGATGGAGAAAAAGAAAAGGGGAGGAAATCGGATGATGAGGGTGGAGGTGATAGGTGGTTTTCCCCACTGGCTCGGAGACTGACTTCCCAGCAAAACTCCAGCAGCATAATGATTTCTCGAAAGTGACGATCTGGGGTCGCATTAATAAACAGAGCGAAAGCACAGAAAAACTGCATACGCCACTCTCTTTGTGAACTTTGAATTCATAAAAACAAACGTGACTTTAAAAAAAAAACCACACAAAATTAATAATACTGTGCACGTATGTAAAATTGGGAAAGATTTAAGTGTGAAATCCTCATTGAGACCCCTGGAATGAAACAGAGATGAGGCTCACGCTCGACTTCAGAAAGGGCAGGGTCAAAGGGAGCAGAGCAGCACGTGCAGGTCGACCCGTCCAAATCATGTGGGCATGTCACTAAAGCTGCTTTCACACCGGACGCGAAACGAATTTTTCGCGCGACAGATTACATTCAAAGTCAATGCAAAGACGCGAATACACGCGTTTCGCGTGTATTCGCGTCTTTTGCAATGGACTTTGAATGTAATCTGTCGCGAAAAAATTGCTTTCAAGGTCCGTGTGACAGCATCTTAAGACTCACTGCCTGCTCCCCTACCAGGGCCTCCAGAGACACACTACTCACCAGCACTACTGCAATTTTACAGAAGCCAACAGTCACTTCAGCATAAAAATGCAAAGTAAAACACTTTTCTCCTCATATGAAGGTACTAAAAATATATGTTCCGTTTTCCTTGTCTAATGACTCCCCAACAGCCTATTTGTTAAGTTACAGTGCCGTTTGGATTATAGAGAAGAATTCCGTGGTGGCCACATGAGCAGGTTATATCACTGCGTTCAATGCTTGTAGTGGGCGACTGTCCTTGCAGCTGTACCGTGCACACTCTGTACAAGATGGCGGCACCCAAAATACTGCACTCCCGAGATTCAAAGGCCTTATCAGTCAGAGGGAAGCTGGTGGTGACAGAGTGACCAGGTCACAGTAGCTGTCCTCCAAGGCTCCCACAAACCCCCAGCAGCCTGCAGCAGACGCCCCTCCCACAGACAAAACCCTCAGTCAGCCAGAAACACTCACAGCACAGAGTGAAATGGCACAGAGCCAAGAGAAGGCCTTGTTCAGACTGCACAGCTCAGATTATTCAGCACACTGACACTGCCCTTCTGAACAACAGGGCGTCCTCAAGGATACATGTAATAATAAACATTAGTGAGCAAAGAACCAGCTGATTCCCACTGTCAGACGTGCAGGGCATGACAGCTTCACGTTCCCACAATGCTACAAAACACCATGCAACCTGCAGCATGCAGACCCATCACCTGCAAAATACCATGCATTCTGCAGCATGCAGACCCATTACTGGCTGCAAAATACCACGCATTCTGCAGCATGCAGACCCATCAACTACACACACCATGCGATCTGCAGCATGCAGACCCATCACCTGCAAAATGCCATGCATTCTGCAGCATGCAGATCCATTACTGGTTGCAAAATACCATGCAATCTGCAGCATGCAGACCCATCAACTACAAAACACCATGCATTCTGAAGCATGCAGACCCTTAATGGCTGCAAAACACCATGCATTCTGAAGCATGCCAGCCCATGGAAATTAACATGCATTCTACAGCATCCTAAACTACATATGAAACACAATGCATTCTTCTGCATGGTAAACCACCATGGCAAGTGAAACATCGTACGTTCGGAAGCATGCTCAACCACCAATTCCACGGAAACAACAAGCATTCTGCAGTGTGCTAGACCACCAGCACATGCACTGTATCATTTTGCAGCAAATAAGAATTCTGGGGCATCCTAATCTACTGATGCACATAAAACACCATTCATTCAGAGGCATGCTAACTGCCCATACATGAGATTGAACAGCATGCCAAATTACCGATACGTGCAATACGCCATGCATTCTGCAGCATGCAAGGCACAAGATGCATATGAACCACCATGCATATGAAGCATGCAAACCCAAACAACCAATGCTGCAGCATGCAGGACCACTAATGCTTGTGAAATGCAACTAAAACTCCGCACCATTTCTTTGTTGCACAAAAAAAGTTTCCCCTCCCAAAAAGTTGCAAAACAGATTTCATACTTTGACTGATTTTCTATTTTATGCTGACGCAGTGTTGCATTCCCCTTGTCCCTCTGTGCAGAAGCAAAAAATGTAAGGGAAGCAATAATCTGGTTGGTGCGAAAGCAAATCTCGCACACTGCACATACCTTCTCTTTTCGCCATTGCCTCGAAGATTTAACAGGCACGCGGCCCCTGAGAGGAAGTGACCACCAATAAGCAGTTATGCAAATCTTTTAGCGAAATAATAATCCTTTTCCCCTTAACTGTGATTTACAGCCGGGTGGAATGCACGCACACACTGGCTCTCACTCCACTCCTCACGCTTCCGCGAGGTCCCTGCTTCCTCCTCGCCCAGAATCACAGTTAACTCTTGACTGTCATGTTGCACTGCGAATGCAGAGGCACACAATAGAAGGGTGTAGCTGTAGGGCCCGGATCACAGGACAGGAAGCAGGAATGAGAGGTGATTCAGGTGGGGTCTGAGCCAACACACCTGCCAGAGGCAGGGTGCAGCGTCACCAACCACTGAACATTACAGAGACACGAGCAGAACCAGATCAGTTACATACGAATGAAGAAAGAACAGATCCACTTCAGTTATTTCAAAACTAAAGAAGAAAGGCCAGAACTGCATCAGTTACCAACTCATGAAGAACAGAACTGCATCAGTCACAAACTAATGAATGAAGAAGGAATAGAGCAACTTCAGTTACAAACTAAAGCAGAAAGAACAGAGCCGCATCAGTGAAAAACAAAAGAAGAAGGAACAGAATCGCATCAGTTACAAACTAATGAGCAAAAGAAAAGAACCACTTTAGTTTCAAACGAATGAAGGATGAACAGATCCCCTCTGGTTGAGAAGCGAGCTGAGAAGTGAGCAGACCTACTTCAGGTTATAAGTTTGGAAACGAGAACAAAACCGGTTCCAGTAACAAATCAATGAAAAGCAAACAAAACCGCATCCAGTCATAAAATGCGGAAAACACAACCGCTTCCGATTGCAAACTAGAAAGAGGACACCTTCCTTCAGAGAAGCTCTACCTGCAGCCAGGCTATTTAGGCCACCTGGCCAAAGGATTTACAGTCCTGCCTCTTTTCCCCCAAACGCTACCTGGTCAGAGCAGGTAACCGATCGAAACAGAAGTGGAGTGTTATACAAACCAGGACGTGCTACTACCCTTCCCCTACATGTGTTTGTCTTATGAATGTCAACAGGTATTAAGCACTTCCATACTCACACTGTTGAGATATGGGGATAAAATGTGCACATCACTTCAGCACAGGACTCTCGCGTACAGTTGTGCTCAAAAGTTTGCATACCCGAGCTATATCTGTGAAATGGTGCCATATATTCTGAAAATATGACTCATCATGCAAAAAATGTCTTTTATTTAAGGACAGTGATCAAGAGAAGTAATTTATCATCACATAGGTGTTTGGCTCCTTTTTAAATCATAACAGTTACTGAAATCACCCAGGCGGCCCTGATCATAAGGTTACATACCCTTGCATGTTTGACCTTGTTATACAGACACAAGGTGACGCAAAGGTTTAAATGGCTATTAAGGGTTCCACGCCAGTGGCTTTTTAAATTGTGACAAGTGTCTGTGTATAGTCACTGAGTTTGTTAACTCCCGAGTGGATGCACTGATCTGGCCAGACACTGAGCTATGGGGAGCGGAAAAGAACTGTCTAAGGACCTTCGTAACAAGGTAATTCAACTTTTTAAAGATGGGAAAGGATATAAAGATATCCAAAGACTTGAAAATGCCAGTCAGTTCTATTCAGTCTGTGATTTAGAGGTGGAAAATTCGGGGATATGTTAATACCAAGCCAAGGTCAGGTAGGCCAAGAAAGATATCAGCCCAAACTGCCAGAATTGTTCGGGAGTCGGGACACAAATAAAACTCCACAAGCTACCTCAAGAGAAATACAGGATGCTCTAGAAAAAGATGGTGTGGTCGTTTCAAGGTGCAAAACAAGGAGATACTTAAACAACGAGCTGCATGGTCAAGTTGCTGGAAGGAAGCCATTTTTGCACCAATCCCACAAAAAAGCCCACCTAAAATATGCCAGATAACACCCTGACACACCTCATAACCAAAATATAACTTTATGGTCACAACCATGAGCACTATGTTTGGAGAGCAGTCAACAAGGCCCATTGTGAAAAATATACCATTCCCACTGTAAAGCATGGTGGTGGCTCTCTGATGTTTTGTGGGTGTGTGAGCTCTAAAGGCACAGGAAATCTCATGAAAATTGATGGCAAGATGAGTGCAGCATGCTATCAGAAAATACCGGCAGACGATTTGCATTCTGCGCATGGGACGCACTTGGACTTTCCAGTATGACTATGATCCAAAGCACAAGACAAGCTGACCCTCCAGTGGTTACAGAAGAGAAAGGTGAAGGTTCTGGAGTGGCCATCACAGCCTCCCGAGCTCAATATCATCGAGCCGCTTTGGGGAGATCTGAAATGTGCAGGTCATGCAAGCCATCTAAGAATTTACAGAAGCTGGAGGCATTTTGCAAGGAAGAATGGGCAGCTATATCACCTGAGAGAATTACGGGCCTCATTGACAACTTTCACAAAACACTGCATGCTGTTATTGATGCTAAAGGGGGCAGTACACAGTATTAAGAACTAAGGGTATGCACACTTTTGAACAGAGTTCATTACATTTTTTTTCCCTCATTGCCATGCTTATTTTCTACATAACCTACGGTTGGATATGAATCCAATAAGAAATAAAAGAAATGCGTCTTGCCTGGCCATTCATGTTTTCTTTAAAAAAAATGTTACCTATTTTACAAATTCAGCCAGGGTGTGCAAACTTTTGAACACAACTGTAAGTACATTCTATCAGAACACCACCCACCAGCTCGCCAACAACCGCCCACTCGCACAATCTCTGCGACTGCTTTTCCAGCCCTCTCTCATTTAGTTACCATGACCATCGGCCAGTATAAAATCACAGAAAAAGCATAGAGGAAAGAAATTACAGGCGGTACGGTTGCGCAGTGGTCAGTACCGCTGCCTCACAGCATGAAGGACGTGGGTTCAAATCCACCCTGGGGCCTTTCTGTGTGGAGTTTGCATGTTCTCCCCGTGTTCGCGTGGGTTTCCTCCGGGTGCTCCAGTTTCCTCCCGCACTCCAAATAATGCGCATCAGGCTAACTGGACACGCTAAATTGCCCATAGGTATGAGTGTGAGAGCGAATGGCGTGTGCACCCTGCGATGGATTGGCGAGCTGTCCAAGGTGTGTCCCTGCTTTTCGCCTAGAGTTGGCTGGGATAGACTCAAGCTTCCCACGACCCTAGTGAGGAAGAAGTGGTGTAGAGAATGGATGGATGGATGGATGGAAAGAAATACGCAGTGTCTAGAGATACGGCAGTTTTACGGGTACGGCAGCCGATTTGAAGGGATTAGGATCAGGATCAGGGATTATGGTAAGGGGTAGGGTTAGGGTTAGGGGTCAGGGTTTGGGTTAGGGTCAGGGTTAGGTTAGGGCAGGGTTGGAAATTGGGACTGCCCTACCTCTCTACATTGAAATGCATTGGAAAACTGCTGTACCCGTAGCAACTGCCAAAGAAATAACACTAAGTACATCAAATAGGTGATTGCTTTACATGGCGGTCACTAGAGGGCCTACCAAAATCAGACATCCCTCACAAGATGGCGACAGGTAGATTGAGATTCAGACAAACCTATCTACATTTCTTGCTGTTAATTTGTAATATTAGAGCTTTAGAGTTTGAGTGTGCCAACAGAACTCATAGAATACCCCAGTCTCATGAAGCATAAAAACGGCCTCGGCTCATCGAAAAGACTTGGGCGGGACTTCGTCCATACTTGTGTAGTCACGACTGTTTGCATTGGACACCACAGTGAAGCATGCACTAACAGTGGCAACCGACTGGGACAGAGCTGAGTCCACTCTATGAGGATGTGAGAACAGGGGCCCCGCTTTGTGGGCCACAGCTGACCGCGAGCTACAATTTCGACATCGGTCCAATGCATTGCACGTTCACATTTGCGCGTGTATCAATGGACATAAAGTATCGACACTAAGCTTGTGAAACACTTTTCTTTCATAAGCGATTCTTGCATGTCACACGAAGTTCTCTCTCCCCCCTCCCCCGAGCTCATGGAAGGGCAGCCATTCATCCTCCAGAAAAACTGACTCTGGCCGAAGACACCCGTTGTTTCTCCGTGGGCAAGAATGATTCTCCACGTTCTTTTCAAACGACAGACCACTATAGAACGTCACAGCTCTCCGTCTTCCAAATTTTACTGCTTGACTACAACATCCGCACGCATTAATGAACTTTTATGGCCAGGCAGCCTCTCTGTGCCATCTGTTGCATTGTGGTGGTCAGGAGATTGCAAAATGCAACTGGCTTGACGCCGGTGTCCAAAAGTGACACTTACACCGGGGGAGGAAATTGACGTTTCCAGATAGGAAAATAAATCTATTCATATTCTTTCAGTAAAATATGAATCTTACGATACAAGCAAAAAAAAAAAAAAAAATGCATCAATCACGACCAAGTAATTCAAATCTACCATACAAAGCTATAGAGCAAAGGCCCTACCAGATTAGTTTCTAAGCATCTTCACAATATGAGATTACGTAACGCTTCTAACGTGCGCAAATGTGCAATAAATTTGAGAGGGAAAACTTAATACCGATTCTAATCCTGGAAAAAAGAAGCCTATATATAGACCCAGCTTAATGAGGCCCATTCATTCGCTATCTACAAGGCGACCACACGCAGTTCCGGATTAGGTCACTGCCCTTTCTTCCACAAAGCTATAAAGTAACTTTAACGCATAAAGCTAAAAGAAATCAAATAATCAATTCGTCGTGATTAAGATTTCAATGGGCTCACTCTCACATTTAATGACCGCGTTTTCTCTCTTCTTTCACCTTTCATTGCTACTCAAAACGTGAAATTTTGAGTCATATTTTCTTTTACGACTACATTCAAATGCAGTTGACAGGTTACCATTTGGCTACTTAACTCTTCTCTCACTTGCTAGTTATTCCATGGACTGTACACAAACACAATCCTACACGTAGCTTATACATGGGAGCCAGAGTTGGAAAAGTCGGAATCTGGCTCAGTACAGTGGGCCACAATGTAACCATTTGCTCCTACCAAATCAGCTCAGTTTTGGCCACTTGCTAAATAGCAACTGGAAATGACTTGAGTGCAGGAAGCCAGCGCGGCACCGTTCAGTACAAAACCGATATCAATAACTTTATGGTTGCTAGCTTGCTACCAGCAGCAAGCAAACTTTAAAAACAAGAAAAATCAATTTGCTAGCTGGAATTAATGCTGCATGTCAGCAGGCTTACGTCAAGAGCAGTCCATTTCCTTATAACAGTAATCACTTACCGGTGACTCTTGGCAGTGACATGTTGAGACAGCACGCAGTTGTGCAAGCCGCAACTTTACTGGAATTCACTTTGCGGAGCCTTGCTATGCTGTACGCAAACAAGCTCTTTCCAACGAAAATTAAGTTCTGCAATAAATGTTTCACTTCTGCGCGTAACGTCAGCTGATCTACAGAGACAGCTCATGAGTTGGCTTGTTACTGTTAATGCATTCAACTTTGTCAAAATGCAGATCTCCGAGGATCCATGTTTCCATCAGGAACAAGAGAACACTTGTGCAAATAATCTGATTCCAGAAATAAGTTTGTATGTCGCAAGCTTGTTCACTCTGTGTGCTGTGTCAGCGTTATATCCTTTAAATATATTTTCAAAGTAAAACTGAATCAACAAATCCGAAATAAATAAGGAGGCGCAAGAGGCTCATCACAAAGTCAGGGCTGAACGAAGTTCGCCCTCCGACTTCGTTCAAATGCCTCGCTCAGAGGCTAGATGTGCAACTGATGACGTCATGATAAGTCGCATTAAGGGACTCCTCAAAATAGCAACAAGAGGAAGACGACGTTCACCCAATCAGAGCTTGGGATGGAGGGTAGACCGCGCCCACTTAAGTTACATGTGGTAGTTTCTTCATACGACTTCCTCACTCCTTATCTGTCTTCCATCGGAACGAAACATCGCCCGATGTTCGAAGTTTGCGGACAGTCAAAGACCATGATGAAAACTGAATGAAAGATTTTTCGGGTGTTCTGGGGTGAGGATAGGAGGGTTTTTCCGGAGTGAATCAATCACTAACATTTTTTGTTTGTTTCCTTAGATTGTCTTGGCTAAATGCGCTTCTTGGATGTGTACTGTAACTTGAGGTCATAGTTGTGTTTAATTAGGATACAGAAACTGTCTTGGGCTGACAGTCACAGCCTTATCAATAAAGAAAGACAGTTTTGGTTAAATTTAGGAGTTTATTAATGATTAATTGATCAGACCAATTCTGCTTTTATTGCCTACCTCTGCTTAAACGATGTTGATCTCAATCAGGTACCGGTATGTTATTACCTGATAAGAAACCATGGCACTGGATGGCCAAACCTTAAACAGGTCTGTGTCAATCGGAAAATGCTGGTCAAAGATGCGAGTATTGAAGGCCTTAAGGGTGTACTTCGAAGCGAGATTAACTGGTCAATATGTTGGCTCAATATGTTGAGCCTAAAGCTGGGGTTTCTAATTTCACGCAGGTGGCTGTCATTTTACCTGCCGTGGTAACTACGATATCTCTGATTGCGGGCATACGGTTTGCTGATCCAGGGGGGTATTCCATCAACGTAGCTAAGAACATCCAAACTAAGGCGTAATCTTGAGGCTTGAACTAACACCAACTCCCAATCTAACCTCGACCTGTTCCATCAAGTGAAATCAGATGGCTCCAACTGCCGCTGATTCGAGCCTCACCTGTTAAAGGTCCCCTATTATGTCACCAAGTGCAGAGCCAATTAGTTATTACTAGCCATTTCAAAATCTTTCCCCTCTTGACATAACATGGGGAGATAACCAACCAGAGGCAAGAAGAACTGATCAACCGCAGCCAAGCAGTCAATCAGATTTCACTATTCTGGGTCGTCACTCCCCCTTGTGATGTCAGGAAGGGGAGATTTTGAACCAGCTCATAATGGCTAATTAGCTGTGCACCTGGTGGCATAATAGAGTAGTTAAGTGATGATGTCACGCGGGTGTCAGAAGTAGAAGTTCCCATCCATTTTACCCATAGGCCTTTTTATATTCATTTTTGAAGCACTTTCCCTTGTTTTCAAGCCTCCATCGATTTCAAGATTTTGCGTCATACTTCCGGGTTACAACAAATGTTGTTTTTCTTGACAAGAGTCCGCTATAATTTAAATCATTTTCATTTTTCCCCACCATGCTAATCCTCTTTGCAGTCTAAAAACTACATGTCCCATGATCCTCCTGATTCCCGGGCAGACCAAGTTCAAAATGCGTTAGAAATTTCCTGCATCTTGCCATAGCTATTTATTTGCTTAGCCTGGTGAGATTGCGAATTAGTTTGCCGCTCTGTGTTCTACTTAGTTATACTCACCTTGTTAGATTTTAACTGTTACACGTAGCGCAAATTTACTTCAATAACCAAGTTTCTTTGGCCATCGTTTGTTTGCTTAAAACCTCGGTAGCTGGCAAACGAGCTAATTAGCTTTGTCAATGCATAGCTGACCAAGCTACAGAGCTAATTCATGTCTACTTGCTCATCTAACGCTAGTTAAGGGCCGAAATAATCGCTATTCACCGTTTTTAGCGATTTATATTCACCATGTGAGGCTAGCTGAGCAAGCGAACTGACTGTTATCTGGATAACTTAGTCAGCGAGCTACTTTACCGACTTCGGTAGCTGACTAATGTTATATTAGGTAGCTATAAGTAAATGCCAGCTTGTGAAATGTTCGTGGCTCAATGCTAGTTAAGTAACCAAATAATGGCTATTCACCATGTTTATTGACTTAACTAGCTCGCTAGCTAGGCTAGCAAACTAGCTAGCAAGCAATTTCGCTAGCGTAGCCCGTTTTAGTTTGTGAATTTTAATGCTAGCTAGCTTGCTAAATAACAGTAAGTCGCATTAAACTAACTATTTACTGTTTTCTATCGATTGAGCTATGTGCACAAGATATAAGAAGCTCACTAGCTGGCAAGCTCGCTGGTTCGGGAGCATAGGTAATTGTTGCAAGTAAATGGTAGTTAGCTAGCTAAATGGTGAAATAAGTATTCACTGTTATCCATTCATTTCTAGGCATGTAGCTAGTTAATTGTGACAAGCTATGTAGTAAAGGTTACACGGACGTAGACAGCGGCAATTTGCAGCTCTGATCGGCTACCGTCGAGGTACGTCGTGAACCTTTGCTGAAACTGAGGTACCCCACTGGCTGGGGACAAATCACGGGGTACTCGTCCATTTGTATAGAGGATATGTATTTCACAGAAG
The DNA here is from genome assembly GCA_029692085.1 of Gymnothorax javanicus. Classification (NCBI taxonomy): domain Eukaryota; kingdom Metazoa; phylum Chordata; class Actinopteri; order Anguilliformes; family Muraenidae; genus Gymnothorax; species Gymnothorax javanicus. Next base: position 12,194,843 of record CM056206.1, on the reverse strand, counting down.
TGGACTACAAACTGGACTACAAGTGCAAAAGCATGTAATTTTTGGCAATAAACAATAAATTTGATGTAATCATTTGTATCTGTATACCTCACAGGCTAATCTCGGAGTGAAGCGGCTGATAAAATTAATATGAGTTCGAGCAATGCCAGAAAGTGCCTGAACCCCATTATAAATTCCCATAGGGATTTTACTTCCGACACCAGAAGCTAAGTAGCTGTGACGTCATCACTTTACTACTCTATAGGGGACCTTTACGCCACACCCGCGCACGTGCCCAGGGAAAATAAAAACCCCATACTAGTCGAGTGCCGAAAATGTCGCAAATGGCTTTAAGCAAGGGAAAGGAACGGGCAAAGGCATTCTCCTCAGCGGAGCGAACACCCCTTATGGGAGTTTCTGAGGATTATCGGGAAATTATCACTAGGAAAGGGAACACTGCTGCCATCAACGAGGTGAGGGAGGTGGCCTGGCAGAATTTCGCCGACAGGCTATATTCATAAGTGACACAAAGATCATTTAATATTTCAGCATTATATCATATTATATATATCCAGCATCACAGGGACAAAATGAATGTAGTTAACATCTATTACGTCTAACAATTGAATGTAGACCGGTCTACTGAAATTTTCCAAATGTATTAATTTATTTTAGAAAGTGATATTTATCACATTTATCAACTGATTGCTGTGTGAATTTGAGGTAATTTGCAAGCCAACTGGAAGCAGAGTAGGGTGGGGATGACAGAGCAATCACATTTTCATGCGGTTTGGTGTACATATCAAATTTTTTGTTTTCAATGCCTCAGTTTCATTTTATTGTTTTTATTAGTTTCATTTTGTCTTTATCGGTGAAAGTGATTTTATTTGTTTTTAATAGTTAATGTTTTTTAAAGAATTATATTTGATTTACATATTATTATTTTGTCATTACATGACAGCTTAGAGTGTGTAAATATACTGGCAGAACTACCTTTTGGATATCTGTTCCTGTCTATTGTTCAATCTTTGAACATAGATGGAGCTAATCCTAAACTTAAACCTGCTACAGGGCAGGATTGCTCTGCAGCTCAAATCAACATGGTTGCTAGGCTGAGATTCACATTAACCACCTTGACGGAACGGTGTTGTGGCTCATGTTGATGGAACGGAAATCTGAGTTTAGCCGGATGTATCAGGCTTCGCCAGCACCATGGTTTCCATGGTTACTGCCGCTAATCTCTGGCATTTTGATGGAACTGAACTCTCGTTCACATTAGCCAGGCATGGCCATTTAAGCCTGGATTTTCCTTTAGCCTGCATGATGGAATACCCCCCGGATCTCATACAAAGCAAGCTCGGCTAATGTTGAACTTATTTCCTTTGTTGTAGCCCCCTCTTGTGGTAGCGTACCATTTTCCTCTTACAGGTGTTCACCCCGTCTCTGTGTGCTTTCTTTCAAAATTATTAAAAGAGAAATAATTAACTCATTCTGATTAAATGATGTAATTTCCATGTATGAGAATTGCTGCTGTGACTATTCAGCTTGGATATGCACTTAAATTCAATTTCCATTGATTTCCGTGATCAGCTCGCATAAGTTAATCCAAGGCTGCGTCTGAGTAGTCTTTTTTAGCTAGTAAAGTTCCTAACTCCAAAAAAAAAAAAAGATCCGGAAATAATTACGTGGCAGCCATGATGAGTGTATTCTGATTCTTTAAATGTGAAGGAAAGGTGTCTCAGTGCTTCCTAATTTACCTACTTTAGCACAGGGTACACAGGACCGTCCATTTCGAAAAGAAAGGAAATAACGCTATCACGCAATTGCGCGCAGCAACATTGCTTAACGCAGCGACCATTCATCCGGCCAATCGCGTAAAGAAACGTATATAATGGGCAGGGACTCATGATCACGTTGCCTAGTGTGAGTGCATTCGGATTCTCTAATTAGCGCGGTTGTCTTCCCAAGCCGTTAGGAATTCCCTTTTACACATTCCTTGTAGCCTACCTTAGGACGTTATCCACAAAGGTTAAAGAAAAGTGGTTAGAATTTGTGGATAGGCCATAATTTTTTGACTATTCGGACGCAGCCTAAGCCTCCAAGTGGTCAATATTTTGTCTGCCAGTTGACATTGTATGAACTGATTTGTAATTGTGTTTATTTTGATTTGCCTGCGATCGCCATCGCAAAACAACATTTATTTCTATAAAAATCCAGAGTAGGCAGATGGAAAATAACTTCCATTTTTTTTTGATAATTTGACGCATTGAAAGAAGTATATTCTGTGATTAAAACCATAATACAACTTCAAATTTATTCTAAAAATAATGGCATACATCTTTTTTGAATGAAGCACAAGTCCAAGCAATCACCTTTGCTGTAACACACTTGTCTTAAAATTTCTTCCATTGTTGGGAGCAATGCTGGACGTCTTCAACTGTAACACTATAAAGTTCTGCTTTCACATTATTCTTTTCGTGGGTATGCTATTCCATCTGCTTCCTTTCAACTTAATTTTTTTTTATTTTTGGATGCAGTGAAAATTGTCTGGGCAAGTAGAACGTCAGCGCAGGAAAGGGCGTGCACGCCGTACAGCGACAGCTCCTACAGTGGTTGAGGTGTCCAACCGATTCCGGCCCTCGCAGGAACTCGACTTGGCCTCTGACCCTGAGAGTGGGGGGATTGATGAGCATCAGGGCACCCTGTTGGCCTCTTCCCCTCAGAAAAGGGAGTTAGTGATAGTGGGGGACTCAATTATTAGAGGAATAGACAGCGTAGTCTGTTCGCGCGACAGGGAGTCTCGTACGTGTGTTGCCTGCCTAGTGCCCAGGTAGGAGATGACCTTGAACGTGCGGACAAGCTCCTGGCCAGATCGGGGGGGGGATCCAGTGGTCATGGTCCATGTTGGGACAAATGACATAGGTAAGGGTTGGTTTGAGGTTCTCCAAGACAAATTTGTGGAATTAGCTGAAAAGCTTAGGAGCAGATCTTCCACGGTAGTTTTCTCCGGGATTCTACTGGTATCACATGCAAGCAGAGGGAAGCAGAATTTTATCTGGAGGTTTAACACGTGGCTACGAACCTGGTGTAAGAAAGAGGGGTACAGGTTTATGGGGCACTGGAACTTCTTCTGGGACAGGGGTGACCTGTTCAAGCCGGACGGGCTACACCTGAACCGGAGGGGTACCTTTGCACTGGGTCAGTGTATGTTGAGGGTAGCACAGGATTATTTAAACTAGGGACTTGGGGGGCAGGGAGGTTAGAAAGTGTTATACATAGGGAAATGCAGACTGCCCTGATGGAAGCTGACAGCGCTACATGCACTATTGATGATATATTTTTAAAGCAACAAAGCGTAGTAGGGGGCTTGGAGCAGCAGGCACATGGGAAATCGAAGGGGAAGAGCATTCGTAATAACCTGAAATGTTTTTGTTTAAGTGCAAGAAGCATAAAAAACAAATTTCCAGAACTTGAGGCCGTTATGATGAGTGAGGGCTATGACATAGTTGGGATTACAGAGACATGGCTTGGTGAAGAGGATGGAGATGAATATAATATAGAAGGTTGTAAACTCTTTAGGAAGGATAGATGTAATAGGCGAGGAGGGGGTGTAGCGCTCTGTGTGAACGAAAACATAAATTTGCAGGAAATTCTTGAAATTGAACACTCCTTGTCCTGTGAAGATATCTGGGTCAGGCTCATTGGCAAACACGAGACAGGTTTAAACATAGGAGTACGCTGTCGACTGCCAGCTTTGGACAGTATTGTCAGTGAAATGCTCTTTAAGAGGATTAAGCAAGCTTGTAGAGGAGGAGGGACTATTATTATGGGAGACTTCAATTATCCTGGTATCGATTGGGAAATGGTGAAAGGACAGGGTAAAGGGGAGGAAGAATTTCTAGATGTTATAAATGATAATTTTTTGGTGCATTATGTTAATAAACTTACAAGAGAGAAGGCAATTTTAGATTTAGTGCTCTGTAATGACCCTGATAGAATTAGCAATGTTGAGGTACCGGAGCCACCTGGGACTAGTGATCACTCTACTGTTAATTTTGATGTTTCATGGGAAGTTAAAAAGGTGTCTTCGAAAACCAAAATTTTCAATTTTAGGTGAGCAAACTTTGACAGGATGTGCTCATATCTAAGCAAAATAAAATGGGAGACACTCCTGGACTGTGAGTCTGTAAATGAGATGTGGGAAAGATTTGAGGGGGTTTTACTTGATTCACAATGCAAATTCATTCCAAAGGTGTCCAAAAGTAAGCTGAAAAAGCAGAATCCTCAGTGGATGACCACAGCTATTCGTAGGAGTTTGAGGGAAAAGAGGAATCTTTATAAGATGTACATAAAGGATAACAATGAGAATACTAAGGCTGAATACTGTAAAATGTGGGCTGTGGTCAAAAAAAAGAGCTGAGGAATGCTAGAAGACTGTTTGAAAGACAAATTGCGGAAGGGGAAAAAACTACTCCTAAGCGCTTCTTTCAGTACTGTAGCAGAGAAAGGAAAGTCAAAGAGGAGGTTAAGTGCATAAAGAATAAAGATGGATCGCTGCTATTTGATAACAAGGATATTGCGGATAGCTTAAACAGTTACTTTGTTGAGAATTTTACTTCGGAGCTGGTTTTTATTCAGCCAGAGGACATGTCCAATGCACAAGATTATTTAGTGGAAATTGAGGTAAGGGATAATGAAGTATTAGACAAGTTGCATAAACTACAGTAAAGGCAGATAAGGCGGCGGGTCCTGATGGCTTATATCCTAGAGTGCTCAGGGAAGTTAGTGAGATCATCTTTAAACCGCTCTCAGCTATCTTCAGATGGTCTTTAGAAACTGGAGAAATACAAAATGATTGGAAGCAGGGCAATATAATATCAATATATAAGAAAGGGGACCGTACTGAGCCAGGAAACTACAGGCCAGTCAGTTTAACTTGCATTGTATGCAAAATACTGGAATCTATCATAAACGACAAGCTGGAATTATTTCTTGAATGTAACAATATCTTGAGGGATAGCCAACATGGCTTCCGTAAGGGAAGGTCATGCCTTCTAGAATTTTTTGAAGAGGCCACCAAGACTTATGATCAGAGCAGGGCTTATGACATCATATACTTAGATTTTCAGAAAGCATTTGATACAGTACCACGTAAGAGACTCATTTTGAAAATGAGCTCCATTGGAGTTACAGGAGGTATTCTGGGGTGGATTCAAAACTGGTTACAGGACAGAACACAAAAAGTGGTGGTCAGTGGAATCTCATCTGAACTAGGTATGGTGGGGAGTGGCGTCCCTCAGGGATTGGTGTTGGGACCCCTGCTGTTCCTCATCTACATTAATGACCTTGATAGGAATATTGAGAGCAAAGTAGTTAAATTTGCAGATGATACTAAATTGGGAGGTTTGGCGAATAGTTTAGAGTCCACTAAAGTGATTCAGTATGATTTGGATAGAATCCAGATTTGGGCAGAAATGTGGCAAATGAAATTCAATGTAGCGAAATGTAAAGTTGTACCTGCAGGGAATAAAAATAGGATTACTTCATGGGAGGTTTAAAACTGGAATGTGCTCCACATGAAAAAAGATCTGGGAGTGATTGTTGACCAAACCCTCACAGGTTCTAGCCATTGTGCCGTAGCAGTAAAAAAAGCCAATCGGATGCTAGGATTTATTGCCAAAAGTATTGAGTACAAATCCAAGGAGGTCATACTTCTCTTGCACAATACATTCGTCAGACCACATCTGGAGTATTGTGTACAGTTCTGGGGACCATACTTTAAGAAAGATATAGAGGCTCTAGAAAAAGTTCAGAGAAAAGCCTCTAAGCTAATTCCAGGCATAAAAGATGAAAGCTATGAGAAGAGGCTGAAGATCCTTAATCTCTTCAGTCTTAGGAAAAGGAGACTTAGGGGTGATCTGATTGAGGTCTTAAAATATGTTAAAGGGATCAACAAAGTGAATTATGTAGGATTCCTTCGGCCAAGTTTTGTTAGTAGAACTCGGGGCCACAAATGGAAGTTGACTAAGAGTAAATTTAGCACTGATATTAGGAAATATTTTTTCACCTAAAGAGTAATTTCGATATGGAATAGCTTGCCTGACCATATTGTTGAGGCAGAATCCTTGGGAATTTTCAAGAGCAGGCTTGACTTAAAGCTAGATACCATTGAGTCATTGAGTATCTGAAGTGATATATTCACAACAGTAAAAAGAAACTGGCGAGCTAGTTGTGCTGAACGGCCTGTTCTCGCCACTCATGTTATTACCTCCGCCGAACGAAGTTGGAGGAGGTCATGTGATCATTACCGTTTGTCTGTTGGTTGGTTTGTTGGTTTGTTTGTAAGCAGGATCACGCAAAAAGTTAGGAATGGATTTTCCTCAAATTTGGTGGAATGATTAAGTATTGTTCAAGGAAGAGGTGATTCGATTTTGGGAGGTCAAGGTCAAGGGCATGCAAAAGGTCAAAAACACATTAAAAACGTATTTTTGTGAAGGCTACAGGACTGCATAAACACAGGGGTTGCTAGCTAATACTGGCAAAAATAACATTGAGTACATTGGCGGAGGTACTTGCGCTCTGAGAGCAGTTATAGTGTTATGTTATCTTATGTTATGTTATGTTATGTTAAGATTGGGTGAACGAGTGGGATCTGGTGCCACAGTTTCTACTCAAAATTTGTTCTTTTTTTCTATCCATTTATGACTCTGCAAGATACCCATGCCACCTAAGACATATTTTTCTAAACATTTGGCTGGGAGAAATGGTTTGTTTGTGAAGAAGAGCTTTTTCAACAGACCTCGTACAGCAGTTTGAAAAAGCTCACGATTTTAATTTTTCAAATCAGCTAATTTGGCATTAGCCACAGAATATACCATCCCATTGAAAAATTTGAAATCACTACAGAAACTAGACTCATGCTTTCAATGGATGACCGCAGGGTACACCCCCAAAATGACAGCATTCTCCCTTTGGCTAAATTCAAAGTTGGGCCTTGTAGTGGTGCTACAGGAAAGGGAGTAGGGTCCAGAATATCAACAGGAGAAGTGTTCTGGGCTCCAGGAGTTTCAACAACAAATTTGTTTTCCAATTTTGATACAAACTTTTTGACTTGCTGCATTTTTGAAAAGTGAAGTTCGGCCTCAGGGTGGTGCTGTAGGATTTGTCATTGTGCCACCCGAACAATAGGATTGCTCCTTTATAGGACATTCACGGCAAATTTTAATCATTTCTATGACAGAAGTTTGACTTACTGCATGTAATTTTGCCTAATGGTGGTGCTACAGCAAAAGTACTGGAGCCATAAAAATCAATGAGGTCCCTCCTGCACCAGGAGCTACAGCAAAGGTCATAGGGTCACAAACATCCGTAGCTGTCCTTTCCTGTGCACCAGGAACAGTCGCAAGAGGAGTGACCCGATTCCATGCAGAACTTTTTGAGTTATTGCATTTAGAGTGGTAAAGCTTGACTCAGTGGTCGCGCAACAGGAAATGTCTTTAGGTCACACAAAACAATTATGCTTATCCTCTATGCGCCAGCAGTGGATCCAAACACTCTGCTAATGTTACAAGTTTTGACTCGCATTTGAAATAATTATTTCTTTCGATTCAGTCTCTACTTTTGACTGCAAGTCTTCATTTCAGCGGTCATTGCTCCCGTGTGCTTACTACACACTGGGCCTCATGCAGCAACATTCTGGCAAAATTCACTTATATTTTCTGCTTTTTTTTTTTTGTTTAGAGAAAAAGTAAAAGAAGTCAACTCCAGATTCACCAAATGTTCTTACCATCCAAATTCGCTCTTACTCAGGAGTGCTGAGAGATGAAGCCCACTTGATTTTAAAAAGGAGGCGTGTGGCCAGTTGTTTATAATTATCATAGGCAATGCCCTCTAAATGCCATATGAGGGCAGGTGCTGTGCCATGTGCAAATTGCCGACTCCAGCACAACAGTTGGAGAGATGCTAACAAAAAAGGTGGAAAGAGGAAGAAGAACTTCAGCAGCAGTGAAATTGAAGTTCTGTTCAATCAGCGTAAACAAAATAAATGTTATCTACACGTGGGATTAATTGACCAATAGTATTTTTTTAACCAGAAATTAAATAATTCCTCTTAAACAAATTGCAATCAAAATTTGTTTCATTGTATTTTATGCTGTTATTTGCAATACATCGCAATGTGGGTATGGTATTTTTTATTCTTGATAGCAAACATGGATATTTCTGTTAACTTGTGAGTTAAGAGGGCAAATAACTGCTCTAAACATGAAATGCACTTAAGACAAACTAACAGCTTGTTAAAATCCTGCGATTACAATTTTGGCTGGAACAAAAACCAGCATACACAGTGGGTCTCCAGGAACGACATTGAAGACCACTGAGATACTCTAATGTACTTGTCCTCTTGCACAGTCGAGCCTTCCACATCTTTGTCATGGTTTGATACCTTTAGTGCTCCTCCTTTACACAGACGTCAATAACAATTCTCGACTAAAATGCAATTGTATAAAGAGAAATTATTCTAGTGTTGATATTGAGAGATACAGTATAGTCAAGATATTGGCAAGGTTATAAATAATTATTTTGCCTCAAGTCAACCGTTTTCTCCTACCAACTTTGCTTTCAACAATCTTCCATTTGCAGTAATTACACCCTTGAAGATGTTTGGTACTCTAGCTGTTAATTCGTTTGGCTAAACTGCAGTGCCCCCTGAAGCACCTCCCACAAGTTAGATTGACATGATGGGCACTTCCTGTGTACCATCGGTCAAGCTGCTCCCATTGCAGATAGGGTTCAGATCCGGAGATCGTGCTGGCCGCTCCATTGCTTCCAAATATAGGTCTTGTGTGATTTGGAGCAGATCTTTGGGTCATTGTCCTGTTGTTGGATGAAATTGGCTCCAGCCATGCACCATCCACATGGTACAGAAAAAATGGAGTGAAAGCCTTCCTTGTTTAAAGCTTCCTTTTACCCAGAAGAAAGTCCCCAATTTACCAGCACCAAAGCACCCCAGACCACCACACTTCCTGTGCCATGCTTCATGCACTCCTTCAGCATCCTCTCAGTTCTTCTGCGCTTCACAAGTGTTCCTCTCTACAATCCGAACGCCTCAAATTTGGGTTGTTTGTCCTTGTCACTTTTTAAAATTATACTCTATCCAATGCATGTGTTCCTTTGCCCATTTTAATCTTTTTTTTTTTTTTTTTTAAATTTGTGACTCAGCTTAAAGGGCCGGCCTCCCGTAGTCACCGCTTCACTGCTAAGGATGAGACTGGTATTTTAAGGGTACCATTTAATGAAGCTGCTCAGCTGAGGAGCTTCAAGGCATCTGTTCCTCAAACTGGATGCTCTTCTGTTTTTATCCTCCTTCCCGGTTGTGCACTGAGGCCTTCCATTTCTCTTTCGATCCGGGTTAGAGCCAGTTTGGACTGTTTTGTGAGGGGATTAGTGCTCACCTTTTTGTGATTCACACCTTTAGTGGTGACCCCCAGTTTCTTGGCATTATCGAACATGGAATATCCTTCATTTCTTAAAACAACTTAAGACTGACATGTTGCTGAAGAAAGCTTTTTCTTTCTGACCATTTTTAGACCATTACGGAATCCACAAACGCTGATGCCCCGGATACTCATGTAGCCTCAAATAAGGCCAGCAGTAATGTTTCCTGAAACAGCACAGCGGTGTTCAGCTGAACCAACATAACTGCTCAAGAGTTTTCCACTGCTGAATCAGCCGTTAAATTTAGTAATTTGGGATTAGCTAACACAATGTGCCATTGTCACACTGGAGTGATGGTTCCTGAAAACTGCGCTAAATTCTGCCCTCATAAATATTGGACTAAAATGATCTGTTTTCTGCCATAATGGTCAATGACATCATGAGAAATTCTTAGACTGCATTTCTGGGCACTGTAATATAATTTTAATAGAAAACAATGGTGATATTCTGTCAAACACAAGGGAATTTCTCCTTGTTTGCAAACTTTTGAATGGTACTTTGTGTGTGTGTGTTTGTTTGTTTGTTTATGAATGTATTTTTTACTTTATTTATTAATTTATTTACTTATTACTTATTTGTTAAACTAACTTTCTTTCTCTTTTTTTCTGGAGCATTTCAGGGTTCTGCCCATGAGAGGGCAACAAGGAGCAAAATGTTCGAAGCGGTATTTCACTTTTGCTTAATAAGCAGAGACTGCACATGTCATCGGAAGTATTGTATTCCCATCAAAAAATAAATATATTTTCAGCATATAGTTCAGTTATGTGCATATTTTTAGCCTCTGGAAGTTTTAAATGCCAGTATGAATCCCACTGGAGTTACTGCTGGAGGTTGATATTGCATCTAGGTGCATTTAAGCAGTGAGCCTCTGAATGCTATTCATTATAAAGCAGAGGGTCATCAGAGAAGTTTGCGCATATCCAAATTATCATTGAGAGCACAGAAAAAATAAAATAAAATAAACAATCTCGACCAATGGTAAAAACGCACATTACAACTTTATTAGTATGATGAAAAACCAAGAATGTAACTCATTGAATCTATGTCCTCTGTCTCTTTCATGTCCTCTTTAAAATCATATTTGAAGAACAACTTATATAATAAATTTCTTTTCCTCCTGAGCTGGATCTTTTTATGTACTACCCCTTTTCTTAAAAAGTTGGGATGAATGGAAAATGCAAGTTAAAAAAAAAGAAATTAGTAAATCATCTCTCACCTGTATTAAATAGGAAAAAGTATGAGATTAGATATTCATGTTTTTTTTTGGAAATACACGCTCACTGAAAAATGAATGCCTGCAACAAGGTCCAAAAAAGTAGGGACTGGGGCAATGAAAGAAATGGAAGGTGTAATTCCACAAAAGCGTAATAATTTTCCACAGATATTTGTGTTATTTGAGCAAAAATTTTAAAATAAATGAAGATGCAACCTACTTTTCATTTTTGTTTTCATATACTCGTTTGGGGACTCTGTGGCCATATTAAATTATAATGGAAAAGCTGTTTGATGTTTAATTTTCCAAGTCATGCCCCACTGTACATTGGACAATATTCATATGTTAATTTGAATGTGAACATTAAAATCCAAACGATGTAAATTTACAAATACATTCAAATTCAATTTATTCAAGCAACATAAGTCACAGTTACAATTAAAATGCAATTTTCCGACACTATGAAAATGAAATTTGACATTTCATTTTCAACTGTTCTTTGAACAAAATTCAAATATTGTAATGTAATGTTGTTTTGTAATGTAATGTAAATATAAAAATATTGTAAGCAAAGCAGCACCCTGAGTCTGCAGTAGTTAGATTTTCAGTGTCACTACACTCTTGATATCAGTATGAAAATGACCATGCAGTCTGTCAGTCATTGATTTTATAGTTATTTTTCAATATTGGCCTTTTAAATACATAAACCCTACTTTGAGTGCTGTGAACTATACATGCCTATGACTTGGAAGCACATGACTTAACCAGTGAGCACCTGTAGGATACATTTTTGCTTCCTCGAAGCAGCTCCTCGCATTTTCCGGCTGTCAGTCATCACAGTGGGTCTTCAGTTAGGACATCAATCATTTGCACTCATTTCAGCACTGAGCGGAAGTTTTTGCTCCTGACTGTGAATATATTTACCCCAGCTTCTCTTATGCCCTGATTTTTTTAGTTAATAAATACCTGAAGTAACACTTGGTCAGAGAAACATAAGAGATGGTCTGTTGTCTGCAATGTCCACTCCCATAGATAAAATCAGTAGTATAGATAGTTAATATGTGAAAAATCTTACCTTATTCCCTTTAGTTTGATGAAAATATGGTTTGTGTCCTTCAAATGTGTGGTGAACACCTGAGGAACACATCTTTGAAAGTTTAATGCAGGAAGAGTGCAGCAAGATATCCAGTGTTAGCTGAACTTTTACAAAAAACCACCAGTGGCTGGGTTTCCTCCTGATGATGATCTACCAGTCCTTCACTGCAGCTGTCTTAAGTTCCTGCTCGCGATTTTGCCTTCAGTGCATGAAATTCATGTTCAGTTGGATTTAGGTCGTATAACTGAGCTGTCTATTGTTGAACATTCAATCTCTGTGCCTAAATAAGTCTTATTGTTTTCTTGGTAAGTCTTGAGTTATTTTCCATCTACACAGTCAAGTGCCATCTAATGGATTTGGAAGCATTTGGCTGAATCTGAGAAAATAACACAGCCGTACACGACTCAGAATTCATTCTGCTGCTTTTTCAGCAGTCATATCATCAGCTCAAGAGAACCTGTTCCATCGGCAGCCATACACTCTATTCCAACACATGCCCGCACTTCACAGATCAGTTTGAGGGCTTCAAATCAAGAGTGGATCCTTCCACTCTCCATACTCTTCCCCTCATTCTGAAACAAGATAATCGTAACGTCATCTGCCCAAATTGGATTTTGCTTAAAACTGTACTATTATTAGATGAGTTTTTTGGGAAACGTCCTGATTTTGAGATTTACCAGTGTTTTACATCCTACGGTAAACCCTCTCCATTTACAGTTGGTGAAGTCTTCTTCACTGTTGGCAGTAACATGGATATGCCTTCTTCCTGGAGGGTGTACATGAAGAGGCTGACTCTTGGAAAGAGGCTTTTCTCCACTTGGGAAAAAAATACTCTGCCGCTAACTGCAGTTGTCTTCCCTGCTCTTCTGGGCCTTTTCATGTTCCTAAGCTCACTGGTGCATTTTGTCTTGGGTCTAGTCCACACATACACGGGTATTTAAAAAAATGTAGTTTTTTTTTCTCCGCGGTTTGGCCTTTCGTACACACGCAAACGGTGTTGTAGGTCACTAAAAACAAACATTTTTGAAAACTCCGGCCACGGTGAAGATTTGTACAAATGCCAGTTTCAGTGTTTACATGTGGACATGCAAAATGGAGCTTTTGGAAAACGATGATGTCACAGCTCATTTCATGCAAGTCCTCTGTTGCATTGTGTGAATTTCTTCTCTGGTATTAGACCATTTAAATGTAGACATTAGCGCCACCTACTGGCTCAGAATTCTTGATTTGAGTGTTTGTAGCCGTTTTTGTGTTCTCGTGTGGAAGGGGATATTTTCTAAAACGGGGTTATGTGGACATGATTTTTCTTTTTCTAAAACACATAGAAAAATATCCGTTCAAAAAAATATCCGGGTACCTGTTGACAAGGCTTTAGAAGGATAAGTAATCTTTTTTTCCCCCCATGGTGAATAAATGAGAGAAAGAAAAGCTATTTGAGTGCAGACCCTACTTTACTTCAGTTAAAATTTCTTTAGGTCCCTTATATTCATACTGCTAAAATTAATCTGATTTGGATATGAATAACTATTCATTTGAGCTATCGCTAATACAAAAAAATGCCCGGATGTGGCTTTTTTGCTGAAATTTCTTACACAGGACTGCCACACTTCCTGTGTGCAGCTTGCGTAGCGGCTTGACAACAATTCACCTGGACTTGAGAAACTACAAACACTATGAATGCTAAAATCAAGCCAAGAAGAAGTACTGAATGCACAAAGAATTAATATGGCTACGATGCTCGGTATCGTACTACCAAGTATCATAATCAGGCATGCTAACACAGCTTTTCCCCCAGAGCTGCGTGACACCAGAAGCCTGGCCAGGAAACTATCCCATAATGCACCGGAAATGGGGCTCCATTGCAACATCCAGGTCTTTTTTTGTATTGGCGATGGCTCGAATTACAGCTGGACTTTGGTTCATGTTCATTATTTATTTTCAACTCCAAATTGCTATGGTTCACTGCAGAAAAGACTATAAATTTTCAATGAACCGATTTTTTGCCACAAAAAAATCATTCAGCATACTTAAATTGCAAACATGATTAATAAAATTCGACACACTGCCCTAGTGCTCTTGTAACCAACACAACAAGTTAATGTGACCCAGTTTTACTGATTAATTGAAAAAAACAAACCAAATTCTCGCCATGGGCCTACAGAAAAAATATTAGCTCAGCCAATGAATGATGTCACTGGAAACCAAGCAGCCTGGACACCCATATCACATCACTCTACCTAATACAATCTCTATGGTCTGTATCAGACATAGAAAAATCAACTTTCATACTGTATTATCTAACTGCTGATCATATACTCTCAGAAATTAAATTAAATCTACCTTGAACATCCAGTCAAGCTAATCAGTGATGATTTTCCCAGTCCCAGTGGAAATTGAGACAAATTATTTCTTCCTTTGGTCCAGTGCTCCAAAATGTTTGATTGATAAATCACACAATGCACATTTTTTACATTTTTTTTTTTTTTTTGGTTCTGTTGTGAAGAAATGATAAAAGCTTTTTCTGAAGACCACCTATTTTAAATTCGGAACAAATTGAGTTTTTTGATCATTCAAATTCATTCACCCCATACAACCTACAGACCCATGTATAGGTCTGACAAATGTGGCTGCTGTATTCAGACCTGTGGGACTTCATGCCTATTTCAAATTCTAATGCAGATCCCAAGATTTCCAACAATCCCAAAGACAGTATGTCCCGCTGAATCACAGGGAAATGTGTATAAAATGACGCATTGATCCAGATAGTTTCCTATGGCCATAAAAACATGATATCCTGGGTTTGAGTATTTCTCTCAATATAGGTGTGATACGGCTTCAGTGAAGTTGTGCAGCCGCAGATACAGAATATGTGTGTGACTTCAATATGGGGAAAAAAAAAAATTTTTCTGTCTTTGGACCTACTGAAGGAAAAACTTATGTGAAAATTTAAGGGGCTAAATTACTTCCTTGGTATTGGAGGGCTTTCAGTATCTTGTTTTGATTCTGGGCTTTAGTTGGTATCAGTTCACCTTTGTCAACATTATGACAATGAAAGTCCAAGAAGCCATTACAAGACTAAAAAAAAAACATAAATCAGTTGCATACTGTACAAATGTCAAACCATCGACTTACACTGAACTGTGTGGGAGATCACTAAGAACACTTTCAGATCAGTAATTTGAAAGGCCTGGTAGACTAAAGAATACCTCTATAGTCAAATTCATGCTATCGTTATGAATGGACATCAAAGTCAAACAGACAAAAACACTCTCCAGTGAACAAGTGGGGATCTGTCAGAGACTATTGTCTACAAGGGAACAATACAGAGAGGAGTAAACAAGATACACTGTGTGAGGGAAATCGATGAGCTTCAAAAATAGGATGGCCTTGCCATTTGCTCAGAAGGATATAAAACAGCCTGTAAAGTTCTGTAGAAAGACAACAAAAAGAAAAGTTGTGCCATTTTTTATTGTGTTGGTGCAATATGTGAAAACCTGAATGAAAATACCGTACATATTTATAAAAATTAAACAACTCAAAATGAAAATGGGTCCTTTCCTCTCTGTAGGAATCAAAGCACGATACTGACACCTGAGACAGTACAGGCAATGATAGAAACCACGAAAGGAGATAGTGAGCTTCATCTTCAAAGCTATACAGGCCAGGAATAGATGAAGGTAATTTCTCTGCATTAATCTTGGAATCTACGGTATTTTCTGACGGTCTAAGAAGAACCTTGCTGAAAGCAGGGATACTTATTCAAAGTGGTCAAAGATGGCTAGCAGTTAGTTGATATCAGGTGTTATCATGCTTCTTGGGTAAATGTGTACAAAAGGCCCAGTCTTTCACAAGCAAGAATTGGTTGAGGCTCACAACCTACCCAAAAACTTTGTGACTGAACAATCCATCAGTAAGAGCAACATTTCTCCATGTGCGGGCTGGAGAGAGGAGTATACAAGTTGTTACCAACATTAAGTAAAGAGCCAGGATCTGGCATGGTATGGAGGTGTGACAGTGCCCAAGACATGGATAACATTCATATCTTTGTAGGTACAATTAATGCTGAAGGATACACTGTACATCCTGATAGTTTCAACAAGGCAATGTCAAGCCATGCTCTGCATGTTTTACGGCATGGGGGCTATGTGCTGAAAAAGTTCAGGCTTTAGACTTGCCTGCCTGCCATCCAGGCGGTTTACGGTGGTTTCACTACTTTGGGTTTTCGCTACTGCACTTTCGCGACTATGTCCAAGTCCGTTTGCTACTACAGATAAATGCAAGCTAAGAACATAAATATTACTAAAGAATCAGTCATAAAACTTTATAAAAAACCTTTTGCTTACAGCTGAGGATTTTTTTTTGGGTTCTAACTCAATATGGACAATCGAACAAACATCGAATCGGCAGTAAACACTTTGTTTGATTATAGTGGTGAACGGACTTAGACATAGTAGCGAAAGTACCTTGTGCAGTAGCAAAAGTGCAGTAGCGAAAAGCCAAAGTAGCGAAACAAGCTGTTACTGTCCAGACCTGTCTCCCAATGAAAAGTACGCATTACCAATCAGGACAATGAGGACCCCGGCCGTTAAAGCAGCTAAAACCTTCTACCAAGGAGGAATGAGAAAAAATGCCCCCAAAACCAAAATAATTGGCATCCACAGGTCCCTGTTTGTCAAGAGTAGTTTAAAGGAAAGGTTATGGAAAACAATAGTTAACACAAGCAGGTCCCAAATATTTTGAAACTTGTTGCAGGCATCCAGTTTGGACTGAGTATACAGTATATATACTGTGTCGTGAAAAAGTATTTGCCCCTTGCTTATTTGTCTTATTTAAATGCTTCAGATCATCCAAGAAATTGTAATGTAAGACAAAGACAATGTGAGTAAACACAACATGCAGTTTATAAATGATCATTTCATTAATTAAAGGACCTATTCAAAGCCTGTATCACCCATATAAAAAAAAATGCCTTCTTCAATCTAGTAACTAGTTGCGCCACCTTTGGCTGCAACTGCAGCGATCAAACCTTTGACATAACTGGCGATGAGTCTTTTTTTTTTTTTTTTTATAAATTTGGCATCTCCAATCCCATCCGAATCTGGAATGCCCAATTGGTGAACTATGTACAAGGCTTGCTCGTATGCGGCCCCTTGCTGCCAATTCAGGAGAGTGTAGACAGTTCACGGCTCTCCTCCGAAGCACACGCCTGTCAGCCACTGCTTCTTATACACTCATTGGTTGAATCTTCGCAAGTTCAGAACGAGGGCGGAGGGTACCCAGACATGAACAGGCTTAGAATCTTCCTGACGAGCGCCCGTCTGGCCAACAGGAGGCGCTTGAGCAACGAACAAGGCAACTATTATTTTCCCTTCCCGGCAGTCCCTTCCCAATTTGCAACCCTGTAGCGCAATAGCCAATTGTGCGCTACTCTGAAAAAGCTGCCGACCACTGCCGGCTGGTACGAGGCGGCGATGAGTCTTTTAAATCACTGTGGAGCAATTCTGGCCCATTCTTTTTGCATAATTGTTTTAATTCAGCCACATTTATTGGTTTGTGAGCATGAACTTCCAGTTTAAGGTGATCCATAGCATCATAATTGGATTCATGTTAGGACTTTGTCTAAAACCTTAATTTTGTTGAGCCATTCAGAGGTGGACTTGCTTGCGTGCTTCAAATCATTGTTCTGCCCTATTACCCAACTCTGCTTGAGCTTTAGGTTACAAACTGATGGCTGGACATTTTCCTTCAGGATTTTCTGCTTGGGAGCAGAATTCATGGTTCCATCAATTATGGCGAGTTGCCCAGGCCCTGAAGCACCAAAGCAGCCCCAGACCATCACACTGCCTGCACTGTATTTGACTTTTGGTCTGATGTTCCTATTGTAGAGTGCTATGTTAGGTTCATGCCAGATGTAATGGGATCCACGTCTTCATAAAGTTCCACTTTTGACTCATTTGTCCGCGGACTATTTTCCCAAACGTCTTGTGGTCACCAATGTATTTTTTAGCAAATGAGCGACGAGCCTTTGTGGTCTTTTTGATCAGCAGTGGCTTTCACCCTGCACCTCTTTAATGGGTGCCATTTTTGCCTAGTCTTTTTTTATGGTGCAATTGTAAACACTGCCCTTAACTGGGGCAAGTGAGGCCTGCAGTTCTTTAGATATTAGTCTGGGTTCTCTGGTGACCTCCTGGATAAGTCGTCAATGCGTTCTTGGAGGAAATCAGGTAGAGTGGCTACTCTTTGAAAGGTTCGCCACTGTTCCCAGTTTTCTTAATTTGTGAATAATGGCAGTCATTGTGGTTTGCCAGAGTCCCAGAGTCCAAGGAGTGGCTTTTCCTGACTGATAAATCTCGACAACTTTGTTTAACATCTGTTCATTAATTTCTTGAGGTTTTGGCAGCATGCGCTGATTTTTGCTGACTTCACATTGCCAGCCAGGTTTTATTTAATTGTTGTTTAGATTCAACAGGACTGACTTTAATCAAGCCTAGGTGTGTGAAGTGAAATTGAACCCTTTCATCAATTGAATTTGTTCATTTGGCTGATTTAGCAACTAAAGAGGCAATTACTTTTTTCACACAGGGCCAGGTAGGGTTGGATAGCCTTTTTTCCTTTTTCCTTCAGTAAACTGGCCAGCAGACATACCACTATTTAATCCGCTCCAGCCGCGTGGCTGAAGCTAAGCAGGTGTGGGCTTAGTTAGTACTTGGATGGGAGACCACTTGGGAAAACCAAGTTGCTGCTGGAAGAGGTGTTGGTGGGCCAGTAGGTTGCGATCTTCCCTCAGGTGGAAAAATCCCGAGTGCAGGCATGGGGACACTGTGCTGAAGGAGATGCCGTCTTTCGGATGAGACGTTAAACTGAGGTCCTGACTCACTGTGGTCATTTAAGATCCTATGATGCTTATAGACAAGAGTAGGGGGTTCCCTGGTGTCGTGGCTAAATTCCCAACTTGGCTCTTTTGACCTGCCACCTAATCATCCCCTGATCTAATTGGCTGTGTAATTTGTCCTCTCCCTCTCCACTTCTACCCCCAGGGCTCCCTTGAAAACGAGATTTCAATCTCAATGGGACTTCCCCGGTTAAATAAATAAATTTAAATCGTAATTTAAAAACTTGGGTTTTGTGTTTACTTGGATTATCTTTGTGTAATATGAAAACTAGTTTTATGATCTGAAACATTTTAGTGAGACAAACTTGTAAAAATGGTAGAAATTGGGCAGATAGCAAGTTCTTTTTCATGGCATTGTATATCACACACACACACACACACTGCATTCTGTTGGAAGTTAATTGCAGGAGCTGATACTGAGAATTAGCCATGCTATAATAAGTAACCTGATAGCTTTGCATTCATCTACATTCATCATGGACCTCCGGCAGTAATCCAGACAGGCAGTGCTCCAGATGTACAAGTCTGGTGACCACCATAAGCATAAAGTTATTTACCAAGAACACGTATGATTTCAGTGCAGAGATGCATCATCAACAAAGATCACAATGACATTGCTGCTAAATTAAAAGAAATTGGCCAAAAATAGGCTAATACCCAAGAAATCCAAGAATTTTGCTCAGAGCTTTTGACCCTGTTACGACTGCAGCAAGATCACAGATCTTGAACCATATGAGGCAGCTTTAAATTACCTAGAGTATACGTAAGGAATATGCTGCCTTTATGAGGACTTCGAGATAGATTTTAACTGTTAGAGGTGATTTTAAATGTGATAACCCAATCGCTTCAATATAACTCAGAGGGAATCATATAAACAATCCAAATTAATCACTGAGAGGCTGAATTCTCTGCATTTTCTGGTTTACCTCAGATTTTCTTAAAAAAAGAGCAATACAATTCTTAAATAGAAAATGCTATCAAAATGTTAAGCCTTCAGGGTGAGTACCTCAAACATCACTGAAGATATTTGCAAAAACTGACCTTATTACTTTGGCAGAACAGTATGGTGTACATTATAGTCCCATCAAGTCATTAATTCAAGAGCACATCATGTTTCCTCAGGATTTTTTTTTTTTTTTTTTTTTACTGAGAAATAAATGTATGGATGAGAAGTAAAATTGTGGCATTTTACACTTGGCTGCCTCAAAGGACAGAAGCTTCTAAATAGTAGTAACACTTAATAGTATTCGTCACCTTTATTAAATGCTTTGTATTTACAATAACACCGGTCCATTTAAATTCAGCTGTCCACTACATAGATAACTATTTAACTAATTGTACTGTATAATATGTCGCTTCATGCACTATATTTACCCTCATTGTCAGAAAAAAAAAAAAAAAAATGTTAACAGCCAGGATGTATTTAAAAAGTGGAACATCGCAAACAAATATCTGCCCTAAAACAGCATGTTATACAATATTTATTCGGAGAAGAGAGCTCAGCTAGCAACGTGTTGCCAAGAGCTGAGTCTGCGCTAGTTCCACCACTCATCCATGCAGCTCGGTGTCCCATCACTGCAGTGACCGCACAGTTCGAAGGCCCGGCCTGGCGCATTATGGGTGAGTAATCGACTTCACATATTGCCAGGAAAAATAATGATACCACCTGAAGTCGTCAGGAAGAGATCGCCATACAGATGAACTGCCGCATAATCTTACACGCAACCCGCCGTGCATATTGCATTGCCAGAAATCATCACAATGCCCAACTCAGGTCCCCCTAGTGGTGTTCTTGCTTTCGATTGGATGGATAAGAAAATCGAGAATGAGATACCGGAAACGAAGTGACTGTGCTAAAATATTATGTACAAGAAGAAACGTGGAATTTACTGCTAGAATATTCATAGTGTGAGAGCGAGCGATAGACCCATGCGATCTATTTATAATACACATGCATACATTGCATAAATGTGTTGAGACCTACATCATACCCCTTGCATACGCACGGGGGGAAACTGAGTTTGCAGTGCTATTTTAACATATAGACTAATAACGCGCAGTGTAAGTACAAAACTACGTTGACTACAATGCATTGCTGGACGTTATGACGATGGCAACAGTGTGTTGACTCTCCAAGATGGCGGCGTTCGGCAGGAGGCGCGGTGTCCCAGTCAACAGGGAGAGGTCAGTGATACTTCAGCGAGCCCATACAAATAACTTTTAGTGTAAAACTCTATATAGCCGTTATTGTAATTATGAAGGTAGTCAAGTCCGTCATCGGAACCATTTTTGTAGTTGACGCTGGCTGTCAATTCGCAGAACGCTAGGCCATGTGCGTCCTCCAGTTATGTTTTGGTTTAGCTACTTGCTAACATTGCCTTATCAGATGCTAGCTTGGTTATCTAACTTACTGCTAGCGCGCCAGTCAGCACGCCAGTTCGTTCAAAATTTTATTCGACTCTGATTTTAAAGATATGAAGGTGCTGTCGCAACCCATCCGTTACACTACGCAGAAAAAAAACTATTTAGCAAGCGATTCCCAACTGACTGTTGCTGCCCACATTCAATCTACAAGGATCCCAGTGGGAGCCAATTAGCGCAAAGTTAGCCTACGAAATCCTCTGCTGGCTAGTAGTGAAGTTGACTGGCTAACTTAAGTTGGTAAGTTTGTTCCCAATATTTATCGATGAGATCGCAAACCACAACCGTAAATGGTGGGAATATTATTGCGGCCAGTAGTGAGTAGCTGTGGTTGTCTGTAGTGGTAGATGGGTCGGTAACTTCAGATGAAAGCTGCCTAAGTTGGTTTGCACGCTTGTTAAGGTGAATTGGGGCTTGAACGCTGTGTTCCCCGTTCAGACTACTGGCTTTACCTTATCCATCCAACTAATGTGATTTAGCTACAGTAAATTGTTAGCTTGAAATAGATAACAGTATTAGAAACAGTTTGCGGTCTGTAGTCCATCAAATGCCATCTGTAAATAAATGTGACGTTGGGTTGCAAGATAATTGGCCATTTTTGGACAGTATGCAATGCTATCTAGCTAATTATGGAAGCAACTAGCTGGGTCTTCTGACAGAAATGGGTGTAACGTTAGCTAGCTTATTATAGCAGGCGAGGTTTGGTATGGAGCAACTGAAAAGTGATAAATGTTGTCGTTAGGTCGATTACTTGGGCAAGCTCAATCCGGAAAGATCGCCAGCTTGGCTTGGCTTTCCGTGGACAAGCTCAGGCTTTTGTCGTTTATTTTTTTGCCAGCTAATGTAGCAGTATAGATACACGACGTGATCCAGGGAAAATGGCTAATGTGAATTTCACGCCTTCTAGCTGCTCCGAAGGTAAATAAGTGGATGGGGAGTCAGAGAAGGCGCGACAAGAATGGGTAACGCTGGGGAACCTCTCAGGACATCGTTACCCGACTCGAAAACTGGAATTCCTGAGTCCTGTGCGCATCATACAGCATTAATCTTTGGCTTTTAGCGAGGTGTTTCATCGGGTATCACCTCTCAATGACGGAAAAAAAAAACGCGTGGCTAACCCCGCACTATTTTTCTTCTAACTTATTTAAGTGCGTCCAAAATTGATCAAAATTCGCGTTAGACGCACTTTTAAGTGTGGCCAAGATGCACACTGCTCCATTACCCACACATATTTTAAGTATGTCCAAAGCCAAAATTTTTTTCTTGGCCAAACTTATTTTTTAAGCTGTGGCCGAGGGAAAATTTCAGCATTGGCCGCACGTTTAAGTGCGAAGTGTGGCCAGGAAAAAAAAATCAGGGTTGGCCACACGTATAAGTGCGAATATCATCGGCCATTTTTATTTCGGCACTGCGAACAATTGTTGTCCAAACTAAACGAAGCCGTGCCAATATTTTCTTTGACGAAAAGGGAGATTGGAGACAGTTAGTGGCGTAGGCTGTAGTAAAATGGGGGCGAGTGGCAATGCAATTAGTGAGCACAGAAGTCTTGATTTCGAAGGTGATGACAAGCAACAACGATAACATCGCATAATCGTGTGTCCTGCCTTCATTGATGTAAGTGTGTGAATTTTGGGTTTTGAATATAGCGTTTTTGCTTGAGAGGTTAAATGCGGACATAATCAAGGCACTTCCTGCGCTTGGAGGACTGCGCCGTGACGTCCACCTCGGAGTGCTGATATTTTTGGCCTGAGGGGCTTTAATCTACCAATTTCCGGTCTGTTTTTGTTTATAATCCAAGAACGGGAGTTCTAACGAAATAAATTATATAGTTTCTTGGTATCTCTATTACTATATTGTTTATTCAACAGCAACATATAGTTTTGACGGTTTTTCATTCTTAAAGTACCTGTAACAATATTCACCGTTTAGGTGATCACATTTTAAAGAGTAATTGACATTATATAAAAGCCCACTGAAAACAGTTAATCTGCAACTTTCGAAAGAAAATTGCTTTAGTTTTTGGCAATGGGAAAGTTCTTAGGGCAGTAATTGTTTTGGAATTTGCAGTGTATTGGATATTGGTATATGGCGTGTTGTGTAGTTATTATGGTCATTTGGCCTGCTTAATGAGGTGATTTTTTTGTACGGTAATTTAAAATGGCTGGGTGAGACCATGCTGTTTTTTGGGAAAGATGTCTCTTTGTTTTAACCATGTATGGGACCACACACCTCACTCTGGAATGCAGAAGGGGAGGATGGAGGAGACGTGTTTCCTGAACTCCTTCCGTAGTTATGACTTTGCTAAATTAGTGAGCACTACATTAGGATTTGGGTCTTGTGTTTATTATATTTGGTGGAGCAAGATGCATCATGTCCTGTCTGGGAAAAAACTCCCATTTATGTGGGAAAACCCTTTGAGAGGGGAGATTTTTAAATTGCATATGGGCAATTCTGAGGTATTGTCAACCAAATGTCCCCTACGTGACAGACACTTAAATGATCCCCAAATATAAATGGAGGGAAAAATTGAGTTTTTTTCTCCTGAATATAGTAGTGCACTATTATACCCATAAGTTATTAAAAAAAAAACTTTTTAATACATCAACAGAAATTTGTTTGGAGGAGGCCAGCCATGTTTTTTTTATGCCACAGTGTAGTTGGTGGGATCAGGTTGAGATGCAGTCAGGTGTGGTGTTATATCTCCATATTAGGAATTTGAATGAATCGCTCAAATGACTCTCAAGATGCAGTAGATCTCAATGCAATACTCTTATTCCTCAAGCATTGAACATCCATTCACAATAGTTCCTCATAATGCAGTTGGCTCATACACTACAGTGAAATACCTGCTAACTGTGGCCAATAAAACCTCGACAGAATACCCACAGGATATATTTTCTCTTCCTTTGTATGTGGAAGTCCGTGTTATGGTTTTATTGTTTTAATAAGTGATCTATTTAACAGGGATCATAACCTTGGGCAGTTCAAATATTGGCTTTGTACCTTCATAAATATCCGTTCAAATGTAAAAACGTCACAAGTATGGGGAACTTGATGAATAATAGTGGTTAAAAAAAGCGGATGTTTTTGCCTTTGTTGGTTGTTTGCTCCAGATTGGTGAGTGTGTCTGACCGTCCATTCAGCTTCCCGGCAGCTCAACGGGATGCCATTCCTCGCAGCCGTGCGATGTACGACCAGGCTGAAGTGTAGTGTCTTTGTTTGCCTGACTTGAGAAGGAAAGGTTATTGGCACTGGTGTTTTGCAGCTCTTTTGAGGGGCGCTTTCAGTCAGGATGTTTTTCTGTTGCTTTGGCCCACCTTTAAGAACACTTGGACCTGCGTTCTGTCAGCTGCTTCAGGCCAGACCATAATCCTTCCATCTGGTATGGAAACCCCAACAGATGGATCTGTGAATGGAGCAGAGTGCTTGTTTTCTTAGAATAAGTTTAAAACCCCTTTGTGCAGATCTGGACGCCGGCGTCCGTAAATTATGAATTTAATTCCGAAGTAATTTTGTAATTGAATTTCCAAATGTCTTGCTTCACTGGAATCATTTTATAAGGCCTCAATAGGCTCATGCATAACAGGAAAAATTGGCATGTTTTGTATTCTGCGCCAAGGGGTTAAGTGAACGTAGTAGCCCAGTAGGTGAGGGAGAAATCTACAACCTTTACACTGGTTCTGTTCCTCTCTAACCCCCGTTTTCTCTCCTCCACCCCCTACCATCATCTCTTCCCTGCTCTCACTCCCTCCCTCCGTCCGTCCTGGTGCAGGGGAGTAATGTCCTCCTCGGACTGCTACATCGTTCATGAGATCTACAGCGGGGAGAACGCTCAGGAGCAGTTTGAGTTTGAGTTGGAACAGGCCCTGGAGGCTCAGTACAAGTACATCGTGATCGAGCCCACGCGCATCGGGGACGAGACGGCGCGCTGGGTGGCGGTGGGGAACTGCCTGCACAAGACGGCGGTGCTGTCGGGGGCGGCGTGCCTGCTGACGCCGCTGTCCCTGCCGCTGGAGTACTCGCGCTACGTGGCGCTTCCGGCCGGCGCGCTCAGCGTGGCCTGCGCCGCCCTGTACGGCGTCTCCTGGCAGTTCGACCCCTGCTGCAAGTACCAGGTGGAGTATGACAGCCACAAACTGTCCCGCCTGCCCCTGCACACGCTGTCCTCCTCCACGCCCGTCGTGCTGGTCCGCAAAGACGACGTGCACAGAAAGAGACTCCACAACACGATAGCGCTGGCCGCGCTGGTCTACTGCGTCAAGAAGATCTACGAACTCTATGTTGTATGATTTACGGAGGGAAAAAACGGCACAAAAAAACGGGCTCTGCGGCGTTCCGGGGTGGGGTGGGGAGGGGGAACCGGGGGATGGGGTGGGCGGAGAAACAAACCCCAAGAAGCGACGATAACGAAGAGGGCGTTCGGCCACTTTGCGTCTCGGGCGTTTTTGTGGTCTCGACGGTTCCGAGGACAAATTGAGAAACCTGGGAGTATTTTTGTTTCCCCTGTAACTGTTTTCTTTGACATCACCAGTGCACTTATTGAACCTGTATGTACATGTCCACCCAATCAGTCCCACACTAAACTTGTGAATTTAGGTAAAAGTTGGTATCTCAGAGACTGGCCGGACAGCAGTGAGGCAGACAAGTTCTAAGTATTAACAGTCTGATATTTTTGTCCTTGTAGTTTTATTGTACCATTTCCTGCTGATCGAAGCCACCACTTCATTAAATATTAGGATATTTGAAACTCTCTTTACTTTCCGTTTGTTCTTTTTACTTTACTGGTGCGGTTGCCCGTACAATTGCTGATGGCACATGCTATTGGTGCTTGCAGCTTTCTTGATTTCTCGAGAACCTCTCAGCCAAAAAACTTCAAACTTGATGCGGCACTTCCTTGGGTCCTTAGCAATACACGCACCAAGTTTGAAGTTGATAGGATGAACAGCTCTCGAGATATGCAAAGGACACATGCACTTATGCACACACAGGCAGAGATTCCTTGCATTATAGTGTGACAACGTTCAGTATGCTTACAGACCTCAAAATGGTGGATTGGAGACTGGGGCCTTTCTTTTAAATCTGCTGTGTCAGGAAATTTTCCTGCTTAGCATCTCCCATGAATCGGTTTAACTGCTGAGAAGTCTTGGAGCAGAATGTCCACACCATTATGATCTCGGATTTGTTAATAGGCTTTGTGCAGGAATAATTCTCTGTACTGTCACACTGTACATTTTTCCTGTCAGCCATGCTACAAGTTACAGGTGCACAACCACTGTCTACAATTTGAATCCCGTATACGAAAACATTCTCAGTTTTTCCTGTTTCTTTTGTATGACTGACCTGTCCCTGTGAAAACCAGCTCTGCAATGGGCTTCAAATAAAAACTGGATTAAACTTTTATTGTTCTTGAACTTGATGGCAAGGATTCCACTACAGATTGAGCAGATCAAACTCTGTTGCTTGTTAGGGTCCTACAGCTTGGCCGCATACAACACCAGAGAAACTAGTTGATATCATATTTAATCACTTTTTTCAGTTTTAATCCACCTCAATCAAAGTACGCTCAACTTTTTTTAGTTGAAAATGCATATTGTTTGGAAGGTGCACTATCCCTCAAATGTAAATCGCCTGATGGGAGTTGTTAAATTGAAGAATAAGAACATCATCTGGATGCAGGAATGGATTACTTGGTCATACATGGCACTGTGGTACACTGTATTTTACTGTTTCAGGGTGACTGCAGCCATCTTCCTGTAGACCTGAGGTGTTTGTGGAGAAAGACTTGGAGCAGACATCTTAATGTTGCTGAGTAGTAGGCCTATGTGTCTGTAGTTCAGTCATATTCACTGTGGTGTTGGAAGACATGCACATTGTTCAATCCTCGGACGTAAATCAGAAACTATAGATTTCATGGCGCCCTACTGGATATGCTGTCCAAAGGTACATAGAGGCCAGTCCATGTGCCGTTCAGTCCATGTACGAGTGAACTTCAGTGTGATGGCAGCAATCATGTATGTTAGGTCACTGATTCAGAAGATGTCCAGGTTTCGTGCCTCTGATGGGCGTCTCCACAGCTGGGGATGTTTTTGGTTCTGTTCCCCTGCTTGAGAAAGTAACAGCACTCTGACTACAGGAGAGGAAGCGTCCAAAGAACCTTCAACCTGATTTTCATGAACTTTTTAACATCCTCTCCTCTGATGGTTCTGAACGTTGATCTGAGCATGTTCTCCTTCCAACGACATGTACACTGCTTGTCCTAAAAGATAGCCGCGCAAAGCGTGGTGATGCGCCGCATGGCAGCCCTGTCCATGACGTCATTTGACGCAAAACGTTCCAATCATCACCAGTGTCAATAGGGGTCCTCTTCATATCGCCCTCACGCCCACAAAACAAAAATGAAAAGAATACAACAAAATTGTAGTCTTTACAGCACGAACAATGAATTGTGGACTGACGAACTAGCAGACTGAGAGGTGATCGCGAAATATACGCCTGTCTGATGGAGTGGGCATAAAAAAAAAGGTCATTGTTTGGATTTAAATAAGTACTCAAGAGCTTATGATTGAATCATTAATGCAGTGATTAATATGTTTCAGCTGGAAACAATTATTTTCACCCTGACTGCAGTGTGTAGCTTTTCGTTACTTTAGCAACCATGTGAGAAGACGTATCCCATAGTTGTGGAAGAGATGTTACTATGTTTGAGAAGGGGAGAATTATTGGCCTGCATCAAAAAAAGAAAAATTATGGAGATGGCTAAAATCACTGGAATTTGGTCCAGTGCATTATTTACCCCATTGGAAGTCATAGGGATGTGCTGGAGAGGACTTAAAGGAGTGGTTTGACTTTCCCATCTTCGATACAAGATTTGGGCCAAAAATTGGTGGTTTCTTGGAGATAAATGTTGTGACATAGCATAAGCTTCTAGAAACAATGCCCTGACAAACGTACGCCGTCATCAAAGCTGAAGGTGGTCCAACAAAATACTAGGGGGCAACTTTTTTTCTGGCCTGGCTGTGCATCATCCTGTAACTTCGACAAGTTAATTTTGATTATGTGCTTTTCCTGTTCAGAGGGATTATTTACTCTTTGAAGCCACATTACGCCTGAAATGGTAAAAAAAAAAAAACTCCCGGTGTTGATGCTGTGATTCACTGCAAAGACTTTCATCAAGAGTGAATACTTGACTTGATTGTGTTTGACAGATCAGTCGGCGCCTCATTGTTGCCAACGTGAACACAGGCCACTAAAAAAATGACCGACTAATTTGTTCACAACAGATTCAAAGATGAGGCGGATAAGGGGCAACCCTTGCATTGTGTGAAAGGAAAACAGCTGCATTTCAGTCAGTC
The DNA here is from genome assembly GCA_029692085.1 of Gymnothorax javanicus. NCBI lineage: Eukaryota > Metazoa > Chordata > Actinopteri > Anguilliformes > Muraenidae > Gymnothorax > Gymnothorax javanicus. The sequence continues at coordinate 12,166,395 of CM056206.1, read as the reverse complement.
AGTTATAAATGTTGGCGGTGAAGCATAAGTTTTATTCTACATGGAATATAGCCCTTTCTGACAGTGTGGCCAGAGGGTAAATGATCCCTATCTACAAGAAAAGGACCAAATGAAGAAATTTAGTGGTTTAAAATTGTTTGTTGTTATGGATGGAAAGGAAACCAGTGTAATAAGGACCCACAAGTGTAGTTCATTAATGCATAATGTAACCAGTGTTTCTGAGCTAATTATATCCCTGTAAAACAGAACTGATGGTGAGTTTTCACATCTCCTGCAAGTGAAGAAGACCGATGATGCTTCGCAAGCATGTGCTTTAGTTGAAAGGAGAAAATGAAAGGAGTGCATTGAAGCCTTCCTGTCTGTATTTTGGCTTTCGATTCGGTTACACTTTCCTGGTTTTATTGTTTCACCCCCATTTAACTTCTCAGACACCAAAACACCAGGCATTACTGTAAAGTAGGAGGAGGGGGATCTGTCCTGTTTCATTTCTGGAGTCTGGTCACTGATAATTTACAGTACATGTTAATTTTTTGACAGCTAATGAGATGCACGCAAATTTACCCTCAAGGGTGTTTGGGATTATACATTAACCTTTCTGCTGAATAAATCTCACATGACCATGAATGATGTTACAGGGAAAGACCCGGGCTGCATCCCTGTTCTCTTTCACGGGCGGCCTTTCTCCGTTCCTCTCCACTTTTCCTGGACCTCGCTAGAAACGTCACATAGTTGTGGGAAAAGTAGCCAGATTTGAAAGGTACCTAAGGAAGTGTGCGAGAAAAATCGGATGTTCTTTTCCCCCGCGCTGCGTCATGAGCTTGAGGGCAAAGATAGCCTCAGCAACATATCAGAAAATTTAGGGACACAAATGATGCCCTGGCTGCAGCTGCTAAAGATTGTGGTCCGTGTTTGATTTTATCTTTTTCCAAGGTTAGTCCAGTGTTTTCTAGCATGAAAGAAGCAACAAAGGAGCTAACTGCCTTCTTTCCAACATGAAATGGGCAATTCAGTTGCTCCTTGTCATGACCCACAGTTTCCAATTCATGTTTATTAGCAAGGAAAGTTCCTTACTGTTGAGAACATTCGGACGCAGCCTGGCTGTTCTCATCTAAGGGTGGCTATGGGTGACCTTTGACTCCATTTTACAAGCTGCTCTCAGGAGCCAAAGATAATGTAGACTAGGTCAGACAAGCAGCTAATATTTGCTTACTCACTGCCGGAAATTTAATTCCAGAAAACTAATAAAAATGCTTTCTTGAGAGCCACTCCGCTTCTCTGAGCTGTGGTTAAACTGAACATTGGCTCAGGCTATATTTAACTTCCCCGCATCCAGCCTGAATGTCCATAAACAACTTCTGAATCATCTGTAATAACATCAAGTAAAGCCCAGTTTCATGCCTGGTCTCTAAAGAGATTAAAATCCAAATATTTATATATTCTAATGTGGCATCTTAGGCAAGATTTCAATGAAAATAAACCCATTTCCAAAAAATGCCACCGACCGCACATTTCACACTTTTATTAAACAGTATGACACATTAGAAGCTGTAGTTGACTCTCCGTGCTGTGTCAGGTGGGTCCCAGTACTTATTTATCGCATGAACATTTCAGATATAGAGCTTTCCTCCCCTTGGTGGATTATGGTTTTATTGCATACTCAGTAAATATTACATTATTAGACTCATCCACTGCCCATGAAGTAAGAGTGAAGCAGTGTGTACACAACTGAACAAACATTCTTCACCTTCACCCCAAAGATGTTGATCTAAGGTTATTTACTCCAACAAGGGGGTCTTGTCAGCTCTCTTTACCGTACAGTGGTGTCAGGACAGTCCCTCCAAACACCGTGACCTACTTCAAATAACCCCAAAGGCTGGTCCTCCTTGCCCACTGGACAGTATTTTTAGAAAGCAGGATTTTTATGTTGCAAATCCTCCCCGCATTACCTTGGAACCATTAATCATGTAGCAACCGATCATTATTCATGTAGTTGCTCCAAGCGATGCCTTTCTGTCAGGTGCAGAAGAATTGCGCAAGTTTTTGGCCGCCACTACCGTTGGTGTTGAAGATAATTGGGTAGCCTCCACTGTCAAATGGTGGGACCAAGAGTGAATGGGCAGATGTAAAGGGGCGAGGCACTATGTGAATAGGCGGGCCAATGTAAAGGGGAAGGCCCTGTGAATGGGCAGATACTGTGTAAGTGATGGGGCCCGGTATGAGTGAGCGGGGTTGATGTTAACCCTTTGAAAGCTGAATAAATTTTCAAGGAATTAAAAATGTAATTATCCAGAGCTGTTGAAAACCTATCATGTGTCAACTTGTTTAAAAGAGCTCCCACGAGCTCTTTTAAACAAGTTGCCACATGATAGGTTTTCAACAGCATCTGGTTTTGATATCTTACAACACTGGGCAACTATAGTTGCCTATGGCGCTCAAAGGGTTAAGAGGCGGGGCCACTGGAATGGGTGGGGTCTGAAGTAAAGGGGCGGGGCCAAGATAAAAAGATCAACCCGATTCTCAGTCCTCCTTGGGCCTCCGCTCCTTCCGTGCTCGAGACGCCATGAGCCTGAAGAAGAGCTGTGGGCACAGGGTTCGAATGTACACAGCCAGGGTGGGCAGCAGACCAGCCAGCAGGACGTCCTTCTGCTTGCGTCCTATGACCCGCAGCACTGCCTCAGCCACATCCCGGGGGTCACGACCCTCTGCCGTGTTCTTATCCTGCACTGGGGTACCCCCAAACACACGGCGAGAGACCGGAAGAGTGAAAATCACACACATGCAAACACATACACACACACACACACACACACATACATACACAAACAAACACACACAGATTCCCCCCCCAGCTCCCATTAGTTGTGCCGACAAGCAGACAGTAACATCACCTTCTAGCACAGGATTACTCTCAACCTGTTACTGTGAAATGTGCTTGATTAACAACAGAACTATTTGTTTATATCGTAAACAAATATAATAGAGCTAACTACAGGCTACAATGTGAGACGTAAAGACGTAAATAATCCAAACAATAATACCACATTCATATCTACACACCCGATAGCAATCCGGTGCTGCTGCGGATCGGCACTCCCGCTTAAACCCATTCATATCGACCTGAAAACACCGTATAAAAGTCATAAAATGTCCGCATCAAATCAAACTGAGGGCGAGACCCATTCATATCGAAAAACTCTCGCCACCATTTTAGTCGTCATGGTATCGTTTTCCTGAACTGAGGGCGAATGACGCTGATCAGCATTACGGACGCTGATACGGAGTGAACTGTCAATCTGAAAGGGGCTTTACATAACAAATTGCTTGTGATTCCATCTCTTCTTGTTGCATTTTTGCACCTGACGTTATAAGTGCTAAGAAGCATAGCCTACATTTTGACTGGAAATCATCAGGAAACCAGGGTTGAATGCAATTATTCACATTTTCACGTCGGTGCAAAACTGCTTTGCTTAATTAGCCTGGCGAACAAACCAGTGCTGTTTCATGAGCATTTCATGGGCACTGAAAGTACATGTTCAGTGGACAAAAAATGCTTCACATCCTTGATATCTTAACTCTTTAAACCCTATCGGCCGGTTTAGCGGCCGCTTAGAGAATTTGCAATAACCCAAAATGCCGAAAAACTGGCCTCCAAAGGTGACTTTTATCACGTGACTTTTGCTTGTCATGTGACCTTGTTTATAAAAATTAGTATAATTTATGAGAATAAGTCAGGGTGGGGGTCGCAACCTCTTTATATCATACAGGGTACAAAGGGTTAATATAAATTGACCAGTCATCTACCTTAGTCATAGTAATTAAGCAAATAAAGTGTAATTGCTAATCCAAGTGTAGTAAATGGGAACAGTTTGAGAGTAATCCTGCATTAAAAGGTGAGGGTTGTTATCCTCCGACGGACGGCACGTCTGCGATCTGCAGTGATGACAGATCCGTGACCTGCCAATCCACTGGCTCCGCCCTCTCCCTGCTCAAACACACAGCCGTCAGGTCACCGCTCACGACCCATCAATCATCAATAGCTCCTCCTCCCCCTCTCACTGCTCCTTTGTTGGTCAGGATCAGTTATGCAGGATTTTAAATTTTTGATGCAGTTCTGCCAATCCATTCTGAACAGGCCATCATGCACTCCCAGGAGATGACGAGAATGACATGCTCCGCTGTAACTGGGAGTCCAACAACCGCTTGTGACAGCTACACAATACTGTGCAAAAGTCTTAGGCACCCTGCACTTTTTAAAATTTAAATGTATTAGATGTCTACTTTTTGATTCCATATTAGAGATCCTGAAGATAATAAAAAGTAAATTTGAAATTCTGAATGCTAATTTTCAGAAAAGTTTCATAAATAAATGTTTGTCTTCCATTAGAAATAGTCGATGCAGATATTATAGTCTTGACAGAACCTTGATGTCAACATCATCATGGCTGTTTGTAATTTCTTGGAGGGACAGACGCAAGTGAGACAGACAGTCTGCAGAAGAACAGAGGCAAGTTTTCCACTCTGTTTGGAACAAGCAAAAAGCCAATCATCGCATAAAACTAAAGCACAACAGGACAGTGTCCCAAATATTTAGGCAGAGCGTAGTCTCACCAAATATAGGTTTGGCTTAGTTTTTAACAGTTTACAGCTCTGTATAGTACATTTCTCAGTAATTAGAAACTTTTAATTTCATAATTTTTGCAAGCATATTTGCCCTATTAAATTGCTTTAAATGTGCCCAAGACTTTTGCACAGTACTGTGTTTGTGCATATCTGCGCGTGTGTGTATTCAGATGACTCCACAGTCCGTTCAGTCATGAGGGACACATATTCATGGTTCTCCATGTGTTCCACTACTTGGCCTCTGACAAACATTTGATAGAATAAATAACTCATTACATTTCAGCCTTGTTCGGCCGTGGCTCCTCCGCGCAAGCAGAAATGTGGGTGGGAAATGAACTGTGTATCACAGCAGCCTCAGTCACTGCATATATGTGACATTGACTGACGAGGAGAAAAGTGCTCTTTCTGGCATTGACCCTAAGGTAAAACCCAAGTGAAAAGTTATAGCGTAGAGTTAGTTAATCTGTTCTATAAGAGATGGCAATAATACAAATGTAAAAGTCTATTCAGCACCTCCACTGTATGAAGCTTGGCTTCGGAAAAGCAAATTAAACCAGAAAGGTTTGAACCATTCTGGAAAATACCACAAGGTTTTAGAATTACTACCCTCCGTCTGTGTTCAAATTCGGATAAGGTATGCATCCAATCTTAGAGCGGAGGAATGAAATCAAGCAGTGCTAACGGGCCCCGGGGGGGGTGTGTGTCAGAGCAGAGTACCCCTGTCCTGGTGTAATGGCCCAGGCTCAGCATGGCGGCTGGCATGTACAGCTCAAGAGCGGGGAGTCGGCGTCAGAGCAGCTAGAGGAGGAGGATAGGGATGCACCGTTTGGTCCAGGGCTTTGTGTGTGTGCGTGTTGTGTGTGTGTGTGAGTATGTGTGTGTGTGTGTGTGCGTATGTATGTGTGTGTGTGTGTGTGTGAGTGCATGTGTGTGTGTGCGTGTGTATGTGTGAGTGAGTGTGCGTGTGTGTGTGTGTGTGCTTGTGTGACTGTGTGTCTATGTGTGAGTGCATAAGTGTATGTGCCTCGAGTGTGTCAGTGCGTGTGTGTCTGTATGCGTGTGCATGTGTGTGTGTGTGCGTGCGTGTGCGTGTGTCCTCACCTCCGTATCTGGACCCGTCCCCAGTCACAGCGTTGAGAGACAGGTTGGTGCGGATGTAGCCGGGGCTGATGACAGACACAGTCACGCCGTACTGCTGCACTTCGGCCCGCAGGCAGTCGAAGAAGGCCTGGGTGGCGTGTTTAGAGGCAGCGTCTGAGAGGGAACATGGGCAGAGGTGCTGTGGGTTCAACACCATAGACTGTACAGTATATAAAGATGGACGACGTGTCAGCACTTCCTAACGTTACAAAATGGAGCCAAAATGTCCTTCATACGGATGCTGCCATCTTGCACATTTCAAGCCAGAGTCTGCGCAGAAGGGATTGGGGGGTTGAGCTTTGGTATCGAGTTCCCGCCCATACATCAGTCTGACTTAGTCGCAGGCATATCCCCTGAGTTATGGAGCCCAGCTTTGCCACTTCAGTGTAAAGCAGTTAACGCCACCTATTGTGCATAGAATTGAGACCGGTTCTACTGCGACTGAAGGCTTGTTAAAAGATTAGCGCCTTGGGATGTTTGCTGCTTTCCTTGTCCTTAACGGTTCGTTGCTTAGCTTCCATGCAAATTGTCTGTTACTAGCAAGCAAGGTAGCTAATACACTATTAACTAGTTAGCTAGCTGCCTCATACAAACCCACTTTAAAAATCCAAAGTAGCTAGCCTTTAAAAACAAGGTAAATACAGTCTATGGGTAAATAGACTCCCCACTATTATGTGTTATAACGTGAGATCTAACTAGCTACCCAGCTCGCTAGCTAGCTAATGAGGGTGACCCTAATGAATCTCAATTTATTAATGTTAGTTAGCCTGCTAGCTAACAGTTTTTAGCGAGCTAGCAAGATTCAATAATAGGCCTCTTAAACTGCCGACGAAAATTGATGGTAAAAAGCCCTTTGCTCTAAACAAAGCATCGCTGCGAACAGTAGCAACATTACGCTATGTTCATAGTAAAGAGATTTTTACCATTGATTTCCATTGCTACTTATGGTGACCTATTATAGAATCTTGCCAAACTAACTAGCTAACAAGCTTGCTCTACCTTTCTACAGTAGAATCGCTGCAAATAGTACATGATGCTATGTTCAGAGCAAAGACCGTTCTACTGTCAATTTTCATTGGGACTTTCAAAATCATTACGGGTTATATTCAGTTGTTCTGGGACCTGCCTGTCCAAAAGTCGCAGTTTGGATTTAAATGAGTAAATGCTCAAGAGCCTAAGATAGAATCATTATCGCAGAGATGAATATGCTTCAGCTGGCAATAATTCTTTTAATCCTGACTGATTCAGTCCGTAACTTCTCATTTCTTGAACAACCATGGCCGAAAACATATCTCAAGGTCGTTGAAAAGATGTAACTTTGTTTCAAGAATGGCAAATTATTGGTCTGCATCAAGCAAAGAGAACAGCAAAGGATATTGCAGAAATCACTATCATTGGGTGATGAACTGTCCAAAAATTTATTAAAACCTTGAAGGACAATGGTGAACTGTCAACTTCGCAGAAGAAATGGGTTGGAGAAAAATCATGACTGATCCTGACTGGAGATCACTAAAATGCTCGGTGAAGTCTTATCTTTAAAAAAATCAACAGTAGAACTCATGGCTATACTTAATAATGAAGGTAAGAGCATTTCCACATGCACAATGCAACAAAAACTTGGAGGATTGGGACTAAACGGCTGTGTGACCACAAGAAAGCCACTTGTTAGTGAGGCTAATTGTGAAAAATATAACAAGTTCAGTTTTCAAGGGAGCATGAATATTGAACTGAGGGGCAATGGAAAAAGGTCACGTGGTGTAATGAGTTTGAATTTACCCTATTCCAGAGTGATGGGCACATCAGGGTAAGAGAGGAAGCCCATGAAGCGATTCACCCGTCATGCATAGTGCCCACTGTACAAGCCTCAGGAGGCAGTGTTATGATCTGAGGTTGCATCAATTGGTCAGATCTAGGCTTAGCATCGTTCTGCAGAAATATAATGAATTCAACAGAGTACTTGAATATAATAAATGATCAGTATAATTGACTTTCTAAACCCTGATGTCACGGGCATATTCCAGGATGACAATGCCAAGATTCTTTGGGCTCAAATTGTGAAAGAGGGGTTTACTGTGCATGAAGAATCATTTTTACATGAGTTGGCCACCTCAGAGTCGGGACCTTAACCAGTTGAAAGTCTTTGGGATGAGCAGGAGAAGGCTTAACGGAATGGTTTGATTAACCCATCGTCAATACAATATATCTGCCGAAAATGAATACAACTCTGGCTAGAAATAATTGTTGTAACATTGTATAAGATTGTCGAAACAATACCACGATGAACGTGTGCCGTGACCAAAGCTAAAGGTGGCCTGACAAAATATATAGAGAGCAACATTTTTTTTGGACTGGCAGTGGATTTTACTGAGTCCCATGTCCTATCCACTAACATGGAGGGGGTGGTCTTAAAACCTGTACTGCAGCAAGCCACTAGAGGGCAATCAAGATGTCTGGCCCCACTTTTGAGGAAATTTTGTCTTGGAAATATGGCTTCTTGATACCAAGAACAAATGATAAACTATTATGTCCACCTCACCACTGGGTAAATCATATGTTGAGTAGATTGCTTTTTTTCCTGCTGTTAAATGCACTTATGATATTTGACATAGTACTGCTAACCATGATGGAACATGGCCGGCTGGTACTCACAGGCTGATCTGTAGGGGATGGCGATCTTTCCTTGGACGCTGCTGATCACGGCAATGTGCCCACAGCGTCTCTCCACCATGGAGGGCAGGATGGCTGAGAGACAACAGAACACTGGCGCTTAGTCCCTCAGCCTAAAACCCTGCCCCTCACTCCTGATACAGCACTGTGGCAGAGACCCTGTGCCTTAAACCCCGCCCCTCACTCCTGATACAGCACTGTGGCAGAGACCCTGTGCCTTAAACTCCGCCCCTCACTCCTGATACAGCACTGTGGCAGAGACCCTGTGCCTTAAACCCCACCCCTCACTCCTAACACAGCACTAGAGCTCAGACCCTGAGCCTTAAACCTGCCCCCTTGCCCCTGACACAGTGCTTTCAGAGACTCTGAGCTTTAAACCCCGCCCCCTCACCCCTGATACAGGGTTGGAGCTCAGACCCCTTGCACCTCAGGCCCATTATTTGCCATCTCAGTCCTTCAAAAGGTCTCCTATCATGTCGCCAGGTGCACAGAAAATCAGTCATTACAAGCCATTTCATAATGTGCCACAATGACATCATATGGGGTAGGGATCACCCAGAATAATGAATTAATTAACCTGGCTGAAGTTGATCAGTCCTTCTTGACTCAGGGCAGTCACCTCCCCATGTCATATCACAATGAAACAGATTTGCAATTTGGCCAGGAATGACTAACTGACTGAGCACCTGGTGACATGGTAGAGGACCTTTAAACACCATACCCTGGCCCCCCACGCCAACACTATGACCATTTTCACACGGTGGCAGAATATTTATGATAATCAGCAAATAAACAGCCAGCGTTTGCATTTAAATACCACTGCATGAAAACATTTGCATTAACTTGATCACTGCCAACAATGGAAGTATAAAGAAAATATGAAAACTGTGAATCAATTTTTGTTTATTTTCTTTACCTAAGTAGCCAACATAACAGCTTCACTGACCAGTATACCAGAGAAAATAAAATTATTTCTGTAAACCCAATAAAACAAAGCACAGTTATTGACTGTGAGAATACGAAAACTATCATACTTCTATGAAAGCTGATACAGCAGTGTTTACTGTACCAAACATGAGCTTCCACATCACACGCCCAGCTCAAGCAGCCATTCTGCATAAATAGTAGCCATTGAGGCCTTCACACTTGAACAGGAAATGGCCAAACCACATCTCAACTGCGGTCCGGTGTGGAATCCCAGACATGCTATCACGCTACGGCCGGTGGTCCGTGCATAGGCAAGGCAACAATTGGCTCAGCCTCACCAGGGATGATAGCGGTAAAGCCGGTTAACATTCATTGGTTCGTTGCTCTCTAGCGGCCACTTCTAGTCAACAAGGTGCATGTAGCTGTACGAGCTAAATTGTACGCCATAGACGCAATCCTCCAATACCATAGGAAGTTTGACACTGGCAGCGTAACTGTACAGTGTAAAGAACTGAGGGCTAGTCGTCACGTGAGGCGGAGAAATCACCTGCCATGGCATCTTCCTCCTGAGTCAATGGGAGCAGATAACTACTAGTGCGGCTACGTTCAGGGAGGAGAAATTTGAAAAATAAATATAAAAATGTGACTGGGCAGGATTAAAAGGGTGATTTGGCAAATGATATCCCTGAATTACTTTCATACCACTTGCTACCGGCAAGATATCAATGCAATAACCATTTAAATTGGGATCACATAAAATTTGTTATGGACATTTATGACCTCTAGATTCAGAACCCTCCCAAATTTGGCCAATTTATAATTAATTTCAATGATATTCATTAACTAATTAATTCACATTAATGCATGTTTGATAAAATCTCAGTATTTGAGCGTTATATTGTGATATGTGATTCAATGGGGCATCGAGGATTGGGGAATTTGGAGATACACCCTTGCTGTCGATGCTGAAAAGCGTCCTCACGTGTTTTTGAAATCATCAGCTGGAGCTGTTGAGTGGTTCATCATTCATCATTGCTCATACCTTGAGTGAGAGCGACTGTGCCAAAGTAGTTGATGCCCATGACCTCTTTGTGAACATCCACATGTGTGGTGAGCACATCTCCACGGTAACTGACACCGGCGTTGTTGATCAGGATGTCCACGTGGCCGTGGCATTTCAGAATCTCGTCCGCTGCACTAGCCACCGTCTCAGTGTCCGACAGGTCAAAGGTCACGGTGCTGGGCCTGTGCGACTGTGGTGACATGGATAAGATCTTACCAACCAGTATCAATGAATTTTAATCAGTAGGCCATACATAAGGTAATTATATAAGAAAACAATCATTGATTTAAGCACAGCCTCTTTTTGCACTTTAATTTTAAATGTTCAGATTCATAATCATTTAATGATTGTTGCTCATTATCTACAAGTATAAATATTGACAGAATAATAATGGACTGCAGAGAATAGATAACATGTTGATGGCCAACCAAGCAATGGACCTTTCCAACCCATCAGTCAAGTGTAGAATAACTACCAATCAGATTTCCTTATCTTACTAAGGTCCTGCCTACCCCGACAGCACCACCATATTGTCCTAAATTAAATGCAGTCATGAGCGGTGTTTAATAGGAGAGGTGTTTGACTTTTTCGAAAATTTTTCTTGGATGCACTTAGGGAACGAGTAATACTAATGAAAGATACCCTGCCCGTCAACAGGGGGCTCCTGTCCTTTTTCCAAGGCCAAAAAAAGCAGTTGGAAAAGTGCTTGCCATGGATTAAGGTAGGTAGACACTCCCAAAATAGGCTTTTTTTTTTTTGAAAAATTATTTTTGACATTTTCGTAAAACAACCTTCAGTAAGTTCATAGTGTGTGTACTTGATAGGACTATCAAAAATATGGACATCTGTTGTGTTTTGTCAATTTCTCAAAAAGTTGATTTTGACCTGCCAAGCATCGCTTCAAACACCATTTCTCCTCTTTCTCTCATGCTATCATAGTGAAACTTGGAATATAAGTTCAGATGCATGTCTATGGACTGATCAGGCATTTTGAAGAAATCATTTGTGTAACTCTAGATTTTGTGGTAATAAGGTACCCAATAAAGTAAAAAAAAAAAAAAACTAAAATGCCCATATGTTCTCACAGAAATATTATTTCTGAAAACCTCTGATCAGAACATGCACTATATAGTCATAAATGATCTGTGAAAATTTGAGATAAAAGTAATATAAAGTTTTAGAGATATCCCGCCTGAGGTACTTGATCAAGTTCCACATTGCGGTAGCCATCTCGGGACCTAATTAGCATAATTTATGTAAATGAGCCATCACTTTAATTCTGTATTTAGTAGTTGTTCATATGATGTTGGTACTAAATTGTTATGAATGAAAGAAAAATAAATGTATTTGGGAGTGTCTACCTACCTTAAGGCGTGTTTGTTCGAACGGAAGAAAATTAAATTTTTTGCCATTTCGCTCTCACTAGTTAGTTAGCTACCGAAAATCTTTCCATATGTTTTGCTGAGAAGACAGAATTACACCTACGGCATCATTAAAGCATACTTTAATAAAGGATTGTTTTTCCCCAGTGGACTTCTGCACGCAATACCAGATGTAGCGATCAACCAATAGCTATTCTGCTGAGAACATGATTCCTTCATGCCACCCAGCACAGGCATTCACAACACTAGATAATATAAAACATTACCCCAGACGGTGAAGGATTTTGTAACTGACTCTGACTCATGGCCAACTGATGTCAGACAGCATACTGGATCCACTGTTATTTTTTAGCAACAAACGCATGAAAAGCGTACTGCTTACCACACGCAGTACGATTCCACTGTTTTGTCCGGTTTGATCTCGATGTGCCGTTTATGGGGTGTTTGGCTTTTCTGCATCGATTGCAAGTACTTCGCTGTAACTCTTGTATCTCCACCCGTTCAGTTAAAAAAATTGATTTCATGGATATATCCTTGTGTAAAATAGTTAAGGCCTCTCTGGACAACTTTGCCAGACAAGTTGGAGGCATTCGGTATTAAACAAACCGCAATATTTTCGGAATATGAGCTAGAGTGATGCTCAAACTTCTTCTGCGCTGTTCTCAATAGGTGCTTCTTCATTAGAATGAAGTTTCAAATTAGCTACCTATTTTGCAGTTTTGAAATTAGCCCAATGTCAAATTAGCTGGCTATTTTGTAGTGAAGACGAAAAAAGCTGGCTAATTTGATTGGGAAATTTTCCCGATAAATCTTGGTCTAGTTCGTGAAATAGCCAGCTATGTGTTTTGCATCTTCATTTCTCGAGGGGAGGGCTTTAGGGGTAATGGAGATGCAAATTTGTACTATTGGGCAAATTTCCATAACTGCAAAATAGCTGGCTAGTTCAACTGCGTTCTGATGAAGACACACCTAATGTGGAACTTAGCTGCGTTGCATGGGGCCGATAGCAACAGTAACTATGGGGGGTAGAGCTGGTCGAAGCAAGTTGGAAAGGTCCATTGTTATGGACAGAAACAGTGCAATGAAGGACAAAGCAGAACAGTGATTATGCTGGAGCGATGACTGCCTGAGCAGTTTTCTTCAGACGCACCTTCTGTTTGTCATCCGTCCCCTCCCTCAGCTCCTGGACGAGCTCCTGCAGCCGCATGCTGTCCCGTCCACACAGAATCAGCCTGGCCCCCGCAGCGTGAAACACCCGGGCGCACTCTGCCAGCAAGCCCAGAGCTTAGGTCACACACGGTCTCAATGTGCTAATGCTAACCAGCAGCTGCGCTATTCGTGTAGACCTCACCTTTACAATATGTAGCTATGCTATTGGTGCTGACCTTACCATAACCATATGCAGCTATGCTATTAGCACTGACCTTACCATAACCATATGCAGACTAGCTATTGACCTAGGCCTTACCATAACCATATGCAACCACGCTATTAGCACTGACCTTACCATAACTATACGAAGCTATGCTATTAGCACAGGCCTTACCATAACTATATGCAGCTATGCTATTAGCACAGTTCTTGCCATAACCATATGCAGCTTTGCTATTAGCATTGACCTAACCATATCGCAGGCAAACTAGCTATTAACACAGGCCGTACCATCACCATATGCAGCTATGCTACTAGCACTGATCATCCCAAAACCATTTCCAGACTACCAATTAAAACTGACCTGACTATAATCAAATGCAGCTACTGTGTGCTATTGACACAGGCCTTACCATAACCACATGCAGCTATGCTAATAGCACCGGCCTTACCATATGCAGACTAGCTATTAACACAGGCCTTACCATAACCATATGCAGCTATACTATTAGCACTAGCCTTACCATACCCATAGGCAAACTAGCTAATAACAAACACCTGACTGCGATCAACTGCAGCTATGCTATTAGCAAAGGTGTAAATGAAATCAAATGCAGCTACGCTATTAGCACAGACTGCACCAAAACCATGCGCCGCCATGCTATTAGCATAGGCCTTCCTATGACCATGTTAAGACTACCAATTTACCTTCGTCCTGCTGCTAGACTAATGTTTATTGAGGACATGCAGGGAAATGGCTGCCGGAGGATAATATATCAATGACCAGCACAGGGAAACGAGTGTGGGTCCTCTGTATATCAGCAACCGGCAGGACTATAGTTAACACAGACTTGACTAACCAAATGCTATTAGCACAGACCTGACTGTGATCAAATGCAGGTATGCTATTAGCACTTAATCTGACCTATAACAAATGTAGCAACCCTATTTGCAGACAGTAAACAAATAACTTGTATGCAAATATGTGAGCAAAAGCAATGGGTGCAAAAACACTGTATCCCAAATATTTTGGTTCGTCAAAGTTACCTGACAAAGCAATTACTTTGCCCTCAAAAGAAAATCACCAGCTACACAATATCATCAGCTGACATGTGACTCTGCAAAGCTGCATAATTTAGCCACTGGTACAACATACAGCAACAACAGAAATTGACTGAATGAACTGCTCTTGACCTCTTGGCATGAGCCCTTGATATTACTGCTGAGTGTTTGACCCTCCGTAGCTCTACCTTTCCCCCATCATTATCATGATCCGTGCTATTAGCATCATTAGCATTACCTTTCCCCCATCATTATCATGATCCGTGCTATTAGCATCATTAGCATTACCTTCCCCCATCATTATCATGATCCGTGTTATTAGCATCATTAGCATTACCTTTCCCCATCATTATAACGATCCATGTCGTTAGCATCATTAGCATTACCTTTCCCCATCATTATAACGATCCATGATCATTAGTGCTTACCTTTATCATTATCATCATTTAGCATTACCTTTCCCCCATCATTATCATCATTAGATCCGTGCTTATTAGCATCATTAGCATTACCTTTCCCCATCATTATCATGATCCGTGTTATTAGCATCATTAGCATTACCTTTCACCCCATCATTATCATGATCCGTGTTATTAGCATCATTAGCATTACCTTTCCCCCATCATTATCATGATCCGTGCTATTAGCATCATTAGCATTACCTTTACCCCATCATTATCATGATCCGTGTTATTAGCATCATTAGCATTACCTTTACCCCATCATTATCATGATCCGTGTTATTAGCATCATTAGCATTACCTTTACCCCATCATTATGTCCAACGAGCTACATAAAGTAGAGGCGCTTACGTACCCCAGCAAGGAGTATCATTATCATGATCCGGAGTTATTAGCATAATTTTCAAAAGTAAGTTACCTTTAGGGCCATCATTATGTCCAAAAAGCTAACAAATAAACTAATTACAAAAGCATTGAGGTTCATGATTGTGGACCTTGTAATTTCCAAGTCTATCAAGTAAAAATGTCTTTGTTACATTACCTTAACTACTTAAGGTCAGAGGTCCTTGACAGTCAAGGTGTATTTCTCTGAAACAGGCCTGACCACTGTGTCAAAAAACTGTCAATCTAGAATTTTCATACAGGAGGTATGGAGAACAGTGGAATAAATTTGACATTCATTAATTTTTATTTCAAACATCTGGTCATGTGTGTGACATTTTGTTATAAAGAATTTTAGCTTGACAGCGGAGATTAGTGGCTTTAAACCATCAAACTGATACAGTGTGAAGCCAGTCTTGACCCAAGCTCTTACTTGGGTAGTCAGCTGGTTAGTCCACGGGCACTTGTATCTTGATGAAGCATGTACATAGGCCTATATACATATGAATTTGATTGGGAGGGTTGGTGTGTGGCTCCATGATAAACTGTATGTGTGAAGTGAAAAGGGGGGCTTCTGAGTGTGTCTGAAGGATACAATGTGTAACAGAGGGATTGAGTTTAGCTACCGCTCGATTGAGCATGCCGCGCAGCTCCCCGGCTCTCTCCCTCCTGCTCATAAGCCACATTTAGGGCGGCTCACCACATCCAAATTATCGCGAATATAATCCACCATCCCCTCCCCTTCACTACTTCCCACAGCTGACCTGCAATGCATTCAAAAGGCAGGAAAAAACGTCACCGCACTCAATGATCCGTCGCAAGCGATCTCATCATAGGAGGACAGAGGGAGTTTCGGGAAGAGACAGACGTCTTATCGGGATTTACTGTTTAATGCCCTGTTTAGACTGCCAAACATCTGAAACAAATGCCAGCTCACCACAAAGAATTATAAAACTCTACAATGACTGCAGCACACTAGTGATCACTGATCTATATGGGCGGTAATAGACAGAAATGGTGCTTCAAGCTAACTCTTTTCTTGTTATCGGTCAGAAAAAGGCTGGATATTAAAAGCGCCACTGAATAATTACTATTATTTACCAAAATATTAACCAAAGCACAGTTGTTTACATGGGTTCCAACTAGAGGTATGCCCGTCCTAAGATGGAGGCCAGATCAACATACATTGGCCGATCTTGAACGAATAGTATAGCTCCTCTAGTTAATATAGCTCGTTGATTATCACAATCCATGTTATTAGCATCATTAGCATTACCTTTCCCCCATCATTATCACAATCCATGTTATTAGCATCATTAGCATTACCTTTCCCCCATCATTATCACGATCCATGTTATTAGCATTATTAGCATTACCGTTTCCCCATCATTATCATGAACTATGTTATTAGCATCATTAGCATTACCTTTCCCCCAACATTATCACAATCCATGTTATTAACATCATTAGCATTACCATTCCCCATCATTACCATGATCCATGTTATTGGCATCATTAGCATCACCTTTTCCCCCATCATTATCATGATCCATGTTATTAGCATCATTAGCATTACCTTTCCCCATCATTATAACGATCCATGTCATTAGCATCATTAGCATTACCTTTTCCCCATCATTACCATGCTCCATGTTAGCAGCATCATTAGCATTACCTTTCCCCCATCATTATAACAATCCATGTCGTTAGCATCATTAGCATTACCTTTTCCCCATCATTACCATGATCCATGTTAGCAGCATCATTAGCATTACCTTTTCCCATCATTATAACGATCCATGTCGTTAGCATCATTAGCATGACCTTTCCCCCATCATTACCATGATCCATGCTAGCAGCATCATTAGCATTACCTTTGCCCATCATTATAACGCTCCATGTCGTTAGCATCATTAGCATTACCTTTCCCCCATCATTACCATGATCCATGTTAGCAGCATCATTAGCATTACCTTTTCCCATCATTATAACGATCCATGTCGTTAGCATCATTAGCATTACCTTTCCCCCATCATTACCATGATCCATGTTAGCAGCATCATTAGCATTACCTTTGCCCATCATTATAACGATCCATGTCGTTAGCATCATTAGCATTACCTTTCCCCCATCATTACCATGATCCATGTTAGCCATGCATCATTAGCATTTACCCATTTGCCCATCATTATAATTATAACGATCCATGTCGTTAGCATCATTAGCATTACCTTTTCCCATCATTACCATGATCCATGTTAGCAGCATCATTAGCATTACCTTTCCCCCATCATTATCATGATCCATGTTAGCAGCATCATTAGCATTACCTTTGCCCATCATTACCGCAGTCCATGATCCATGTTAGCCATCATTAGCATTACCTTTTCCCCATCATTACCATGATCCATGTTAGCATCATTAGCATTACCTTTCCCCCATCATTATCATGATCCATGTTAGCAGCATCATTAGCATTACCTTTCCCCCATCATTATCATGATCCATGTTAGCAGCATCATTAGCATTACCTTTGCCCAGGCCAGAGCTGGCTCCAGTGATGACCACCACAGCGTCCTGGATGAAGGTCCTCTGTCGCATCCTCATCAGCAGCTGGTACACAAACATCAGCCCAGCGCCGCCCACCACCAGCGGAACCAGGCACGTGAACAGCTCCATCGCGCCCCCGCGGAACAGGCTCCTCCTGAGGGGGAATCTCAAAGCAAGAGCATGGGGGGTCAGAGAGCAGCTCCCACTGACCCAGCCCGTGACCTGGCCTTTAATTTTACCCACTGACCCAGCCCGTAAACAGGACTTTCATTTTACCCACTGACCCAGCCCGTAAACAGGTTTTTAGTTTCACCTACAGCTCAGCTTCACACCTCAATCACCCATACAGTTCGCTCTGACATGAGTGGATGCGGTGACGGTTGACTCCTAATGTGAACTCGGTGATGCCAAACAAACCAACTGAAGCAGCTCGTACGGTGCATCCTCTTCAGGTACCCCCTACAGATGGGCGCCTCTAGGTTAGCTACGCCGAATGTGAAGGATGTCTTTTTTAACCTTTATTTAACCAGGGAAAGATCCATTGAAAACATGTTTCTCTTTTTCAAGGATGCGCAGGGAGAAATGCCTGAAAGAACAGCTTCAAGTGAGGAAGGATGGACAGGAACAAGGGTAAAGCCCCTGGAACAGTTTTGGGGTTAAGGGCCTTGCTCAAGGGCCCAATGGCAGCGTTAATCTCAACTTCATCTCTACAGATCAAGTCAGAATCCCAAGCCTGATGGGGCCCCTTGAACCAGCAACTCTTCAGTTACCAGACCAGCAGCCCATCACCAGGCTACCCTGCTGCCCTCTCTTATTGGTGCATTACTGCAGAGCCAAGCAGGAGCTGGCGTCACTGAGAGAGGGAGGGACGGTGCGATGGTCGACTGCCAATGTCATGATTTCAGTACAGAGCTATGCAGAGGCGCCAAGGCTTGCACCAGATTCCAGCTGCAGCTGCTCTCTTTTATTATGTCAAGATGTGATCTCATTAAATACAGCATCTCATTTCACTCCGCTAACATAGTCCTTCCATCAAGCATCAAGCCCCATTACTCCCCTCCCCATCAAGGTCAGAGTTCACTAATCCAATGCTGGGTAAGTACACAGTTCAGCCGCATATTCACCACTCCGATTGGGCTGAACAGCAAATCTCGCGTGACCACTTTCTGAACACAAGATTTCCGCATTCCGGAAACATCCTCGAACTGCAATCCAGCAAAGCAGTCCTTTTTTTGCTGCGTTATCCTGCACCGGGAATGTAGAGATTTGGCTGCAACCCTGCCTTCGTTACGTTATCCTTACAAATGTGAGCCATTCATGGGTGAAGGTCTCCACCCAGTGATCAAGTGTTGGGAACAGCAAATATCTCCTTTGCTGTTTTAGCTTTATTTACCTGCACGTGTTTAAAAGACTGTTCTCGGTTCAGCTGTCGGTGCAACCAAGACAGCCTGTCTCCAGAGGTGGGAGTATCGACTGTTCATTTTTACCCAGGTCACTCAGTGCCAAATGAGACTTGTCCCATCTATTAACCCCACATGAATGTGTTAGGACTGTGGGCACTCATATGGACACTGGTAGAACACAGGCCTAACGCCAAACAGAAGCGAGACCAAGACCTTGCAGTGAGATGACAGTGCTACCCACTGCGCCACCACAGTAACCAATCACAAACTGATAAATGATGCTAAATGCTCACACGTCATCGACTGAACATTTTAATATAAGGGTACAACGTGCTATGGTGCTAGAACAAACCAAGCAATCCCCACATTTAAAGTAAACCCTATGAACATGGACTAGGAGAACGTGCATTTCAGGAGTACGCTCCATAACTGGGTCAAAGGTCAACAAAATGTGGCGAGTGCCAACAGTCACTTCCCACTGCATCACAGAGTGGAAAACTGTCTGTAGAACACTAAATACATCAACAACACCCACAAGCACTCAGAGTATTTTTTTTTTTTTGAAAATGCAATCATTTAGTCAACTTTAAGCAACTTAGGTTGACGTACAGTGTCACTCAAAGCTACTCATAAAGGTGCAAAAATGAAGGCAGATGCCATGCCATAACTAAATCGAGTCAGTCGTCAGAATAACAAACTCAAAATATATGCTGTGGGACTCGCATTCGGGAGGTGAGCGATGGGCTTTAGAATATAGGCTGGACTTACGCTGTCTTACAGCTACCGCCAACATTAAACCAGTAATAAAAATTTTTAGTGCAGTGTTTTGTCAAGCTAACATACAGTTTATAAAGCATAGAACAAGTCATTCATCCCAAATATACCAGAAGTGTGCTCCTCCCTTCATCAGTAATATCTCTCGCCTGTACAAAGTGACTTTTACTCTGTTATGCCAACTGAAATTCTAAACCATTTCAAATATGTGCAAAATGTTAAAGACCAACAATGCTACTGAACGGAATGACACATCAACTTTTGTCTGTAAAAATGAATGTTAAAAATAGGAGTCCTCACCTGGTTGATTCTAAGGCTAGCTACCGTTCTTCTGGCAGTGCTGTTCTCTGAGGCAAAGTGGCTTTTATACCCCTCCCACATCAAATTTTATCCCTGCTTATTAAAATAGCACCACTCACCCAAAGCCCAAACAACTAGCTTCATAAAGTCAGCCTAATTCTCCGAGATGAGCTTTAATACCTTTTCCAATGGCAGAATGACAAGATTTTAAGGTCTGGTGTTTAAAAATAAGCCAATCGCACGGCAATCCTCAATAGTTCCGCCATCGTCGCGGACAGCTGGCGCTCCTAATGCGCTAAACCACATGATCCATTGCCAGGCGCTGATACCTGGGATCAAACGATGGAAGATATTTAGCGGCATATATGGCATGGAACTCACAGGCGTGACCACATTCAACAGCAAGGTGACCTCGGCCCCCTGTAATATTCAAAGGGTTTATCACCCTAACACACTTATACTACTCTGACTAAGAATATTTGATTTAGTTATTTAAAAATTACAAGACAATATTAAGAAATTTGACATAAAACAAAGGAACTGAACAATGTGACAGCCTATGATTGGCTTCATATGACAATTAAAGCTTTATCCTAATATTTTAGGACACGCTAAAGAAGGCAAGTATTCTGTGGCCAGATTGTGTACACCCAAAAGCCAAAAACTGCTGGTTTTCCACCCTGTCGTTACCTGGGAGTCCGGTGATGATAGACTGGCCAATCAGTAGTAATAACTGTTCACTGAATACCCTGGAATGAAAGAAATCCAGCTGGAATTAGATTTTTGGGCCAAAGTTTGGGGATCCCTGTTTTAAATGAGAGGTTGTCAAACTTGGTTCTGGAATTTGGTGGTCAGGTGTCCGCAATTTCACCAATCAGGAGCCAACTGAGTCAACTTTAATTTTATCAGTTGCGGATAAATTACCTCTTTTCACATATATTGGAACGTATGCATTGTATAAAGAAACATAAGCTCCAAATAGTCTCAGAGAAGTCATTCTACATGGCAAACATAGCTTTTTCTGAAAGAATTTGACTTAATAGTTCATGTTGTAATCCCACATTAAAAACACGCATTGAAGAAAAATCAACAAACTCCTGTTAAAATTGCTGCAGCTGGGACAAGAGCATGCATACATAGGGGTCTCTCTGGACTAGATTTAAACCAGTGTTTCTCAAACTCAATCTTGAAGTACCACTGTATATGCTGGTTTTTGTTCCAACCATGACTGCAATCCCAGATTTTTACCAAGCTGTTGCTCATACTTTGCTAAAATATATGCTTTTCATGTCTAGAGGGATTATTACACCACTACTAGGGGGTAATATATTTTCACCAAAGTTTGTTCAGTCTTTCATCAGTTTACAGAATATTACAAAAAAGAAATTGATCGATGTCAATTAAATTGTGTGAGTTGATAGATACAGTGCTCAGGAGGAAGTGATTAAATTTTAGTGCAGATCCAACTCATCTTCTTGATTCAGGATCCGAAAGAATTTCGATCCGCGTAACGACAGCACTGTCGAGCATTGGTGTCAATTGAAAAAGATATCCCGGCCATTAACATAACACTAACACCTACATCGGCCAACAGATTACATCTGTATACAAATACTTTATGATCGGATGAATCCAAATCCAACTTCCTCCACTGCCGGATTTTGAAATGACGGAGATAATGCGCTCTGAGTGCCTTATATTTCACCATTTTAAACACATTATTACAGAAATAGCAAGGATTCCATAAAGAATAGCATCTCAAACTTCCATACTGTGTTTATTTTGTTATACTCCAAATGACTGCATCAGAGATGACATTTTTTAACGGACCAAATTCAAGAATGGCGACTGAGCAGCAAATTATGTTTTTGAACAAAGGAGTTTTTTTCCCTTTCAAAAAAAGCAAGAGGAGAATGGTGAGCCTTGTTGGGCTGAATGGCCTGTTCTCACCACTCATGTTATGTTATATTGAAAAACAATCAGGAGAGTATTTTGAAAAACTTCATATGGCGCACCTGATCCTAATAAAATATGTCAACAAGATCTTTAGCTGATGGATGAGGTTGGCTTAGCTTGGGTCAGGGAAAAAATATTCTCCATGTCTGAACTACCAGGGACCAGTACCACAAAGCAGGATAACTCATTTAGCTGGATAACTGCACCAGGTAAAACCTGGAAACCCATCAAATCTGGAACATGGAGAGACTTGGTAAAAAGAGTTGTTCCAAGTTTTACTTTAAGCAGAAATCTAGCTAACTCCGCAATCCTGTTATGTAGAACAGCCCCTTGGTCAGGCTGAGGATCCAGATCTGTGGACTCCAACCCCGTTCCTGGAGAGCTCCAATCCTGTAGGTTTCAACTGAAACCCTGCTTGAGCATGGTAGCTCTTCACCATGGCAGTGCTCCAGGAACAGGGCTGGAGACCACTTGTCTAGATCTATGAAACCATTCAATGGAATGATGCAACTCTGCTATGACTCCACACTGGCAGACATCCCAGTCATTTGTCGCTATAAACTGGCACTAATGTTAGATTATGTATCACAGGATTTTAAGTAAATTATTTTGAACAGCATGACGCTCACTATATACTGAAAATCTTTTTCAAATTTGTACCACTGTCAGTTAAATTTACACAGGAGTTAAACGTGGGGAATTGTGACAAATTCAAAAGACTTGGAAGAACATCATAGGTCAGAGCTATTCAACCCTTCCCAGGAAGGGCCGGTGTGGGGGGCAGGCTTTCATTTCAACCACGCACTTACACACCTGACATCGCTACTCAACACCAAGAGTCTTTCCTCCAGCTTGATTAGTAGAATCAGGTGTGTAACTGACGGTTGGAATGACAGCCTGCGCCCACACCGGGCCCTGCAGGATAATGCTAAGTAGCTATGTCATAGGGTATGTACTTAAAGGAAAACAATACACAAGCCATATGACCCACAATTAGACCGTCCTTCGACCAGTCACAACTGAATATTTAACGTTAACAGAGCCGTGCCATTCCTAATTCCCGCAGGCAATTTCGCCCAACTGCGTTTATCAAAAGTCACAAATAACTGAGACAGCTATCAAATTACTGTACATGACGTCGATTTCTCCGCCAACAAAACTAACCAGTAAACTCATGCCGATGGTTGACCAGCCAACAGCAGTCCACTGCGCCGTCAACTGTGACGTACGCACAACGGCGAAGGTTAACAGGCAGCTGCTCATTACCCAGCAGCAGCAGCTTACGGAAACTTAACAGGTTGGCCAGATGAACGTTTGCTAGATATTATGAGGCAGACGCCCTGGCTCTAAAAGCGAGCGTTAGAAATTCAGAGGTACAGCATTAATGGTCGTGATCAAAAGTTATTTACGTTTGCCTCGAACGTAAACTACTCTCTTTGTTACATCTTTTGCGTAAGTATGGCAACAATTCCGTATTATTTACATACTGCCGACAAACAAGATTCATTGATCCTACCTAGAGCTATGAGAGACGAGCCTCATGCTCTTCTTCTTCTTCTTTTAGTTTTTCTGCGGTTTCTTACATCTTTCATGGGTGCATACCGCCACCAACTGTACGGAATTATATACTTTATTCTATTGTTCTGCTTTACTTGATTAAAAAAAATCTACAGCTTTTTGTGTCCGTACTTCTCTAGAATGTGACCACCACCAAATCCTCTTACACAAATTCTCAGTATATCTTCCCTCATAACATCTGAAACACCAAAAATCTCCCTTGCTGCATCCACCACCATCTTGAATCTCACAGTTTTACTCTTTATCTCGCAAGCACAGTTTAGGACCATTGAAATAAAAGCGCAAAATCTTCTTCTGCCCATCCGAATCTCATCTTCCTCATATTTCTTTTGTTTCTTTTCCTCTGTCTGCACTTTGGCATGCTCTTTCCCTACCTTTTCCTTTTTGCTCACAGCTCTCTTAGTTGCTTCTGCGTATGAAATTTTACCCCTGTGCTCTTGTCCTTACCACCTCTCTTTCCACTTTCCTTCTATCACATTGCAATGACCCCATCCCATGATTTCCCCCTCAGTGAAAGCATGCTTTTTCCATTGTACATTCTTCCTCTATACATCCCTCCTGCCCACACTGTCTACGCCTATATCTCTTCTATATCTCTCACATCTCTTCTACACACTGCTGCCACGTGCCCGTACTCCTGACACCGAAAACAACGTAGTCGAGCCCTTTCATATACTCTCACTCTATGACTAACATAATCCACAAATATTCTCTCTGGTATTTCACAGTTGAACTCTAGCAGCACTGATCAACTTTCCTGCACCTTTCCCTCCCTACAGCTTCTCAGCCGCTTTATCCCACATACTCCCTCCACCTTCAAAAAATCATTTAATCCAATGTACAAAGGGACACCACTGATCACGTCCTTGAGCCTCATGCTCAAAATCAAGGAAACCAGAAGTGAATTGGGTTCTTCTTCTTCTTCTTCTTCTTGTTATAGGGACTGAAACCATGTAGTGTATTATCGCCAACTGGTGATTTTTTAAAACACTTCTGTAGTAGGGGAGACTGGGGACCAATGAGCCATATCACTATTTTGTGATCAATCGATGACAGAGCTGCTTAAAGTAGGCAAAATAGTGATATGGCTCATTTATCCCCATGACTTATCAGTCAATGGTCAAATATTTTGCCTATTTTAAGCAGCTCTGTCATCGATTGATCACAAAATAGTGATATGGCTCATTGGTCCCCATGGCTCTTCAGACCCCAGTCTCCCCTAGTGTTACTATATACAAAAAAAAGAATAAAAAATAATTGAAATAAAAAAGAGAGAAAAACGACGACACCAACTGCCTAGCCCACCCGCATTTCTAGACTCTCTTTTCTTGACTTTACCTCCCTGATACCTGACCCCCACATCCCACCCCTCCACACCACCACTAAACCCTCTCTCCAAAATTCCCTGTATCTCTTCTTATTTCACACCTGATATTCCAGAAAATTCTCTTGCTGCATCCACCACCAATTTTATTCTCTCTGTTCTGCTCTCAATCTCTGTAGAACAATTTGCCACCTAAAAGCCAAAAAAATCTTTTCTCCATTCTGATGATATCTTCATTGTGTCTTCAGCTGTCTGAACCCTTGTTTACTGTTTCCTCATATTTGCTTTCTCCACCTTCACCCTCTTAAACTGGGTACTTCCGTCTTCATCCACTTTTACATCATTCCCTTTAACCTATTTTGTGAAACTTTGTTTTATGCGCATATACCGCCACCTACTGAGTGCATTTGAAAGGTTTGATCTGCAAAAACAGTTATAAGTATTTTGATATATTTTCCTAAATCATGTTTTTTAATTGTGCACTCAGGGGAATGTTAATCAAATTAGTGTTGGGATATTTCAGTAAAATATCTCAAAATTTTTTACTTTCCCTAAATTATGTTTTTTGATTGTGTAGTTTTTTGATTGTGTATTCATGAAACTGCTGTTGGTTTATTTATTTTAATAATGTACATTATCTGTTTTTGCAAATGAGCTGTTCATTTCCAATGAGTGAATTAACTTTAATACAAATAAATTAATTAAATTAATTAATAATACAGTGCACTTTCTTTGAAACCAACCTCGTACCAAATCAAACCCTAAACCAGTCTCTTTTCCCCACACTTTACCTCCCAAAAATGTGACCACCACCAAATCGTGTCACTAAAATTCTCTGCAAATCTTCCATCTTGACATCCCATACATCCAAAATCTTTTGGTGCATCCACCATCTGAATTCTCTCTGCCTTACTTTCAATCCCAAAATCACATATTATTACCAGGGCAGTAAAAGCCAAGAAAGTTATTCTATCCATCCTAATATCATCTCCCTCACATTCCTTTTGTCTCTTTTCCACCACCTGAACTCTGATCTGCTCTTTCCCCACCATTTCCTTCCCTGTCACCACTCTCCTAGTTGCCTTTGCGCTTGAAATTTTTCTCCATACCTTGGTCATTTCTACTTCTTTCTCCATTTTCCTTCTCTTACAGTGCAGTGACCATATTTCATGATTCCCCCACAGTGAAAACATGCTTAGCTGTGCACATCTCTGCTAAAAAGCTGCAGCTTTGTCTTCTTGCATGGAGTTAAATAAAGAACATAATTTAAAAAAAAAAACTAATCAGGTAAATACCATTTACTGAGTATATTATTTTATAATTTAATATTTTGTTGACTTTATTAAAAGAAAAAAAAAACACTTCACCCTAACCCATTGTGTTTATAACATATCAAACTGTCCTTAACTTTTGAAGGGTATGACTCTAGCCAGACTCTTCTGCCGAGGTTCCCTGAATTTATCACCCATTACATATAAAATACATAGAATTTCCCTTGTCACATCCACCACCGTCCTAGTCCTCTCTGACTTTGTTTCAGGTTCACGAGGCAATGGCAATGACTGATTAAACGAAGATTTCATA
This sequence comes from Gymnothorax javanicus, assembly GCA_029692085.1. NCBI lineage: Eukaryota > Metazoa > Chordata > Actinopteri > Anguilliformes > Muraenidae > Gymnothorax > Gymnothorax javanicus. The sequence goes on along the minus strand of CM056206.1, from coordinate 12,139,852 downwards.
TATTGAAGGAAAACGCGATCCGACCCTACCTGGCCCTATAGCACAAGAGTAATTACCTACCTCATAACTAAATCAACCAAAAAATTACTAATTCTAACTGTTCAATCTTGTTATAAAGACTGGCCGCTTTCTCGATATTTGGACTCGGGGGCTTATTTCCCCAATTCAAAAGAGTGGAGACAAATTGGATCCCAGTAAATAGTGATACATCTGTGTGAACAGTAACCTGGGAAAGGTTTTCTGCTGTATTCTTAATGCCCGAATACAGGCCTTCCTTATTGAACACAATGTCCTGAGTCAAGGTCAAATTGGTTTCTTACCAAATTATCAGACAACAGATCATATTTACACCCTACATACCCTAAGAAACCACAATGTTCACCATATGAAAAGAGGAAAATTTTTTTTGCTTGTTTCATTGACTTCAAAAAGGCATTTGACTCCATTTGGCACACAGGATTGCATTATAAAATTATACAATTAGGTGTAGGGGGTAAAGTATATGAATCATCAAATGGCTGTATTTGGATAACAAATATGCGGTAAAAATTGGCAACAAAAGGTCAGAATACTTAACTCAAGGCCATGAGGTGAGACAGGGCTGCAGTTTGAGTCCTCTGTTGTTCAATAATAACATCCATGAGTTTGTGGTGTTACCGGAACAATCTGCAGCTGCTGGCCTCACCCAAGATGATACGAACATCAAATGTCTTCTCTATGCAGTTGACCTGGTGCTGGTGTCACCCACCAAACAGGGATTACAGCAGCACCTGAATCTGTTTAAGAAATGCAGCCAGAACTGGGCCCTGACAGTAAATTTTCAAAAAACTAAGATAGTCATCTTCCAGAAGAACGCCGGATGCCAGGAAACCAGACACTATTTCACAATAGGAAACACCCCCTAAGGGCATTCTTTACACTATGACTATTTCAGACTTAGAATTAGTGCCTCCAGAAACTTTGATTCAGCAGTGAATGCACAAAAAAACAATGCTCGTAAAGCATTTTTGCAATTCAAATGCAATTTCAAAGAATTAAAATTCCAATTAAAATTTGGTGCAAAATTTTTGATAGTCTCATCCGCCCCACTGTGCTGTATGGATCTGAGATATGAAGCCCACTCACAGGAATCTTGAGCACCGGAAATGGGATAAACAACCAAGAGAGAATGTGCATGCAGATTTCTGTGGAAATATTTTTTAATTCCAAAGAAAACCCCCAACAAATGCAAGCAGGGCAGAATTAGGCCGATTCCCACTAATTATACCAGCCCAAAAAAGATCACTAAAATTCTGGCAACACCTCCACTCCAAGTCCACTAAACTCCCTCCGGTTTGAAGCTCTCAAAACTCAAGAGCTCAGCCCTAACACCAGTCCCTTCTGTCAGCTGGTCCTGAAATCAACCAACCAAAGTTTGACCAGCAATGCTTCCCGAACTCAAATTACTAAATCATGAACTGGAACATTGGTACTCTGACACAAAATCACAGCACAAACTTGAATGTTATCAGGCCCTAAAAATAGAACACAAACTGGCAGATTATCTCTTCACCATCTGAGATATAAAGCAGGGACAGATCCTGGCCAAGTTCAGGCTCAGTGACCTCAGTCTAAACATAGAAAAACGCAAACAAAAAATCACGGAAACCCAAAGAGGAAACAAGAAAAGGTCCCTGTATGACAGATGAGATTGAGACAGAGATGCACTTCCTCCTTCAGTGTGAAAATCTAAAGGAAATTAAACACATATATTTTGAAAAATTCCACCTCAAAATCCCAAACAATCAAAAAACCCCATTGTGCTTGAAGAGGGATCGACAGCAGCTTTTGCTGCAAACTATGTGGCAGCTGGCCATAGCCTGAGGGACAGTACTACGATCACCATGCCCCAAGATACACCACCCAACCAAAATTTGTCTTATGTGTTTTTTCATTTATTATAATTTTTCCTAATTTTTTTAACTCCACCATTTTTGTAACTTTTTAATTTTTATTTATTTATTTATTTTTTTGTTAAAGCAAATTATACATTTTTTTCCTATGTTCACAGCAATTGTTCATGCTTCGGCAATATGTATGCATCTATGTCATGCCAATGAAGCTCAGTTGAATAGAATTAATAAATGGTTTTAATTTTTCTTAGACACAGTCAGGCATGATCATTGCCAGCCCTTTGGAGTCTGAATATCACTTTCATAGAACCTGTTTGGCAATGGAAAGGTTGTTGACAGCTATCAGTCTGGAAAGGTTCACAAAGTTGTGTATAAGCCTCTGGTACTCCAGCAAGCCATGACAAGAGCCATTACACTATTTACCAAAAGTTTGACTTTTTCTGATTCCTGTGTGGAAAGTATAATTTCCCAATTGCTTATACAATAAGTAAATGGAAAAGCCCTATTTTCCTCTTCAAAGTTTGCTTTTGTGACCTGGGTAATGAAATTTTCAAATTTATTCATTTTCCAGAACATTAAAGGTAGATTCAGTGCTGACTTGCGAATTGAAAATTTTCTTGAGTTTACAAGAATTTTCAAGAATTTTCTAGAATGTTGTACAACTTCCAAGAAGTTTCAACAATTTGAGGATGTTGCAGAACTTATGTGAATTTCAAGAACCTTTTAAAATCTTCTATATCTTTCCATAGTAATATATATATATGCTTAGCTCCATTAAAAACGCACGGGTGAGGTATGTACTGTATTTGCTGCAAATTGAAGAATCGATTGATTTTTATTGCTTTTCCAGTGAGGCACGAGAGGAAATAAAGAAAAGCGAGTGGTATTGCAATCCTGACGCGCACCACGTGCACGCGCCAAACACTTCAGGAATAACAAACATTGAGCTGTTTATGATGTGTACAGTGACACTTGACTTGTTCTTTTCGGTGTGGTCAGTAGCCTACATAAAGCCAACAAAAAAAAAAAACGAAAAATGCTACTGCATCAAGAAAATGGAACGGCTTGTGACACAGGAAAGAGAAAAAGAGCCTTTGGCATGTTACGGGCAGATCTCAGCCGCTGAGAGGTGGTGCGTCTTTATTTCCTCTCGTGCCTCACTGGAAAAGCAATAAAAATCAATCGATTCTTCAATTTGCCGCAAATACAGTACATACTTCACCCGTGCGTTTTTAATTAAGTAATATATATATATATATATATATATATATATATATTTTTTTTTTTTTTTTTTTTTTTTTTTTTTTTTTTGGTCAGCAGAAATGCTGCCCCATGTTTTTCTTTTTTTTTTTTTGAATGCTCTTATCTGTGCAAACTTCAGAGCATGTCACGCTTGAAAGTCCCAGGAGATCAGTAGTTTCATAAATACTCAAACTTAACAAAGTCGAAACCATTATGAGCCATTCCATGAGAAAATGGCATTTTTTGAAGAAGTTGAGGAGTTGACCCTCCTGGAATAGAATTAAATTTGGCACATGGGTAAATATGGGTGTCTCACGGAAAAAGCTGAATTTTTAGGTCCGTATCTCACTTTGCCTGCCAGTGGTGCCACCTGTAAACCAATAAAGTGGCTCAGTTTTGTTGTCCAATAGCTGTTGACACCACATTTTACATCACCTATCATGACCTACGGGTACACAGTACCAAATATGTTACACCTGTTATCATGACCTGTGACACTTCAAGCCCAGTTAGATATCAGCACCACCTTGTGGCCAAGCTGGGTAACTGCGTTACTGAGCCGGAATTATTTGAGAAATCACGGTAAAAATTGAAAATGGGAATGGGAATAAAACAACATCCCAGACATATACCAAACTAGAATGCTTTACTATGTGTTAACTCACAACAAGACTATAGTTTTCAGTGAATAGTACCATGGTATCTTGCTGGGTTAGTGCAATGGACTGCCGGAAAGATGGTTGAAATTGATTTTTGGTGTATGTTTGCAGTACATTTTTTCAATAACAAAGATATGTACTGTGATGATAAATGCTGTTTATTTTGCTTTTGGAACACTTTTTTCAGGAATACCAAGTATTTCTTTGGTAGTGTCAAAACTTTTAAAGCTAGACGAAGCCAAAGTTGGAGGAAAACTCAAAACGGACCATTTCATAGATTGTGTAGCGTATGTTAAGGTGGCATTATTTTGTTTACCCAGCAAGACAGAGACGTGAAATTCTCTGGATACATAGTCCCTTTGGGGTACATTACAGCATTAGAACAAGGCAATCAGAGATGGCAGACTTCACCCCATTCACGCAAATATTGGCAAGTGCGGAAACACAAACAAACACGCAGAGCCACTAGAGGGCAGACTTCACCCATTGGCAAGTGCGGAAACACAAACAAACAAACAAACAAACAAACACACAGAGCTGCTAAAAACAGTACTTCACGCCCTCTCCGTGGGGTGAAGTAAAAATCTCAATGGTAGAATTTTCAGTGTTGATGATATTCAACATCAAAAGTCAGAAATTTTCGCCGCCAGGGGGTGCTGTAGGCTGAAGGAAGTACTGGCTATCCCCAGCAATGTACAGAAGACATTTTTTTTTAAATTGTGATACACACTGCTAGTTTTCTCTGAAAATGAAAAGTTTGGTTTGGTACCATGCTGGGTAGATAGCTTTCTGACTAAAGGTGGCGCTCTAAAGACCTATCATTATACTGACTTAATGTTCCATATTCCCAGACATATACCAAAGTTCTGTCTTTTGAAATATATGAAGTACATGCACGGTAATACATAAATTTTGTAATCCCTTTGGTATAAAGCTTGGTTAGTTGAAAACTAGTGGTGACTGTTAACATTACCAACACACAATACATGTACTATTACCAAGTACGGGTACAGCGCAGTAAGAAATGTACAGCACATTATAAAACATGACCAGTCCAAAATTCTTAAACACCAAAAAAGAACTAATGTAAAAGGCGCACCACCATAAGTGCGTATACAGACATGCGTCAACAGTATACATACACTTATACAAAATAACAGTCCATAATTTGAACTCTGAAAAAGAATCTTAGTCACACAACCGTGTACATGAGGACAGAATGTATAGCACAAAAGTTAAAACTGTTTTATAGTTTCCATGTTATCCAAAAAAGCTAAATGACATCAACCCAGCATGTGACTAGTTCTATCCCTCAGTCTGTTTTTGGAATTTGACCGTGGGTTGGCGGCACTTGATGGCGCACGCCAGAGGTGCTCCTTGGCCTTGGCCCTGAGCAGCCATTCTTCATTTGATCTGGGTTGATGTTACCCGCAAGCCCTACTACACTAGATCCTGGGTCTCTACAGGGATGCTTACGGGCCTATGATATGCTTACGGGCCGTTGATAGTGAACTTGTCTGTCTCTGAATTAAATAGAGGGCTGCAGCCTATATGGCACAATAGTTGTGTCAACACCTACGGCTTGGTACGCACAAGACAGAACCAAACCATAGTACCAAACTGCTCATGGTTTATTGAGACTTACTGAATATAACATCTTCCATAATGCATGTACGATGTATGAGGTAATTAATGGGTTAAATAGTCAACTATGTGACCTTGTTCCAATATGCCGCCCACTGCACACACGCATGGCACCAGGAAAAAGCATTTTATTTTTGGTAAGAAACGCTGGCTAAAATGAACCAGTCTGAGTGTCGTGGGCAGGGGTCCACAGATTTGGAATGAGCTTGATGACAAAATTAAAGTCACAGTCATTTTCTACTTTTAAGAAAAGGTTAAAACAACATCTGCTCTTGTTGTATAATGAAGTTGGGTAATTGATTGAGGCTACTGCTCGTTGCACTGTACTTCATATAGTAGGCTACCCTATCTTCTGGTGGTTTTGATGCTCTCAATTTTATTCTTTTTGTGTTTTACAGCCACTACCAGGAACTTTCGGCTGGTTGTGATCTAGTCTCAGATTAGCGCTGATGCCTCGATTTAAGATTCTGTTTAAACTTACTGGGCCATTAACAAGAAGTTTGGCTATGTTCTATTTGTTGCCATTTAATTCTAGTGTCAGCCATTGGGTTGAGTCCTATGGTGTTACCGTCTGGGATCCTGAAGTAATAATTAAATAATTAAAGGTGGGGCAGTTTTGTCCAAGGGAGCCACTGAAGCCGACGACCACACAAAGGTTCTTATTGTGGCGAAAATCCTTTAATTGATGCAGATTTTTTTTTTTTTTTTTGATCTGAATGACCGCTGCAGAGATGGTTTCTGGGATTTATGTTTGTTGTCGTCATGTGATTGTTGTTGTTTGTATTAATGTTGTGTTCATTTGGGGTAGGATTGGGCCCCTCCTGCAAGCTTAATTAGCTTTCCTGGGGTGATCCCTTTTCACGTGATTTTGATATGATTCTCAAACTGTGCCTTCTTGTCTGATACGTGTGAATAAACTTGAAACAAAAACAAAACGAAACGAACGAAATGATGTTTGGCCTGAAAAATAACGGAGCCTCCTGACCTGTATTTGCATGTTCCTATGCTTTGGACGGAGGCCGCATTGTTTGATCACAATATTACATAAGCAGGTGTGCGGGTGTTCCTAATAAAATGTTATGTGATTATATATAATAGCTTTAGATGACTGATTTCACCATCTCAGAATGCTCTGCACGCCGCACGGCGCTCGTTCCCCATCAGTACAGGTCAGGAGCATTGCCGAGACGTTAACCAGTTGACCATTTCCTGCAAAATGCAAAAGAATCATCCAATGATCGCGGACAAAGGTATGATTGACGTACAATTCCACCAATTGTAACTAACCATATTTTTTTTAAACCCAAGATTCCCGCCTATTGGGTGGATCTTCGGAGTTTTGTGGAGGCAGTGGGGTTGCCACTGTCATCGAACGGGCTGCGTTGCGAGGGTTTTTCTCCTGTGGAGTACGGCGTGCTTTACAAGCAAATTAAGAACAATGAGTTCCACAAATATGTTTCAGGGATTGGGTAACGATAGCAAGCCGAGCTCCAGGTAAGTTTTTTTGACAAACGTTATGTAGATGTCGATCAGTAATGGCGTCTTATAAGTTACGCGCACGCGTGCCTTAAGTTTTTTTTCTAACATCCTTTGCGTGTGATTTACACCAAAGAGGAACTGGTTGCTAAAAATCGTCTTTTAAAAATGTGCTTATGAAAAGCATCAAATTAACGCCCCCGGGGAGTGTATTTTAGATTTGCTTATGAAAAGTACCAAGTTTGGTGGATCATCGAGTTCTTTGGCTCCCGATTATGAGTAGCTAGCTTTTTTTCTGGTTATGTTGTTCCCGCTTGCATCGTAATGTTCATGGTGAAATCTTAAAGTTGTCGTGAGCGCATAACGGTGTGTCTGTTCAAATGCAGAATGCCCGTCCGTCTTAAGGTTTTTTGGTAGGAATGATCTCGAGCAATAAAACGTGGCTAACATTGTTTTGGCTGTGATTTTCATCATTTGAAATTTCTACGTGACCACCGCCTATGCCATGTAGTGTCAACTTTTTTGCGAGCATAGTACTGGTGACGTCTACGCGGAGGGCTATTTTTCGCTCTGCGGGAAGCTGATAAGACTAGTCTGTGGGTTCGCAGGGATTAAAATGTACAATGAGACGCCGCTTTTCGGCCTGTTGCAGGTTGGGACCACAGTCAGGCAGCTCAGGAGCAAGGTGGCAAGATGAGTTTGCATTATTTTGCTGGCCATTTTTGATGACCCAAGTGAGCTGTTGCGATTTGGCAGGAAGAGTGCAAACTGTTTAGATAACGAAGAGAGGCGAAGCGCCTCACTACTTCCCTCACTCCGCCCCACCTCTGGTGGATTCGATCCGCGCTGCTGCTTCCTGTCATCCCGTTATCGTTCGTTCAAATGCTGGAGACCCTCAATCACCCGCGACCTGCCAGTTCTAAGTGATTTAGTAACTCGCCTTTCACAGTTCTTGTTTAGTTGTGATTTTGTCACTGTATCAAGTCTACTTGATTTCTATCCGCGATCTCAAATACTGTTTGGTTAGCATATTGAGACCCTTTTCATCTTTCTGTGAGTGTGTTTCTGCGTGTATAATTTGAATTTGTTTTTCAGTGTGATTGCTTACGGTTTGTTTTGTCGGTCAGGGTGCTCAGACCGCCTGGAGGTGGTTCTAGTGACCTGTTCGGTCAGCATGAGGAGGTCTCGCCAGTGAGACGGCCTCCCAAAATGAGCTCCAACGTATTCGCTCCCCCTGAACAGCCGCAGGAGAGCCCAAAGCGGAGCAATCCACCGGGTAAGAGATTAGCGCGGCGAGATTGGTCTCGTTAAACCGTGTGTGGACTGATGTTCCTGAAGCAAAAAGCCTCTTAAATGAACTGTTCTTGTCATAGAAAGCAATTCATGTTATCCGTCGTCATTGGTGGATTTATGCATTCTCTCCATAAGCATGGTCTTAAAGAGCAAAGTTCAATGGACCACTGTTTTCAAGTGGCGGTTCTCATTAGTTACAACATTCAACATTATCTATGCCTGAGAAAGGAAAGGCGATTGCATATATATATATATATTTTTTTTTTTTTTTTTGTTTGTTTTTTGTTATTTTTCCAGCAGAGAACTGCTTGTCACCACCAGAAGCGAGCAGCTTCAGACCTTTGTATTGCGTGTTCTTGCCACACACCATCTTCGCTGTACAGCGATATCCTAAGCAATGTTATATGATGCTATGTAAATTAGACCTGGTAGATAGACATTCATGGGTTTCAAATGTGAAAAAGCTTTTGTTCATGTATAGTTTTGGTTATGTATTGGAAGGGCAGGGACCTAGCAATGTTGAAATGTTTTTACATGAGTTTGAATCACGGCTTAAGAACTGTTATGTGCAGTCTTTATTTAGTGATGTCAATAACTCTTCATTCTTAGATTTGTATTCCAAAGTTAAATTATATGTACGTATGGAACCATATTTGAATAGTATTCTATCCAAGCAAAGCCGATGTATTATTACTTTGTACCCGAGGCCAAAGTATGGCCATCGGGTATTGCGAAGACCTTGCGTCTGTCCGTCTGTGTAGACAATAACTCCTTTCCTATTAATCTCAGGGTAATGAAATTCGCAGGGACTGTTCTTGCGACATATAGCTTGGACAAGTTTGAAGACGGGTAACCTTGACCTACTTCAAGGGGTCAAAAGGTCACATTCTTCGTAAACACGGTTTCTTTGATTACATCCAGTATTTCTGTTGTAGCCGCGTAAAATTTGCAGCGTGTATGTTCTGGATAATCAGCTTGCAGAACATTAAAGGTGGATGACCTTGACCTGGTTAATGGGGTCAAAAGGTCACATTGTTTCTGAACAGTGTTACTTTCATTACGCCTTTGCACTACCATGACATTTTTTGGTGTAGCTGTGTCAAATTCAGAAGGTGTACTCACTGGATAATCAAGTTGGAGGACATGGAAGCTACATGGCCTTCACCTACTTTAAATACCTTCTAATAACAATTTCATGTAGCAACATCAACCAAACTGTTCAGTCGCCTTCAACATAACATCGAATTTTGATGACTGCGCATCATGTCAGACTTCATATTCTGAATGCCAAACGATGTAAAGTCCCAGCTGTCCTGTTCCACACTTTCCATATAACCTGCCAGGTCCTAGATGAAATTGGACAATTACCTCTGTCTTCCTTTTCACTCTTGAAACTTCCCTCAAGCCCATAAGTATCAAACACATTGTGTTACATAGGCATACATTAAAAAACCCTTTATATGTTGTCATTCCTTGTCTTATGCCCATACGGCCGAGGGTACTTTAGCATCGCGTTGTATGTTTAAGAATTGGTGAACTCCCTATATGTAAAAACAGTGGCAGACGACAGGCTATCCCACGGGAATGTCGATTTTGTAAGTATGGTCAAAATGTTGTAGAAGATGAGTTTCATTTTATATTTATATGTCCTTTGTATAACAACTTGCGAGACAAGTATTTAAACAGTTTAGTCAGGTATAATAGTTACAGCCATTTTCTGTCGATATTGAAATCATCCGATGTATCTACTCTTATCAATATCTCTGAATATGTAAAACATGCTTTATCTTTACACACCTCTCATATCAAATGAATTTGATTATTCACATTGTATTATATTGTACGATATATGTATATCGATTTGTACATGGGCCTAAGGCCTACTTACTGAAAATAAACTGATTGATTGAACAGAAACCAGTGCCTACAATGAGTCTCCAGAGTCAGGTTTGAAGCTCCTTAAATCCTTTCCGGATGAGGAGTAACCTTTGACGCAGACCATAATTGTACCAGGAATTTGCATAACTGTATATTGAATATTCATGAGGAGGTGGTGCCTGAACACATTCAAAAGATTGGCGCTCTTAAGTTTGAAATGGTAGTATAGGTGTTGCATGAATCACATGTCCTAATAAAACCTGGTCTGCTTCCAGCAAAGCAGATCTGGCTAAAGAAGCTACCAGGGAATATTTCACTGTATATATTAAGAAAAATTTATCTTACTGTATAGCTTTAACATTGAGCTATACTCTAATGAATGTGAACGCCGTAGTGAAACACTGCTTAGGGAGTACCAAAATAGATATGATAAATTCCTATTTTGTCAGTCAAATATTGAAATGTCCCATTTCATTTTTGTAAATAGTGTTACTGTTGCTAATGCATAGAGAGGTCCCTCTCAAAGTTCAGCATTGATAATTTTTTTTTTTTTTTCATTCATCATCATCCAGGAAAAAAAAAAACATAATGGGAAACGGAGCCAAGTCAGATAATGCTCTCTTAACACATCTTATTCCTATAAATCTTTCTCTGGGCTGTGGTAGCATTTGCAGCTGTGTAATGCAATTGGTGACATTTTTATATAACTTCAGTTAGAATCTCAATCTTGAGGGGTCGTAAAGAGACCTCATGTGCATTCTTTTTACCAACGCATTACTATGCACAAGATTATAGAATTCAGGAGAGCGATACAATCATTAGTTTGCCCTTATTGCCATTTTGTGATTTAACTTTCTGTTCCACATTTAATGTCCCATATTTTTAAAATCCAATATTGAAACGTATTTTAGGAGCAGTAGTAAAGCCTGGATGAGATGCATATGACTCAGGCAAATGGTAAGTCGCACTGCTTGTTGGGTATAATTTCTTTGCTGTATTTTGCATATTGGTATGTCAGCTACAATTATAAAACAGGACCCTTACCTTGCGTTGGAATTGCATTATTACCATAGAAGTGAACACAAGGTGCGTGGGAGGTACAGCAGCACAGCAACGCTGCTTACTTGTGTGATGTGTGACCAAAACATTTATTTACTCGTGGATTGATCAGAAATGGTGACATTATTGCAACATCATCCAACATCATCCTTTGGTGGATGGCTTAAGGTACTAAAGTGAATGATTTCATGAGCTGGTATTGGAAATGGAATCCCTTTGAAGATCAGTTTGCTTTACTTTTTTTATTTTGATATCCCTATTCATGGTAATGGACAATTTGATAAACTTTTAATGATCATGGAACTTTGTAGTCTTTCTGTTCGGAGGCTGAATGGATAGGTACTTTAAAATCCTCCTCATTTGAATAGTTGAAAAGATTTTTAAAAAATATCCACTTGCATTTGATGCAAGTTTGTACCATGTGTGGAAACAGATTGTATTTATAATTGTCACTAAAGCAAAAATCTCTCCATTTTAGTTTTTGGGGAGGTGGGGGGGCTGTTTATTTTTGGCCGCAGAGATGATCGGTAGTTCTGCGTATTATACTCAAGGATTAAGAAAATTAAATAATATCTGGCAATAATATTGAAGAATAAACATCAACAGAGGGCAGTGCACTTTGTTGACTGTAGACATTTTCATGACACAGTATTTGGAGTAGGGGGGACTGTTATGGACATGCATTAAAAAGTATGCACACTGTAGTGGCCTTAAATGTGTTATGGTGTAATGGAAAATGTAGTGTTTCAAGCATTTACCTTGCATCTTCTTAAACACTCGCATGCTTTGAAATGAAATGAGATTGCAGGAGGTCTGAAGATGGCAAGAAAGTTAATTTGTACTTGAACTTTAACTGAAAAGTGTCCTTACAGATCGATTATTTATACAAAGGCTGATGGCAGTTACAATATGCTGTACATTCTTGGTCAAATATATCATTATTCATCAGCTGGTGCTAGCTAGAGGAGGCTGAAAGGTTACTGGTTTGCTAACAGCTATTGTTACATGGGCTAGATACTGAGAGGTTGCCAGCCAGATAAGGTATTCAGTATAATATTACATTAAAATACACTAACATCAGGGTGGCAGCTTGGTTTGCTGGTAGATTTGATCAGGGTTGCTAACTGTTAGTGTAGAAAGGTGAAGAGACGACCAGTAGTCAGGTCAGACGATTAACTGATGGTATTTGTAGGCCTGGCTGCCTATTGTGGTGAAATGGTATGCTTCATTAATGTCCAAAATCTCTGTAATGAGCAATAAATTCAGGGTTTGGTGAACCAAGTGTGTGGCACAGCAAATGGGAGCACAATTCTGCGCTCAAATTTTCTAAGGACCTTGACAGGTGCTGAAATAAGCAGTTTTATCAAAACTGAACCTCCTAGTTTGATGTAGGAATTTGCCCCAAGGATGACTTGTGACATTGAGTATTCAAATAAAACTTAAAGTTTCTGCCGTTTTCGCTGGATGTCGCCTCAGGCCGTCACCTGGAGTTGATCTGTTCGAGCCTGCTGATCCCCCGCAGTACTCCGTGTTGCGTGTCGTTCTGTTTGAAAAGACGGAGACCTTGCTCGGTGGACTCGCTGTGTAGTTCAGGTGACGGTGCTCTCGCTCGGACTCCGAGGGTGCCGTGTGTAGCTCTGCTGTTTGCTGTCTGTAATGCAGCCTGTCCTCTCTCTCCAGGGGGGAAAAGCAGCGGGATCTTTGGGGAGGGTCCCACCGAGGCTCCCGCCGGCCAGCAGAAACCAGCGGCCCCCTGCACTGTGAGCAGCAACATTTTTGCAGAGGCGCCAAGTAATCCACCGGTGGCCCGCAGTTACCCCAATAAGCCAAAGGTACTGGCCGCAGCTTGGCTCACACTGGGAATAGTATCTGGGCCGTCTGAAGTGCTCTTTAGCATGTAGCCTACTGCTAGCTTTCTTGTAACTATCTGGAGGGATAGGGGTTGTATTGATAGGCTTGAGAATTTGGGTCATACCTGCCTTAAAGGTCCCTTGTTATGGAAAAAAAGCGTGTGTTCCCAGCCCTTATACATGTGATCTAGTCCGTCTGTCTGCCTGAGAACTGAAATGTGTCAAACCTTGCTCTCTCAATGTTATGCTCCCTTCCTGAGAAATTATGTGCTTGAATGACCAAGTTCAATTTTATGTCCCCTATCGACGTCACAACAGGACTTATTTGCATGTTACAGCTCAGTACTGGCAGGTTTCGATTTTCTCCGCCATTGTTATTTTTCAGCCAATAAGAACCAATCCTCATTGCCAATCCCTCACTGCCCTCTCAAAATAGCACATAGTTGATGAAGGGAAAGACTGAGAGGTTACAAAAACATTACCAGTTACAAACACTGAATTGTTCATTTTTTTCAGCACCAACGAGTATACCTTGTTTGTTTATATATAACCAACTACACTGCACTACACTCTGATCTGCGGAGTCCAGAATTGACTGCAGTTTGTTGCATGGTGTTTGTTGAAATGAAATGATTTAACTGTTTTCTGATTCTCCGCAGGACCACATTGGGATTCATGGTACCCCAGTCCCGGAAGGTGAGTGGTCACTAATGCGCTGATTTCAATGCATCTCCCCGACGAAGATAGTCGAGAGATACTATGGTTTAGGTCAGGGGCCGCCGCCCGCCCGCAGAGATTCTCTGTTCCAGGCTCTGGAAGCGACAATTATGGCAGGAATTTTTTCTAATTTTACACAGGCGAAGATATTTATTTGACAATGCTCAAGACCGATTTTTCAGCCATTTTGGACGTCCATTATGGCTGCCGGCGGCCATTTTGTCCAAAATTTGGGGATCTGGGAGATTGACGACTCGGTCCCTGTGGCGACCGAGTTATCTAGTTTAGTTTGCATCTCACCTGTGGTGTGAGGACAAAGTCAGAAAATGTGGTTCCTGGTTGCTACCCCCAGTGTGTGCAGCCAAATTGAGTTGACTGTGTACAGCACTTGAAGCCACATAATGTTTAGCATTTATATCAGTAATAAAAATCTAGCTTTACATTGAAGAGGATCTACACAAAGTTTGAATTCATGTTAATGGACTGGGTGACCCATAATGGCTGACGACTAGAGACGACATCACTGGTACAGAAGCTAGAAATACCTAATCTCAATTTCCTGACTATTTCCATTTTATCCGGCTAGTATCAATTCATGGCCAAACACTTTACCAAAAAATTTGATTTATCCTGATTAAGTGCTGCACCCATATTTTAAGGGCTTGGATAAATGGATTTTAGAAGTTATGATTGAGCTTTTGCATCCTGCAGCTGTATGAGGATGAGTTTGAAAGCTTCACACATTTCTGTTGAAAATATTTGTTGCTCTACCACTCGTTTAGTTTTTGCATTTTTGCACATGCCTTTTTGCATTTCGCAACCACAACTAATGTCTTAAAATATTTAAAATAATGTTGGTGGGAAAATGCAAACTCTGTTTTGAAAAGCCAAAGCTGTAAATGTAGGAGTCGTGTTTGTACATCACTTGGCCCAAATCTCCTGGTGACAGAGGAACGTCAGCGATCCGGGACCCATTAGCCTTTAGCCTCGTGCTTGTGTCAGGCTGAGTCTCAGGAAGACGCAGGATGAAGCCTCGGTGTAGCCACTGAGATCTGTGCTGCTAGGGGCCCTTGAGCGAGGCCCTTAACCCCACAGCACTCTGGAGCAGTGGTTCTCAACCTCGGTCCTGGGGGACCCCTATGCATGCTGGTTTTCATTCCAACCACAACTCCAGAATTTTAACAAGCTGTTAATTTAGCTTCATTATATGCTTGTCATGTTCGGAGATGTAATTTATCATCTTAATCTGTGGAATGCCCAACATAGCTTTGCAATGCCCCAAAGATGACCAATTTTACATTGTGCTCATTGCACTATAGCCAAAAAATTTAAGAGGTAACAAACCAATAAGCTTAATTTGCCAACTTAATAAATAACTAGATTAATTAATTGTGGCTTATGCATTAATTAGCTATTTTTTCTTGATACTTCACCGCGAAACAGGTGGGCCTCATTAGCATGTGTGTTGTCATTAAATTCTTATCTTCCTGATGGTTTAGATTGATTGCCAGGTGAGTGACCTCAGTCTCTAATTTTATCAGTTATAGATTACCTCTTTTCATGCATATTTAAATTAACTGTTTGAAATCTCATCCAGTAAGTACTGCATGCCCAGAGAAGATGCATTTTTCATTGCATGCATAGACACTTCTGGCAGGATGTGATTTAAGAGTTGAGTAACCCCACAGTGTTAGCTCCTAGTTTGAATGCTTAACAGCTTGTTAAAATTCTGGAATTGCAATTGTGGTTGGAACAAAAACCTGCATACACAGGGATCCCCCAGGACCGAGTTTGAGAAACACTGCTCTAGGGGAATGGTCCCTGCTTTGCCTGATCGATTGTAAATCTCTGGATAATGCTGTAAGCAATGCTAATACAGTCTGCAACCATCTTGTTAATGGTGCAACTGAAGGCCTGTTCTTTATCTCACAGTATGGTTGTGTTTCACAAATGCTGTTTCCCCATTGGGGAGGGCTGTGCGTGCATTACCGTGTGAAACTATACCAATGACTGAACTTGGGTCGATCTTGCTCTTTAGTGCCAGAGCCGAAGGCGGTGGCGAGCCCTCAGAAGGGGAGTGGTTCTGCGGCTCCAGAGGCTGCCAGCCCCAAGCAGGAGGCGGACCCAAACCAGCCCCGCGTGGAGGACCACGAGCCGCGGCTGGGGCCAGTACCCCGGTCCCACAACAAGGTCATCCAGCCCCCAGGAGGGAAGTCCAGCGTGGTCTTCTACTGACGGCTCCGGCGGCTGACTGCCCTCCATTACGGCTCCGACCTCCGCCCTGTCCACCACTGCGCTACACAGAACGAGCTGCGCCACAGTGCATATATCCGCTGCCCAACCCTGCTCCTGGAGACCAGCCATCTCTCGTGTCTTCACTCCAGCCCTCGTTTGACTTACTGAATGTACTGATTAGCAGGTCATTGAGATTTGATGAGGTGTGTATTGTGAGGGTTGAAATGGAATCCTGCGGGGACATTAGATCTCCTGGAACAGGGTTGGGCAGCCTTGCTGTGGCAAACCAGGGGTTTCTCTTCAGTCGCAGAACCCATTCATGCATAAAACTCCTGATTTCAATTTATTAGGAATTCATCAAAGCGAAGTATTCTGGGAAGCACAACAGGAAAATGTCTTAATCATGTGTGTTTTTCATCCGTATGACTGTGATCAAGTGTTGGCAATCTGCGAACGGCTAAAGTGAGCCGCTTGTTTCTCACTCCTGCACAGAGCTGGGAGTGTGAGCGAGCTAACGACCCGTCTCACGGTTAGCCTGCTGCGTTAGCTTCTCGCAGCTCTGAGCGCGGAGTTTGCGATTTCTCGTCGTCATGGTAACGCTGACCGGACCCTCTGCCTCAGATGGGCACCTCTTGCTCTCGTGATGCTGAAACTTCAACCATGACTGTATTTTGGGTTCTAAATCAGAGTAATTTCATTTTATTTGATGCCTTTTCATCTCTATTTTTGTGGAGCTGTCTGAACATTTTCGCTTTTAAAAGAATTGATGCATATTCAGGGATAGCTGCAAAATCAAAAGGGTTCCCAGGCCCACTGTAGTATAGTACTTCCTTTTTCCTCCTTTTGTTAAAAAAAATTCTATTACAGATGCAAGTTGTTGTTTATGCGGGTTAACGTTTTCTTTTTCTGTCCATTGCTTATTTTGTCTGAGAATGTGGTGTGTAAACGCTGAAAAGGGCAGTTTATGTTTTAAATTAAAACAGCAGTGCGAATGTGAACACTTGAGGTGAAGACTGAACAAATGGGGGCGGTCCTTCTCTGGGCTCCTCCCCCTGGCGTTCTGAGCGTGTTCACCTTTAACCCCGCGCCCGCCTTCCCCTGCGGGCTCCCTTTCTACACGTTAGCGGGTCATTAGCATGCCCGGCGTCAGGGGCTCAGCATAGTACAACCTTGGGAAAACCTGTGTACCAAAAATAAAAGCGTTGAATTTTGATCCTGTGTCTCCGTCTATTATTCAGAGTTGTGCATGAATTATACAAGAGTTGGCTTTCAAATGGGCTAGTGTGTGTTGCAGCTTCTGTTGTGACATGTGTGTGCATGCATGCTAATGTAAATTTTAGTTGGTGCCTTTGCTTTGAGCAGACAGAAAGGGTATGTGTACTAGTCTGGGGTCACTAACCGATAATTTTTTTTTTTTAGAAATTTTCTGCAATGCAATGATTATGGTGTAACCCCAAGTTCATGCTTGTATGCAGACCTTGGCAACTTTTGTCATGCTTATTCTTCCCATTGATGAATCTGCTTTAAGTAAATCAAAAACGTTCGTACAGCATGGAAAAAGCAAGTTCAACAAAAAAATCAAAATTTTTTTTTTCCATTTCACTGCAATGACATGATTGTGTATGGGTGGTTTTGTTCAGTTAAGGTCACTGTGAATTTATGCTAATTATGCAAAACATACACTGCCTGGCCAAAACAGTCACCACCTGTATTCAACCAGGCAGATGGATAAACGCCTTTCATACAAAAATCACTGCTGTTATTAATGTTTCAGTTGGCTACTAGTTATTTAACCCTGACTGATGCAGTGAGTAGCTTCTTATTTCTTATGCTGTGTTTCCACTGAACGCGAGACAAATTTTGCACGCGACGAGATTACATTCAAAGTCAATGCAAAGACGCGAATACACGGGAAAGGACGCTGGTTCGTGACATTAGCAGGGCAACATTAGTGACGCCTCCTCCTCCGCTCTCGTGGGTCGATGTACGAACATGGTGACAAGGCAGGTCGCCTTCTGGCCCATCACCGAAAAGCCAGTTTGGCTTCCAATCAGATTACCCAGACAGAGTCGGGCTCCCTAACCTCTGACCCAGAAGCTAAACCATTTAATATTCTATGAAAGTCAATTATGTAATTTCTTTGATGATGTTACCGGAAGTTTCGCCCAATGACAGTCAGACACTAGATGCCCCTTCAACACTTTCTGAAATCAAAGAAGCCATTTGCTCAATGTGCAGTGGTGAATCACCGGGCCCAGACGGTTATCCTGTGTAGTTTTTAGGTCACCTGAGACGAAGTCTCGAAGTGACCTATTCTAATCGCCTTTTGTCCGTCGTCGTCCATCATGCGTCCGTAAACAATTTACATTTTCGACTTCTTCTCAGAAACCGCTGATCCGATTTCAATAAAATTTTGCAGGAACCTTCCTTGGTCAAATATGCACCAAAATTGTAAATTATATGGTGCCCACCCCCAGGGCCTCTGAGGGGCGGGGCTAAAACAATACATTTTCAACTTCTTCTCAGTCAATTTTACATTTTGCAGGAACCTTCTTTGGTCTCAAAATTGAAACCCCACCCCAGGGCCTGATCTGATTTCAGAAACCGCTGATCTGATTTCAATAAAATTTTGCTGGAACCTTCCTTGCTCAAATATGCCCCAAAATTGTGAATTATATGATGCTCACCCCCAAGGGCTCTGAGGGGCGGGGCTAAAACTGGCTAATACATTTTAGACTTCTTCTCAGAACCCGCTCATCCGATTTCAATAAAATTTTGCAGGACCCTTCCTTGTTCAAATATGCACCAAAATTGTGAGTTATATGGTGCCCACCCCCAGGGCCTCTGAGGGGCAGGGGCTAAAAGTGGTCAAATTGGCTGAAATTTTCAAAATCTTCTTCTCCAGACCCAGATGTGCTGGAAAACAATACTCTTCATAGATGGAAGGGTCTTCAGGTGCTTTATCAAAATTGTTAATTTCATGGCCCCCAGGCTCCATGTTTGCCCCTGGGGAGGGGGTGAATTTTACTATACTTTATATAGGAAAATGATACTTTTGGGTATATTTGGTTCATTCACATCAATAACATCAGTTTTTATACAACTCAGATGACCGTTGAGGCCCATGGGCCTCTTGTTTAAACTGTTTTCTGACCTGCTTGCTCCACTCCTACTCGAAATGTTAAACCACTCTTGCCACCAGGGCACCCTGCCACCCAAGCTCATGCAAGCGTCTATATCTCTCATTCACAAGAAAGACAAGGACCCAGCAAACTGCGCATCCTATCGTCCAATTTCACTCCTCCCTGTCGATGTAGAAATTCTAGCTAAGGTCTTGGCACGTTGTTTGGA
Source organism: Gymnothorax javanicus (assembly GCA_029692085.1). Lineage (NCBI taxonomy): Eukaryota > Metazoa > Chordata > Actinopteri > Anguilliformes > Muraenidae > Gymnothorax > Gymnothorax javanicus. The sequence continues at coordinate 12,120,556 of CM056206.1, read as the reverse complement.
GGCCATTATGTCCATGGTAATCTCGGAAGATCAAACAGGATTCATAAAGGTGAGATACTTTTTTAATGTCAGAAGGCTTCTCGGTATCATTCACACCCCATCGTCTTCTTCTGAGCCTGAGGTTGTAGTATCCCTTGGCGCTGAGAAGGCCTTCAACAGGGTGGAGTGGATCTATCTTTTTTTCCACTCTGCAACAGTTTGGTTTTAGTGCCAGCTTCATCTCCTGGGTTAAGCTACTCTACTCCTCCCCCTACGCTTCCGTGTGTACGAACACACAGCATTCAAGACCTTTTCCTCTTTTTCGCGGCACTAGACAAGGCTGTCCGCTTTCTCCGCTGTTGTTCGCACTTGCCATTGAACCGTTATCAGTTGCCCTAAAGTCAGTTGAAGGGTTCAAAGGGATCGATAGGGGAGGGTTGAACATCGCATCTTCCTGTATGCTGACGATCTCCTCCTTTATGTGTGTGACCCCCTGACAAGGTATTCCACCTATCCTTTCGCTCCTGAACACTTTTGGCATTATTTTGGGATATAAGTTAAATATTTTAAAAAGTTAATGTTTTCCAATTAATCAACTGGCAGCAAAAATGTCACCGTCGTCTTTACCATTTAAAATACCTAACGCAGGAATAAAGTAGTTAGGTGTCATAATCACACATACCCTTTGTACACTCCGTGAAAAAAAATTCACTGCCTTAACTGCTGCAGTCAAATCAGACTTCCAGAGGTGGAACTGTTTGCCACTATCACTGGCGGGAAGGATACAGGCTAAAAATGAACGTGCTACCTAGATACTTGTATTTATTTCAATGTCTCCCCATATTTCTCCCCAAGTCCTTTTTTAAAACTATTAACAGCATTGTTTCTTCTTTTATTTGGGCTGGTGGGCGTGCGAGAACGGGTAAAACTTTCCTCCAGAGGAGTAGGTCATTGGGCGGGCTTGGGCTACCAAATTTTATCAGCTACTATTGGGCAGCCAAAGTACACAAAATTGTGCTTTGGTTTATCTCACCCCAGTGCAGCTGGTGCCGAATGGAGGCTGACTCCTGCCCCTCTTCCCTTCCATCCCTAGTGTGTGGCACTCCTCCCCTCCCTCCCTCTAGTTACACCTCCAATACTGTGGTAATAAACACACTAAAAATATGGTCACAAATTAGTCGACGCTTTGGATGGTTTTCCCTCCCTGAAGCAACGCCCATTTGTAATAATCACCTTTTTATACCAGCTAGGATTGACCCACGATTTTGAACTTTGGAGAGGAATGGCCTTCGCTGTCTGGGTGACTTATACGTAAATGATGTTTTTGCTAGTTACAACCAATTACGTTCTGCATTCAATTTAAATAGCTCAGACTTTTTTAGATATTTTCAGCTCCGTGATTTTGTTAGGACTGGCATTCCCTCAGGCTCCCAATCCCGGTGGCATTGATCTGGCACTTAAGGCAGGAGTCTTGCCCAAAGGTCATGTTTCCTTTCTTTATAACCTCCTGTTCACAACTAATGATTCCGCGATAAATAAGATCAAGGCTGATTGGGATACCAAACTACAAACCAACCTTTCTTAGGATTTCTGAGGAAGGGCCCTTGGGGCTGTTAATTCTTCCTCTAGCTGCACTAGGTTGTGTCTCATTCAGTTCAAAGTGCTCCATAGAGTCCATTACAGTAAACATAAGCTCTCCAGAATATTTCCAGATACAATTGACGGAACCTGTGGTAGGTGCTCCCAGGCTCCTTGTAACTTGACTCACATGTTCTGGTCTTGTTCTAAATTAGCTAATTATTGGCAATCCTTCTTTAAGTCCATTTCTGACATTTTAGGTCTAAACATCAACCCATCCCCGCATATAGCTATTTTCGGTAGTTCTCCCGGCAACCTTGCCACCTCGACCACTCAGGACAATGTAATTGCCTTTGCTTCTTTGATTGCCCGTGGGAGGATCCTTCTCTTATGGAAATCTTCACAACCCCCCTCCTTCAAAGCATGGTTGTATGATGTCTTGTTTCTCCTTAAGTTGGAGAAAATTAAATTCACTATGAGAGGGTGCTCTAATAGGTTTTACACTCACTGGAGACCTCTACTTCAGCAGTCTCCAGTGATGTGAGACCGCTGAAGTAGAGGTCTCCAGTGAGTGTAAAGATCCGGATGTGAGCAGCTGTTGTCTTTTTCTTTTATAGATCAAGTTGAGCAGGGTAAGTGAGTGATTCTGTCTCTTTTACAGGTCATACTGTTTGTCCTATGTCCTTGTGTTGTATAACACATTACAACTTTAATTCTGGCTAATGTTTTTATGTTTGTCCCATCACTTTGTGCTATTATCCCTTTTTTTGTCTTGTTTTGATCTTGTAAGATCTTGATCTTGTTTTGTATTAATCTCAAATGTACTTCTGTTTTCTTATGCTTATTTATTTTTATTCTGTGATTGTAATTTTTGGGTGTGTGTGTGTGTGTGTGTGTCTTCCACTCTTGCACTTTGATTTGTGTCTTTAAACTAAGAGGTCTGTTTGTTGGTCTGGGATGTCATTTAGATCAGTGGTTCCCAACCCAGTCCTCAAGGACCCCTGTCCGCCAGGTCTTTGTTGCAGCTTTACTTTTGCACACCTTATCCATTTAAGCCCCAATGCACCTTCATGCACATCCTTTTCAGGTAGATCTTTTTCACCAATCAGCATGAAGCCCTTAAATGGATCAGGTGTGAAAGAGTAGTGGAGCAAAACCCTTCAGGGCAGGGGGTCCTTGAGGACTGGGTTGGGAACCACTGATTTAGAGGGAGAAGTGATTTTGGGTTCCGAATGTTTTTCTGAAGGGGGGGGAGAAAAAAGCAATGTTGACTGTATCCCAATTACACTGTATGTCTTGAATTTGCTTCAATAAAAATATGTTTATTAAAAAAAAAAAAAACATTAGTGACGCCATCTTGTTGATGATTTTTGGAGACTGCAGGAGGTACCACCTGCCTCTTGACTGTAAACAAGGCTCAACTGGCGTGGCCATTGGTCGGCGGTGTGAATTCAAGTGTCAATCCTCTACCAGGTTGTTCTCCCACAGAAGAAAAATCTTCAAAGTGAAAAAATAAAAATGATCCTGCAGTCAAACTTCTGCGAATAGAGCAAGTAGAAATTCAGTTACGTGTTCCGTGGAAACACGGCTTTAAAAGAACCATGTCGGAAGACACATCCTGTTGTCGTGGAAAAGATGTTACTCTGTTTCAAAAGGGTCAAATCATTGGCCTGCATTGAGTAAAGAAAACAACCAAGGAGATTTCTGAGACTACTATTAAGAACTGTCCAACACATTTTTTAAATACATTTGGCATCTCCAATCCCACCCAAATCTGGAATGCCCAATTAGCGAACTATGTGCACAAACTTGCTCGAATGCGACCCCATGTAGCCCAGGGGCGGATCCAGGAATTGTTGAAAGGGGGGGACGCAGCAAAGAGGGATCTGAGGGCCTTCCCCCATAAAAATTTTAAAAATTCAATGTGCTGAAAACACGTTTTCCTGGTATCGTGGGAGAAAAATCTGGTCCATCTGTTCAATGATTTTCCTCCCAAGGTTCCAAAAATTAAGCTAAAAAACTTTCAAAGCGCCGTTATAACGCAGTTTTACATTAACTGACGACTTTAACCTTTACCTAAGACTTTCACTTAACTGTCAAAGTTCGTGACCTTAACCCTTTCATTGCTGTTGGTGACTTGGTCAAAATTTCAAACAGGAGAAAATCTTTCGAAATCATCCAAACCCTACAGTGTTGGTATTCATTGGAAAGTGCTTGATGAGAGCTTTCCAGTGAATACCAATATGCTATGGTTCGAGCAATTTTCAAAGGTTTTGATGTTTCATAAATGTTGACAAAATCACCACTAGCAGTGAAAGGGCTTGACCATATTTCCCACAAAACATTGATATCATTAGTTTTTGAGTTTATATAACACCAAATAGCCTCCAACAAAATAATTGTAGTGTATATCTACCATGCAAACCCAGTGGCTATATGCATCTGTGCTTTTAACAGATGTTAACAAATCACCAAATCCCCCCCAAGTCCCTAAACCAGGTTTAGTAAAAGACACCACACTCAACAGCTTGTAAAAAGTTATTACAATGCTGTGTTTAATTTTTTTCAAAATGGTTCTAAAAGATGAGGCTTTAATGCTTCCAAAACACTCCCAAGTGTTGTGAGAGTAGGAAGTGTTGTCATACACATAATCCGAGTCACCATTAAGTTGAATTTCTGCACATGAGTGAGTTTACTAATCTGGAGGCAGTGGTTGGGCGGGTAATGTCCAAAAACAAACTATATTATTTATATTAAAGATCCTATTTATCCTAAAGATGTCTGATATAAATTTAATACAATGATGCTGTCCTATATTAAAACTTAACATTGTCAACATATAAACTATTTTTTACAGAAATATTATTATTATTGTTATCATTATTATTATATTTACATGAATGAATGTAAAAAAGAAATGCGACTTTAGGGCCATTTAGAATGTTTCAATAAGACCATTGAACTATTTGGATTGACTCATACATAACCTTTTCCAAAATAACGCTTACATATCTTACTTACAGACTCTAAAGGGCATAGAATAGCTCACTAGCTTCAGAACCGCAGTACACGCTGGCTACAAGTTTAATGACGGGTGATTCTGAACATCAAGACGGGATTTTGGAATGGAAAATTTGGAAAGGTATTCCAGGACAAGTTTTATTTGGCACCGTAAAACAACGAATCAATATACATCAAATAGTAGGCTATGAACAACTGGTCCATCAGTGGGGTCCTTTTGTGAGCTCAAGCAAATTTTAACCGCACGCATGCTTGTGATTGCCTATTAATTTAACGTCAGTCTTACCGCTTCCATATCCCCCTGCAAATGAAAACTGCTTGCTACGAGGATCATCATGGCCAAACGGCTGGTCATTTTTTTGCATTTGAAAGGCTGAGCCTCAAATGTCCCTTTACTTTATTCTCTAAGCTTTTCCGCCTTTCCATCGCTTTCTGACATTTTCGTCTGAAGTCGTAGACTTTGAAACCTGGTTGAAACGCGTTTTAGACTGTTACCGCAACAGGGGACAAGCAAGGCCATTAGCCGAACAAATTTCCCAGCAAGCCTGCCTTCTTAAACTTTAGGACGAAAACAACAAAATTGAATAAATTATACATAGCTTAAGTCCATTTATCGTTTTTTATTTGCAAAAAAAGAGTTTCTCGGTCATTCCTATCGCATAAAGCAAATATATAGGCCACAAATGGATCCAAATAAATTTGCCATGATGCAAGACAACCGGAATAATGCAGTTGAACCATTAAACGTGGTCTATAAATCGCGAAGACTGTGCTTTAGATTCTGCTAATACTCTAGGGATTATCCTTAGAAGTCCGTTGATAGATAAAAATGTGGACGTTTTACACTTAGGCTTATCCAAAGTATAGTATGCGCGCCATTCTGTCACTTCTCCGCGAAAAAGTGGGGCGCCCCAAATGCGCCCCCCCCCGGGTCCTCCACTGTAACCGTGTTGGGACAGCGAAGACAGTTCGCGGCTCTCCTCCGAAGCACGCACCTGTCAGCCGCAGCATCTTTTTGAACCGCGTTTGCACCGAACGCGAAATTAATTTTTTGCCCGACCAGATTACAATCAAAGTCAGTTCTGACGCGAATTTCTGCCTGCGAAAAAGACGCTAGTTGCGCGGGAGATGCGACCTGACGTTAATGGCTCGAACGAACAGCTCCATTTCAAAACATTCTTTTGGAAAAATCGCGCAAGGAGTGCAGTGTTCTGCAAAGCATCATCCTTCCACTTCCCCACAAAATTGTCTTTCCTTCTACCAGAGCCATATTTAAACCGCTCAGCCTCCCTGGCCCTTTCCTGGAAAAAATACTTGACCAGTTGGGGCCTGTACACACACACTTTCAAAACACTGTCTCTGATGCTCACTCACACACACACACACACACACACCACACACAAATACTGAAAATGGCTCTCCATAAAGGATTTGGCTTGTGAGCACAGTTGCTGATAGGTCCAAGATACCTATCCTTCTTCCATGTTTTTGGCTCCTCCACCTTTTTTCTTTGAAAAAAATTCATGCTCTTCCCATGGGACACAGTTCCACCATGATGACTATCTGGCAGGTACTGACCAGAGCACAATGTCAAAGGCGTGGGGCTGTCATGGTGATCTCTTGAAGGAAAAAAGCTGGCGGTCGAGGTCGGTGTTTACCTGCCACTTCTCCTAGTGACAGATTGGGACCTAAAGATCTTGTTAAAGTGCTGCACTTTGGTCCCTGGCCTGGTAAACTGGATCCACTTTGAGGCTGTGGGTGGGTTGTTCCATTAATTCCTGTTTGATGGGCCTCCAGGATCTCCGCCCAACTGTCATTAAACCCTGTCGTGCGCCACCTGAACCTTCCCTGAAAGATGTCTTGCAGCCAGAGAGGATGTGTTTTAGGTTTTATCTTTGGGGAATTACACAGGTGACAGGGTTCTTCTGAGCCATACCAGGTGTGTAGGTTCGGGAGCTGGGGAGTGTATCATAACCCTTATCAGGAAAAATCTCGCCTGGGGTGTTCTCCACATGTCGGCCCAGGTGATGGTCCTGTTGGTCACGGCCTCCCAAAGTGGTCCATCTGCCTTGCTGTTGCTGGCTCACCGCTGTGATCTTGTAACTTTCCTCATCCATTTTGGCAACTTCCGAGATTACAAGATCTTTCCTCTCCTTCTTGGTGGCTTTAGACCATCTCCTTGGCACTGCCCCCATCCTAGACCAGCTCTGCCCGGTTGTGTAAGCCCACACAGTTCCTGATGCTTTACCAGAACCTTGGCCTGGTCTACACCTCTTGCATTCCACTTAAGTCCATATAGCTAATCTGAGGGTTGGCAGATTGTAGGCTTATCCAGTGAATGTCTGTCCAAAGCCTTCACAGGAATCTCACCTTCTCCATTTTTGTACCCCAGACTGATGGACTGCAGCCATAACACAGCTAGCTTATACAGCTAAACAGCCTGTTGGAGAGGCTTCACAGAAATACAAGCCATTTTCTCCATGTAATTGTTGGCCTTTGCCTCCAACTTCAGGACTGTTGTCATGGTGATGTACCTAACAGCCACAACACAGTCGCTACAGTTTCAAAGGCCACATTATCTCATTGGTACCATACGCTAAACTGGTAACACCAGAGCTTGAATTTCCCTTATACAGGCAATGATCTATCTTGTACCAGAGCCTTCCTGAAATTGATTTTTCCATGGCTGAGGCCATGTTCTTGTCAAGAGGTCAGCCATAACACAGCCCCGAGGCTTCTCACTGGTTCTTCTGCCTGAAGGGGGATTCTTTCGCCATCCACAGAAAAACATGTTATCATTTCTGGTCCATATAGCTACAACACAGCCATAACACAGGTAGCTTATACAGTTAATGTACCTGCACCAGTAGCCTTCCAGTCGTACACCTGGTCCATTAGGCTGCATTTGGAGGAGGGTAGTGACATCATCCATAACACAGCTAGCTTATACAGTTAATGGCCTGTCTGAGATCTCACCCTCGCACACCTCTCCATTCCACCAATCAGGAGGATCTCAAATGCAGCCATAATAAGATGGGGGAGAGAACAGAAAGAAATACACCTCTCATCCCATTGCTATTCCAGCCATACAGTTAGCTGCCAGTCAGGTTGAAATGTCAGAGGTTTCACAAAAATACAGGTTGTTTACTCTCCATTTAGCTACTAAATTCAGCCATTTTTGATGGTATGTGGAAGAATTAATGTACCTGTACCATGAGCTGGTGGGGAAATGAGCCTCTCCATTACTCTCCATATAGCCAAACACAGCCAGGTCTCAGCTAGCTTATACAGCTGTCTGGATTTGTACCAGATTGTTGCAGAAATTCACCTCTCCAGGGAACCCTCCATATAGCTTTTTGGCAGCCATATCGAGCTACTTATTCAGTTAATGTACCTGTCATTCTTCTAGCCTTCACAGAAAAAGACACCCCTCCATTCAACAGGGCAATGCCTCTGAACTGGCTAAGGTTTTGGGGACACAGCTAGCTTATGAAGTTAATAACTGCTTTACACCATGACAGATGGTATGGATTGGGTTTTCCAAGCTGCCACCATAAGTCTCCATATAGCTTTCAGGAGTCCCGGGCAGTTCTTGAACACCTTGTATGGAACTCCATTTGGCCCCGGTGCTGCTGCAGAAATACACCTATCCATAACTTGTTGGACTTCAACCACAGCCATAACACGCTGTCTTATACAGTTAATGGCCTGTACCAGAGCCTTCACAGAAATACACCTCTCCATTACTCTCCATTAGCTCAAAGGTTGTAACACAGCTGATCTTTGATGTAATGTTCCTGTACCAGAGCCTTCACTGAAATACCCCTCTCCATTACTCTCCATATAGCTACAACACAGCCATAACACAGGTCCCTTATACAGTTAATGTTGCCTGTACCAGAGCCTTCACAGAAATACACCTATCCTTTCAGCTCTCCTATAGGTGTGCTAGCCATAACTTGATCTTGTTCCAACAGTTTCAAACCCCTTTTTCCTCAGCCTCACAGAAATCCATGCTTTCCTCTCTCCATATAGCTCTTTGACCAGCTGAAAGACAGCCCTTTCACGCCTTCCTTTGTTTGGGAGCAGGGGTCCTTCACAGAAATACACCTATCCATTACTCTCCATATAGCTCAACACATAAGGTAACACAGATGTTTATTTGGAGTTAATGTTTCCTGTACCAGAGTTCTTCATGGAAATACACCTATCCATTGTCTCCATATAGCTCCTGGTCACTGGCCATAACACATGACTTTGGGTTATACAGTTATATGTCTCCTGTTGCCAGAGGCCTGTGTTAGGGGTACACCTCTCCATTAGGTTCCATATGTCTGCTGCTCTGTGCTAACACTGTTCTAGCTTATACAGTTAATCTGCTGCTGTGTGGGTTCTGCTGGGAAATACTGGTCTCCATTACTCTCCCAGCTACAACACAGGGATCACACAGCTGTGGTGCTCATACAGTTAATGATGCCTCTTTGTCTGACCTGCTGACGCACAGTGCAATACATCTCCTGGCTGTTGCCTGGACACTTTGCCTTCCCCTGGTGAATCGCAGACCATGGTAAGTTGTTACTTTACTCCATCCACAGCAAATAACCTCTCCATTCCTTTGGTCCTACAGCTTTCCACAGGGTTAACACAGCCGTGTTATCCGTACAGTTGGTCCATCTTCCATCCGCTTCACAGAAATACACCTCTCCATTGTGGCTCTCCATAGTTTGGGTGTCCAGTTAGCCACATGCTGCTCTGAACAGTTTATGTACCTGTAACAGGCCTCCACCCCTGTTACACCTTTCCACTGTCAGCCATATCTTCCAACACAGCCCTAACACAGTCTTTCCTATATGTCAATGCTCTGTTCCAGAGTCTTCACCAGAAAAACTACACCTATCCATTAGTTCTGCCTAGCTTGGCAACACAGCCTAACACAGCTCCGCTTATGCCATTAATGCAGGCTGTACCAGGGTCATCAGTCCGGGGCCATCCAATCACCAGATTACAACAAAGTCAATAACACAGCTAGCTTATACAGTTAATGTACCTGTACCTGTACCAGAGCCTTCACAGAAATACACCTCTCCATTACAGCTCCATAAAATATTCTTTTGCCAAAACACAGCTAGCTTATACAGTTAATGTGAATAGTATCATTGCCCTTGCAGAAAACACCTCTCCATTACTACCATATAGCTATATTTAAACAGCCATAACACAGCCCTTTTATACAAAAATGTTGACCAGTGGGGGGAGCCTTCACACTAAATACACCTGTCCATTACTCTCCATATAGCTACAACACAGCCATAACACAGCTAGCTTATACAGTTTATGTACCACACACCACACACACACACACAAATACAATACTGAAAATGGCCTATCCATCAATAAAACACAGCCATAACACAGCTCAGTTGAAAACAATACAGTTAAAATGTTTCCTTGACCTCCAGAGCCTTCACAGAAATACACCTCTCCATTACTCTCCATATAGCTTCAACACAGCCATAACACAGCTAGCTCATACAGTTAATGTACCTGTACCAAAGCCTTCACAGAAATACACCTCTCCATTACTCTCCATATAGCTAAAACACAGCCATAACACAGCTAGCTCAACAGTTTATGTACCTGTACCAGAGCCTTCACAAAATACACCTCTCCATTACTCTCCATATAGCTACAACACAGCCATTTTACACAAAAAAGCTTATACAGTTAATGCACCTGTACCAGAAACCTTCACAAACAAATACACCTATCCATTACTCTCCATATATGCTACAACACAGCCATAACACAGCTAGCTTATACAGTTAATGTGTGTACCAGAGCCTTCACAGAAATACACCTGGCCATTACTCTCCATATAGCTACAACACAGCCATAACACAGCTAGCTCATACAGTTTATGTACCTGTACCAGAGCCTTCACAGAAATACACCTCTCCATTACTCTCCATATAGCTACAACACAGCCATAACACAGCTAGCTTATACAGTTAATGTACCTGTACCAGAGCCTTCACAGAAATACACCTCTCCATTACTCTCCATATAGCTACAACACAGCCATAACACAGCTAGCTTATACAGTTAATGTACCTGTACCAGAGCCTTCACAGAAATACACCTCTCCATTACTCTCCATATAGCTACAACACAGCCATAACACAGCTAGCTTATACAGTTTATGTACCTGTACCAGAGCCTTCACAGAAATACACCTCTCCATTACTCTCCATATAGCTACAACACAGCCATAACACAGCTAGCTCATATACAGTTAATGTACCTGTACCAGAGCCTTCACAGAAATACACCTCTCCATTACTCTCCATATAGCTACAACACAGCCATAACACAGCTAGCTTATACAGTTAATGTACCTGTACCAGAGCCTTCACAGAAATACACCTCTCCATTACTCTCCATATAGCTACAACACAGCCATAACACAGCTAGCTCATACAGTTTATGTACCTGTACCAGAGCCTTCACAGAAATACACCTCTCCATTACTCTCCATATAGCTACAACACAGCCATAACACAGCTAGCTCATACAGTTTATGTACCTGTACCAGAGCCTTCACAGAAATACACCTCTCCATTACTCTCCATATATAGCTACAACACAGCCATAACACAGCTAGCTTATACAGTTTATGTACCTGTACCAGAGCCTTCACAGAAATACACCTATCCATTACTCTCCATATAGCTACAACACAGCCATAACACAGCTAGCTTATACAGTTTATGTACCTGTACCAGAGCCTTCACAGAAATACACCTCTCCATTACTCTCCATATAGCTACAACACAGCCATAACACAGCTAGCTTATACAGTTAATGTACCTGTACCAGAGCCTTCACAGAAATACACCTATCCATTACTCTCCATATAGCTACAACACAGCCATAACACAGCTAGCTTATACAGTTTATGTACCTGTACCAGAGCCTTCACAGAAATACACCTCTCCATTACTCTCCATATAGCTACAACACAGCCATAACACAGCTAGCTTATACAGTTAATGTACCTGTACCAGAGCCTTCACAGAAATACACCTCTCCATTACTCTCCATATAGCTACAACACAGCCATAACACAGCTAGCTTATACAGTTAATGTACCTGTACCAGAGCCTTCACAGAAATACACCTATCCATTACTCTCCATACAGCTACAACACAGCCATAACACAGCTAGCTTATACAGTTAATGTACCTGTACCAGAGCCTTCACAGAAATACACCTCTCCATTACTCTCCATATAGCTACAACACAGCCATAACACAGCTAGCTTATACAGTTAATGTATAGATCCATTACTCTCCATATAGCTACAACACAGCCATAACACAGCTAGCTTATACAGTTTATGTACCTGTACCAGAGCCTTCAAAATACACCTATCCATTACTCTCCATATAGCTACAACACAGCCATAACACAGCTAGCTTATACAGTTAATGTACCTGTACCAGAGCCTTCACAGAAATACACCTATCCATTACTCTCCATATAGCTACAACACAGCCATAACACAGCTAGCTTATACAGTTTATGTACCTGTACCAGAGCCTTCACACAAATACACCTATCCATTACTCTCCATATAGCTACAACACAGCCATAACACAGCTAGCTTATACAGTTAATGTACAACACTGCCATACAGCTAGCTTAGCCTTCCTTCACAAATACACCTCTCCATTACTCTCCATATACAGCTACAACACAGCCATAACACAGCTAGCTTATACAGTTAATGTACCTGTACCAGAGCCTTCACAGAAATACACCTATCCATTACTCTCCATATAGCTACAACACAGCCATAACACAGCTAGCTTATACAGTTAATGTACCTGTACCAGAGCCTTCACACAAATACACCTCTCCATTACTCTCCATATAGCTACAACACAGCCATAACACAGCTAGCTTATACAGTTAATGTACCTGTACCAGAGCCTTCACAGAAATACACCTATCCATTACTCTCCATATAGCTACAACACAGCCATAACACAGCTAGCTTATACAGTTAATGTACCTGTACCAGAGCCTTCACAGAAATACACCTCTCCATTACTCTCCATATAGCTACAACACAGCCATAACACAGCTAGCTTATACAGTTAATGTACCTGTACCAGAGCCTTCACAGAAATACACCTCTCCATTACTCTCCATATAGCTACAACACAGCCATAACACAGCTAGCTTATACAGTTAATGTACCTGTACCTGTTCCAGAGCCTTCACAGAAACAGAAATACACCTATCCATTACTCTCCATATAGCTACAACACAGCCATAACTTATACAGTTAATGTACCTGTACCAGAGCCTTCACAGAAATACACCTCTCCATTACTCTCCATATAGCTACAACACAGCCATAACACAGCTAGCTTATACAGTTAATGTACCTGTACCAGAGCCTTCACAGAAATACACCTCTCCATTACTCTCCATATAGCTACAACACAGCCATAACACAGCTAGCTTATACACACCTGTACCAGAGCCTTCACAGAAATACACCTCTCCATTACTCTCCATACCTACAACACAGCCATAACACAGCTAGCTTATACAGTTTATGTACCTGTACCAGAGCCTTCACAGAAATACACCTCTCCATTACTCTCCATACAGCTACAACACAGCCATAACACAGCTAGCTTATACAGTTAATGTACCTGTACCAGAGCCTTCACAGAAATACACCTATCCATTACTCTCCATATAGCTACAACACAGCCATAACACAGCTAGCTTATACAGTTAATGTACCTGTACCAGAGCCTTCACAGAAATACACCTCTCCATTACTCTCCATACAGCTACAACACAGCCATAACACAGCTAGCTTATACAATTAATGTACCTGTACCAGAGCCTTCACAGAAATACACCTATCCATTACTCTCCATATAGCTACAACACAGCCATAACACAGCTAGCTTATACAGTTTATGTACCTGTACCAGAGCCTTCACAGAAATACACCTCTCCATTACTCTCCATACAGCTACAACACAGCCATAACACAGCTAGCTCATACAGTTTATGTACCTGTACCAGAGCCTTCACAGAAATACACCTCTCCATTACTCTCCATATAGCTACAACACAGCCATAACACAGCTAGCTTATACAGTTAATGTACCTGTACCAGAGCCTTCACAGAAATACACCTCTCCATTACTCTCCATATAGCTACAACACTGCCATAACACAGCTAGCTCATACAGTTAATGTACCTGTACCAGAGCCTTCACAGAAATACACCTATCCATTACTCTCCATATAGCTACAACACAGCCATAACACAGCTAGCTTATACAGTTAATGTACCTGTACCAGAGCCTTCACAGAAATACACCTATCCATTACTCTCCATATAGCTACAACACAGCCATAACACAGTTAGCTTATACAGTTAATGTACCTGTACCAGAGCCTTCACAGAAATACACCTATCCATTACTCTCCATATAGCTACAACACAGCCATAACACAGCTAGCTTATACAGTTAATGTACCTGTACCAGAGCCTTCACAGAAATACACCTATCCATTACTCTCCATATAGCTACAACACAGCCATAACACAGCTTGCTTATACAGTTAATGTACCTGTACCAGAGCCTTCACAGAAATACACCTATCCATTACTCTCCATATAGCTACAACACAGCCAAAACACAGTTAGCTTATACAGTTAATGTACCTGTACCAGAGCCTTCACAGAAATACACCTCTCCATTACTCTCCATATAGCTACAACACAGCCATAACACAGCTAGCTTATACAGTTAATGTACCTGTACCAGAGCCTTCACAGAAATACACCTATCCATTACTCTCCATATAGCTACAACACAGCCAAAACACAGTTAGCTTATACAGTTTATGTACCTGTACCAGAGCCTTCACAGAAATACACCTATCCATTACTCTCCATATAACTACAACACAGCCATAACACAGCTAGCTTATAAAAAGTGCTTTGGTCATTCTTTTGTTGTTATTTAAACAGTGCAATCATCATTTACTTGTCAAATTAAAATAAAATAGGCCTTCTATAGATAACAACAGCAGAAAAGATAATTTGACCTTAGTCTCTGCAAAAGTGAAACAGAACAGAAAACTATACCATCACAAAAACACAACCAGTGCAATCAATCTTATAAGCCTACTATGACAACTAGGCAGAAAGGATAACCAGGCCAATTACAACACAGACTAGCCTAGCTTCATCTGGACCACCTCATGAGAACCATAGTAAAGATTGTGTACAATAAGATCATCATACTAAAAAGGATAATCAAGGTCACTTCCACCAATTAGCAACACAGCTACATCAGGCCACTTGAGGGTAAGTAGCCTGCCCTGTTAAAACTATATTTCAGTTATTTTTCGTTATGACTACTAGATAACACTGTTAAGAATTATATGTTTAACATGCATCATTACACCCTCAAGAGGATGTGTTGCCAAAAAAAAAAAGTGCAGTCTCTGGTCGTGTGTGTGCGTAAGGTTAGAAGTGCTGTTTGAGGCTGTGCTTATCAGAGTCAGGCAGGCATCTGAGACAATCTGCTTTCCTCTGCTAATCATAGGCTTACTTCACACACACACACACACACACACACACACACACACACACACACACACACACACACACACACACAACGAGTGAGTTCATTCAAGTAAGCCTAGTCCATTTTCTTGTTATTAAAAGATGTTATTATTGGCTCAAGTTAGTAGGAGCAATCTAACAATCAAAAAAAAAAATAACAACAAATGTGAGGTAATCATATTCAATACTTTTTCACAACCAAAGACCACACAATTGGGAACTTAATGTCCAGTTTATTGAAAATAAGGAACAGGAAAAGGCTTCCAAAGCTTAGGGAGTCGAGACTCAGGGTGCAGGGTGAGTGTTGTCTGTCTCATTGCAGGGGGTCCTCTGGCTCTAACCAAATTGGCTGTGGTTCTTGTGCTGAAAGAGAGAGAGGGTGAGAAAAAGAGAAAGGGTTAGACACCTATATTGGCTTGGATGGGAAATTGCACAGGAGATGTGGAGGGGCTTACTTTCCCAATGGAACATCATCAGTATGTTGACATTTAACAAATTATGGAAAGTGGCATCAGTTACTGATGTAATGGAAATATGTATAAAGATGTCTCATGTTCTCCAGTCTTTTAGACATGTTATACAGTATAGCTTATTTTTTATTTTTGCATTCAATATGATTCCTCATTTAGCCTTGTATGTTTGGCCCAATTTGACTTTTTATTCAGTTTTAATCTCATATTTGGTCCCCAGCTTCCCTCTCCATTTGCCATCAATCCTAAATCAGCTGAGCAGCAACAAAAAATAGGCAGGTAATAGTCAACTGATTCACAAATCCCAAAACACTCAAAGCATTAGTTACGATTTATTTTACTGCGTACAAGTAACAAAAAAAAAAAAAAAAAAAATAAAATCAATATCAATAACGATGTAGGAACAGACTGGAGCACTCGAATCACTTGCATCAGTTTATTGAGATGCCAAGACTAACGTTCGATGCACAGCGTCTTCCTCAGAGTCAAACTAGTATTGGTGAAGTTAGGACAGTTAAATAACTTCCTCCAAACAGAGAAAAACTTCCTGTTGGAAAACCGTTTAGTTGGGAGGTATCCATAATGAACCAATACTGTGAGGAGGTATAATCTTAAATACCATCATTTCCTCCCATTAACACAAATTTCAGCCATAATGTATATACAGGACATAAACTACACATATACACATTTACAGAAAACAGGAAAGATTTAATTCTTCATTCAGTCCATGTGGTTCCACAGTGTTCAATGTGTAAATCCAAGCAGTCTGTTAATAATATCCCCGCCCCTCTGGGAGGAAACAATTTTCTCAATACCCCAGAATTTAAGAGATGCTGCCAAACCATCATTTGCTTGGGCATAGTGCTTTGCTACTGAGTAGTCCATATTCTGATTATGAATAGCAGCCTTGTGTTCGGCAATGCAGAGTTTGAGGACACGTTTTGTTTGGCCTACGTAGACCAACCCACATGGACATTTGAGAATGTAAATGACATGTATTGTGTTACAGTTTATTATGAATTAATTTTGTATTTCATGCCTGTATGTCAATGAGAAAAATATTTCGAGTCCGAGGAACTCCGCATTGCTGAGCATAAGGCTGCTATTCATAATCAGAATATGGTTTAATAGCATTTTCACCATTAAAATAATAAGTTACATGTATAACTAATCTAAAAAAAAAAAAAAAAAACTTGAATACATTAATTCAGTGGCGGAGAGTGTAAGCATATTTGCCAGCGAATAACTCATCCCATTGACTCACCGTTTTGCTGATGGCGCAAAATGTGTTAGCATTCTACCTAACAATTATGATACTGGCTGGGTACAAAACAACATTATGTAAATTTATATTTTTTCCACAATCATTCGGCGACCCCCTAAAATCATCTCGCGACCCCCGTGGGGGTCGGGACCCCGAGGTTGAGAAAACTGATTTAGAAATTCAAATTGCACATATCTTTACTGCCACAGAAATATTTTGGAGTAATTTTCCAGGAGTTAGGAACCTTCCCTTGCAAAAAAGACTATTGAAATGCAGCCTAAGACAGTTCCAATGTAGTCCATGTTTTATTCTACTCACAAATTTGCATTTTTTTCAGGATTGGCAAAATCATAATAAAAATACAAATGGCAAGAGGTATACGATAATGTTACCGTATTCAAATAAATCATCCTAAATATACAGATGTGATACTACAATGACAGTAGCTGAGTTAATATCGCAAGCTTCATAGTATAGTTGCCCAAATCATATTTTTGCCAAATTGATATATCGACTGTCGTGTTGGCAAAAAAAAATTGTTTTTTTTCCTTTTTACTCAAAACCTTTTAAAAAAAAATCTGTTCTCATAAATGAATGAATAAATAAATAAATAGATAAACCTTAAAAACTGAGATAGGCAATTATGCTACGAGGGAGGCTAACGATATGCACTACTGCTCAGAAGTTTGGAATCACCAGTGATTTTCACAAATCAAATGAAAACTGTTCTGGCAAAATGTAAATTTGCAGGAACTCTCTGAAAGGGAACTTATAAGATATGGAGCAACCAACTCAGTCACCTGATTTCAACCACACATCCGCAGAGGGATCACCTGGATCTAAACGTTTGAGGAGTGTGTCCATGCTCAAAGACACACCTGCGGGAAATATTGCAGTCCGCATGGAAATCCCTTGAGAGTTATATCTGAGCAATCCCGAATGCCCAAAAATGGCAAAGAAGTGATTATATCTCATAGTGGACAATTTGATGAGAAATCATAAAAATGACAGTTATTTGACATTTGGACATTTCTGCCCCCCAAATACTAATGAAATATTACTTAAAAACAACTTGAAATACATTTGGTGTTGGTTTCACGCTGTGCACCATTATATAAACACTTTCAATGAATAAAATTGCGAAAACTACTTAAATGACAAGTGAAATTTTTGAGCGGTATAAAAAAAAGAAAAACATTTGAATTACAGACTGGTCAAGTACAAATTTGGATATTTTGACAGCCTTTCCCTTACAATAGCGTGGAATTACCATTACAGACCCTAATTTTTCTCAGCAAGGAATGACTAATGGCAGATCTTATTTTTTTCAGTGTTGAATAACCAGGGCAGATCCTAATTTTCTCAGCGTGGAATAACCATGACATTTTCTCGGGACACATTAACAGGCAAAGGAAACAAAAGGCCAGCTAAGGACACGACCAGCTTCTCTCTGTGCAATTAGCTGATAAATCAAAGAAAGGCAATAATTAAAGACAAATTGTTGTTGGTGTAACTATGCAAACAAATATAATGACTATTGCTATGACAGTAAAATAGTTGGCAAAATACTGTCCCAATTTAGTTGATGCCTTCTGAGTCGTCTTTAAATATGTTCGGGTCAACTTGTTAACATGTTCTTGCTAACAGAAGCCATTGTTGTGAAAGTTTGTAATTTTTTTCTAATGAGTCATTTCCTTTAACCCGACTTCTTGCAGGCATGGGAGCAGTTATTAGAGCTAAAGTAGTTTTTAAATTTCTCGCAAACCCAAATATTCAGTCTTTGTGAGCTTCAGGATGTTTGGCTCTACTGACTGGAAATGCTGTAAAATATATAAACTAGAGGGCACTCAGTAGAGCATTACCTCAGCCATATGTTCTTATTCCGGATCGCTTCTAAAATTAAATCAACTCTTCCTTTGACTACCACCTATCATCCTGCCAAATTTCATGCCAAACTTTTTGAGTTATCCTGTCAACAGACTGACAAAGAAACAAACAAACAGGGTGCAAACATAACCTGCTTGGCAGAGGTAAAAATACAGTATAACAGAGATAAACTCTAAAGGCCAAAATGTAAGTATTTATGTTATAACAGCACTTTTCTCTGAGGTCATATTGTGCCAGTCTTTGTACTCTTATACACGCTGTCTTGGGATTAATCGAGAGCCTAAACCAGGGGTCCCCAATCTTTCCCATAAAGGGCCAGTGTGGGTGCAGGCTTTCAATGCAACCAAGCAGCTACACACCTGATACTACTACTCAACCCCTGGACTCTTTGCTAATAAGCTTGATTAGTAGCATCAGGTGTGTAGCTGTTTGGTTGCAATGAAAGCCTGCACCCACACCGGCCCTTTCTGGGAAAGACTGGGGACCCCTGGGCTACACTGTCCTTGGACGGTCGGAGTAAACCAAAGAGCCCTAAGAGAACCCACACAAACATGGGGGAAATACGTACCACATGGCTTTGACTGCAGATCTGGGATGGCTGACCGGAGCTTCTGCTTTCCTGACACCAGCTGTATCGTTTCTTCCATGAGAGTCCTCACATAATCTGTAAGTAAAAGCAATAGATTTCAAGTTGAAAACAAGCTGGCCATGAGGCCCACAGCATCCCGTCACCCAAATAAATATGTACCCTGTGACCTTAAAGGAGGTGAATTTTTTTCAAGGTGAAAGTGGATATTTTGTAAAAGATGGCGAGGAACTGGATCCATAAAATGTGACCATCAGGTAAAAGAGAATGGCGCAAAACACCACAGTGAACCATTCTGAGCTTGTTAACAAAGTTTGAAAAAAATAGGTGAAGTACCAATATTTGACCTGCTAACTGCAGGGTCAAATAATAGGTGAAGGTCACTGATATTAAATAGGAAAATGGTTCATAATCTAATCTTATATGCAGAACATGGAGTCTGTAATCCATTTTCTTCTTGGGTTATCGTGTTAACGCCACTTTTCGGACAGACGGACACGCGCATACACGGACGGGGTGCATTCCTATGTCTGTGTCTTTCGGCAGAGGCGACCGGAGACAAAAATTTTGCAACTCTAATTCAATTGTTTTATGCACTGTTTACATGAATATTTAAAAACAGATAATTGAATAAATGATTATGAAGTTAAATAGTGTTGCACCGATACCGATACCAGTATCGGGTATCTGCCCGATACCGCGTTAATATGCTCGTACTCGTCCACATTTGCCGATACCAGGCACCGATACCACTTAATAGCCTATAAGACGCAGGGTAACTGCCTGCTCACGGTCGCATAGGGTACCGTATTTTGTACTATCTGACTTCTATGTCTAGGGGGAGACAGCGAGTTAAAAAAAAAAATACCAGAAAGAGAGCTTTATAGTCATCACATCACATGCAGGCATACGCCAAGATACGCACAAGAGGTGTATAGTAAAGAAGTACATGTCGGCAACTTCGTTTACAGTACTTAAGTAGTTTTTGAGGATTTGTGTTTTTTTTTTTTTTTTTTTTTTATACGGACTTCCACTTTACTACATTTAAAAGATAAAAAGTATACTTTTTCTTCGTTACTTTGACACTGGCCACTTCACTACACGTTACAAATTAAAATATGTATATAATTCATCATTTAAGGATTATCTGGATGCGGCGTGTTCAAGAAGAACAACGGTGTTCGGCAGGGTATTTTAAGCGTTTTGTGCAGATGTTTCTGCCAGCGGACATGGAGCTGCAAATTTATACGCAAATTACAATATTCTATCACTAGATGGCACACCCGGATCAGTTATTGAATATTTACAAGCAAGCCGAGCTCGCACAAGCACACACCCACAATCACACACACAGAGACTTAGAAATGTGAATCTTCTTATTTTACTACAAATATATTCGAAACATATGGTTACCTTGAACATTTTAGTTGTGGTTAAGTTAAATCTTTTTCATTTGTCATTTGTGTAATTGAAATATGGCGATACCACACACTTTAAGTGATGCCTTGTTTGCTTGGAAAGCTATTATTGACTTTAGTTGGATTGAGAATGCCTATGAATGTGTGTAGAAACTATCTGTGCCAATTAATAGTTCTGACTTTTTATGAAGTTGGGTGTGTTACCTTGCCTATGCAGCGAGTTTACTTTTCATTTGTCAAGCTTCAGTAATGTTTTTGCCTCATTTGATGGCAGTGCTAGTTCAAAGGCTTTTTTTTTAGGCCTAAATAAAGAAAGATGACTAGCAGTTAGGCCTACTCTTTGTTTTTTTTTTGGAAATAGCCATGTGTGAATTGTTTGATATTGGCCTCTTTTAGGTTTGTTATAAAAAGAAAATAAAACCTGTACTCCGAAATTGTTATTGTATTTTCCTTGAAAACATTTCAGAAATATCGGTATTGGTACTCGGTATCGGCAAGTACACAAAATAAAATACTCATACTCGTATCGGTTTTTAAAAAAGTGGTATCGGTGCATCCCTAAAGTTAAAGGAATACTCCGGCCATTTTGCACTTTAAGCCTCATTTATCGCTGGTTTACCATGAAATAGAATGGTTCAGGTGCGAATTTCAACGTAAAGCTCTGTTTGGAGAAGTTTGGGTCGTTTTGTTAGCCCCCCGTCAGCAGCCAATGTAATGTCAATGGGCATGGCTAAATCTGTCCTAAAAAAAAAAAAAAAAAAAATTAAACGTTCGTTTGAGAAGACGTGAAACTCACCGAGTGGTCATTGGTGTTCGTTGATGTTCTACAGAAAAAAAATCATAGAAAAGTATGCTTTCCAGCAGGTGTTTGATGATCGTGGAACAATTTTTTCCAGCTGAACCACATCCATATGTAAACTTCCGCTTGACAGTTTTAAAGCCTCCCGGCCAGTTCTTCTTCTTCTTTTCTGCATTTCTGGCAGTGTGACGCTACTAAGGCGTATTACTGCCCTCCGCCAATCAGAGATTTAGCTGAAATTCTAAACGGAATACAAGTAATAATAATAATAAAAATAGAAAGACCTAAAAATAATTCTCAGTCTGTAATTCTCGATTACTGACAACTAGACATAACTATTCAGTAGATATCTGACTCCCACTCCCCCCAAAACCCTTTTTCTAACATCTCCTTAATGTCTTCTCCCTTTACATCAGTGATCCCAAGAAACTCCCTGGCTGCATGCACAACCATTTTAATCCTTTCCGTCTTCAACTCTCTCATTCGCACAATTAATCACCATTGGCACAAACGCCAAAAACCTCCTTTTATCCACACTAACACAATCAAGATCACGTCTTTGTTCTTTTGGTTCTGCAACTCCCTTTTCTTCTCTCACTCTCTTTACAGCCTCCGCATACAAGATTTTGCTTTGTAAATGTGTCCGTTCAATTTCACCCTCAACTTTCCTCCGCTCACACTGTTTTGCACCCGCTTCGTGATTTCCCTGACAGTGAAGACATACAGCTCTTTCCTTTGTCAATTCATATTCTTCCTCATTGCACCCATCCTTCCCACACCGTCTATAACGAAAAATCCTTCTTCGACACACACCCGCTACATGCCCATAATCTTGACACCAAAAACACCTTAATGGATTTCATTCATAAACCCTCTGTAACTAACATAATCCAAAATTAGATGTTCCGGTAGCTCCCTTTCAAATTCTAATAAAACTGATAAACTGTCAGTTTCTTTGCCGTCAAAATGACTTTTTAATCGTCTAGCGCCACAAACACCCTCTACCTCCAGAAATGACTCAGCTTTCACCGAGTGTATAACTCCGCTAATAACTCCCTTCACCGTAGGCTGGTTACGCATTTTAAAACATGTCACATCAGCCAGATCGACCTCCTTAATTCTCAGAGCCCTGTCCCTTTGATGCTTTGTTTTGCATTCTATTAGGACTAGTCCACTCCGGCAAGCCCTCACTGTTTTTACATCACCCACTTCTTTCTTAATAAATTGGCCTAAAAAATGACCATCATTAAATACATGAACTGTTTTGAGACAACTTCCAACTAATTTACTTCCAATTACAAAAACTTCCTCCTCTCCATTTTCTATTTCTTTTTTCCTATTCTTTTTCCCTCCTTCCTCCCCTTCCCACTCCATTTTCTCCTACGCCGTTTTTCCCGCCTGAACTACACGCCCGACAGTCACGACAACCTCTCTCCTGCCAATACGACCCCACCCCTGCGCTTCCTTGTGATCAGTCAGGCCCTAGGCTCCCCGTTTAATTTCCGTCAGCAACTCAAGTTCGAATGCAGGGGTAGACAATAAGGAAAATTTGCTACTGGCCCTCTGGGCCAGTGGCTTTTGAAGATCACTGGCCCCACCATTGTAACCACTGGCCCAGGACAATGTCAGGTATCAATCCCCATAATAACGGTTAAACAATGATGTTGTGCCCGGACACCTCTGAACATAACACAAGGGTGGACAACACCGGTTGGCACGCATACAACAATAGTTTTGTTGCTCACATTTAACAGAGGATATGGTCTAGGGGAAAAAAACTTTAACAATAATGCGACGCGGAGCCTGGATTGACGACCAGTCTTGCATAAAGAGGAAACCGTTCCCCGCATGGAACTGTGTGCGTCCCTGCCAGCTCCGGTGAATGCCAACCTCAGGGTCCAGGAGGAGGGTTTTTGTGGGCCGGCTTGCAGGTGCTCTGCATTACCTGCAGTTTAGGGGAAATTAAAAGACAGACCACTACCAGCAGAGGTAGCCAAAACCAAAAGACAACTAGACCATTAAACATTTCTCAAAAAAACTAAGGCAGCAACTTTTTTTTATATTTAAAATATAACCATTATATTTTAATTATTTATTTTATTTTTTACTCACCAGTTTACAGCATCAATTTCTAGTAGGCCTAACGCAAGCTAATGAATCTGCACGCCGCGTTATCAGCGTGAGACTTTTCCTTCAGTTTTTCTTACCATGATAGTCAAACAAAGTGCTACATTATAGAAAGTTCAATGGCCTACAATCAAACAGATGTGTGTATACAGCAATATTTACAGATGTACTTTTAGCAGGTTTAAAGTTAACGGTCAATTCTCGAAGGCATCCGCCAAGATATTATCTTTTCCACGGATGTGTGAAATTTTAAGGTCGAAGGGCTGCAGTATCAAACTCCAACGCATTAGTCGTTGATTATGGTTACGCATGTGAGCAAGGAGTTTTAAGGGATCATGATCTGTATAAACGGTAATTGGCCTGGGTGACGTACCGAGGTATACTTCGAAATGTTGGATTGCCATTATTAAGGCAAGCGTTTCTTTTTCTATGTAGAGTACCCTTTTTGTGAAGGCGTGAATTATTTTGAAAAATAACATGCAGGGTGCTCAATGTTGTCAGTTCCACACTGCAGCAAAACAGCACCCGCGCCGCTGGCACTTTCGCATCCACTGCGAGATCTAAATGGCTCTGCAAAGTTTGGCGCCACCAACACTGGAGCAGAGAGGAGCAAACCTTTGGCATTTTCAAAAGCATTTTGGCACGCCTCGGTCCAAACAAACTCAACCATTTGACTTAATAGATCGGTTAAAGGACACACCACCGAAGAAAGGTTTCTGCAAAAAATTCGGTAGTAACCTACCATTCCTAAGAAACGGCGTAATTCACGCCGATCACATGGAATGGGATATTCGCGAATAGCAAGTACCTTAGCCATTGCTGGACGCACCTGACCCTTCAATAACTCGACCCAGATATGTGACGGTAGCTTTTCCGGACTGACCCGATAAGGGTATTGTTTAATCGGACTACTTTAATAACCACTACAACTAGCTACTATACATTTATATAAAGCAAGTGTTCATCATTAGATTCTTAAAATAATTGTACCATAATAATTCCAAGTACCCTATTCTGATTGGGAGGGTGAAATATCTACATTTGTCAGAGTAAAGGGGAGACCTTGATATAAAAGTTTGAGAAACACTGATTTAGAGAATGAAGTGTATGATAACCTGCGGTACAACCAAACGCCGATCTACAAGATCACAGTATGTCACGAATGGGACTTTGTGTGCTTGCAGATCTGCGTTTTCAAAAGCTAGACCGTCGTATGACGACGTTATTTTCTCCGTAGTTCCACAGCAATTCGTTATCATACACTTCTTTTTCATACTTTAACTTTTCTCTAACTACTTGTCTGCAAACCTGGGCATTGATCTGCAGAGTTCACAAAAGACCTCATTTTTGGCTTCTTCATATCCCAGCCAATTCCAGCGGTCTCGCCATTGAGGCTGGAACTTTCTTTCCTTCTTTTCTTCTCGTGCTCCTTCTCACTCTCCCCTCAACTCTTCCGGTGACTTTTTCTTTGCTTTTATTTTTTTTGCCCGGCGTTTGGTCGGTACTGGGGGCTTTAGAAACATTTTAAAGTAGCTAAATGATGAAAACTATGTCAGGATCGTCTTCAATCAGCAGCAGTGAGCGAGCGGCGGCGTTCACGAGCGAGCTGTGCACAGTGCAGTTGCTTTCGCAGGTGGCGTGCTTACAGTACGTCCCAGGGCACAGCAGAGCTGGATGTCTCTGTCTTTGATCGATCTCGTAACACTATGTATTATCGGTAATTACCGAGAGGATTTAAGAGAAATTATTAGAAGACACAGTACCACAGGGAATTAATGTGAAATTAGATTCATTACATTTTTTACTTATTTTATTTTCAAGGCATTATTATCCCCCGCCACACGAAGTGGCCGGGGGATATCGATTTGACCTCTGTCCGTCCGTCCGTCTGTCCGTCCGTGCGTCCGTCCGGGATAAAGGGGACAACTTTTCACAAGAATTATTCGCGATAGGTTAACCAAATTTGGTGTGTAGCTTAAGACCATAAAGACCTTGACCGAGTTCGAAAATGAGACACGCGTGATTATTTTTCCCGGAGTTATTGCCCTTGATTCACTTTTTTTTCACTCTTCACAGTATATGTAAAGGGAACAACTTTTTCACGGGAAATATTCCAGATAGGATAACCAAATTTGGTGTGTAGCTTAAGACCATAAAGACCTTGATCGAGTTCGAAAATGAGACACGCGGCGTGATTATTTCTCCCGGAGTTATTGCCCTTGATTCACTTTTTTTTTTCAACTGTTCACGGTATATGTAAAGGGAACTACTTTTCACGGGAAATATTCCAGATAGGATGACCAAATTTGGTGTGTAGCTTAAGACCATAAAGACCCTGATGGAGTTCGAAAATAAGAAGCACACTATTATTTTTCCCACAGTTATTGCCCTTGTGGCACTTCTGGGAGCCTCTGTTCATAGTATCTTTAAAGAAGACATTTTGGCGGGGGATGTTGTTGACCATGTCTACTTGTTTTTCACTGGCCCGGTGGGGCCAGTGCTTGGAGCGTTCTGGTGGCCCTGACGGTTTTAAAAGTACATCCGGGCCACCGGGCCATTTATATTGTCGACCCCTGGAATGTCCTGCCGATATCCCGTTAGCTCCTCCCGGCCAGTTGATGGCGATAATGCGCATTTACGTTAGTTTACCAACCAGCTGAAACAACCGCGCACACAACGCCACTGCAATAAAAGACCACAAACATGACGAAAACAATCCCTTTTCTGTTTCCGGCGGCAGATTAATACCGAAAAATTCTGAGGCATCTTTTTCAATGGCTACAATAAAATGACTAATAAAACCTGCTGGAAAGCATACTTTTCTATGATTTTTTTTGTAGAACATCAACGAACACCAACGACCACTCGGTGAGTTTCACGTCTTTTCAAATGAACGTTTAATGTTGTTTTAGGACAGATTTAGCCATGCACATTGACATTACATTGGCAGCTGACGGGGGCCAACAAAACGACCCAAACTTCTCCAAACAGAGCTTTTCATCGAAATTCGCACCTGAACCATTCTATTTCATGGTAAACCAGCGAGAAATGAGGCTTAAAGTGCAAAATGGCCGGAGTATTCCTTTAATGATTCCATATAAATAAGTTGGAATGTAATGGTGAATAGGGGTGAGGAAGTGCATACTCACTGAATGTGCAAGATGTCAGCACCTTGGAGGCAGGGTGTCCACCTTCTTTGGTTTTGGGGTAGCTGATGTAGTACATTGGGGTCCCATCAGCCTTGGTTGCTTGGGCACGACCTGCATTCTCATTCCAATGCATTGCAGCCAGCAGAAGTCTACAAAACAAACCAACAACAAAAAAAAAATCTTGAGAAATATAATGCAGCACTATGCCTCCTACCACGCTATACTGTACAAACTGCCTATACCTTGTATCAAAAACATTTCATACTGACATTTTCTTTATCTTTAGTAATAGCTATTTATTTCTTACCTGCACTTCATACCAGGATAGGAGTAGGCTAGCGTCTTCGGGCACCAATACAGCAACACACTACGATACGCCTCCACGGAACTTGTTTGGTCATGTGCCGACATCATCTTCAGGTCATTCAGTAATCTGGTTTTGGTCAGTTCCTCTGAAAGCTTCTCATACGCCTTCGAACCTGTGTAAATTAAACAAGTGGGCAAATAATAATTATTGGATGAGTGAATAAAACAAAAAGAATGCTCTACATGTTATTTTGAATGGTCTGGAAATCGAAAAATAAGATTTCAGACAAAGAGAAACAACAAAAAGCTCCACACACATATTTTCCCAGCAGAGGCAGTCTTTTCGCCTCGTTGTTTTTTCCACAGTAGGACTAGTGATGAAGAACATTGATTAAAGTGAAGCGCAATCTCACTTTATTTTATGAGTTGTTTTGTTTACTCTTGATACATTTACATGTAATCAGTAACTTGGGAAGAAACTTCAATGAAAGATAAATGGATACACAAACAGGAACTCAACCCCTGCATTAGAAAAACAGAGAATATGAATATCAATTTTAACATAGAATGGATTCTGCTTTCAAGAAATACAGTCGCTCACCTTGCTTCATCCACTCTCGTTGGGAGTACAGTTCTCCAGGAGCACACTTTGGATGCAGATCCCCATGGTTATCATGAACATTGCGAACATGATTCAGGATGGACTTGTACTTGGCCACAATGGTGTCCCCATCTCCATCAGGAGTTGATGAAGCGCACCAGTATACATGGTTCAGGATAGACCTCTTCCATCTCCCGACCACGTCACATCCTTTCAGTTTGGAAATTGCTGTCATCTTCTTCTTGAGTACTGAAAGAACAATTTTAAATAATGCAACTTTGAATATAAACCTGTCTTATTGCTTGGGGGCCCCAAGGCTTATTTTTTTTCTTTAGTACCCAAAAATAAAATTTGGGCAGAGTTAACTGGATTTTATTACAAAAACATACAAAGATTACCTTTTACAATGTGCCATACATTGTATCTGTGGTTGATATCTGGGAAGTTTTCTCTCAGCCATTTCGCCACCTGGGAATGGCGATCTGTGATGAGTGTCTCCACCTGAACGCCTTTTTCATAGAGATTTGACAGTCCTCTCGAGAGCCCCTCCTTCTCCATGGCATTACTGCTGGTGGCCTCATTGCTCTGAAAGATGGTAACATTAATAATTTAATAATTTTTATTGCAACAAAATTGCATGACTCATAAAGACTCATGCTATTACTTCATTTTTTTTTCTTAAATAAGCATTTAATAGTAAGATCTTATTCAAACAAAACATGTTACATTGAAGCTGTTCATTAAACATCATTAAACAAGTACTAAATATTGATGCAGTCTTTCTGAAGGTCCTTTGATGAATAACATTAAATTTACCAGCTCTAGAATTCAGATTAAAAGAGTATTCAGGAACATGATATAAAATCAAGATTACAGTTCAGGGTGTCAAATGTACATTATTTTATTTCTGAAAGGGCATCAGTGTTAGAATTTCACTTGCATAATCTTTTGAGAGATTCGAAAAGGGACACACTACATGTATCTTTAATACAAAATATCTTTATCCAATGCATAATGGAAATGTTCTTGCACTTACCTTGACTAGCTGGACTTCCACAATCTTCTTTGTCTTCATGTCCATCAGGGTGTACGGCCCGTACCTGGCTGAGTGCCCCGGAGAATCTGCCAGGCCATCTCCACCCAGTATAAGCTTCCCTCCCTCTACCTCGGCGAGGATTTCCTCCTGCTTCGCCGTATATACGCGAATGATGGCTGGCTGAAGGTAGTCCCGCTGATGCTCAAGAAATGCCGACATCGATATTGCCTTCAGGTTCATGTGTTGGCAGACACGAAGAATCTTGGTTGGACTCCCTCCACCGAAGAGAATAGCTGCAGAGAGTAACAGGTTGCCAGCCATCACATTTCCGATCTTTGGCTGGCTCTGCCATTCACGAAGATAGCCACAGTCTCGGCACGTTGCCACTACTTTCAGTTGAGACCCAAATGATTTTGGACTCAGCTTCTCAACTCTGACATTCCGGGAGAGACAGGACAGGCACATAGTGAAGAGAGAGAGGAGATTACTCTCAAACACTATGTACTTCTCCTCTTCAATTATGCTCTTCGGTGACCGCGGTGACCTGCATGAAGGACAGATAGGGGATAAGAGTTTATCATTCATAACCATGAAGAATCTTTAAACTAGAGCGTGCCAAGGGCCCTGAAGGTTGCTGGCAGTTACAGCTCCAACAGGAGAAAAGTAACTAGCATCAGTCCGCAGATTCAGCAGGAAGCCAACACGAATTCTTGCGAAAGCAACACGCTAGTCTACACGATATTGGCGTTAAAAAGCTCCAGCTCGGACATCCGCGAAAAAATTAAACCTGTTTAATTTTTTCGCAAATTTCGGCGGTGATGGCGAATGGTCCCGTACCACTGCGAATCAATTCACGGTTCTTCGAATCAATTCTTCTCTGCGAAAGAAGAGAACTGTTTCATCCGCACACTTCCACGGGCCAACGCAGCTCTGTGAGAAAGGGGTTTTAGTTACCACTATCGGGCAACTCGACTGAGCAGTCACACTTTTTCATGAGTGACAGACAGCAACATTTCTGCCATTTAGTAAAAATATAATCTTTAAGACGTCTACATCATGAAATCTGATTAGATGTTTTTCTAACCTGAACTTTCACTGTCGCCTGCTGTCAATTTGTGAAGTGCGCCACCTTCTCAATTCACTTCTGGTTCTTGCTCTGCTTTCAGACAATGATTTTTTTTTTTTTTTTTTACACAACACAGCCACCGAGTGGGTCTATTTAGTATTATTCTTTCTATTCCATGATTCTAATAGGAACAAACATCCAAAAATGGGTTTTGACCAGTTTTTATTGCTGCAATTGATCGTGAAAAAAGGTCGACCATGCGGTTACAATGCCCGTAAAAATTTTAATTATATATAGGTTAGTGCCTAATACATACTAATTTCTAAAGACATTATTAAACGAGGAAATAAATAGATTGAGTTTGTCACATTACCTTGACCTTCAAGACCAAAGTCAAATCCAATATGGTGTGTTTGATCAGCATACACGATTTGCCATTCATATCCAATACATACCAAAGATCTAAAGCCAACATTAAAGGACTTTAAGGCCGTTTTGTCATTACCTGGACCTTGTTGCCCAAGGTCAAATCCAATATGTCGAAAACAACCAGCATACATGATTTGCTATTAGTGCCTAATACATACCTAAGCTCTGCAAACAATATTAAACAAATATGGGCCATTTTTGTCACATAATCTTGACCTTGAGGCCCAACATCAAATTTGACTGACTGCCTAAGAATGTTCAGCATACATGATTCCCTATAGGTGCCCCAAAAATACCTGAGCTCTAATTGCCACATTAAGCTGTTATAACACATTTTTGCCATTTGACCTTCACCTTGAGGCTCAAGGTGAAATTCGAACAACCGAGAATGTTTGGCATACATGATTCCCTTTGGGTATCTCATACATATCTAAGCTCTAAATGTCATATTAAGCAAGTTATAGCACATTTTTGCCATTTGGCCTTGACCTGGATGCCAAAGGTCAAATGTGACTGACTCACAATGTTCGGCATACCTGATTCCCTGTAGGTGCCTCATACATACCTAAGCTCTAAATGCTATATTTAGAGAGTTATAGCACAAAACACCCTGAAAAATGATGAAATCCAGACACGTTGCCTAGGTGGCACTATGAAGGAGCGATTCAATCAAAACGCCGTTTACACCGTTGAAGCAGGTCATGATACCGATTCCATTGCTGCGATTAAAAAAAAATTCATCAGACAGTTTTTGAGAAAATTGCACCTAAGTGCTAAAAATGGCCATTCGACATAAAAATGGCCGCCAAGTCTAAACAAAAGATTCAATCAAAAAAATTTTTGCTCGGGCATTAACTCGATGACCGATTTGATCACATCCCCAAATTAAAAAAAAATTCATCAGACCGTTTTTGAGATACGGCCTTAAACGGACGACACCGACAACGCCGCCGGACGCAATAGGTTACTGGCCTACAGCCGGCAACCTAAAAATCCACTTCAAAACAGTGACCTAATTTCACAGAAGATTGAAAAAATAAACCCCTCTGTAGTAGGCTACAGAAATATTCATTCCTATTTATTTTTCTCACTTATTTCATATAAATGTAGCCTCATCAACTCAACAGTGCTCATTCAGCCTGCCCTGTTACAGTCAAAACTAACGGATAAAAATATAAACCAAAATATGTGGGTGAAAAAAATGGACTTAAATTAATATGAATTGCATGAACTTAACCCTTAACCGACGGGGAGGGCGGGGGTGACAAATTACATCCCCCGTACCAGATCCTCCGCTATCGCATGATTGTCACAGATCCAGAAGTGCCTTTTTGCGGCTCTTTACTTTAATTCTTGCGCATCTGTTCGTCCCATGAATAACAAAAGGTTGCAAGTGACATTCCTGATGAAACCTGTTTTTCTGCACCAGCGGCTGTAGTACTTCGTGGTGCAGAAAAACAGGTTTCATCAGGAATGTCACTTGTAACCTTTTGTTATTCATGGGACGTGTTGGTTTCAAATTTGCAAAAATCAGGCAACTGTGTGTCAGGTCACATGACATTTTTTACTTGCATGTCAGCCCCAAAATTGACCCAAACTAGGATGCATTTGTGTGCAAAGCCAGTGAATTCATTGTTTGCTCTGAAATGCTGTTTAATCTGATCTTAAACTTAACCAACTTTCAAGATGTTTTGGGACATCTGAATTATGAATCATAAAAACAAAGAAAAACATACAAAATAAAAACAACAAAATACAAAAGCAATTTAACAAAACAATGTAGGTGGCAAAATATCATGCGCATCGGAGTTGAAACTCACGGCGTTTGTGTGTCTTCATCTGGGGAGTCATGTTCTGCACTGGGTTGATCCGTGGGGTCTTTCAGCTCATCAAATTGGTCTGGTCCTTCATCTGGTGCTTCATCTGGCCCTTTATCGAGGTCAGCATCAGGAGCTGGATCTTCCAGCCGCACAGCAAAACTGCTCTCAGTGGTCTGACTTCCTGCATCGCAGAATTGCACTCCTTGTCAATTTTTAAGTTAACCTGCGTTTCTTGACAAGACAGAAATTAGGACAAAAAGGAATGAAAGTGTTATGAAAGTACTATCACTCACACCAACATGCTA
This sequence comes from Gymnothorax javanicus, assembly GCA_029692085.1. Classification (NCBI taxonomy): domain Eukaryota; kingdom Metazoa; phylum Chordata; class Actinopteri; order Anguilliformes; family Muraenidae; genus Gymnothorax; species Gymnothorax javanicus. Next base: position 12,088,042 of record CM056206.1, on the reverse strand, counting down.
ACACAATAAACAGTAATCATTTCACATAATCCTGAGACTAATATTAATAACATTGATTATAAATAATTATAATAATGAGTTGTATAAGACACATATCAAATGCCTGTATTTACTCAATCCAATATCCCAATTTGAGTTAGGAGTCATACAATGCTTCTGATAGTCATATAAATTGAAGTCACAATGTAACAACACATTTAGTTTAAAAAAAAAATGCAGCTGGCAGGCATCCGAAAAGTTACAGGGTGTGTAAGTTGTCATAAATTTTGTAAATATTGCATTTATTTCTTTTCACAATTCAATTTTAGAGGCTTTCCATGAGAAATTACACCAATCCTGTTACTTACCTATTGACACAGTTATTGGCTTCACTTGAAGTTTGCATGTCCGTCTATATTTATGGTTACCTACTCTGCGGTCAACCATCTGCAAGTAAACAAAATAGTAATTAAAGCAGCACTGTGAAGCCAAAAAGAAGATCTTGTAAAGAAAAGAATAGACAAGTTACAAAATATTATGCATACTTATGCTATGTATAATTTAGTTAATAACCTGACATTATTACTGAATAACAGATAATGCATTGCTTGCCTAATGGGGCATTGCAAGGAACTTTATATGCAATCACTTGCAAAGATGCAATTGATTGCAAATATTGATTGCACAGAATTCAGTTGATATTTGCAATTGATTGCAAGACTTGCGATTGATTTGGGACTTGCAGTCGAATTCAAGTTTCTTGCAACGCCCCATTTTCAGTCATAAAATTATTAAACAAGGATTATCATTCAATTTCATATGAGGCTTGATGCATTTTTTTTTAGGCTACTTGAATAAAATTATTAGCGATCATATTTTTTTCATATGGGCAAAACTTCTTCAAAACTATTTTAATTTATTCTTCAAATATCTAACTTTAGGCAGCTTCAAGCAAGTACACAATGAAATCACCTTTACACAACATACCTTTACAGAAACCTGATGCCCTTTACTGCGCTCTAAAACACTTTGATTCCAGGCTACAGCTCTCTCCTCTTCAGCTCTCTTCGTAATCTCGGCAACTTCCTGTTGAATTAAAGGAAACAAAAACAGTTAGCCCGTGAGCAGTTACCATGAGAGATTTAAAATTCATAATTAAGGCAGTGAGTGAAAATTGATAAATGAGTCAAAAGTTGACATTCAATCATACAACATAAATCCACACACAATGACACAACCCCATCACCACTGCTTCTCAGTATATTTTTGGACAGATCTAATCTGTACTTCCCAAGGCCAAAATTATTAATTTTCCAGCATTTAGACTATACAGATTTAGGCATGAAAAATAATAATAAAAAAAACACCTAGGGTCTACACAAAAATCATGAGGGGTACTTTTGACTTAAATTTTTTCTTAATAATTATAGACCATATTTAGGTATTGCATCCTTCAACTGCAACATCCTATCTGAGCCCATCCCCCCCCATAAACATGTAAAGATATTGAAAAATTACTGCTAAAAGATACCTCTTCACCCCCCAAAAAAAAAATATGAAAACATAAACTAATATGGCTATCTTTGGGGCAATCCCAGGTAAGAAGGAACTGGGCCACAAACGAGGTAAAAATGACATCGTAAGTCCGACATTCAAAATCTTGCATGTTTTTTCGGTACAATTTGATGTCATTTGTCCATTTAATTTAGATGAAAATACAGATAGAAAATATGGATCTAAAAGTTAGCCTTCTAGAATCTAACTTAGTCTTAGATCTACATGTAACTCATTCAACGACTAACTTTACGTTGTCGTCAGGACGGTTAGAGATCTAACTTAGTGAAATAGCTTGATGGAAACTCACCTTTTTCCGAAAATAGGATGGCCGGGGTCGCTTTCTCATTCTCGTCGTCGGCATCACGGGCTGCTCCTCCGCCAGCTCCGCTTGTACTTGAAGTTGAACGGCACTTCCACCCCCAGGGCCGGACCAAAGGCAGACGTCGAGGGGCAAGGTGTCGACGACGCCGAACGTGATGCAGCTGCACTGGCTGCAGGCTCGTCGATATGGGGGACGGAGTTGGGGAGGAGACGGGGTGGCTGTTTTCTCAGACCCATTTTCCACATTCGAAGTTGAGTCTGGTCGTATTGACCCTCGTCAAAATGCAGCCCGCACACCACGATGTGCTTCAAACGTGTGTGATCAAATACACGTTTTCTGTTTATGAAGTGGATCCATGCCATTTGCAGTGGCTTAAACTTCTCTCCAGAAGCAGGCATGGGACCGGGCATCTTGTGCATTGGTGCAGTTTTATGTGTCGACCCACAGTTCATAACCATACATCGTTCCCCCGATGGTGATGTCCTCTTCTTTTTGGTTCTTTCTTCAACTTCCTCTTCCATGACGGCCAGAACAAAACCTCGAAAACCTAATGAACAATATGTAGCCCTGCGTGAGTTAAATGGTTTGCAACGAGCGTGCCTGTTCGCCTAACCAACCGCACAGGCGTAGCAAAAGCTGCCGATCCGCTCTTCTTCTTCTAGTTTAAGGCGTTTGACCTTCTTCTTTGTAAGTACATACCGCCACCAACTGTGCGGGGTTGTATACTTTAGTCCACTTCATAAGCGAGTTACACCGGAGGCATCCATTGAGTATATCACGTGACAGGCCACCAGGTAAAAGTGACCAAAAACCATTCAAAACTCGCTTTCGCAATCGCTGCGCAGTGGTTTTGTGTGCATAACGTATTGAGTTCTATGCTGTTCTGCGCCCGATCTGTCACGCGTAACGCTGCAAGTACTTTGTCAATCGATAATTATACTCTGTCTCGTTTTTTTTTGTTTGTTTGTTTATTGAGTTTCATTATGGCTGAAGAAGAGTTGTCGATCGATGATATTAAGGAGCGCCGGACTCACTTAAGAAGTGGAGGGGCCAAAAAGTGCCGTGTTGTGTGTTCAGCTCATTCACAGTGCCTCCATTCCGTGCACCTCATCCGTGCCCCAATATTGCAACACATTAAAAAAAAATAGACGTTTGGCTCATTCCCGTTGACCCAGACACACATGCCCCAAATCCATTACCTCGATTGAGGTGTCTTTAAAATTAATGCTATGGACTTTTCGTTTCAATGTACATCATGAATTAACGCGCAGTGAGGTCCGTGGCTGGGTAGGCAGGATCAGCCAGAGCTTAAATCGCATAGTGCATGTGTGACAGTTGAAGGGTCCTTTCACGAGAATGCCTCCTAATAAGTGCGCACCTTGGCTACCTTGCCAATGAGCCTGGCTCTTTGGCGACGTTGTCAGCGCATTAGACTATTATCCGGGAGTGTGGAGGTTCAAGTCCCCGCCCGGGCCCTCCTTCGGCCTGCTACACATGCATGCAAAAATATATATTAAAGGGGACCTATTTTGCTATATTTCCAAGGTTATATTTTGATCTTGGACTCCCCTAAAGTACTACTGATCATTTAAAGTCCAAAACAGGGTCCTAATTTAGCTCATACTGCCATTCTCAAAAAACCCCATTTGTAGTCCATTGTAGTCTCTGCCTGAAACGCCTCGTTGGGATGGCCCTTCTGCTATGGCCCCCACTCCCCGTGTGCCCATTTTCTTCTTACTGGCCAGCTCTGTGGGGGGAGGATCTCGGCGGGACGAGGCAGCAGAACGCAGTTTTCCGGGTCCGCCTCCCCAGAGTGAAACTGAGACACGTCTGCCATCTGAGAAGGAATCGACTGGCAAATTCCGCAATCAAACGCAGTACATGTGTATAGATCTAATGAAATGAACTTGTTCTCATAAACGCAATGGCGAAAGTGGAGGACGCAGTGCGAAAGTCTGGCAGCTCAAACTCGAATTTGCTGTCTACCTACGGCTACTATGGTGAGTACACCAGTGTTTCTACACTATAGCTAGGATTGAGGGAAAGCTGGAATCCACCCCATACAGACATATTTGTAGAACGGGTCAACATACCCAAGTGTAGACCGGAGACCGTAGAAATCCGGTGGGTCTGAGTTTAGAGGGAAACATGGACAGTGAGGAGCAGCAAAAAGTGGACCAACCGCTTATGGACTGCTTCGGTGTGTATTATAAGCACCTGCTGGTTCGTGTGCATAACTGTGGTGTGTTGTTAGCGTGGAGTAACGAACAGCTTCTGCGCAGGTATATGACGAAGGGGCGAAAGCTCCAGGCTAAACGGCCTTTTCGGAAGTTGCCTGTGGTAATGGTTTACTTATTACATCGGAATGACCAACGTTTGCTCACTGAAAATGGGCGTGATAAGCCGCTTTCACACTGGATGCAAAATGAATTTTTCGCGCAACAGATTACATTCAAAGTCAATGCATTGTCTTTGCATTGACTTTGAATGTAATCTGTCGGGTGAAAAATCTGTTTTGCGTCCGGTGTGAAAGCGGCTTGACGTGCCCATAACGCCTGTATTCGCGTCTTTGCATTGACTTTGAATGTAGCTAATCTGTCCTGCGAAAAATTTGTTTCGCAACCAATTTGATTAAAGCAGCTTTATGGATAGTACGACGACAGCTAGAGAGAGCTCAGGTTATGTTATGAACATAATACAGGTTTTACAGACTGTAAGTTCCTTAGCGTGGACAAGTTGCTTATGTGGAGCCAGCGAATCGATCACTTCTACAGGAAAGAATTTCCTATTTAATCTCCCCCTTTTTCGGCTTTTTATTAGCCACAATAATTTCTAAAGGGGGATGAAATTATGTCACGGTAGTGCAGAGAAATCGTTTGTTATACCAGACAGGGTAGAGCTTCTGCGTTTCGCATTGCTTTCACGGTAGCATCAGAGAACTTGCCCAGATATTTGTGAAGTATTCGGCTGATCCTGGTCATGGATAAGTGAAGCGATCACAAGCAGCCGTAAACAAACCCAAACACGTATCCCAAGCTCTGCAAAACCTACGTCTGGTCTAACTGCAGCCTATTCAGCCCAACTTTGCGGATACATACAGCACCTCTCTGGTTAGCTTCAACTGTAGTGGCTACAATCGGGCAACATTATGATGAAACTGCCACATTGATGCTTACCGAAGTAACACAAGCATACCGATCAGAATTACTACATATAAGTTATCCAGGAGAATTTTTAATTAGCATGGCACGCGAACTAACATGCAGTAGCTGGTAACCGAGCGGTCATAACAACCACATAGACAAACCCTTGCAATACAGGTTTTACAGACAGCAAGTTCCGTTACAGTGGACAGTTGTACCAAGCATCCAAATTACAAACAAGTATAAAAAGCTAGCTTCAAATGAGGTTTATGTTCACACACCTTCTGTAGAATTTTCCCTAATATTACTCTTGCATATTTAGGACACAAACATTAGCAACAGTAACTTGGCTACGTTAGCCGCAGTGCTACAGCCACAATCAACTGGCTATCACGTCAGGTTGGCTTATGCAGTAAAAGCAACTTGCAGCTTCTGTGTCTGTGAGTCACGGACAGTCGCGACCGATCCAGGATTTATCTTCAGATATTTTACAAAGCCTGCGCTTGAGGCCAGTTGTTAGTGCTAACTATTGTTAGCGGCCCTGCTAGCCACCTGTAACACGTTAGCTTCACTTACATTATTTGCTGTTATATCGTTACTTACAGCTTGTGGCCCCGAGCGCTTGATCGTTGCAGCTGCTTCAGGTTTGAGAAGCAGCTGAAACGCTTATCCAGTGTCGAATTATCCTTAACAAAGCTGTCTTTGGTGAAATGCTGAGCACAAGCAGCTAACGTTCCCTTTGGCCGTGGCTGTTTGCTGCCAACAAACAAAAAAAGCTACCCACTGATTTCTGGTGGCATCGTCTTTTGGAAGAGAAATAGGTGCTTTTCTTCGTGTCCAAAAGTAAACGGACAAGCAGCTTTGGGAGAGAATACTGACAAAACTGCACCTCAAATGATCTGCGGTTCTTCTTTCGTATTTCCAAAAGTGTAAATGCTACTAAGGCATAGTATGATCTGCCGTTGTTATTGTCTGTTAGAATAGTTTCCGGTGAGGGCAGGTCCAGCGCCGTGGTTGGCTCTGGCTAGGTTTGTATTAATTGGACGGCACAACCTGACGTCAGGTTTTGCCCAGATCTCGTGAAGATCTCGGGAGGAGCTGTTCAGAGAGAAATCACGTTCATGAAATCACGTTCTTGGATTACAGCAAAACCCCTGTATCTTATGTTTAGAAACATTTCAGAGGTTGAGTATGGACAACCAACATTATAACATTACTAATATGTATTAAAAGAAGGATCAGCATAATAGGTCCCCTTTAAGTAGAACTCAATATTAAAACCACTGCAAAGTCAATCAAGCTGCCACTCTCAAAAATGTAGTTCTTGACATCGGCGGATTATAGCGCGCGCACATTTACTGCCACTTAATTTTCTGAGACATACATTCACCTGAATTTCTGCAGGATTTACAGCCCAGGATGCGCTGTTGTTTGACAAGCTGAATATTGACAGGTGTTTGACTAAAGTAAGCGCACTTTTTTTGGACACACTATTTGTGAAATTTAGATTTTTCTTGGCTGTCCAGGAGGCTTGGGCATTTTTTCCAGTTATTTACTCCAGACTTCACAAAACCGTCATCTCCACATTTGGAGAAAGCGACAAGTTTTTTGAAAACAGCAAATCTGCATGTTTCACAGAAGGCTCGCTTAGTGGTTTTGCACAGGATTAACCACCCTCTATTTTTATACCACTCTACGTTAAAGTACCTCTCTCTTTGGCCAAATGATCTCGCAGTCTCCTTTTTATCTGTAGTTAGCTGTGCAGCTTTACCCGTCTAGATGTCCCAGCAACAATCTTCCATGCAGTCGGACTCGAAACCTGGATCTTTTCACTGCCGACTCCGGGGACAGTCTCGGCAAGAACATAGCTGCTGCTTTGGGGTTCTTCGGGCTGTGCTGGTTCAGTTTAAGATCCAGACTCTGAAACAGTTGTGGAAAGTGGTGCAGCATTTTTAACAAAGGTCAATTTTGTTTGGCTTTATTTTGTTTTCTTGATTACCGGTTCGGACATGTTTGCAGAAACATGCAGTCAGTTCAAACAGGCAACAAAACACACGCAATGAAACAATTTTATTGGTTGATGTACAGTACACTGTATGTATTTGAATTGTGTGATGTCCTTTTTGATTGGATTAAAAATGTAAATATTCTTCTTCTTCTTCTCTTGTTTATGTTTGTTTACGTGGAGCCGCGGAGGGGCCATAGAGAGAAAAAAAAAACACACCAGGCCACGTTTTACTACATTGTGCGCTAGAAATGTTTGAGTGCGAACCAGATACAATTTGACTTGCTTTTTGAATAAATTAATTTTGTATAACTGTAGTCCTCCTTACAATATGGTGCCAGGGTTAGGGCTAACTGCTACTGCTAGGGCTGTGGGACAGAGCCAGACGGCTGAGAGTCTGACGGAGCACACGGGAAGCTGCGGAGTCCGTGCGCACAGTGGCCCTCATTTATTAAACTTGCGTAGGATCTGGTGTAGATTCTGGTGTAAATATCAGCGTTCGCCAGGTGTCGCGTCTGATTTACTAAAAGTGTGTACGTCGCAGTTTTCGGTGTAGAACTGGCGTGGCATTGATAAATCTGGCAGCTAAAACCATCGTAACTTACATGACACGTCCCTATAAATTCACGCTCCGGGAGGCATAGTCCTGCCCACTTTATGACATGGACTTGCGAAAGACGGAAAAGAAGAAAGAACTTCACTGGGGAGGAAATATAAATTATCACGTCCGCGGTGGAGAAAAACAAAATAATTTTATTTGGAAGCCTTAAAATGTGCACTATGCAAGTTTGTTTACTTTCACTTCTGTTGACATTCGAACTCAAACAATACAGAGGTAGCCCGCCCCTCCCTCCCATAGTTCCCTCCTTCCCATGCTTCCATAACTGTCAACTCTTGTCGGTGATTGGCCGGGACGGTTTATTATGTTACGGGGCACAGCCTGTGCCCCTTGTGTTTATTACTCGGGCCGGTAGGCCACGAGTCTAAGTTTCGGTTCCGTTCTTCTTCTTTTTTTTTTTTCGGGGTCGCGATTGTCCTGCTCATGAGCGTGTGCGGTTACACGATTGTCCCAGGGCTAGACCCGGCCCGAGTACAGGCTCTGAGGAGCCTCTTGTTTGCAGTTTGTGATGCCTGTGCGGTCTCCAGAGCCTGGATTTTTTTTTTTTACAGTGAATTTTGGGGCAGGCAGCTAGCAGATCGTGGAGAGATGTCGGCGAATTGAGACAAAAATATAATCGCGCAGAAAGTAAAAAAACTTGCATAGTGCACCTTTAATGTCAAACTTTTTGATTACCATCAGTTAACGGAGTCGTTTCTTGAGTGATACTTGATACTTTTTTGCAGACATTCCCTTAATATTTCCCTTAAAATACTTTTAGAAAATATGGCGTTATGTTTTCTGTCAATATGATGGTGTGAAAGTAAAGTTTAATGTCTTATCTTTATAACCAGATATCATTTTAATCATTTACTGGAGCTGTATCTTTACGAGTCGGAAAAAAGGATGCTAACACCTGTGATTCAGCTGTGCGCTGACTGTTCTCTGAATGGGACTCTGCTCTTCGCTGCAAACTGAGCGCTACGCGTTTTGCGGGGTATGGGTGAAGGTTAATCCTGTGTCAGCAAAATTAGCATCAATACCAGGTTTATCTGGGTGCCCCAGTGGTTCATCGGTCTAAGTGCGCGTACCAAAAAGGCTGTGCCCTTCCCACAGCGACCTGGGATCAAATCCGGCTCTGGTCATTTGCTGTATGTCTTCCCCCATGCTTCTCCCTAATTTTCCTGTCTCTCTACACTGTATAACTATCAAATAAAGGAAAAATTTCCCAAAAAAAATCTTTAAAAAAAAAAAATATTGGGTTTATCTTAGCTTATAAACTGCATTAAAACACTTGAATAGCTTATTTGAAAATCTTTATGCATCTTTATGCGTACGGTCATGTTTCAGATATGAGAAAAACAGCTGAATTTTCTTCATGAATCCTCCCCGCTGCGGTAACTTTTTTTCCCCAGGACACCCAACCTATCTCCTTCACTAGTCCCTTGACAACAGATTGTCATGCAAGATTCCATATTTTGTGGGGCTAGACAAAGCAGAATAAAAACAGTGCAAAACTAGCTGTAAAGCAGTAGTGAAAATACGCAGTCTTTAGGGGTGAAAGAGCATCGCCCAAGTGTGATTTATTAAAGTGGTTTTGCGGCTTTGTCTTGTCAAAGTCACCCTATATTCATACATCTGAAATTTGACAAACTCTTAACCTCTTAAACCTGAACGCCTCCGGTACCGAGGGCGATCATTACAAATCATAAATACAGCATGTTTCCTAATAGCAACATCGTCATGCGGTATATCCACTTAACGGGAAGAAACTCAGCAAAAAACTCGTGTTGACCATTTTTACCTCAACCGAACACAATTCAAGCACCAAGCAAGTAAATAAGCATGTAGCAAAACGTGGGATAAAATAATATCAGTGCTCAGTCGCTTGTGTTTCTACTGAATTTGTGCCTGGCATACAAACGATACATCAAATGAAAGAGGAAAGTCCACAGAATCCAACGATATAAGCCTTGTCATTTTAAATCGACACCACACTCAAAGAATAGCAGACATACACTATACATTCTACAGAGATGAGCAAAAAATATTTCTTCCCTTTGATATTTTGTCATAAAAAAACAGTTTCAGGTCAAATCTGCACTTGCTATTGTTAGCCCAATGTGTCCGTGTTATATCGAAACTAGGGCTGCCTCCAAATAGTCAAAAAATTATGGCCAATCCACTAATCCCTAATCACTTGTCTTTAACCTTTGTGGAAAACGTCATAAGGTAAAGGACAGGTGTAAAAGGAAATTCCTAATGGCTTAGGAAGACAACCGCACTAATTAGAGAATCCTAATGCACTTACACTAGGGCTAGGCAATGTGATCATGAGTCTCTGCCCATCATATACGTTTCTTTACACGATTGGCCGGATGAATGGCCGACACTTTAAATATTGCTGCTGCGCAAAATTGTGGGATAGCATTGTCTCCTTTCTTTGCAAGACAGATGGTTCTGTGTACCCTATACTAAAGGAGGTAAATTAGGAAGCACTGAGACACCTTTCCTTAACATTTGAAGAGTTCAAATACACTTATCATGGTGGCCATGTAATTATTTCTGAATCATTTTTTAGGAATTAGTAGCTTTCTGAGGCTAAAAGACAATTCGGACGCAGCCTAGATCTTCCAGTCTCCATGCATGTTTTTTTTTCCGGGGCACTGCGTCAAAGGATTTCAACTCCTGAGCATTTTGCTTGCTCGCAATGTATTTTCCTCTCTGTGATCGGCTTGGGAGGCTGTCAGTAAGACTTTGCAGGTGGCCCTGTAATTCTACTGGCTCTGACATTTCCAACGAGCCCTAAACCACCTTAACCCTTTCGCAGGCAAATTTTGGCCCAGATGCATACCCCCACGGACGGATTAATTTTGGGTTTTTACCAAAATATGATTGTTATTCAAAATAACAATAAAATAACACCAAATCTCATAATAAGTTTCACATAACTGATGTTTTTATGTTTTAATCCTCTCCAGAATCGCTAAAATCGTTTGGATCCAAGTCACTCCCGCTCTCTGGATATTCAAACTCATCGTCAGAGTCATTCAATAAAGCAAAAAACTTCATCCACGTTGTATTTACGTTTAGAAACACGGCTAGAATGCGGCTATTTGTACTCGTCGATGCCATGTTCACATGTCCCACAATTTGACCGAAGTAGTCTCAGATTTAGCGTTTTAGGAAATCCCATGCCTCGTTCACGGCTAAAAATACAGTGCTGGGTGACCTGAGAGACAGCCAATGGTAATGAGTGTAACTAACAAGGGAATTCCCGCAATCGGGGAATTTAAAGAAGACTTTATAAAACACGTTGGTTAAAACAACAAAAATGTCGCTGTGCCTGCGAAAGGGTTAATCGCACAAACGTAGCCTGAGAGAGAGCCTTGCATTCCCGGTGCCTCAAGCTGAGTCCATGGGCCATCTACATGTACTTACAGAGCGCGACAATATAAACGCTTAATTGGTTTTTTGCAGTATTTTCGGTATGATTATCCGCTAAATATTCAACAGTCATTTTCAAAGTCTTTTCTGACAGAGAATCCTTGTGGCATTAAGCACAAGCGCTAAGACAGGCGGCAGTACAAACACTAAACTGGGGTGTATGACGTCGTGGCTTGAACAACCAGGGTTCAAATCTTGTGATGGCATTTGCTTACTTTGACAGTAAAAGCATTATTCTTGTACAACCCCAAGTCCGAAATAGTTGGGACAAAGTGTAAATTGTGAATAAAATCAAAACGCAATGACTTTCAAATCACACCAGCCAGTATTTTATTCACAACAGAACAGAGATAACATAGCAAATGTTGAAACTGAGAAATTTTACAATTTTATCCACAAAATGAGCTCATTTCAAATTTGATGGCTGCTACAGCTCTCAAATAAGTTGGGACAGGGGCCTGTTTACCATGTTGTAGCATCCCCTCTTCTTTTTAACACAGAGTGGAGGCGTGTGGGCATTGAGCGGACAAGTTTCTTGAGTTTAGCCATTGGAATTTGATCCCACTCTTGTTTAATACAGGCTTCCAGCTACTGGAGAGTTTTGGGTCTCCTTTGACGGACTTTTTGTTTAATTATGCGCCAAATGTTCTCAATCGGTGAAAGATCAGGACTGCAGGCAGGCCAGTTCAGCACATGGACTCTTCTACTATGAAGTTATGCTGTTGTAATAGCTGCAGTATGTGGTTTTGCATTGTCCTGCTGAAATACACAAGGCCTTCCTTGGAATAGATATCGTCTGGAGGGGAGCATATGTTGCTCTAAAACCTTTATATACCATTCAGCATTCATGGTGCTTTTTAAAACATGCAAGTGTCCCACACCATATGCACTAATGCATCCCCATACCATCAGACATGCTGGCTTTTGAACTGAACGCTGATAACAGGAGGGGTGGTCTTTCTTCTCTTTAGCCTGGAGGACACGATGCCCAGATTTCCAACAAGAATGTCAAATTTGGACTTGTCTGACCACAGGACACTTTGCCACTTTGCTACAGTCCATTTTAAATGAGCCTTGGCCCACAGAACATGGCGGCGCTTCTGGATCATGCTCAACAATGGCTTCCTTTTTGCATGATAGAGTTTTTAGGTGGCATCTGTGGATGGCACGGCGGACTGTGTTTACAGACAGTATTGAAGTATTCCTCGGCTTATTTAATAATGTCAATGACAGAATCATGTATTCTATTCTGTATCCCCTATTCTGTATACGACAACATTCTTAATGCTTCTTGTGTCTTATTTCATTTTAGTCAGGGGTTCGCAAACTTGTTCCTGGGGGCCGACTGTGTACGCTGGTTTTCGTTCCAACCACAATTACAATCCCAGAATTAATTAGCTGTTAATTTTTTAAATTGCTTTTCAAGCCAGAGAGACGTTTCACCCTCTTGAACCGCTTTGACAAATATGCATTCCATGATGTTTAAAAGCTCAACATTTATATTGTGCTTACTTGGTGACATTCCTGGTAAGGTGCTGAGCCAATTCACAATACACAGTGGGCCCCCAGGACCAAGCTTGGGAATCCCTGATTTAAGCCATTTTCTCCCTCTCTGTGAAACTCAAATCTTGAATTTTAAAGCCATAAACAGAGGAACGCATACATTTCCAGATGTGGCTTCTGCTCAAAGGGGTTTGTGGCATGCATCTTTCTGATTATCAGAAGTGACAATACACATATATACAGGAACTCAACAGGAGCAAATTATGACAAGTATCCTCAAAAATATACATAAGTTAAAACTAAAAAAATTAAAGTCACATCGCCAAATGACTAGGAAATTAGACACTAGAAGCCACCAGAATACAACGTAGATTTTAAAAGTTTCAAAATTCTCTGAGGGGAATGCTCCCTGGAGGGCTTCGCACCCTCAACACTCGGATTCTCGGCACCTCCACCACCAGCCATAGCCACCTATTCTATTCTGCCAGCTGCCCACTCTAAAAACTTTTGAATGCTCTACTCTTAAATCACATTCTGCCAGAAATGGCAATGCATGTATCTTCTGTGGGCATGTACTGCATATTGGATTAAATTACAAACAGTAATTTTCAACATACATGAAGAGAGGTCAATTATTTGTAACTGATGAAACTAAAGACTGAGGTCAATCAGCAAGCTCTAAATTGATAAGTACACCTGGCCACCAATAGTGGGCCCTTCATTGCCGTCCATTGACAAAATCTGAAGCCTTCTCACATTTTCAATATTATTCACGTATGCACCCATCTTTTCTTCACTGAAACTTCCACGCAAATGATCAACTTGGCTCGCTAAGGGTGCTCATAAGGAAGCTCTGGACCATCCTCAGGAATAAAGGTGACCCTAAGCAAAATAAAGGAATTCCTATCCCGTTAGGAGCATTCTAGAATTGACCCTACCTTTCATTAAGGAAGCGTTTTGAGGGAGTCCTTTATGCAAAAAATAAAGGTGGATTGTAAAATAGCATAAGGCTGCCTTTGGAGGAGAACCATAGACTAAAGGGATCCTTTTTCGTAAAGGCCGGTTCTAGAATACGGCTAGAAGTCTTCCAGCAAAGGGAACCAGATTTTCAGCCAAAATTGCTTGATACTCAGTAGAATCCACTAAGCCATTGATCTTAACCAGTATCAGTGTGGACCTCAAGAATGAAAACAGCCCCAAAACATCACTGACCCACCATAACATTGCGCTGTGGGTTTGAGGTGCCTTTCCTTGTACTTGTCTCTGTTTCAACACCAAATACAGTATGCTAATGCTGTATCTGACCAAAACTGTTCAATTCTTGGTCTCTCTTGATGTGGTAATTTGTTTTCAGATGACACTGGTCAAAGATTAAGCAAAAAAACATTTCACATTATTAATCATTTTAGCCCTCCTTTTTAAAAATTAGATTTGAGTTCAAAAGATTGTTCTTATGTTCTGTCTGCCTTTTGCCTGTTCCAAGTCTTGTCCCGCACTGCCTAATGGAATCCTCCTCATGTCTGCGTTCCGGTCCACGTCGTGTTTTCTCTGGTGCGGGGTCTCCAACCCTGTTCCTAGAGAGCTACCATCCTGAAGGTTATCACTCCAACCAAAGCAAACCACATCTGCTTTTCCAGTTAGAGATCTTGACGAGCTGCTAATGAGCTGAATCAGGTGTGAATTAGGGTTGGAGTAGAAACCTACAGGATGGTAGCTCTCCAGGAACAGGGTTGGAGACCCCTGCTCTAGTGCAGTGGTTCCCAACGTCAGTCCTGGGGACCCCATGTGTGTGCTGGCTTTTGTTCCAACCACAGTTGCAATCGTAGGATTTTAACAAGCTGCTAATTTGTCTTAATTATGTGCATTTAATGTTTAGAGCAGTTATTTGCCCTCTTAACCCACAACTTAACAGAAATATCTATTTGCCATCAAGAATTTCAAAAATACCATTCGCACATTGCAGTATATCGGAAATAACAGCATAAAATGAGAGAAAACAATGTAACCAATCAAATTAATGATGTAGTTGGCTCCTAATTAGTGAAAACTACTTGGCTCATGACAAATGTAGTCCACAAACAAACCAGTTTTGTGTTATTTTGATCTGATTAAGTTCACCTGAAGCTTTTTGAAAGAACTTGAAACAGTTGTGTCCAGCAGCCTAATCTGAGGTTTATTGATTTCCTCAGTGTATAATTTGATCTGTTTGACATGTTATGTTACTTGACATTACTTGCAGTATTGCAATAAACACACTATCTTCAAGGGTGTTTTATTCTTCATTGCATGTATGGATGTTCCTATGTAACATTTGACTAAAGAGATATATTAACAACTCTGAATATGAAAAGCACCTAATTAAGACAGTCACAGCTTGTTAAAGTTCTACAATTGCAATTGTGGTAGGAACAAAAGCCAGCACACACATGGGGTCCCCAGGACCGACGTTGAGAACCACTGCTCTAGTGCATGCATTGCTTCTTTACTATTGGTTGGATGCGGTATTTCCTCTTTCCTTCAAAGCTGTTCTGGCTTCGGATCTTTCTAAGCTTGGTGTCAATTAACTGTTTTTAGTTACTAACAGCTACTAACATTCACGGGAGGTGTTTTTCTTAGACATGCACTTTACTAACGTTGCTCATTTAGGCAGGGCGTTAATCGTCATGATTTCTTGCTTTGTTATTATTTCAGTTCTCGCTTTACTTTGCTGCGCAACTTTTTCACTCTTCCTTCAATCTGCATACTTCACTGGTACTTAGCTAAGCACGCCCATTTTCTTAATAAGCTTGTTATGTCATTAAGCCTTTGTCCTATGTCTCTCGCTCATGCTTTGTTCCCTCCCTGTTCTGCCCAGGTGTTCTGCGTTCCTGATCAAGCCATGTCCCGCATTATTCTGTGGAGGCATTCCAGTTGGCAGTCGGTCCGTTGTTTTCATTTCCATGCTATGTAGTTCTTGCTGATTATTTCTCGTTTGTATTCATGCCACATATTTCATGTTCTGTTTTTGTATAGCGTTCTAACTACCCTACTGTTCAGCTCTTTGAGTGTAGTTTTTTGTTGGCTTCATGCCCCCTTAAGCCTGCAGTTTTTTCTGTTATTATTTTTCAGCTTTTGAAGTGTAGTTTTTTTTGTTGGCCTTGTGCCTGCCTTTTCCCCAGAATCTTTCTGTTCAGCTGTGGTATTTTTGTTGGCCCATGTGCCGTGTTTGTTTGTTTTTCTATTTAATAAATCTTATTCATTTGATTCAAGTCTCGCTACTGGTGTCCTTCTGTGAACATGACAATTGTGAGTTTTAATGTTTACACCATCCTTTAAGATAGTGAGATACGCCCATTCACTGCATTTGTTCACTTCCTCAGTTTTCCATCATTTGAACATAACGGAATGTTCTAGACACCTGTGATGATATCAGTGAGCGGAGACTTCGCTCATGAACATTATCATTTATCTTGGGTGGCGTGCACCAGCATAAAGAGGGGGGCCCCAGGACTGAGTTTGGGGACCACTGATCTCATGCACACTTTGTTTTCCAGGGAATGACATCAAGCTGTCTCATTAGTTGAGTGATTAACATGAAACCAAAACTTTTTGGAATGAGGATGAAAGTTACAAACTTTTAGACAATTATTTGGTTGTTCCGCAACTTCTCTCTTTGCAGATAAAAAGAGCTACAAGCTTTTTTATCCCGTATGGTGTTAGGCTATAAGCGCTGTACAACTTTATAAAGGAATAATTCACGCGCTCCAGAACTGAATATATTGCACGACATGACAGGGATGCAGTTTCCTGTTCTTCATGTAACCTACGCGCTGTTGTATAGGCAATAAAGCTTTTGACATGACAATCACCGATATCCATGAACATCGTGAAGATTTCTGACGTCATTCAAGTGAAACCAAAATTTATAATTTCACTGAACTGCACAGGTTTTCATAACACTAAGACTTAATACAACGATACGACAGTTTATCCGCACAAGGGCTAATGCACGCAAGCAACGATGACTAGACGATGCTACAGTTTGCTTACTGCAGAAGCAGTGACGTCAATCCCAGGCGGTCAGCTGGCACATCGTCTAACCTGGGAGGGTCCCGACAGCGTTTCACGAACTGCATCTCCTGCCCTTTCTCACCCGCAGTGAAGGATTACTACCAAAATCAAAAAGCAAATTATTTAAGCTACCGCGTGGAGTGGCGGAGGGACAAGGATCGGATGTAGCTCGGAATTTCTTCTTATTTGCGTGCGTCTATTTTTTATTTTTATTTTGGAAAATTACCCTGAAATGGATGGAATCCATCGCTGCCGCCGCTGAGCGGCAGGTACATTGTTGAGGCCCTTTATTTCTGAAGGTGTGAGTTTTATTGTTTTTAGGATGGGTAGAAACAAACGGAATCGGTTTCACATGGACACAGATGCTGTCATTGGGTGTAAAACCCCAACGGAGTGAGATAGAGAGCGTTTTGTGCGACTGGCACTAACGACGGACGTAAATTCGTTGCACTGCGTGTCCAGAGGAACGAAAATAAATGACATCTACGCCGCCTTGGCCAAGGAATACAAGGTGAAAAAAATAATTAGTGTACTATTGTATTTTGTTCCTCTGGGCGAATACTGTGGCATCTCTTGCATGCAAACCGCTCATCTCTAGATTATTGAAGGACTGCCATGCAAAGACTGGGTTATTTTTAAAATCAAGAGATAGCGGTTCGCTACTGAACAACCATTCCCGACTATTCTATTGTGCTTAAATTCATACTTCTCCCGTAAGGAGAAACCGCGAAATCCTCGCAAAGATAGCTGAATTTATCAGCTAAAGCCTCGCGCCGTTGCCAAAATGATGGAGCTGCAGATTGACGAGGTGGTGTATCAGGACGACTACGGCTCCGTTTCCGTGATGTCGGAGCGTGTGTCGGGCCTTGCCAACAGCATCTACAGGGAGTTCGAACGCTTGATACGCAGCTACGACGAGGAGGTGGTGAAGGAGCTGATGCCGCTGGTAGTGAACGTGCTGGAGAATTTGGATTCGGTGCTTACGGAGAACCAGGAGCACGAGGTGGAGCTCGAGCTGCTCAAAGAGGACAACGAGCAGTTGATCACCCAGTACGAGCGCGAGAAGGCGCTTCGCAAGCAGGCGGAGGAGGTGCGGTTCTTGTTTTTAATCAATTTATTGGCCGTCCTGCTTGACGCGTTTCTACAGAATTTCTGACCCTATTATTTAGAATGATCATTGCATGAAGATGATGGGGCTTTTCATTCGGACGCCACAATTTCATATAAAATATATGTATATATTTTAACTGTCAACAGGTTGCGTTGTAACGTTGATTGCCCACTTGACTTCGTTCCCGTTCATAAATATAAAGTGGCCAATCTAGACAAAGTACAATCGCTCACGTGATTTATTAACGGCGTATTGAATTGTAGCGACGGATTTCATTTATTGTAATAGTGTTAATCTCATTTGGTACGTGTTTGAAAACAAATGAAGATTGTCTAATCTCTGTGCTGCTTCTCAATTTGAAATCTGCAGGAGAGATTTTTAACGTTCTGGCTCAGCTTAATGGCACCACTCTGACAGATGGTTGTGTTGCAGTGAACTGATACATGCGCACGCACACACACACACGCACTTACGCACACAGGCGGACAGACACATACAAACAAAGAGATGTACGCTTGCGCAGACAGAAACACACAGTCATACACCCATGCACCGATGTACCATGCTTATACTCACAAAAAGACACATTTGTGTGCGCGCGCACACACACCCACACTCAGTGGTGTGCTCCACACTGTCCTCCGCCCCACCCAGCAGATATGATAAAGCATCACTAACTGACGGTAATCCCCTCTCTGGCCGGATGCCATTTGTAGCGGGTGAAAAGCTTTGCTCTGGGGGATAATTGCACAGAGAAGTTGTCCTAGGCAGAAAAGACCAAGTCCCATGGTATCAAATGTGTATTCGACAGGCTATCGCACTCACTGGCCAGCTAATAATAAGACATATTTGGTGCCATTCTTTCCTTGCTTTGTTACTGCATGTTTTTTGATAAATGAGAGGCTTCACCATCTGATAACAATTATTAAAATATATGATGCACATGCATTTCTTTGCTGGTCATTACAGTAATGGATTCAGCTCTGGGAGTCGTTTACAGTGCTGTGGGGTACAGCGTGATACCATATGTGAATCACATCCTAGTCTTATTAGAACCCCAGCAATATAAACATTGTACCGTGTACTATTGTTCTTTACTGTTTCTATAAAAAGAATGCGGTGTACACTGCTTAAATTCAATATGGAGACAAGTGTCCACTATTGTTCACCCAAAAGTTAAGTATTAATCGGGAGTAAATCTGTGAGAGACTTGGGTATGACATGATAGAATCTAATGATAGACAGGTCACATTTAGTCAGACAGCTCGGCTGCTCTGTTGGAATCTGAAGAGGTTATCTCAGTGCCCTGGTGCTATGCTACTGTCAGTTTTTGCACACTGATTTTTTATGTCAGACATAGACTGATAGACTGAAGGGTGTCATCAACAGAATTCTCTTAGAGACCAGGTAATGACTGAGTCTGAAGGTTCACACGGGGTTAAGTGTGATGCTGTTTGAAGGATAATGGAGACTGATGGTTTGGAGGGACTAAACTGTAACAGGCTTCACTGTCCCGTAATTAATACCCCTCCAGACTCTCAGTCTAAGTCATGCCTGGAGTCCATATGATTTACACTACATTGTCATCAGTAGTGGCTGTAGAGCTGAAAATACAGGGTGTCTCAGAAAAAAGTATACCCAACTTGAATCATCGATTATATGAAAACTGCTAAATTTTATTTTAAGTGTAATATGTCATTAGAAAGAGAAGGATTTACTCTTTTAAATGATACCCTAAACATGCGTTTATTTTCATGGGTGAATCAGTAACAATGCATTTTTTGAATGGCACCCAGATCCTTGCTGTGACGAGCGTTCTGCTCTTCGTAACTGTGGGAAAGGGAAATCACAACAAAAATATTGATGAGGAGTACTCATTTATCCAAATGTTACACAGTGTCAAATTATGGCACTGGTCCCTCCACATGACCCCCTCCACATGATCACCAAATGATCCGACGGGCTGTCAGAGACATGGTCAGACGATGCCAGCTGTGCATTGATAAGGAGGGGGGTCATGTGGAGGGACCAGTGCCATTATTTGACACTGTATAACATTTGAATAAATGAGTACCTTTCCCACAGTTACAAAGAGCAGAACACTCGTCACAGCAAGGATCTTAGACCTATGGCTTTGAAACTTTGCATCTAAGCTACTGTTATACTGCTTAATCAGAAAATGCAGTCTATTTTACTTTATCTCTTTTGGTTGTGGAGCTATGAGGACACCAAAGGTGCCTTTTGTTCAGGCAGTTCCATGTTTAGGTCCCCAAAGCACCCCCAATATAAACCCTAACATAGGCTCTCTGGAATTTTGTCCATTCATTTGTGTCTGCTGAATATAAATTAGGCTGAATTCACCATAAATTCATCACCAACTGCAGTCAGTACCGTGCCAAATGTGAAAAAAAAAAAACGCTAAAATGCCACTTGTTCAAACCCCTGTATCTCCAGGGGCACACCTTGGATTTTCTTCTTTTTTTAACTGATTCCTCTATTATAGTAGACAGACCACTCCATAAATTGTTGATGTGTTTTGACCAATATAAATTTTGCAGGTGTCTGAACAGGGGTGGGGTAATCTCAAGAATCGCTTGGCATTTTCAGCTTCTTACACAATGTTAATGATTATTGAATCACAATAATTGTAAGATCTCAATTCATAAATGCATGACGCATTCACAGAAAGGTCAGTATATGCGGGTTGGTTGATCATCTTGGCAAGGAGAAACCTGGCCCAGTTATTGATCAATAATTTCAGATTATTGCTTCTGTTTTTCATGAAGCGAAACAAGAGGATACAAGCATTAACATGGACGACTTCTGAAAAATGCTGGGAGCCATTCAATAACATTCCCCGAACTGTTCCAACTCTGGATGTCACTGGACGCACAGCCCGGTCTCTTTCCTGCATTTAGGAAGCAATAACTTTATTAACATAGCATGGAATACGAAGTTTTAATTTGACAGTCAGTTTACAAGAATTATTGTCAGTAAATTTTATTGATGCAAAGAAGTGTGATTGTCAAAAATTGCCGGACCCCTATTTAGACAGTTCTGAAATGTATGTATGTCGTTCAGCCTCACTGGAGGATTTTTGAGTGTGAATTGCCCAGTGGCGGCTGGTGAAGTGGTGATCGGGGAAGCTCAAACCCATCCCTTGAAAATAATGATTGGTCATGACCTGTTTTCAATCATTCATTTAAATTACCATTACAAAAGCTCCAAAAACTCTCAACATTATCAGGTGTGGTCAGTTTTCATTAATAACGCACAGCTGTCAACTCTCATGCATTCTGCTTGAGTTTAAATGGCATATTTACGTTCCCCAGCTGTAGTCAGCAATTATTCAATCAACGCATGTGTAAGAGATTCTCGCTCGGAATTGAAGTCCTTGTGCATGGAGATCAGTTTCACCTGCGTTATGACTCCGGACTTCTCACGCTTTTCTTTACTCAGGGGTTGGAAGTAATGCATGTGTTCATGGTCGCTTAAATAGTTTAAATGAAATAAGATCATTGGAAGCAATGGAATTGCATAAAGACGTTTCAAATGATCTTTTGAAATGATCACGGAATGCGTGAGAGTTGACAGGTGTGCGTTATTAATGAAAACTGACCACACCTGATAATGTTGAGAGTTTTCAGAGCTTTTGTGATGGTATTTTAAATTAATGATTGAAAACAGGTCATGACCAATCATTATTTTCAAGGGATGGGTTTGAGCTTCCCCGATCACCAGTTCACCAGCCGCCACTGGGCAGTTCACACTCAAAAATCCTACAGTGAGGCTGAATTGAGGTAATTCTGCAAATATGAACGAGAACAAGACAATAATCCAAAGCACAGGAAGCTTAGATTTGAGTCACCGAGTCCACGAACAGGATCAAGATGGTGTGGCAGGACCTAATTGAGCTAATTGTGACACCTCAGATGCAGCTGAATTGGTGATTGGTTGGCATGAGTGGGGGATGTGAAGACAGGCTAAACCAAAGAAAGCAGCATGGCAATGAAATTGTTACCTATTTTAGCCGGAATCAGACTGTGAAGCACCGCAGGCGACTACTGCAGCTGTGCCGACAGGGAAACCGTGGGGTGCCTCTGAAGTGCTAACAAAGCGACAACGTACCATTACATAAGTGTAACAACCGTAAATATTATTACAACGTGGCGAAGTTTACACAGACTGGGGTTGTATCCATCTTTTATGCAAAGTTAAGTCTGAAATCAGGCTTTGCACTGGGCGTTGTTATTAAACTATTCCCTTGTGAATTAGTTCACACAAGTCTATAGCTAGTGCTAGCTGTAGTTTTTATTGTTTCGGTTAAAAATTAAACTAAGCCACTGCTCATTCCTGTCTCCTGGCCAGTGCTCATTCCTGTCTGCCGCTGTTTTGAAGGACAACAGAGTTCCGCTCTCTTCCATCCTGTCAACCACAGATGAATTCGGTTAATGAATCCCCTCCTGATGTCAAGAGGGTTCTGAATCGAAACAGGTTGTTCAAGCATAATTTAGTAGGAAAGGCTCCACAGCAGCACTGAGACCTTTTCTTATTTCATCCTTTGGCAGATATTAGGCCGAGGGAGGACAAATGTCTATGTATATAAACAAGGAAAACGCAATTTTCATGAAATGGTTCCTTTATATTTTGGAGGAAATTACTTTTTCCACATGGGTTATGTTGTTGTTGGGTAGCATTTTCCCTTCAATAAAAGAAATTATCACTTAAAAACAGTTCGGTGCTGAGAAACAGCATTTGCCCCCTTCTTGATTTCTTCTGCTTTTGCTTATTTGTCATGTTTAAATCTTTCTGAACATGGAACTGATTTTTATCCGCCCTCTTCACCAATAGGGCATATATTGCAATTGCCCCTGTCCATCTGTCTGTCCGTCCACAATTTATCGTTCTTACTCTGCAGACTACAATTTTTGTTGCATTCTTTTCATTTTTGTTTTGTGGGTCAATGGTGATATGAAGCAAATTGCTTTTGATTTTGGTGATGATTGGAAAATTTTTCACGAAGCTGTGGCACTGAACTTAGCACATCCCTACACATGGCTTTTACAAAACCCAAAACCAGTGAAGTTGGCACGTTGTGTAAATCGTAAATAAAAACAGAATGCAATGATTTGCAAATCCTTTTCAACCTATATTCAATTGAATACACTGCAAAGACAAGTTACTTAATGTTCGAACAGGTAAACTTTGTAATTTTTTGCAAATATTAGCTCATTTGGAATTTGATGCCTGCAACATGTTTCAAAAAAGCTGGCACAAGTGGTAAAAAAGACTGAGAGAGTTGAGGAATGCTCATCAAACACTTATTTGGAACATCCCACAGGTGAACGGGCTAATTGGGAACAGGTGGGTGCCATGATTGGGTATAAAAGCAGCTTCCCTGAAATGCTCAGTCATTCACAAACAAGGATGGGGCGAGGGTCACCACTTAGTGAACAAATCGTGAGCTGATTGTCGAACAGTTTAAAAACAACATTCCTCAACGAGCTATTGCAAGAAATTTAGGGATTTCATCATCTACGGTCCGTAATATCGTCAAAAGGTTCAGAGAATCTGGAGAAATCACTGCACGTGGCGACAAGGCCAAAACCAACATTGAATGCCCGTGACCTTCGATCCCTCAGGCGGTACTGCATCAAAACCGACATCAGTGTGTAAAGGACATCACCACATGGGCTCAGGAACACTTCAGAAAACCACTGTCAGTAACTACAGTTCGTCGCTACATCTGCAAGTGCAAGTTAAAACTCTACAATGCAAAGCGAAAAGCCATTTATCAACAGCACCCAGAACGCCGCCCGCTTCGCTGGGCCCAAGCTCATCTAAGATGGACCGATGCAAAGTGGAAAAAGTGTTCTGTGGTCTGACGAGTCCACATTTCAAATTGTTTTTGGAAACTGTGGACGTCGTGTCCTCCGGACCAAAGAGGAAAAGAACCATCCGGACTGTTATAGGCGCAAAAGTTCAAAAGCCAGCATCTGTGATGGTATGGGGGTGTATTAGTGCCCAAGGCATGGGCAACTTACACATATGTGAAGGCACCATTAATGCTGAAAGGTACATACAGGTTTTGGAGCAACATATGTTGCCATCCAAGCAACTTCTTTTTTCATGGACGCCCCTGCTTATTTCAGCAAGACAATGCCAAGCCACATTCTGCACGTGTTACAACAGCATGGCTCCGTAGTAAAAGAGTGCGGGTACTAGACTGGCCTGCCTGTAGTCCAGACCTGTCTCCCATTGAAAATGTGTGGCGCAT
The DNA here is from genome assembly GCA_029692085.1 of Gymnothorax javanicus. Classification (NCBI taxonomy): domain Eukaryota; kingdom Metazoa; phylum Chordata; class Actinopteri; order Anguilliformes; family Muraenidae; genus Gymnothorax; species Gymnothorax javanicus. The sequence continues at coordinate 12,064,050 of CM056206.1, read as the reverse complement.
TATGAAGCGTAAAAATACGACAACGGAGACCCCGGACTGTTGAACAACTTAAGCTGTACATCAAGCAAGAATGGGAAAGAGTTCCACCTGAAAAGCTTCAAAAATTGGTCTCCTCAGTTCCCAAACGTTTACTGAGTGTCGTTAAAAGGAAAGGTGATGTAACACAGTGGTAAAAAAGGCCCTGTGCCAACTTTTTTGCAATGTGTTGCTGCCTTTAAATTCTAAGTTAATGATTATTTGCAAAAAAAAAAAAGTTTCTCAGTTTGAACATTAAACATCTTGTCTTTGCAGTGTATTCAATTGAATATAAGTTGAAAAGGATTTGCAAATCATTGTATTCTGTTTTTATCTACGATTTACATAACGTGCCAACTTCACTGGTTTTGGGTTTTGTAGATGAAAAAGTTAAAATTCAGTCGGAGAATGGCTTATCGAATATATAGCTTGTTCTCACTGTTTGAATCATTTTCATTTTCTTTTTTTTGGGGGGGGGCAATAGTAATATATACTCAGTCAAAAAAGAAACTTCACACTCATAAATTTCTAAATATTTTCTTGAAACTTAATACAAGAGATATTATTATTATTATTAGGGGTAAATGCGTTGTCAAAGACATCATGACACACAGCAACTCCGACATGCACAAGCATGCAGCACGTCTTGAGCATACATCAAGGTAAAAGCATGTTTCCTCGTGTTCCTAGTCACGTGACCTTATGAGACACGTGCAATTGAGCTCATGTTAGCACGGTAGAGTGACATCTCGGAAAACAAGTTCTTACAGTCAATTATCCGTTGATTTGCAATGCCACGACTGTCAAACATTCAACGTGAACGTGCCATTGGCATGCTGAATACGGAACGCCGGTCACTGACGTTGCCAGGGTTATGGGATGCAGTCGACGGACTATCCATGATCTTCGGACACGTCTCCAACAAACTGGCACCACAGCAAACCGACCTCGTTCGGGTAGACCACGTGTGGCGACACAAGCAGAAGACCGACAAATCGTCTTCGTCATTTGCGTAATCAATTTCTCACTGCAACATCCACTAGGAATGAATTGTTTAGAGGTCGTGTGACTGCCCAAACCATACGTGTCGCCTGCGCACTGCTCGTCTCCATGCACGTCGGCCATATCGTGGACCAATTTTAACCCAGTTACACCGACGTCAACGGCTTCTCTGGGCACAACGACATCTGAGATGGACTCAGCGTGATTGGAATAGGGTCGTTTTTAGTGACGAATCCAGATTCACTTTGCACTTCGCTGATGGGAGAGTTAGAGTTTGGAGGAGACGCGGTGAACGCAACGCCCAGTGTTGTGTGCAGGAAGTGGACCGTTTTGAGGGTGGTAGTGTTATGGTTTGGGGTGCCTTTAATGGTCCTGCCCGTTCCCGACTGATGGTCATTCAAGGAAACCTAACTGCTGCAGGATACAGAGCTTTTGCCATTCATGGCAGCTCATGGCCCAGGTCTGACATTCCAACACAATAATACCAGACCTCATACGGCCAATTTAACGCGAATTTTCTTAGGAATGCTGGCATCAATGTCATGGAGTGGCCCTCAAGGTCTCCCGACCTTAATCCCATAGAACATGTATGGGATGTGTTGGGCAGAAGACTCCGTCAAGTAAGGAACCCTCCACAGAATTTGCAGGAACTTGGTGCCATGTTGGTTCAATTATGGCGGCGCATCCCCCAAGCTGTGTTCAGACGCATCATTCAATCCATGAGGAGACGTTAAATGCGCAGTTGTGAACGCTCATGGAGGGCATACGCGCTATTGACATGCTTTCATCAAGTTGTAACTTATCATTTTTACTCTCTTACATTTCCGTAGCATTTCCGGTGGAACTGGTTACATTATGAACATGATTTCTTTGGTACACCGTCCTTAATGGGTACAGAATGGAATTAAATCATTATTTAAAACCACTTTTCTTGTATGTTCAACTTATCGACCTCCAAACGAGTGTGAAGTTTCTTTTTTGACTGAGTATAGTAAGATCTAATTAATTTTAGTGACCACGTTCAACTTTATACCTATTATTAGTCATTGACATAGCTGCTATGTTGGCGTATTTGTATTTCTGTTTATATCTTTGTATAGTACAAAGAAAATGTAAGTAATCACAAAATGCAGTTTTTAAATTATCATTTATTTTATTAAAGGTAAATAGATATTCAAAACCTATATATCACCCTAATAATTTCCCCCCTAAACCCTTGGTGGCAGCAACTGAAATAAAATCTTTGTGAATCTTCTACATCGCTTCAGAGAAATTTTGGCCGCTCTTCTCTGCAGATTTGTGTTAATCAGCCACATAGCAGCATGAACTGCCTCATTATGATCATGCCACAGTATCTCAGCTGGATTCAAGTCAGGGCTACATCTACACCACTCCAAAACCTTCATTTTATCTCTTTTCACTGTCAGGGCCTGAATCTGTTTTGATATGTTTTATGCGTATTTTGTATGCATATTTATTATTTTCCTTGTTAATTGTTTATTTTTTAGGTTATTGTTTAGCAGTTCTTTGTACTCCTCTAGCATTCCCATTCATCTGTCACTTGCCATGTGCTTTCGAGTTTCATTCCATCACATGCATCACCCCTTGTTCATTGTTTGAATGTTTCCCATTTGCAGCCACACTTCCTGTACCTTTCCAGCACAGCTCACTTGCAGCCCATTGTAATTAGCCTCCTCTGCTCCCTGTATAAACCCCTTTGTAAAAACCCCTGTATAAACCCCAGTCTTCTGTTCACATGTTTGTCATCCTGTGTCTACAATACCAGCATTCCTTGTTGCCTTGGTTACAGTTTGGTTTGTCTTCTCGATTTTCCGTTCTGTCTTGTTCCTCGCATCTGTTCTGATTACCCGTGTTTGATTTACTGTTATACCTTTTTGGTTTCTGACCTGTCATTCATTTTGGCTTTGCCGCACCTCCTTCCTGGTTTCTGGCTATTGGACTGTGTACTCATCACAGTTCTGGATTTGCCCTCTTGAACTGCATTATCACTGCTCATGTTTGACCGGACTCTCCGACTACAATCCCTAATAAAACCTCTGAACGGGACGATTGTCAGCGCTTGAGTTCTGAGCCCGCCTCATGTCAAAGAGGTGGACTTACCTGTGTGCTTTTGATCATTGTCCTGCTGCATAGCTCAACTGCCCTTGAGCTTTAGATCACAAACTGATGGCTGGACATTCTATTTTAGGATTTTCTGGTAGAGAGCAGAATTCATGGTTCCATCCCTTTCGGCAAATCATCCAGGTCCTGAAGCAGCAAAACAGCCCCAGACCATCACACTACCAGCATCATGTTGGACTGTTGTGATGATGCTCTTATTGTGGAAAACTGTGTTAGCTTTACACCAGACAGAATGAGATCTCTGTCCTCAAAAAAGTTACGCTTTTGACTCATCAGTCCGCTGAATATTTTGGCAAAAGTCGTGGGGGGTCTCAAATAAGTTTTTGGCAAACGTGAGATGAGCCTCTGTGTTTTTGGTCTGCTGTGTCTTTAGCCTAGCCATTTTGCCCAGTCTCTTTCTTATTGTGGAATCATGAACACTGAGCTTAACTGAGGCCAGTCAGGCCTGCAGTTTTCAGGTGCTAGTCTGAGTTCTTTCGTGACCTGCTGGATGACTTGTCGATGCACTGTTAGAGGAATTTTGGTTGGCCGACCACTCCTTGGAAGGTTCTTTCATTTCTGTTTTAAGTTTTCTGTATTTCCAAATAATGTCTCTCACTGCGGTTTGCTGGAGTCCCAGAGCTTTAGAAATGGCTTTGTAACCCTTGCCAGACTGATGTCAATGACTATGTTTCTCATCTGTTCTTGAGTTTCCTTTGATTGTGGCAACATGTGCTGATTTTTGCCCACTTCACACAGCCAGATAGGTTGTATTTAAATGATGTTTTTCAGTAGAGGTGGGAGTAATCATGCCCAGTGAAATTGAAGCCAATTATCTATTAAATTTGTTTAAATGATTGATTTAGTAACTAAGGGGGCAATTAATTTTTTACATAGGGCCAGGTATGGTTGGATAGCTTTTTCTCTCAATAAATTTAATTATTTAAAAACTGAATTTTGTGTTTACTCGGGTTATTTTTGTCTTAAATTAAAATTAGTCTGATCTGAAACATTCAAGTGTGACAAATATGCCAAAATAGAAGAAATCAGGAACGGGGCAAATATTTTTTCACAGCACTGTATTTTGTGTTTCCTTTTGTTCTTGTCTTCTATTACATTTTTTTGGAAATATTTGAAAATATTTCATGTGACAAATATGCAAAAACAGAAAATCAGGAGGGGACAAATACTGCACTGTACGTTATCATTTTACCTCTCAGTTTCTTTCATATTTATATTTTCCATCTTATATGTGATTTGTTGACATCCCTTTCTACCTCTCCTGTCACAAGGCCGCTCATAGTCAGATGTTCAGAGTTAAATCTACTCTCATAGAGTCAATATGATTTCACTCGCATAGAGTGGGCTCAAATGGACTGGAATTGTTGTTTGACTCTGTGAGAGTTTAATTCTGAGAACATTTCACTTTTCATCTCAAGGTTGTCGTGCTGCCTATCATGAATTCAGTTTTGAATTGAATAACAGTCATTTACACAGAATGAATGTACTTATTTCTATGTATTGTGCCTTACAGTTAAAATGCGGCATTTTTGGAAATGAAATGTAAGTGGTATCCCCATGTGAAGCACAGGTAACTGGCTTAGGTGCATGGCGAGGTTAAGGTCGAGGACACGCTCTGTTTTCATTTTAAGAATGAGAGCTCAGAGTAACAAGCAGCATGTGATCAGTGACGTGTGTAGATGGAAGGGTGGGGAGGATATTCATGGTCAATCAATACCGCTCTAAGACAGCCATGACTGGTAATTGGACCCCTTGCCCATGAGAGCATTCGGTTCAATAAATGCAGCCAAGCACATTATTAGCAGGGAGACGCATCTGAGGTGAAGCTGTCTGAAACAACTGATGCAAGGCGTATATCCCAACTGACTGCAGTGCTGACCACATCATATCATGTTACATGTATCTCCAAACTACTCCTAGTTTTCGACACATTTTCTAAATGTATTCAGCAATTTATTGTTAATCTTGAGCGGACCTACAACGTGGTTCTGGATGGTAATTATTCTGGCTAATTGATGCAAGTTATGTCAAGATACTCCAACTTATGCTCGAATAATTCTTGTTTGATTCGTTAACGGTGGGTGACTCAGGGTTTGCATTGCGCTGTCTCGTGTAATTTTAATGGAGCTCTCACGGAATTCAGAACTGTCGGAATTCTATGGCTCTAATTTGCTCTTGGAACACAAAAGAGATGTATGATAAATTATTTATGGCCACAGAAATGGTAATCGATTGAAGGAGAGTTTATGTGGCCCTGACTTGTCCTGCAGTCGCTGCAAACCTCAGGCAGCTGCTCACTCATACAGGGAGTCACTGGATTACAGTAACTGTCCTTTTATCCTGCCTCCATTTTGGGCTCCATGTGCTGACTTTGCAGAGTGAATTAAAGACATCCAATGTTGTCTTGATTTCTTGCAAAAGTTTTGTGGACCAAAGTTTCCTTCAGTGTCCTATTACTATTACAGGCTACTTCCTAAGGACTATAGCTGCAGCATTGTGATGCTACGAAAACTACTGAAAATTACAACTTTTGTTGGTTTAGAGGAGATTATGTTACCATAATTACTAGGGCTGTCATGAATATTCATTATTGGAATACCTATCAATTTTTTATTGATAAAACGAACCACCGAACATGAAAATTAATTATCGAATATTTTTTCACATCAAGTCACATCAAGATATTTAACCCACTGTCAGTGTGTGTGCAGTGTATAGTGGGTGGCTACCAACACACTATACTGCAAAGACGGCCCACTGTCTTGTAACTGATACATCTTTGTGCCGGGCGTGCGCAGTGCATGCCGGTTTGACAGCCAGCCAGGAGCAGGCATCACACCACCTCGTTGATATTGTACGTGGTAATGATGGCGGATATTTCGATTTCACAAGAAAGCTCTCGTTCAGAAAATGAGCGGTTTACACCCTGAAGAATCTAAAAAGCATCGTTTGGAAATACTTTGGGTTTTGGTTAGTCGACGACGGTAAAACCAGCGGGTGCTGGTTTATGCCACGTTAAAAACCAGAGAGGAGAAAATGTGCTCTCTGAAATGCAGCTTCATTTGCGAACACTAGTTTTGGATTTAACTGTGGTGAGAGAGCTAATGATGTTGTGGAATCAACATTACTGTCTCACGGAATAAAACTGAACGGTTGGCGTCTCATTCAAATTTGGATGAGCCTGGTGTGTTGTTATTTCATAAGCTCTGCGATGCGTCAGGGTCCTGAGTTCAGACTCACTGTGTCAGGTTTATTACTGAGACATAGGAAACTCTGGGAGTTAATCTGTGCTTATTATTCATCAAATATGTGTTTATGTTGATGTATCTTATGTTAGTAATAGTTTGGCATCGTTGTTTTGTGTAGGAAATACAGAAAGTAGAATATTCAATATCGTATCGATATCGTGTTTAATTAGCGTGAATATTTGAATGGCATTTTAGGCTCATTCTGACAGCCCAAATGGTTACTGACAATTTGGGCTATTGACCTATCTTATGTCTACTTTAAAGTAACCGAGAGGTGTCCCGCTCACTTGTCTGCAACTAGGAAATTTTGAGATTTAGTTTTTCTGGAAAACTCAAACGGGAAAGTTTAAAAGATTATATCTGGGCAACGATTAGGTTTATGCCATTTAATCCCAATATGGAGTATGTACTCATTTATTAATCAAGATAAAGTTTTCATTTGAGGAAACATTTGTCCGAAAGAATCTCTATCCTGGGAGGGGTTACGGCTGCTTTAAAGTACAGTATTATGTACACTGGAAAACATCTGTAGTGCCTCTGAACACACTTCTTCAGAGGGAGGTCACAGCAATCAAAGCAATTGCAGGTTACCAAGGAGCTGATATGTCTACTTTGTTTTGGTGTCTTGTTAGATGGTGGCGCTGTGCTAAGTATCCCATTCCCAAATCCGGAACTAAACTATGCTCTCACAGTGGATTTGCTGTGGAGGAGTGACTGACCTTGCTTCTGTTAGCTGATACATTTGCTCATCTTCAGGAATGCTTCAATTGCCCCTTGTAATAATTGTAAACAAAGTTGACTCGGTGGAGTTCGGAGGGTTACTTATATACCTTAAAGGAGCTGTGTCACGATTACTGCACACGCTCACAATTTTGAACTAAGTAAATCCACTGAACTGCAAGTCGAAATCTAGCAGGTATTTTTCTTCTCCTACGATTATTGATGATTGCAACCGGCTTACATTCTTCATATCCCTGGGCTAAAGCCTAAAATAGCGCTTTGAATCCTCAATTTTCCATGGAAAGCTCCTTAATATAAAAAGGGTAATGCCGGAGTAACTAAAATATATAAATACAATGTAAAATGAAGACGGATTGGCAAGGATGGAATGAGAATCTTCCAGTCAAGCAGATTCACTTTCTCAGGATGTATGTTCTGAGCATGTGCACACAGCCGACTTTAAGTGTCCTATGATGTGCCCCTTTGATTTGATTTCAAATAATATTTGTACTGTTATTTCGATCAGGTCAACTTTAGCCAAAGATATAATTTATTAGCAGTGGGCATTACAGTTGTCTTTGGTTAGAATGGCGCTGTTGTGGAATTCCAGCTGCACCATGCTACCAGGACACAGCAGGATAAGGTTGAGTGTTTGCAGTCTTATTCTACTCAGAAAGGCTCTGGGCCCCTCAAACCCAGATGTCCTTACTGTGAGGCGATTGCACTACTCGCAGCACACCATGCTGCCCATAAAGGAGAGTCCGATAAACACAAGACGGGGGAGTTCGGGTGGGTATAAGGTTAGATTTGCGGTAGTGAACAAGCACTAGTGAACATATACACAGGATGAGCTGGTTTCGGCTGACAGCTTGCAGTATGCTTGCTTGCTGAAGGAAGCAGCTGTGAGTGTTTGCAGTGACCCCACTGACATGCTGTTATGCAAATGTACCGTGACGAAAAATCATCATTCAGCTGCTCCAACAGCTTACAAAGCTGAAGCTCTTGAGTTTCCGGTCTCCTGGAACCATACAAGGCTCCATTTAGATCCACTTACGTTCAGTAATCTTGGTAGATTCATGCTGAACAACAACTGGATGTTTTTAAACTGTTTTCATAACTGATTTGCCCTTCACATGTCTCTGAAATCCCTTGTGCCCATTATTCATGTGAAGAGTAATATTTCACACCCAATCCCTGCTATCATACGTACAGAATATGAATGTTTATGGATAATGCGTTGTTGTCTGAAGCAGTGATGTTGGTCAGATGACTGAAAGAAAGGCTACTTGGGTCAAGGATTCGCAGGTGCTCATTGGTAGAGCATGTAGACAAGTTTGTGACAGCAATCCCTGAATGTAAACACCTCCAAAAAGTAAATGAAGTGAAAAGTGTGGGACGATTTATAATGATTGGATAGTGCATCTCATGCAGTGATGTTGGATTCATGACAAAGACTGGCCTCATTTGTGTGTCTGCAGAAGTTCATCGAATATGAGGATGTCTTGGAAGCAGAGAAGAAAGATCTGCAGACACAGGTGGAAAATCTGGAGCTTCAGGGGAAACAGTTGGAGCTGAAGACCAAGAACTATGCTGACCAGGGTAAGAGAGCTCAGAGTGTTCCTTTAACAGAACTGACCAGAGTAAGAGAGCTCAGAGTCTTCCTTTAACAACTGACCAGGGTAAGGAACTCAGAATCTTCCTTTAACAGAATTGACCAGAGTAAGAGAGCTCAAAGTCCTCCTTTAACAGAGCTGACCAGAGTAAGAGAGCCCAGAATCTTCCTTTAACAGAGCTGACCAGGGTAAGAGAGCCCAGAATCTTCCTTTAACAGAGCTGACCAGGGTAAGAGAGCTCAGAGTTTGCCTTTAACAGAACTGACCAGAGTAAGAGAGCCCAGAATCTTCCTTTAACAGAGCTGACCAGGGTAAGAGAGCTCAGAGTTTTCCTTTAACAACTGACCAGGGTAAGGAACTCAGAATCTTCCTTTAACAGAACTGACCAGGGTAAGAGAGCTCAGAGTCTTCCTTTAACAGAACTGACCAGAGTAAGAGAGCTCAGAGTCTTCCTTTAACAACTGACCAGGGTAAGGAACTCAGAATCTTCCTTTAACAGAACTGACCAGGGTAAGAGAGCTCAGAGTCTTCCTTTAACAGAACTGACCAGGGTAAGAGAGCTCAGACTCTTCCTTTAACAGAACTGACCAGAGTAAGAGAGCTCAAAATCTTCCTTTAACAGAACTGACCAGAGTAAGAGAACTCAGAGTCTTCCTTTAACAAAACTGACCAGACTACGAGAGCTCAGAATCTTCCTTTAACAGAGCTGACCAGGGTGAGAGAGCTCAGAATCTTCCTTTACAGAACTGACCAGAATAAGAGAGCTCAGAATCTTCCTTTAACAGAACTGACCAGAATAAGAGAGCTCAGAATCTTCCTTTAACAAAACTTCCTTTAACAGAACTTCCTTTACCAGAGTACCTGAGAGAGCTCAGAATCTTCCTTTAACAGAGCTGACCAGGGTAAGAGAGCTCAGAATCTTCCTTTAACAGAACTGACCAGAGTAAGAGAGCTCAAAATCTTCCTTTACAGAACTGACCAGAATAAGAGAGCTCAGAATCTTCCTTTAACAGAACTGACCTGAGTAAGAGAACTCAGAATCTTCCTTTAACAAAACTGACCAGACTATGAGAGCTCAGAATCTTCCTTTAACAGAGCTGACCAGGGTAAGAGAGCTCAGAGTCTTCCTTTAACAGAGCTGACCAGGGTAAGAGAGCTCAGAGTCTTCCTTTAACAGAGCTGACCTGAGTGAGAGAGCTCAGAATCTTCCTTTACAGAACTGACCAGAATAAGAGAGCTCAGAATCTTCCTTTAGCAGAACTGACCATAGTAAGAGAGCTCAGAATCTTCTTCTAACTACTGACCAGAGTAAGAAAGCTCAGAATCTTCCTCTAACAACTGGCCAGAGTAAGAGAGCTGAAAATCTTCCTCTAACAAAACTTTTCCATTGCTTTTCCATCGCCGAGGAGCCAACTCAGTGCCACGTGAATACGTCACCGTAATTTTAAGACCAACAGATCAAGAGAAAATGAACTTCATTCGAAACTGCGTCTCTCTCAACAGCGCTCACGTAACATTTGGCAATACAGAAGTACGGTACGGACTGTGGGAAACCATGAATAAACATTTAAAACTGAATTAATATCTTGTGTCTCTATGCTCAGAGTAATACTATAATTGTTATTGAGGTTTTTCCGTTTTTAGAGGGGAAAAGGAATATAGCCTATTAGATTGCTATGATCTTGCACTGGGTTGATATCAGATGTTAAAAAAGCAGCAAAATAAAGCGCAAAAATTAAATGTATACCGTATCTTGCGTTGTTGTCCGTGCATGTTAAAAATACCGAAACCTTGTGCAGCAATAGGGTGTAATAATAGAAAAATGCTATCCATCTTTCCTTTTCCCAAGGATGCAGAAGGGTAAGAAATAAATGAGCAACTGTTGTATTTCATTCCAGCTTCATAAGTTTGAATGATCTAATATTGTTTCGTTTTGACATGCCCATCAAGCTCGCTAATGACAATTTAAATAATTCGTGAACGCGCTAAATAGCCAGCTAACTCATATTCGTAAAGCTTAATATAGACGTTAGCGGCGTAAAAAAGCATGCCTGAAGAAGAAAAGTAAATTGAAATATGAACGCATCATGGAGATATAAGACAGTTGCTTGTATATTCCAACATTTACTGCGAACAGAATGCTCAAAATACTTCTGCGACCGCGCTGGTTTTGTTGGTCTCTGTAACTCTGCCCCACAGAATAGGTGGCTCTAGACCAGCAAGGAGTTGGTGCTTGTCCTGGCACCAGTTTTGAGAGCCAGAAGCTGGTGCTAAGGCTGTGGAAAAGCAAAGAACCGGTGCTTGATCAGGCTCTGGCTCCGAACCAGCACTGGAACCAGCTCGGTGGAAAAGGGGTATAACAGAACTGACTAGGGTAGGAGAGCTCAGAGGCTTCCTGTAACAGAACTGGCTAGGGTAGGTGAGATAAGAGCTTTCCCTTGACTCTTTCCAGATGGCACTGCCAAATCCTAGTCAGTTATGACTGGCAAGAGAGGTAATCAAACTTTCCACAGTTGTATTTCTTCCATACCATGGATTACTTTGCGTTATACATCAAAATAGAGCTGAGAATCAGTTATTTTCCAATGATACCCAAATATTCAAGTGTTCAGCTATCATCGGAATAGTTTGGCTCCTCAAAGCACATTATGTCATTTTTTAGAAACATCCTTCTTTTGCAATCACTCACACATGGCGAACATTGTGTATGCATTACAACCCATTTTGTTTTTGGTCTTAATTATTCAAAAAACATTGAATAAAATGACTTAAAGTGACATTGTAGTGGTATTTGTTATGGATTCTGAGGTAGAGTTGAGTTGGACCAAAATTGTAGTCCAGAACAGTTCTTTAATAGAAATTCCTTGGAATCGAGTGATATTTTGTCAGAAGATGAATGGCCCATGACACTGGCAGCTTACTCATAATATAATTTAATGATTTTTTTTTTTGCCTGGGCAGTGTTTTTCCTTGGCCATTTTGTCCTCTTGTCAGTCATTTGGGAAAGAGTTAACAGCCAGCCCTTAGTACAGTGAGCCACACTCATTTCATGATATTACTCTTATTTGGAAGGACGGTTTTATCGAAGTGATATGCAGTAAGTCCGCACTACATTGTAAGTTTGTACTATAAAAACACAAGAGTGTTCATTGACTACCTATTCAAACAATTTCACTGCAGCTGTCTTGAATTCCTGTTTTAATGCCATTAGTTTTACCTTTGCTAAGTGAAATGCATGCTCAGTTGGGCTTGGTTATTGACTTCACTGTTTTAGAACGTTCCACTTGGTCTCTAAAAAGAAAGGTTTTGCTTTGCTCTTTAAATATGCTTCAGATCATTTTTCATCTGTACAGAGAAGTGCTGTCCAATGAGTTTTGAAGGATTTCGTAAAATCTGAGCTGATAAAATAGTTATGAACAATTTAGTCATCATCCTATCATTTTTTACCAGCAATGACTTATCAATACAAAGCCATTTCTACTGGCAGCCATACATGCCCACACATGACCACATATCACAGAACAGGTGTTATGCTTGAGACCATGAGTAATTCTTCCCTTCTCTATACTCTTCTGTTCCCATTATTCTCAGACCAGTTGATTTTTGTCTTCTTTGTCCATAGGATATTGTCTCAGAACTGCACAAGCTTTTAAAGATTTTTATTTCGGCAAACATTCCTGTTAGTGAATCTTACTGATGAAGTCTTATCTCTGAGTGTTGACATGACAGTGGTATGTCTGCCTCCTTAAGAGTTATTGATCTGACTGAGTGTGGCAAAGGGGTTTCTCTTCACAAGGGAGGGAATTTTCTGCTCTACATCTTAGTTGTTACCCATGGTTTTCCATTCCTTTTGGTGTTCTTGACATCACTCGCAAATTTTAACTAAGACTTCAGTATGTCTAAGCTCATGCTTGCCTGCAAAACCGTGTAATGACCACCATGGGGTGTTCTATTTATGTCTTCTGTTTCATTAATCTGAAAGACAGAGGATAAATTATATGGCTGTCCTCAGCATCCAGCTGTACTATGTATGTGTCCCAACCTTTAATGATCAATTTCTGCATTATTTAATTAATATTGTTAACTAATGATCAATGAGAAGTTATTTTCATGCTAAATCACGGTATTTGTATCTCGATTGTGAATAAATACTGACTACTATGTTCATTAATACCAGTTCATGTGGACTTTTTGTGAAATGCCATCACTGAATTTAACATGCAAGATATTGCATTTATCTGTTGAGGAATGTTTTACCTGAGCGAAAAAAAATTGCGCATCTTCAGCCTCTCTATAGTCTGGTATCAGTCCTGGAGGTTTGTTGACAAGCCATTATCTCATAAATAATTCATGAAAGCTGTCTCAGTAATTCTATATTGGGGGGATGAGGGACCTAGAAATTGACTGCAGATACAAAAGCAGGAATCATTTATCAAACAGTAGTCTCACAGAAAAGGAAAAGAAGACCATTGTAGCAAAGATTATCCAAACCTGGTTTGAATCTGGAAACCTCATGGTGCCGATATCCTAAAGTACGGAATTTATATTGGTATTCATGCAAATACCGATAAACATGCTTTAGCTTGACACTTTTCTGTGTTTCTCAGGGAAATTTCCTAACTTCAGACTCATTTTAGTCTTTATCTCAAGGGAATAATTGAGTTTTTCATGATATTTATTGTTTAATGACACTTTCAGCACTGGACTCCGAGGATATATTGCGCCACCCTTTATACTCTTCTAAGCAAGTGTACAAATCACACAAAATTTACACACGCTCATATCTATAGGCAAGTAAAGAGTCTTTAATTGGCCTGATAACCACGTCTTTTGACCGTTGGAGGAAACCGAAGTAGCCTGAGTAAACTTATGTGAACATGGGGGAGAACATGCAAACACCACACAGAAAGGCCCCAGGCTTGTATAGCACCCATAACCTTCCTTCTGTGAGGCGGCAGTGCTACACTGCACTTCTGTGCCACCCAGATAAACATCTATAAAAACAATTGATCTGTAAAAGCAGTTGATTTCACTGTTAGGTTCGGTCGCCTGGTTTCATGAGCAACCTGCCCGATTGATTGATTTAGTAACAATGAGCTTCATCCACTTCAGCGCTCTGTGTCCTGACCCAGCCAATCACTGGTTGTGGTGTTAATGAGTTTTCATGACCTCTCAAAGGACATTTCACCAATTGGTGGTCCTAATCATCTCATGCTTGTAACCTGTCTCCCTCTTCAAGTTCAGATTGAAAATATGCTAGGTTATCAGCTTTCATCAGAATAATACTCTGACACTTAACAGAATACATGAAGAGACAACCATTTGCTTTGGTGGCTTTTGAATTTTCATTATCATCTCACCATTTCATGGGGTGTCCTGAGAACGCTGTCTGGGTGACTTGCTTGAATTGCACTGTTCATATCATCTGTCAGGCAGTGGATTCTCCATCTGGCTGACTGCACATGGAGGTGCTCGGGGTTTGGGGTGGAGAGGGGCAAAGATTTACTGTTTCCTCTGCTTTGCAGTTTCCAGACTAGAGGAGCGAGAGTCGGAGATGAAGAAAGAGTACAATGCTCTTCACCAGCGGCACACAGAGGTACGCTAACCGCTAACCACAGACTCAACAGCCTTACACTCGACTGACTGGTAGGAATGCTAATAGCTAACAACTCAGACCCACAGCTAGGCATGCTGTCAGCTGATAGCCAGGGCATGGAGTGTTATGGTATCTGCTGAAAGTCATTGCACATGGAGGTACATCAGGAGGCCAGGGGTTTAGGTCTTCCCAGTAGCTTGACAGCTCTGGTGCGGACCGCCTGTGTTACAGTGTATTAAGCCTCTAGTGCCAAAAAACATTTCCCACATTTATGTAAAAATGAACTACTACTCCAATTCTAAAAAAAGCTGGCACATTATGGAGAAAGCAATATAAGATCAAAAAGGAGTCATTTGAAAAGTCTATTCACCTTGAAATACGTTAAAAACACTACAACAACACATTTTATGCCTGTGAATTTAATTGTTTATTGAAAATATTTGCTTATTTTAAATCTGATGACTGTAAAAGACTCCAAAAAATTGGCTCAGTGGCAATTTAGGACTAATAATGATGTGAACGGTTGCAGTAATTAGGTGATTTGAAACAGGTGATGTTAGACAGATGAACTAATCATGTAGTATATAAGGAGCCTCTAAAAAAGGCCTTGCCCTTCAAGACCAGCTAGCTCACAGATGCGAAAGCTTTTAATCCATCATTTTGAGCACAACATTCTTGAAAGATGAAAACAGTAGAATTCCAGGGATTCCTACAGTGCAAATAAGTAAAATTCTACCTGTTTTGACCATTATTTCAAAAATCTCTGTTTCTCAAAAAAATATGAATGCCAGACATATGGTTCACAGCTTTTTATGTAAACTGGATAACTGCACCTCTATGACCAGACAGTCATTTTACACCTAAGGTCAGTTACTAATACTTGTATTCTTCAACTTATGTTTTGACAATGTCTAAAATGAAACAGTAATGTCAACCCCAACAGCAAAGGGGAAATCAATGAAAGCC
The DNA here is from genome assembly GCA_029692085.1 of Gymnothorax javanicus. Classification (NCBI taxonomy): domain Eukaryota; kingdom Metazoa; phylum Chordata; class Actinopteri; order Anguilliformes; family Muraenidae; genus Gymnothorax; species Gymnothorax javanicus. Next base: position 12,048,748 of record CM056206.1, on the reverse strand, counting down.
CCCGAGAAAGATAGCCTAACTACAGTATTACCCCAGACTGCACAGATGACAAGAGCAACATCAGTAGAAAATTAGTTTTTTGTCCAAGCATTGCTGTACCCCTTTAAATTATTAAAAACTAAGTCCATTTTTTGATATCCTAAAACTGCCCATATGAACGCATTAATAATGGGAAATACACTTAACTATTTTTTTTCTTAGGCCATTAAAAACTATTTTAACATAGTAAACAAGTGGTGCCAGGCACAACAAACCCTGCCCCTCGCACATACTTTCACCTACTTGTACGAAATTCAACAGGGACCTATTCTGGGTCAGTGGCAATCCCTGTACCGAATTTGGGGTGAATGTGCCCATTAGTTTTGCCGCTAGAGTGTTAACAAACAAACAAACACAGAAACAAACCGAACCAAAAACAATACCCCTTACCTCACCCTTCGGGTGGGGCGGGGTAATTATTACAAAGTGAACCCAATTTTGTCTTAGATTTGCTCAGACTGCCCATATGTGCTCATTAATAATGAAAAAATTCACTTAAATATTTTTCATAACATCAGTAATAAATTTAACTACTCTTTACTTAACAAATTTTAACAAACTAAATCCATGTTATATCTTAGATTTGCTCAGACTGCCCATATGTACTCATTAATGATGAAAAATACACTTAACTGTTTCTTGTGATGTCAGTAATAAATTTAACTACTTCACTTATGTCTTTAACTTAATAAATTATAACAAACTGAACCCAATTTTATCTTGTATTTGCTTAGACTGCCTACATGTACTCATTAATAATGACAAATACACATAATTATTTTTCATATGGTTAGTAATAAATTTAACTGCTTATTACTTAGGCTATTAACATTTTTGCTGTACTATTTGGCAATCATGAGTGACAGAGTCAAATGGAAAAATTTGAAGGTATTAATGCTTACATGTCAGGCAATATGATAGAATGCAGGTGTTCCAGGAAATTAATTAGCTAATTAATTAATTATTATCAATATTGAAAAGCCCAAAATCAATCTAGCTCTTCATCTTACTGCGTTAACATGAAGAATCTGCAGTGGAGGCAGACATGGTTGATGGGGCGGTGAGCATAATTTCATAATACTGGCAAAACATTGTGTCGGCGATAATAATTACACCAATCTGGAGTACGTGCATGTCTTCAAAATATTTTAGAAAAAATTATGTTGAAACCTTTAACTTTTCAAATTTTAGAGCGGTTTTTCAAAAACATATAAAAGAGCCCATTTTTGCCTGTTCCTATCTACTATCATAGAAAGCCCAGCATCTCAAACACTATAAAGGCCAGGAATAACTAGGGAAGTACACTTTTGCCACTGAACAGTTAGTAGTAACCAAAGTCCAGTATCTGATATTTAGTTTCAGCAATGTATGCCCACAAAATGTAAAAAAAAACTGTGAAGGTCTGCTTGAAATCAGGTTGTGGAATTTTTCCCCTAACGTGGTACAGTAATTATGGATAATAGTACACTTATTTGGGGTTCCTGTGTATGCTGAATACTTGTGTCAAAATAATATTAATACTCTAACCTAGGAGATTGGGTAGTCTTCTTCTTTTCAGATAAGCCCCTTTTGGTTTGGTTACCAAAGTGTCTTTACAATGAATGACAATGGACAACCCCAGAGTGAAAAGTAGTAAAGTCACAAAATGTCCATTTTGAGAAAATTGAGGCAGTGTACTTGGGTAACTATAGAAGATGCGTACCCATCCTTACCTCCTGGTGGGAGAAACTGTGTCTTAAGTACTTTTAGATACAGGCTCTTCAAATGTTCCATTAAAACATAGTGTATCCCTATGCCCCATTAAAGTGATAGGGTGATAGATGATAAATTTACAGATTGCTAAATAAACTGATACCTAATATTTATAATTTGAGCCTCTCAACACCATTTTTAAATGTTCTAGTTATATCCAACATTGCACTGGATTCCAAATGACCCTTCTATGTGTAATCAAATTGGCATAAATAAAGCATATAATTGTCGTAAAACATATTGTGAAGTAGCTGACATTTCAAATGGGAAATCTGTCACCTTACCCAGCGTCTAGCCAGCTGAGACAGAGGTTTCCTGAAATTCATCCAGCGAATGATTACGAAGCAACAAAGATAACAAGACTTTTTCCACAAAAAAGTAAATGCAAATGTGGCAAGCTAATTAAAGCTGCAGTTGGTAAGTCTTATAAAAGTAACTTTTTGTCACTTTTGCTAAAACTGTCGCTGTGTACAGACAGTATTTCATAGAACTAGTACTCTGTAATTAAAGAAAGGCTCCTTTAAACCCACCTAATGCTCCTACTGCAATTTAAAAGAATCGTTCGGACCGACCAAAAAGAGCCAATTGGAGCCAGGATGGTGTCTGACAGCTGTCAAACAGTGCACATGCACGCACTGTGGACAGCCTCCTCCGCCTCCTCCTCAGTTCACGCCAGTGCTCAGTCAAGCTCAAATCTCCGAGAGAGGGTTCAGGAGCTTAGAGAAACTAATGGCGCAACAACAGCCATAAGCGAGGAAAAAAATACCGATACCTCCGTTACCGACAACAGCACACACGGCTAAGACAAGTAAAAAGAGGAAGCCAGAAAAAAAAAAGCACAAAAGAAAGAATTTGACAAAGCCCGGGATAAAACCAGAGTGAACATCGGAGTGGCTTTTTAGAGGTGGAAGGAATTCCGTGATCTGGAAGGATTAAAAACTGACGCAGAGTTCGCGACTTTTCTGCTTGACAGGTAAACCCCTGCTTTATTCATGGGTTCATTTTTGCTCCGCAATGCTCTGGAAATAAGTGAGTTGGCGTCGCTCACATGCACAACTGGTACAAACCCCAGCCCTAACGGGCATCTATTCATTTTCGCTCTGCAAATAAGCGAGTGAATGTCCCTTACAAGCACAGTCGCTGTTCGAATAGCCAGTGTCTTGTAATTGTTACAGTACTCCGTAGTGCATGTGATGATACTGTCGAGCTTAGCTTGTTTCCGATGCTTGGGCTAACGTTACTGGTGTCGTTTTATTAGAAAGTAGCAGAAAATATCTTTATGAAGTGACCTGGCAGTCTTATCAAATGTGTTGTTGTCCTTATAAATATGTGTAACGTTTCTGTGCTCTCACAGCTAAATGCTGTCATACATGGTTTACTGGCCATTCAGCAAGATTCACGACAGTTTCTGTACTCAAAAAAACGGGTAACTTACTGAAATAAGCGTGTGCTGGGTTTTTACTGAATACATACTGCTGTAGATTACTTTTCATGTCGACATGATTTATTTCTGCTCGTTTGTTGGCATGCATAACAGCTCGCATGCCTTCGCGTGCATGGCAGCCTTCTTGGGGAGGGTCTTAGGAGTGCAGTGGAGAGGGAGGGGGAGGGATCTGAAAGTTGCATTTTTTCAAATTTTTATGCCAAGTCCTCTCTCTCCTCAAAGTTACCAACTGCAGCTTTAAACCGAGGAGCACTCGAAATAAGGACACCTGCATGTAAAAACAGTAAATTTTGGTATGTCGATGCCATCCAGATGCACCCTGCTTTCCCCAAAAAAGAAAAAAACAAACACAGATAGAACATGATGGCCATGTCCAGGTTACCATGCAACAACGCAAATAGGGAGACACGTCCTCTAAAGTGGATATAATCGGATTAGCCAGTGTCACTATTAGTTAAGAATATACTGAAAATAAGCTGACTCTTCATAGAAATGAAGTGTTATGTTCAGCAACCTATTAAAGGTGCACTATGCAAGTTTGTTTACTTTCTGTGCGATTATATTTTTGTCTCAATTCGCCAACATCTCTCCATGATCCACTAGCTGCCTGCCCCTAAATTCACTGCAAAAAAACCCGGGTTCTGGAGACAACACAGGCGTCACAAACTGCAAATAAACACAAGGGGCACAGGCTGTGCCCCATAACATAACAAACCGTCCCGGCCAATCACCGACAAGAGTTGACAGTTATGGAAGCATGGGAAGGAGGGAACTATGGGAGGGAGGGGCGGGCTACCTCTGTTTTATTTGAGTTCGAATGTCAACAGAAGTGAAATTAAACAAACTTGCATAGTGCCCCTTTAAGCGACAAAATACAAACCATTGAAGCTCTTTGATGGGGTAAAGTGGGTTTTCACAACACAGCACCTTGATGCGTAATCTTCAGTGTGATTTGCCTCGCATCCGGAGGTTACGTCCATTTAAAAAATCATATAAAAATAATTGGCTTTTTAAACAAAAAGCCCAATCGCTAATTTTTTTTTTTAAGTAATTTTCGTCGATTATTAGGATTCTGGACCAATTACCTAGGCATTCTTTAGGCAGTGACCATCAATATATGTAGGTGAGTGAGTATTTTAATGTTTTTATCAAGGGTATAAGTTGATATTTTGACTGGAACGATGACTTGGTCATCAAGAATGGATGTCTTGAAAGCATTCTGGATAATAATATTGATGAGTTTTGTTAAATATATATGAGTAAATTATTTAAATTTTGTTACCGCTAGGGGTGTTAGGTTTGAAATGGTTAAAGATGGGAGGAATCTGGTCGGACCATAAAGAGCAAGTCTGGAAATCGGTCCTGAATTTGCATGATGTCCAGTGTCTGATTCATCATTGTCTCAAGAACTGTCATGTGGTTGCAATAGATACTGTGACATGGGCTCAGAAATACTTTGGTAAAACTTTGTCAATCATCACCATTCACCACTGCATACATGCAGTACGTTTACATGCACAGGTACGTCGAGCTAAGGTAATAGCTCGATTAAGCCATGCAATCGGACTACTGTCCTGGTCCCAGTATACATGTGCAGGACGAAATTCGATTTATTGACCCAAGCATGCCCGTCTCCGCTACGATAGGTGGCGATATCATGTTGCATCTTTTTCTGATTGACCTATTACATCACAGACCAAACGTTTGACAAAGAAGTTAGCTGGTGGTTAGCTAGTAGCATTTCGAGTGCACTGACTGTATAAGATCGAGTGGCGAGAACATGGATAACTTTACAGCTCTGTACGTTTAATATGGGTTGTTTGCTATTCTTTTCGTTCAACTGAGATGCACGCCATCCCCGCTGGTTATGGCATTAGCCGAAGCTTGGCTGAAACGCCGCCATGCTCTACTTTGTGCCCTTTCTACTACCCCAGAGTACGTTTTCCAGAAGCCTAGTTGCTAACATTGTTCGTCCGTTCATAGTCTGTGGTTCCAACTACGTAAGGTAGCATTTGTGCTTTCGGGAGACGCGCTCCCGGGCTCATGCATGTTGGATACGGGTCAGGAGTAATGAGTGGTGGGAGAGTGTCGTTTTTCCGATGGCGAGTGGAAAGAAAATTTTCGGATGACGCGCAAGTCATTCCACGAATCATGCGAATCAAGAGTAGAAGTTAAGAGACCCAAGGCGTTACTGTGCAAGCACCAATACCCTTGCAGACGAGGATTGCTACAGTTCGGTACAAGCTTGCTAGCTAGTTAGAGCTCAGAGCTCTCGCTAAGCAGTTTGGTGTTTACATGTCCACAAGACTTCGGGGTTAAAGCCCTTCACGAAGAATGTGGAGCATGCTCCATTTTGGCTCGATTCAGCGTATACATGCAGGCATAATACGACTATTAACTGCATTATCTGGGTGTGTTTTTCAGACTATGAGAAATTCGATTTAGCATGATTCCAGTCGGACTAAACATGTTTACATGCATTTTAAAAGTGCGGTTACAGTTGGACTAACACAATAATTTGATTTTCTCTAAGGTCATGTAAATGCACTGACTGATGCAAGTTAAAGCTTTACTATGCAAAGCCAAAGCCACACATCAACCCTGCCTAATAGTGACGCTGACTTCTCTGGGCTCGTGACATTTAAGATGGACAGCAGCACAGTTGAAGTGTGTTCTGTGGTCTGTCGAGCCAACGTTTCAAGTGATTTTGGAAAAAAGTGCTGCCTTGTTCTCAGGACCAAAGCCAGCATATGTCACGGTATGTGGGTGTGTCACCCATGCACATGGCATGGGTGACTTGCATTTTTTAAGGGCAACATTAATGCTGAAACAACTGAACAGACTGTAGAGCACCATATGCTGTCATCTGGACATTGTCTATTTCAGGAATATGCCCGCATTTTTGTTTTTCAGATTTTAATATTTTGAAGTGTAGAGGCTACATTCAGATGTTGATCACTTACCACATTTAATGCGTATTTGTGATCTGAAAGTGCTACATTCCCAATGAAAAATCATTTTATCATGGCATGCATAACTCTGTATCACTTAATGTGATTGACTAGTTCAAGCAATTCCTCATTAAAGGCCCCTTTAATCAAGTTTATTAAAGTTCTGGGATGGGATTACTGGTGCAGTTGGAACAAAAAAATAAAAGAATACACCGAGGTCCCTAAGGCTCAGAGCCACTGGAATAGACAACACCACTGAAAAATACGAGCAAACCCTCGTTCACAGTCCCTTAGCGTATTAACATTTCCATATGAATTAGAATTTCAGTAGGGTTGCTTCAGCTCCAAGCTACTTAATTCAAAAGTGGTTTGAAAAGGAAGTTATTGTTTATAAAACTTCCGTTTATAAAACTTCCCTAAATTGATGAATTTGTCATAGCAACTCTTTAGTCATCATTGTGGTCAGAATCTCAGATTCGCTAGCTTATGAACTATGAGTTTAGGTAATTTGCCACCATGGCAGTACAACCTTATGTATTGGGCTGGGCTCATAGAACCACATGGTTGTAAGCTATCTGAGGCTGTTTTGTTGTAAATGTTATATGAGTAGCACTGAAATGACGCTTCAGTGTGTTTGTGGTACTGTGTGATCGTATGGTTGTTCGGGGAAATGACTGCTGATACAGATTTTCTCTATTTTCAGATGATTCAGACGTACATGGAGCACATTGAAAGGTCAAAGATACAACAGGCTGGGAGCAATAGCCAATCAGAAGCCACTGGGTGTGGACGAACGTGAGAGACCTGTTGATTGGATGTTCTTGCATGCTTTTATTCTGGGTGCAGAGAGGCATGCAGCTTGTGAACAGCAAAATAAATAAGACAGGCAAACAGATCTAAAACATGTTAAACTGTAAGAAACGTCTGAGCTATTTGTTATTTCAACGCATTTTACTTTAGGCATTTCAACATAAAAATGGTAATTTTCTTGGTAAAATAGAGAATTGGAAGCTGACTTGACTACTTGAAACATGTTCCATTTATTTTTTTCGGTGTCCTTTTACGGACATCAGCGCAGTTTTTCATGCATTTGTTCGCACTGGAGTGTTTGATCTCAGTCTCCGCTCTATGCAAGTTTTGTTGGAAAACAGTTGGGCATTATTTAAGGGTATTGTCTGTGGGACAGAATGTGTCATTTATACTTATTTTAATTATTAATCATTGAAGAGGTATATGTTGATGATAACCCCCTTATATTATTACTATATTATTTCTTTCTTTCCTTTTTCCCTTTTTCTATTTAAGTTTTTTGTTGAGGTTTTGAGGGCTGTATGGAAATAAAATACTTTGGGAGTCTGCATTACCACATAGATTGTGCCCAATCTGGGATTTAACTTGTAGTACTATAAATATATGTGTGTACAATTCTGGTACACATATATTTATGGTCGTTCTCGGAAGAGTATCACAGAAAGCAGGGACCACAGCCATCTTGACGTCAGCCATTTTCTTCTAGCCATGTACAGTTGTGTAAAACTGTTCCTAAAACAAGATTAGGTGCTGTGGTCTTTGGTATAGGTTTGTGGCTTGGTTTATCTAAGTCAGGCTAGAGTATCACAAATTTCCTTCTAGTCTCTCAGAGGGATGTATAGCTTCCTCAAGAAAATGTGCTTTTATTGCTATCGTGCTAAAATCGGGCTAGCGGTGCAGTTGCTACTTATGACTGTAGCTCAGCGAGTTCACTATGTTTTCGTGCTAAAGTCAGCATTGTAGTGCTGTTCTTATGAAAGGTTACAGAACTGTGCTATCCGAATTGCCATGCAAACATGATGACATGGTATGCAGATGGCATTTTATTTACCTGAATTAAGTGCAAAGATTTTTCTGGCCAAATTAGCTTTTATTTGGATATCTGAATAATTTATTGTCATGGTTTTCATAGCGTAGGGTCCCAGGGATTCTTGATGCATTACAAGTCTTATATAATTCAAATATAATTTAAACTAGATTGCGCTCGATGCTGTATACCCCCTCGACGTGCCTTGCGGGTGGGCATGGCTGACCTTTCAGCTGTCACCTTTCGCCTCCAAAAAATGAGGTCCAAAATGAACCTATGACCTTGACATCAAACAGGCTTCTGGAGACACCCAATATGTATAACCTGCTTAAATTTGAGAGCTGACCCTACAACGGTTCAGCAGCTAGATCGGTACTGAGTGATGGGAAGACAGACAGATGGACAGATTGATGGCGGAGGGGACAAAAATACCCCATTGGCAAGAATCACCAAAGGGGTAAAAATCGGACCCAGTGTGTATAATCCTATTTTTAGTTTATTGGATGTTTTTTTTTAAGATTTATGACCTAGTTGTTTTCACTTGTTGTTTCACAACTGCATAAAATTATTTGAATAGGATAAAAGTTTAAAAAAAAAAACTTTCAAAGGCAGAATGGGCAGGATTTGCTGGGTGCGGTTTGTAAACAGAACAGTCAAAGTTGGCCCCTCTTCCCCTGCTCAAGACCAGAAGCACTTCACACTGCAGCTTGATGTCATTTTGGTTTTATAGTCTCGCCCTCACACCATGCGCCCTGTAACTGGCTGGAGCTACACACTCACGCCGCACAGGGTGACTCCCTGAAATGCACTGCAGTCAGCAAAATTAGAAAATACAAACAGATGGCGGGGTGTCTGTAGATACAGACACCACCAAACACTTCTAGTACAGTTGTAGATTATAAGTGATGATTGAGAGGGATTATTTTGCATGAGTTATACATGGTTGTTTGGTTTTTTTTGAAAATCACAGGCAGAAACTCATTCTACCTTTAAAAAATCTGAAATGTAAGCTTGTGTACCACAAAATAGGATTCAAAATTTTTTAAGAACTTGGGCAGGATTCAATTTTATTAGTGGTAAATCTGTCTGTTCAATGTCTTGCTAAATGCACTGTCATAATGGCAATCCATCCATTCAATAACCGATTCTGATTGTTTTTTTTTATGTTACACCTAAAACGCACCTTATTGTTAATTAAGGAAGTCCAGCCCTTTTGAACATTGCAGCTGACTTTGCTGTTGAACTGACAAAAGTGGTCCACTGATGCTCTAAAGTGGGCAATTCCAGTCCTGGAGGGCCGGTGTGTATGCAGGTTTTTATTTTACCCTGACTAATTGAGCTGATTGGTTGTGCACGCAAACATAGATTTGCATATCGATTAGACCAAAGTAACATGTTGCACTTAGGGGAGACTAGAACAGTCTTTTGTGATCATTCATGATAATTTAAAGAAATTCCGCAGAAATGTTTGATTTCACAAGTTGTTTGGCTAATTAAGATAATTAACTAATTTAAGGCCAGAAGTTGGTGTGAAAATCAGGGACCGATACGGCCCTCATTGCCCACCCCTGCTCTAAACGGACTCAGTTCTAATTGTAGAATAAGTGTAGGCTGTGATGGCAGAGTCAGATTTGACTGCAGGTTTTGAATTAATGTGTATTGAGTTAAACTGGATATGCACTTAAACCTTGATTGCACCATGTTGTGAACATTACTTTTACTAAACTTCTGATCAGCGGATCAAAATCTGATTCTGTAGTGATGCTGCCTTGGTAGAGTTAAGGCTTGATTGTTCATGAGGAGACATATGAAGGGGGGCTGATTCCTGAAGGTGATAAGTTTCTCTAGATTTTTCTGCGGTTTCTACTGTTAGTGTTGTGTGTGTGTGTGTGTGTGTGTGTGTGTGTGTGCGCAATGGCTTATGGCTGTTCCTTTGTGTATTTTTTCGTATATGCTGCAGTCAACGTCACGGCTGGAGAAAAAGGTAAACTACCTGTGCTTAGCTGAGTCACAACCTGCACCCTGAGTCATAAACCTTGAGTATCATGATATCCACCCTTCAACCTGTATAATAACCTGTACCCTTACCTTTCTATCATAACCTGCACCCTCACCTGAGTCATAACCTGCACCCTCACCTGAGTGATAACCTGCACCCTCACCTGAGTCAAACCTGCACCCTTCCTGAGTCATAAAGGGGGCTTACTTGTATCATGATATCCACCCTTACCTGTACCTTTTAACCTCTGTACACTGTTACCTGTATCATAACCCCGTGTGTGTGTGTGTGTGCATGCTCACCTGAGTCAAACCTGCACCCTTCCTTTGAGTCATTTTTTTGCACCCTCACCTGAGTCATAACCTGCACCCTCACCTGAGTCATAACCTGCACCCTCACCTGAGTCATAACCTGCACCCTCACCTGAGTCATAACCTGCACCCTCACCTGAGTCATAACCTGCACCCTCACCTGAGTCATAACCTGCATGCTCACCTGAGTCATAACCTGCACCCTCACCTGAGTCATAACCTGCACCCTCACCTGAGTCATAACCTGCACCCTCACCTGAGTCATAACCTGCACCCTCACCTGAGTCATAACCTGCACCCTCACCTGAGTCATAACCTGCACCCTCACCTGAGTCATAACCTGCACCCTCACCTGAGTCATAACCTGCACCCTCACCTGAGTCCTAACCTGCACCCTCACCTGAGCCATAACCTGCACCCTCACCTGAGTCATAACCTGCACCCTCACCTGAGTCATAATCTGCACCCTCACCTGAGTCATAATCTGCACCCTCACCTGAGTCATAACCTGCACCCTCACCTGAGTCATAAACTGCACCCTCACCTGAGTCATAACCTGCACCCTCACCTGAGTCATAACCTGCACCCTCACCTGAGTCATAACCTGCACCCTCACCTGAGTCATAACCTGCACCCTCACCTGAGTCATAACCTGCACCCTCACCTGAGTCATAACCTGCACCCTTACTTGTATCATGATATCCACCCTTACCTGTATAATAACCTACTGTACACCCTTACCTGTATCATAACCTGCACCCTCACCTGAGTCATAACTTGCATGCTCACCTGAGTCATAACCTGCACCCTTCACCTGAGTCATAACCTGCACCCTCACCTGAGTCATAACCTGCACCCTCACCTGAGTCATAACCTGCACCCTCACCTGAGTCATAACCTGCACCCTTACCTGAGTCATAACCTGCACCCTCACCTGAGTCATAACCTGCACCCTCACCTGAGTCATAACCTGCACCCTCACCTGAGTCATAACCTGCACCCTTACTTGTATCATGATATCCACCCTTACCTGTATAATAACCTACTGTACACCCTTACCTGTATCATAACCTGCACCCTCACCTGAGTCATAACTTGCACCCTCACCTGAGTCATAACCTGCACCCTCACCTGAGTCATAACCTGCATGCTCACCTGAGTCATAACCTGCACCCTCACCTGAGTCATAACCTGCACCCCTCACCTGAGTCATAACCTGCACCCTCACCTGAGTCATAACCTGCACCTGAGTCATAACCTGCACCCTTACCTGATCATAACCTGCACCCTCACCTGAGTCACCTGAACCTGCACCCTCACCTGACCCTCACCTGAATAACCTGCACCTGAGTCATAACCTGCACCCTCACCTGAGTCATAACCTGCACCCTCACCTGAGTCATAACCTGCACCCTCACCTGAGTCATAACCTGCACCTCACCTGAGTCCCTACCATCACCCTCACCTGAGTCATAACCTGCACCCTCACCTGAGTCATAACCTGCACCTCACCTGAGTCATAACCTGCACCCTCACCTGAGTCATAACCTGCACCTCACCTGAGTCTCATAACCTGCACCCTCACCTGAGTCATAACCTGCACCCTGTCACCTGAGTCATAACCTGCACCCTCACCTGAGTCACCTGCACCCTCACCTGAGTCATAACCTGCACCCTCACCTGAGTCATAACCTGCACCCTCACCTGAGTCATAACCTGCACCCTCACCTGAGTCATAACCTGCACCCTCACCTGAGTCATAACCTGCACCCTCACCTGAGTCATAACCTGCACCCTCACCTGAGTCATAACCTGCACCCTCACCTGAGTCATAACCTGCTCACCTGAGTCATAACCTGCACCCTCTCCTGAGTCATAACCTGCACCCTCACCTGAGTCATAACCTGCACCCTCACCTGAGTCATAACCTGCACCCTCACCTGAGTCATAACCTGCACCCTCACCTGAGTCATAACCTGCACCCTCACCTGAGTCATAACCTGCACCCTCACCTGAGTCGTAACCTGCAGTCAGTCAACCCTGAGTCACCTGCACCCTCACCTGAGTCATAACCTGCACCCTCACCTGAGTCATAACCTGCACCCTCACCTGAGTCATAACCTGCACCCTCACCTGAGTCATAACCTGCACCCTCACCTGAGTCATAACCTGCACCCTCACCTGAGTCATAACCTGCACCCTCACCTGAGTCATAACCTGCACCCATCACCTGAGTCATAACCTGCACCCTCACCTGAGTCATAACCTGCACCCCTGAGTCACTGCACCTGACCTGAGTCATAACCTGCACCCTCACCTGAGTCATAACCTGCACCCTCACCTGAGTCATAACCTGCACCCTCACCTGAGTCATAACCTGCACCCTCACCTGAGTCATAACCTGCACCCTCACCTGAGTCACCCTCACCTGAGTCATAACCTGCACCCTCACCTGAGTCATAACCTGCACCCTCACCTGAGTCATAACCTGCACCCTCACCTGAGTCATAACCTGCACCCTCACCTGAGTCATAACCTGCACCCTCACCTGAGTCATAACCTGCACCCTCACCTGAGTCATAACCTGCACCCTCACCTGAGTCATAACCTGCACCCTCACCTGAGTCATAACCTGCACCCCTCACCTGAGTCATAACCTGCACCCTCACCTGAGTCATAACCTGCACCCTCACCTGAGTCATAACCTGCACCCTCACCTGAGTCATGACCTGCACCCTCACCTGAGTCATAACCTGCACCCTCACCTGAGTCATAACCTGCACCCTCACCTGAGTCATAACCTGCACCCTCACCTGAGTCATAACCTGCACCCTCACCTGAGTCATAACCTGCATGCTCACCTGAGTCATAACCTGCACCCTCACCTGAGTCATAACCTGCACCCTCACCTGAGTCATAACCTGCACCCTCACCTGAGTCATAACCTGCACCCTCACCTGAGTCATAACCTGCACCCTCACCTGAGTCATAACCTGCACCCTCACCTGAGTCATAACCTGCACCCTCACCTGAGTCATAACCTGCACCCTCACCTGAGTCATAACCTGCACCCTCACCTGAGTCATAACCTGAGTCACCTGAACCTGCACCCTCACCTGAGTCATAACCTGCACCCTCACCTGAGTCATAACCTGCCTGACCCTGCACCCTCACCTGAGTCATAACCTGCACCCTCACCTGAGTCATGAACCTGCACCCTCACCTGAGTCATAACCTGCACCTCACCTGAGTCATAACCTGCACCCTCACCTGAGTCATAACCTGCACCTCTCACCTGAGTCATAACCTGCACCCTCACCTGAGTCATAACCTGCACCCTCACCTGAGTCATAACCTGCACCCTCACCTGAGTCATAACCTGCACCCTCACCTGAGTCATAACCTGCACCCTCACCTGAGTCATAACCTGCACCCTCACCTGAGTCATAACCTGCACCCTCACCTGAGTCATAACCTGCACCCTCACCTGAGTCATAACCTGCACCCCTCACCTGAGTCATAACCTGCACCCTCACCTGAGTCATAACCTAACCTGCACCCCTCACCTGAGTCATAACCTGCACCCTCACCTGAGTCATAACCTGCACCCTCACCTGAGTCATAACCTGCACCCTCACCTGAGTCATAACCTGCACCCTTACCTGAGTCATAACCTGCACCCTCACCTGAGTCATAACCTGCACCCTCACCTGAGTCCTAACCTGCACCCTCACCTGAGTCATAATCTGCACCCTCACCTGAGTCATAACCTGCACCCTTACTTGTATCATAATGTCCACCCTTACCTGTATAATAACCTACTGTACACCCTTACCTGTATCATAACCTGCACCCTCACCTGAGTCATAACCTGCACCCTCACCTGAGTCCTAACCTGTACCCTCACCTGAGTCATAAACTGCACCCTCACCTGAGTCATAACCTGCACCCTCACCTGAGTCATAACCTGTACCCTCACCTGAGTCATAACCTGCACCCTTACCTGAGTCATAACCTGCACCCTCACCTGAGTCATAACCTGCACCCTTACCTGAGTCATAACCTGCACCCTCACCTGAGTCATAACCTGCACCCTCACCTGAGTCATAACCTGCACCCTCACCTGAGTCATAACCTGCACCCTCACCTAAGTCACCCTCATAACCTGCACCCTAACCTGACTGTACAACCTGTATCATAACCTGCACCCTCACCTGAGTCATAACCTGCACCCTCACCTGAGTCATAACCTGCACCCTCACCTGAGTCCTAACCTGCACCCTCACCTGAGTCATAACCTGCACCCTCACCTGAGTCATAACCTGCACCCTCTCCTGAGTCGTAACCTGCACCCTCACCTGAGTCAACCTGCACCCTCACCTGAGTCATAACCTGCACCCTCACCTGAGTCATAACCTGCACCCTCACCTGAGTCATAACCTACATGCTCACCTGAGTCATAACCTGCACCCTCACCTGAGTCATAACCTGCACCCTCACCTGTATCATAACCATTGCTTCTGCCTGTATCATGACCTACACCCTTACCTGTATCACAACCTGCACCCTCATCTGCATCATAATCTGCACCCTAACCTGTATCATAACCTGCATCTGCTCCTATTTCATAACTTGCACCCTTACCTGCATCCTGAAATATCCTCCTTTTTCACCGCTTGTGTTCTCTCCTGAAGCCTCACCTGTGTCTCTACCTGCAGCATAAAATGTATGATATCACCAGTACTCCTCCACCTCCTTTTCACCTCCATCACCTACCCCCTGTCTGTGGGGGAACAGAAATGAAATGTGGCTGTCTGCATGTTTCCTGCCCTGAGAATGCTGCCCTCCCAATATTTCTCTCCCAGCTGTTGGAAAAGATGCAGCATAGCACTGTGGAAAATTTGAGATATTCACCATCCCGGCAGCTGAAAGTGACAGCCTGCGATTCGTGGTAGCGATTCACACCAAACTGTGTCTCTGGGCATCGGAAGTAAATGAGTCCCCAGTGTGAGCCATGCTTCAGACACTCATACTGACTCCTTCATTCTCAAAGGCAGGAAACCGTAATGTGTGTTTCACTGGGATATGTATGCCTTGATGTCTGACTTAGTTAACAGAATTACCTAACCTCCATTACCTGCTGCCTGCCGGATAGTGGGGGTTCCGACGCAAAGCCGTCTGCCAGAGGTCTAGCCAGGTAGAGGCCTGTTGTGTGCTGTGAACTAGCCCATCGTGGCCTTGTCCTGTGTCTGTGTGTAGCTACGATGGATAACGCTGAATACCATTTTCCAAAGCCAAGGCATCGACATTACTATAGCTGCTCCTACTGCTAGAAATACTGCTACTGCCACCACGACTAATGCTAATGCTAGTGCTAATAATAATGATAATAATAATAATCATACAGTGTGTGTCCTTGCCTGGCGAATTTATGCATGCCTGAGTGCACCTGTGTTTGTTTGTATCCGCGAGTGCACACGTGTGTGTGTGTGTGTGTGTATGGGCAGAGGGTGGGTTCAGGATGGCTTCAGAGCTGTGGAATGCCAGAGAAGACCCATAGGGATCTCTGACACTTTACACAGCCTTATAGTGTAGATATCTGTGGTAGCTGCATTACTAGGGATTAGTGTCTAATGGTTGTGTGTTCTTCATGGGCAATGGGATCACTGTGCTGCATCAGCCTTTTGGATGCTTTGCGCTAAAGAGCAGAAGCCATAGTAGCTATTTGGCTGGATTTTCCCATAAACACGCGGCACATTTCAGCTTTGCCCTGGTCTTGTGTTTGTTTGTAGGTGCACAGTATTGTCCTGTTTGTCTCAGTTTGATGATTTCCTCATTCCCAATAAAACATTAGTTCCTGTACTGAAGACCAGGATCATGTGTGATGTTAACTCTAACTTTTCTTATCTCTCCCCCTCTCTCTCTTGCTCTCTCTCTCTTTCTCTCTCTCCCTCTCTCTCTCATTTCTCCTTCTCTGTCAGCAGTAAGACTGACCGGCCCCCTTCGCTCAGCTTCTTCCCTACAATGGATGGGATGGTACGTGCTGGTGTTTGGTGGTCCTGATGGGTGGATAGGATAGTGTGTGGTGGTCTTGGTGGGAGATGGGATGGTGTGCGGTGGTCTGGGTGGGATGATGTGATGGTGTGTGGTGGTCTAGGTGGGAGATGGGATGGTGTGTGGTGGTCTGGGTGGGATGATGTGATGGTGTGTGGTGGTCTGGGTGGGATGATGTGGTGGTGTGTGGTGGTCTGGGTGGGAGATGGGATGGTGTGCGGTGGTCTGGGTGGGAGATGGGATGGTGTGCGGAGGTCTGGGTGGGATGATGTGATGGTGTGTGGTGGTCTAGGTGGGAGATGGGATGGTGTGTGGGTGGTCTTGGTGGGAGATGGGATGGTGTGCGGTGGTCTGGGTGGGATAATGTGATGGTGTGTGGTGGTCTGGGTGGGATGATGTGGTGGTGTGCGATGGTCTGGGTGGGATAATGTGATGGTGTGTGGTGGTCTGGGTGGGATGATGTGGTGGTGTGTGGTGGTCTGGGTGGGATGATGTGATGGTGTGTGGTGGTCTGGGTGGGATGATGTGGTGGTGTGTGGTGGTCTGGGTGGGATGATGTGATGGTGTGTGGTGGTCTGGGTGGGATGATGTGGTGGTGTGTGGCGATCTGGGTGGGATGATGTGATGGTATGTGGCAATCTGGGTGGGTGGATAGGACGCTGTTTGATTGTCTGGGTGGGGCTTGGGAGATCACTGATCATATTATTCTTTTAGGAAAAACTTCCATTCAGTTTCCAGACCTCAGAAAATATCACACAGCTTGAGCCAGGATTTGTAGCCTGAGATCTTGTAAGGAACTGTCCAGGCAGCCAAGCCAAATTCATCTAAGATTCATCTTTATTGTTTACCAAAACGTTAGCCTTTTGATGCGTTCTATCTCTTTGCTGCGTTTTAATTCTACGTAAAATGTAACTGATACTTGGTGTTATGAAGTTGAAAACATTGGATGTAAAGGCTAAAATAGACACAGACAACATGTGTTTAGTTTTCTGATGTAGCTATTAATGTCTTTTGCGGGTATGATGATGATGACAAATTGGAGACGGAACATGCACCAACGACTGCTCAAGTGGTACACTGTGGAATTACTGACCACAGCTCTTGTAGCAACAAAACGATATAGAACTAACAGCCGCATTCTTGCACATAGCAACAGAGGTTTTGGTCATCTCTAAGTGACAAAACTTAATGTGGCATAAGCAAATAGTCAGCATATAAACACAGGTTTTAGATGAAAACACAAAATTATGTTTTACGTAAGCATATGCGTGTGGTAACCATGGAATAACTGCTTTTGTGGAACCAAATGATTAAAGCCGATTGTCTTTCATCAAATTTACTATGGTGGTCAAATTGTGGGGAAATAATTTAGCAACAGTTACAAACAAAAACCACTGCTGAATTCTCTGACCACCCTTGTACTAGAGGAGAGACCCCTAGAATGGGCACATGCAAAATTAGACCAGAACAAAGTGGGCTGTTCTTTGAAGTAGAGTTCTTATTGATTGGACACAGAAACACATTAATGGAGAGGAAAACCATTGAGTGACCTACCGGTGGATTGGAGGGAAATTGAAATGATAACAATAAAAGGGGGTAGTGAGGTAAGGCTGGTACAAGTGGAAGGGGGTGGGGAGGGGAGGTGAGAAATGCTTCCTTCCTCTACAGTGCAATTAACAACTCCATACCGGACAGTATAAGGAAAAAATTGCCCATCTCAGAGGTTGCTACGGAAGCATTATGTCACTTAGGTGTGTCACTATTTTCCTGTGTTTATTTCTTGCTTACTTAATGTATATTCACAGATTGAACAATATATGGTTTGTCTGTGCCACTTGCTCTAAAAACCTATGCAAGAGTACACAACTAAGTTATAAGCACAAATTAAAAATATAAATTCAATTTCAGAAAACTATCTGAATGGTAATTTATGCTAGTACATGGATCCCATGATTTTATTTTTGAGCTGTCTTACTTCTAACATGTGGGTTTATGTTGTTCCGTGATTGAAATACACACTCTGACACTCTTTATCTGGAGTGCAGTCATATGTTAGATGACTGACAGTCCGGTTTGTTTTAAGGCTGAGACTGCTATCCAATTCCTCCTTAAATCTCAATGGCCTTTTTAAAGTGTGATAAAGATACACACATTTTTATGCACATTACGGCTGGAATTTAGGTCTGGTATTTTGAAGACGGCCTGAATACCAGAAGAAGAAAACTGATAGGAAGAAGTGTAATCAAAATTGGATTTGATTACAGTTGAATTAACAGGCCAATTTATTTGATTTTTGAGCTGACTGAGATCTGGACCCGCGTTTTATCTGTCAATATTGCAAAAAATTTTTGTCCTGAAGGGGTCATGATTTGTTAGTTTTCCATCTCATTTTTTTACTTTGAAGTCAGGTGTGAAAACAGTCTGGCCAGTGAGTCGCATTATTTGTGGGCACTGGATGTGGATTTAAGGTCTTGAGGATCATATCCACAGTGTGCATCATGCTGGTGGTGTTGTCCTCTGTTTGCTCGGTGACGCTCTGTGCATGTTTAGCAGTGAAAGCAGTGTGATGTGAGGGAGTATGTGAGTGACTGTGCATGTGAAATGCAGGCTCTGTTTTGTCTGAGACTGGCCTGTGCCCCTCAGATGTGACTTGCGTCGTGTTCCTCTGAGAAGAAGCTCCAGAGAGCACAATGTTTTTTCCCTCTCAGATGCCCACCAGGTTATTGATTGAAATTGCGCCGTCCTCACTGGGTTCTCCCTGGCCAGACAAGGCCGGGCTGTGCTGCGAGACTGAATCTCCCCTGTTAGTGTTTCCAAGGAAAAAAAAAACAGTAATAATGGAGGAAAAATCAATAGAATCCAAGTTGTGATGCAAAACCAGGGTATTAGTGTAGCTCTCTGTTTCAGTCTACTCTTGGGCAGTCTGAAAGACTGTAATGCAAAAAGGGACTATGACGGCAGTTACTGTCTGAGACTGGCCTCTGGAATATGGTATGATTTAAATGCTTGACAAACCATGATTTTGACAGAATAAGTTGTGGCCTTGAACACAGGGTGCTTCTGAAAGGGTGGCTAATCTGATTACCATAGTCTGCTTTGGTGTCACCTTCATAAGCAGCCGTGCCGAGCAAGACTTGCAAAGCATATTTAGCTCTAGGGCACAGCATGGTGCCACAGGTCAGACTCATAGAGCACATTTAGCATGAGTGTTTGCATGCTGGCTCTGTTCAGGCTTGTTTAGCACACTTAGCTTGAGTGTTTAGCATGTTGCTATCAGACTAGTAAAACACAGTTTGCACGTTAGGCTTGTAGAGCACACCTTACTCATAATTATACCATAAGCCCGTTGTCGTGTTGCCTCGTTTCACAAAATTAGTTTTTGTAGATTTTTGTGATGGGAAATTTTATGCATTTTTTCAACCTGCTGTCACAATGGATGACTGATTTTAGAAAATCATGGCTTTTAAATGACTTCATTATTTTAAAGATAAGTGTGTCTGTTGTTATGAAGAGTTTTGCCAGTATATTATTCAATTTTTCATTCTCAGTCGTGCTTTGGACTTTGCGGTAATTTTTCTTATAATGCATCAATATTAAACACGGTCATTTCTTGTGAGAGACTCAGGGTTACTCCGTTTTATATTGCATGAGTCTTGAACTCAGGAGTCAGAAACAGCAATCAGAGAGCACAGAAGGAATGGAAACCCATTGAATTTGGAGCAGCATGTGTGTTGTGTTGAAAATGGCTGGGTCACTAATGCCTCCATAGTGCCAGGCATCCCCAGACCTGACGTTAGCTGGCAGATATGCCTGCTCCTCCATGGGGAATGGATCAATGGACCCTGTACCTGTAGGACCCATACAAGTTGGACCCTGTCCACTTGGACCCCTGACCCTAACCATTTGGGCTCCATAGCATTTGGACCCCTGACCAGTTGGGTTAGGGTAAGGGTTAGGGTCTGGGGTCGAAACAGCATGGGGTCCAACTGGGTAGGGTCTGGGGTCCAAGTGGTCAGGGGTCCAAATGGTTTGGGTCCAAATGCTCTGGGGTCCAACCGGCACTGGGTCCATTCAGTTAGGGTCCGACTGGTACAGGGTCCCAATGGCTTATAACCTCCTCCAAGATTTCCTCCTGGTCCATGCCTCTTCACCTAGGTCTATCCACATATCTTCACCCAGGTCCATCCCTGCATCTTCACCCTGGCTCATCCCTCTCTTTTAGTTTTTTTGGCTCTTCTCCCCATCCCCTCTTTGCAGGAGGATGGGTCAGAGTCGGGGCAGTCCTCAGCCGCAGCCACGCCCAGCAGCGCGTGCACCACACCCACCTCCTCTGTGCCCTCGGCCTCTGTCACGCCCCTGAATGAGGCCTTCCACGCCGTGTCTGAGGCTGACCCGGGTCGCCGTGGCAACCGCCGGAAGAATGCCAAACGCCTTAGCAGGAACATGGAGGTGCAGGTCTCCCAGGAAACCAGGAATGTCAGCATTGGTGAGGACCCTGAGAGGACGTGTTTCCCCATAATACGCCCCTGTACATACAGAGTATCTTCCCTATGGACACCATTAAACATATGGACTGAAGGAAACCCCTTATACCTCAAAAACACCATCTACACATTTAGGCAATATCTTATTAAGGGCAACCCAATATTTAGGGGTTATATTCTCTGAAGGACATGCAGGATCTGTCCCCAAAATAAAACTCTTGTCCTAACAGTCTGATTTCCCCTGAAAGCACCCCTGTATTGTCCCGGGCAATTAAATGGGCTAAGCCCATAATGGCAAAATTTAAAGGTTTATATGGCCTTCACAACCAATCCCTAGTAAGGAAAAGAGCAAGGTTTAAACATAAACTAACTTGGTAGGAATAGTTTTCCCTTTCATTTCCTTAAATCTTTAAGCCTTGTGGGTAAACTTGCAGACAGTTTTTTCCAGACAGACTTGTCAATGGTAGTCCACTTAATAGTGATGGTTTAAAATATTTGATGAGTATTTGAGAAAGGTCCAGTGGCGGGTGGTGGACAGAGAACAAGGAGGGCGATAAACATGTCTTTAAACTGCTTATTAGTCTTGATCTGTTTTCAGTCAATTTCTCTGGTAAAAGACTCTTTAACTCTCTCCTCTCAGGTCTAGCTAATTGTCTTTGTTAAGACGAGAAATCAAATGCACCAGTTGAACGCAAAAAAGAGCGCATTTCAATCTTTTTCAGTTAAACAATTATTACGCACAGGCTTGACGACTTGCTTAGGATGTGACAAAATTTAACGCTGAAAATCCACAGTGGTTTTTTCGTGAAGAGTTACCTATTAAGGCATGTGAATTAAACATTTTATAGAATTTATTATTCACTCACCTAAACATTTAATTATAAGGGAAACCAACATGTTGACCAAGGACAATGATTGAAATCGGGTCACTAATCTTGTTGTGTCTTCCTGACCTGATGGACCAGATGTTTGCGTATTTCTAAAGTCCCCTTCTTTTGTGAAATAAGTGGAGAGAGACAAAATCTTCAGAAGTTATCTTTTATTCCAGCCTTTAATTGTGCAATAATCCAAACCCGGAGGGTAGTCCTGGCCAAGAAGTACCAAATCAGCGTTCTTTACAGAGCAATATTTATCAGGAAAAACCCAACCAACTCTGCTCCAATCACAATGCATGAGTTGTAACCATCTTATCTCTAACGTTTTTTCATTCTCTAGCTTCGTTTGTTAAATCATGGTGGCGCACAGAAGAATATTGGCTTTAAAAAATAAAAGAATATATACTAAAATGGAGTGGAAAATTACAGTTTAAGAGTGGAAAAACCGTTAAATGAATAGGATACAAGTAGATACATAAATGATTCAATTGATTATGTTTTCAGTAACAACTTATGATTTTACTGAACAAATATTGATCAAAGTTATAGAAATCAAATACATCATCTGATTATGTTTTCAAATCAACTAAACAGAAGCCTGCTAACTAATCAAAGCTACAGTAGCTCACTGCTAATGTGTGTGTGTGTGTGTGTCTGTGTGCGTGTACATGTGCGCTGCTTGTGCCTGTGCATGTGTATGCATGTGTCTGTGTGCACTGCTCGTGTGTATGTGTGTGTGTGTCTGCATATATAATATGGATACTGATTATGATTATGATTGCTAAATATGATTGTTAGTTTACTGATTAATAGTATTAGTGAATATAATGAATAGTGATTAAATATTGTGATTACTAGTGAATATAATGGATAGTGATGAAATATAATCGTCAACAATCTTATCCGTTTCAAGGGATGTTTTCCGCCCCCTCGGTTTTCCGTCCCCCGCCCACCACTGGAAAGGTCTCCTGGTTTGCTAATGTTTATTGTGAGACAAAATATTCTCTGTTGGGTTCACATCAGGACTCTGACCAGGCCAAAACATAGATGTGATTGACTTTTTCTCAAGCCACTTGCTCTTGAGCAAATGGTGGCCTCGAAGGTTTCAGGAGTACATTTGTTTACTTCTAGCTAATTTCCTGACCAATGATTTGTTGTTAAGACCATTAAAAGCTTTATATTTTGCCATCTTGGGCTTGGCACATTTTTTTTGTTTTGGCCAGTGGTGTACTTAAAGACTTTATCCCATAAATGATGAAAAATCGTTGTGATACAACCCATGAGATACAGGTTTAGTATTACACAACCCGCGTCGCAATTGGTCAGATTCCGTTTATTGGCAAACACGGTAATGTAACCAATCCTCCTGCTGGTAACCATTAACCATCACTAGCCTTAGTTTCTAGTTTGCGGTTTAAGTCAATGGGATTAATGATTTGCCAGCTAGCATGCTAGCGCTTTTTGGCATTGAAGTAATAAGTTGTACGAGTGGCTGTTTTTGGAGAAACTTTATTAATTTAATGATGAAGATGGTTAGCATGCTAATTAACTAATTATTCATCCTATTGACTTGAATCTATCGCCAACTAGAAGCTAACGCTCTTCTTTAATTTTCCAAATAATACGATGCTGACATTTATGGGATAAATAGGATCTCAAATTTGTGAAACTGGAGTGATAATTTTTGTTTATTCCTTGTCAAAGGCTCAGAATAAACGAAAATTACGACTTCCGTTTCATAAATTTGATATCTTTGGCTCACTCATGAGAGATACCTTATTTATCCACTATGGAAAACCCTTATACATGAAGGCTGTATCCTTTGAAGCCCTTTATCCCATAAATTAGTGCCCTATACATGAAGCCAATAATATTAGGTTAGTACAAGTAGCTTGTGCTTTGTGCTGTTAATTAGTGTTATTAGAGATGAGAATACATTATTCTGCAGTGCAGTGATTGATTGGGCGTATCAGTGCAAGCGTAAGGTGTGTGGCTTGTCTGTGTCTGTAATATCCAGGGATGGGCAGCAGTGATGAATGGTCTGAGATCCCAGACATCACCCCAGAGGCTGAGATGTACATGGACCCACGAGTCTATGGTGGGGGAAACAGGTACCTCTCCTAATGTTCACAGGGATAAGGACCTCTCACAAACCCCTCCAGCATTAGGAAGCCAAATCCAAATGAACTCTGAACAATTATGAACCGAGAGAATGACTTCACTTGTAATACTCCATCACTCAAATGCCTGGCGTACTTGTAAACAAGGCTGGTGTCAGCATTTGGAATCATTGAATTGAGAGAATCAAAATCTCAGATAAGGGTGCATTTTTGAATTAGTCCCTGTTTGAGGCACTTGTTATGACAACTGGACCTATTAAGGTGAACAGACAAGGTCCCGTAAATGATTACATTATCAGGGTTGCTGGAAGAGGGAGGACGTACAGTTAATGTGAAGCAGAGGGATATTAATCAAGCAGGAGGATAGAACCAACTCAAGTTAACTTTTCATAATGGCACAAAAAACCTATAGAGCAGGGGTCATCAAGTCACAGTCCTCAGGTTCTGATAACTGCTGGTTTTCCACCCTGTCTTTACCTGGGAATCAGGTGCAAAGACTGTCAAAACTACAAAGTTTTCTTTTAATTAGTATTTTGGCTGGGAGGAAAGAAACCAGGGCTGGATTTCAATTCCAGGTCTGCCTTTGGTGATCCCAGCCATAGAGACATCTTCAAGCTGCTTTCCCTGCACTTTTCAACAGATATCTGATGTTTTCAACAGATGTCTGATGGTATAAGTGTCAGGACAAATTGAATTGGTGAATTCAATACAGGCCCAACTCCGCACACATTTTCAACATGGAGTTGGCCCTTATTGAATTCACCGATTCAATTAATAACTAGAGCTGGACTCGCGAGAGCCCATACCTCCGCCAGCATAGCTGGATTTGAACTTTGGCCTATATCTCAGCTGTACTTTGGCCCAGATATGCCAAAATTTAATCACTTGTTCCTCTTATGCTACTTCAACATCCTGCGAAGTTTGGTTAAAATCTATGCAACCGTTTTTGAGATATCCTGCTAAAAGACAGACAAACAAATAAATAAACAAACAGAAGCAAAAACATAACCTCCTTGGTGAAGGTAATGAAGGCTCGCCGGTGCTCTAGCCTGCCAAGGATCACCAAATTTGGACCTTGAATGCAAATCCAGCCTTGATTTTCTTTTCCCTCGGTCAATAAGCTGATCACAGGAGTAATTTGTGTTTTTGACTGTCTTTACTCCTGACTCCCAGGTAAAGGGAGGGTGGAAAACCAGCTGTTATTGGACCTTGAGGTCCGTGATTTAATGATATCTCGCATAAATAGTGACCCGAAATGAAGACAATGTCCTGCCCTGGGGTACATTTCTCAAAGGTACAGATGCTAACTTACAGAGCTGGAACCATCGACTGTGAATGGACAAACTATGCTTTTGAGAAACGCACCCCTGGTCATCATGCCATACGGCACCCTTCTTACTCTCTGTGATGTCTTCTCTTCATTCTCAGCCCATCACATGGGATCATCAATGAAGCATTTGGCATCAACACGGACTCCCTCTACCACGAAATCAAGGACGCCAAATCGGATATCATCGGAGACGTGGACGCCGGGGCTGAACTGCTTGGTATGGGAGAGGCTGACTTTTGGTCTGGATTTGGATACGGGGGTAACGAAGCTCATGTGCTGGAGATTAGAATTGATGAGAAACATATCAGTTCGCTCAGCATGGCTACCATATCTGACCGTGACCGTCAGTCCAGCGATGACCAGTGAGAGCTTATGGGAATGGTAGTTTCCTGGGCTTTGTTGCTGGTTCTCATCAATTGTAGTCCACCTGTCAGCCTTCACAATAGCATTGAAACTGTAAGAACAGCGCCTGTGCTCTGACTCCATCTGCCTTAAAATAGTGGAGTGTTGTGTGGTACTGATCCCGAATCAGTATTTTCATACCCTGTCTCCATAGCGCATGGTCTTAGTCACATGACTCAAACAGCTGAGGGCTTTGGCTACTGCCTGGCATTCATGCTTTTCTGGCTGTGCGGTTTCCTCGCTCCTGTCTCAGTGTGACTCATTCCTCTTTCCCCCTGAAGGTGGCGGTTTATTTTGACGCTTTAGGAGCTGTGTCTGACCCCCTCTCTTTGCTTCCTCTCTCTTCCTGTATACGCTTCCGCTGGACATGCCCCTAGGGGAGTTCTCAGGTGTGTATCTGCGCATGCCATTCGCCGGTGCTACCTGCCACTCCCACGCTGGCACATGCGTACGACACCCTGCCGCGTCTGTCGTTTATCCAACCCAGTTTAGCTTCCCAGTTTAACCACCGCCGCTTCTGTATGATGAAAACAATTGTAGGTGTAACTCCTGTGCTGTCAGCTGTTGTTACGGTTACTGCCAGCAGCCTAACCGCTACCCTCACTATCCAGTTTCGACGACATTAATTTGTTGCAGAAGTGAAACATTTTATAGCGTGGCGAGAATTTCTGACAAAATAGGGATTCCTTCTATCCATGACCCTTTTGTCATTGCATAGAAGCTTTTGTCGTACGGAAGTGGGCGTGCTTTCATCTAAACTGGGTTGGAAGAACGCTGCAGGCCATGCAACCTGACCCATGCGCTCTGCCCCGCTTTTCCTAAGCTTTTGTCCAATCACAGCTGAGCACAGCTATGCTATCCTTCCATTGCATCTGACATTCCCCTTAATTTATCCCAGGAGTGGCTCATTTATCACAATGAATTAGATTAAAACACCCTTCGCAGCAAATGCAGTTGGGATTTTTCGTATTTTATGAATGTGATCAAACTGGAAGCACAAAAGAATTTAGCAGATTGGAAATTCCATCTCATTTATGGTCTAATGCATGATTATTCTTTTTGTTTTAATGTGTTTTACTGAATTTCAGGTCACACAGTTAATATGTTGTTTTTAGAATTAACTTACAGTGTCGGCTTAATCGGCTCTTATTTTACCCACATCTGTTCCTGTGGCGGATCAGGTGATTCTTGACCGTGTGACTGAAGGACCAACATTTTATCACTTCTCAGAAATTATCATTTGAATTTTTAGACTGCAAAAAGCTATGTTGGCACTGGTCAATTTTATGGACCACGTATGGAAGGGTCAGTTCTCTCGGCAGAATTCAACATGACACGCTAAAATAACCCTCTCGTTCACTGCTTCAGTCTTATATAATTATCACTGCTCATTGCCCAGAACACGACAGTATATTGGCTGGCACGTTTTTTTTTTGTGACGGGGCAGAATGAGCAAGGGTCTCAAAGGTCGGAGGTCACCATCTGTGAAGCAACAGATGGGAACTCAAAACAAAGCCAGCAGGTATAGTTGATTTAACAAGCATTTGAATTATCTGTGCATTAGCAGCTTCTAATATAATTGCTGCGTGGGATGCCCAGTAATTTATAGGTTGAGTATTTTTCTGCATTAGTAAATACTGTATAAAATATCTGAGAGGCCATAATTTATTCTGTTTTAATGTGTGCATGAATGTGGTGCATGGCTGCATATGACTCAAAATGGAAAAAATAAATCCACATTTGCGCTAACTGCAGCAGAATGCTCAATTGCAGTCTCTCCTTCAGGTGTCACATATGACATAATGCCAATATTTGGTTAAAATTCCCAAACTTTAAAGTCATCTTATCATAAAAAGGCCAATCAGCCAAAAAAAAAAACAGAACACAGTTCTTTTAACCAAGAATGCAGAATTTTTGCTCTTTATTTTAATATTCTAAGTTGTCTCAAATTACTGTTGAATAAATGTTCCCGTGATTGCGCATATGGAGTGCACTTACTCGAAGACCAATGCAGATATTTATAGTTCTTATCAAAGTAGTTTGATAACCGCTGTTGTTACCTTTATAAGCAAGAAACTGCATGTACTGTATATGTTGGTGGCTGTGGAGTCCCTCTCGATTCAGATCTTGGCCCAGTTTTTTTCCACACTATGTCATATGGCCTTGATTAACATAGATTTGATATGTCATTCCATACTCAGCTGATAATACTTAGCTATGGTTGCATTATATCCAATGATCTTATTGATTTAGCTCATTTAACGTAGATCCCCAAAATTTTCTACAACTTACGCTTGCTTGAATTCATGACATTCCAAAAATATTTTATTTGATATTTTGGGTCTTAAAGAAAGACAGAAGTGTTGCTGTTTACTTGTATATGAGGCTTTTAAAGGTTTGAGAAGCTCTGAAAAGTAAGTCTAGTCCTATTAACCTGAAATATATGAAGAGTTGTGCTCTAATTTCTTTCTCTTTAAATTTCGGAGCCAAGGTACTTTATCCCACTGATGTTAAATGCACAAATTAAGATGGCAGCTTTTCTAAGTCAAGGGTTAGTGTGCAGAATGTTACAAACCCCAATTCCGATGACGTTGTGTAAAACATGAATAAAAACAGAATAAAATGATTTGTAAATCCTTTTTGACCTATATTCAATTGAGTACACAACAAAGACAAGATATTTTATGTTCAAATTGATAAACTGTTTTTTTTTTTTAAATATTCACTGATTTTGAATTTGATGCCTGCAATTCATTCCAAAAAAGCTGGGACAGGGGCATTTTACACCTCCAACAAGGAGGTGTATGTTTTTGCTGGCGTTTATCTGTTTGTCTGTCTGTCTGTTTGTCTGTTCGCAGGATATCTCAAAAACGGCCGCACAGATTTTAACCAAACTTTGCAGGATCTTAGAGTAGCACAAGAGGAGCAATGGATTAAATTTTGGCATATCTAGGCCAAAGTACAGCTGAGATATAGGCCAAAGTTCAACTCCAGCTATGCTGGCAGAGATTTGAAGTCTTTCCAATGGGCCGGATTTCCAATCGGCGTGCTTTTGGGTTTTGCTGCCACCTGGCGGTGGAATGCAACAACACCCTACACCAGCCAACGAAAATAACTAATGCACAGAGTTGCCTTGGCGTGGCGGAGGTGCTGCGCTCTCTGAGCGCTCTTGTTACCAATGTGTTACATCACCTTTCCTTTTAACAACATTCAATAAGCGTTTGGGAACTGAGGACACTAATTTTAGAAGCTTTGCAGGTGGAATTCTTTCCCATTCTTGCTTGATGTACGACTTCAGTTGCTCAACAGTCTGGGGTCTCCGTTTTCGTATTTTGCGCTTCATAATGCGCCTCACATTTTCAATGGGAGACACGTCTGGACTGCTGGCAGGCCAGTTTATTACCCGCACTCTTTTATTACGGAGCCACGCTGTTGCAACATGTGCAGAATGTGGCTCGGCATTGTCTGGCTGAAATAAGTAGGGACGTCCCTGAAAAAGACGTCACTTGGACGGCAGCATATGTTGCTCCAAAACCTGTACGTACCTTTCAGCATTAATGGTGCCTTCACAGATGTGCAAGTTACTCATGCCATGGGCACTAACACATCCCCATACCATCAAAGATGCTGGCTTTTGAACTTTGTGCTGATAACAATCTGTATGGTCCTTTTCCTCTTTAGCCCAGCGGACATGACGTTGATGATTTCCAATAACAATTTGAAAATTGGACTCGTCAGACCACAGCGCACTTTTCCTCTTTGCGTCAGTCCATCTCAGATGAGCTTTGGCCCAGAGAAGCCGGCGTCGTTTCTGGGTGTTGTTGATATATGGCTTTCAATTTGCATGGTAGAGTTTTAACTTGCGCTTGTAGACGTAGCGACAAACTGTGTTAACTGACAGTGGTTTTCCGATGTGTCCTGAGCCCACATGGTAATATCCTTTACAGAATGATGTCGGTTTTTAATGCTGTGCCGCCTGAGAGACCGATGGTCAAGGGCGTTCAATTTTGGTTTTCGGCCTTGCCGCTAACGTGTAGAGATTTCTCCGGATTCTCTGAATATTTTGATGATATTATAGGCTGTAGATGATGAAATCCCTAAATTCCTTGCAATTAAACATTATTCTTAAATTGTTAGACTATTTGCTCACGCAGTTGTTCACAAAGTGGTGAACCTCGCCGAATCCTTGCTTGTGAACAACTGTGCCTTTTGGGGATGCTCCTTTTATACCTAATGATAACACTCACCTGTTTCCAATCAACCTGTTCACCTGTGGAATGTTCCAAACAGGTGTTTTTTTTTTTAGTATTCCTCAACTTTCCCAGTCTTTTGTTGCCCCTTTCCCAGCTTTTTTGGAACGTGTTGTAGGCATCAAATTCAAAATGAATATTTACAAAAAAAAAAATGAAGTTTATCAGTTTGAACATTAAATATCTTGTCTTTGTAGTGTACTCAGTTGAATGTGGTCAATAATGATTTGCAGATCATTGTATTCTCTTTCATTTCACATTTTACACAATGTCCCAACTTCATTGGAATTAGGGTTTGTAAATTAAATACAGCCAACTCCAAGGATGCTGAACTACAGCATTTATGGGGATGTTTTGGTCACATTTTCATGACCTTAAAAAAACATCATGCATCCAGTTTTCCTCATTTGTTGCTACGGTAGTGTGGTTGGTTTACAGTATTACCTGTTAGAATGGTATCATTTCTTGGCTGCTGTTTGTGTGCGGTAGACAACATGGTGATTGGCAAAGATCCCATTACCTCTCTGGGTCAGCTGCTCTTGAAGAGCATAATGTTTAGCTATGGACTTTTCCAGTAGACAGCACTGAGAGCATCTGATGGAACTGTGTATGCCAAGAATTTTAGTCTGGGCTTGATAGAATAGATGGTCAACAACCATTGTGAGGGCAGAGCTTGGAAGCAGTTAGCAGTGGATTTCATGGAGATGTTAGATATTAATATTTGATGAATGGGTGGAAAATGATCTCCTTGGAAGTACAATGAATGACACTTACCTTTATGAATAAATACCAGGTTTCTGTTGTGGGATGATTTTTTTTCATTGGGTCGTTGAGAAGCTGGTGATAAGTCAAAAATTTTCACTGACCATAATAAAAATTCAAGATAACCAATGAAGAACGAAAGGAGTATTTTTTTTATAGGCTTGAGACTTGACTGTGAACAAAGCATGCACCGTTTTGATGAAAATCATTCTTAGCGCCCGACCCCATGCCCCGCTTGATCCCAGAGTGTTAGGAAAGATGCTGATTGGCTTCTCTTTCTTCTCTTCTTTCCCTGGCCCTCCCCATCCCCGCTGTTTGTGTGCTCCCGCCAGTGCGCGATGATTATTTCGGTAAGGCGCTTTGGCCTTGTCCATGCTTTCACTGTTCGCCCTCCCCATATTGTGTAGCCTTCCTCTAAAACATGGCAACCCTTATGACTCATCTATCTTCTGTACTGCGAGCTCTTATGAGGGGCTAAATTTGTGAAGGGTAGTTTATCTTTCGTTCATCATCAATGATGTCATTGGGTGAGGCTTCATTGCTTTACGCTCTCATGATTGGAGAGTTCTAGCTTTGATACAACCCCAGTTCCTCTGGGGTTTCGTTCCTGGAAATACTAATGCTTCGTCTTACTATTCATTTCAGTCGTCCATTACCTGGGGGAGTATGATGTGGATTTTGGGATGTTGAGTATTTTATTTGTTGAAAAAAGAAACAAAGCCCATTTTATCAAATATGTTCATAAGACTTCGCTGGAGAGACTTATACAGTGACGTAATATATACTGCAAAGGTAAAACCTGAAAGATATGGTGATCAGTTCAGAAAATGAAGTTAGTCAGTGAAGTCCTGAATTTTACACTTCCACAAAGATAAAGACAATGGTTCTTTTTTCAATACATCGAAGTGAAAGAGGATAGAAATTGTTCCCGAATCTATAATAGCTATTTTGTTTGTTATATTTTCTTCTTTGCTGAATCCAGATGATAGGAAATATGCTAATGCGCAACAAACCAATGAGACATGACAGGAATAATACTGTTCAAATGCAGTGCATTTTTGTAGAAATACTTTCACAGTCCTTGGAAGGGAGGCCAAACGCAGACAGCGAGTGACCTGGCATGCTCAGTAGAAGCAGACTATCATTATACGAGCCCTTCATCTCTCCCAATGCGGTGATGAACCGGTCTTCAGTAGAGATATGAGCTGCCTTATTGGTTGAGATGAATCATAGGAGAGTGACAGGCTGTGGTTAGCTTTGCGCGACCCATCAGTCACGGCTTCCTCCATTAATTATGTATACGAGAGGACCCTAGATCTTCTCAGTCACGTTATTTCATATCTGTCTCTTTTGCGCATTAATATTTGCGCATGTTTCATCGGGCTTCTTGTGAGTGATCTCTTGCCTCCTCTGTGTGTGAGAGGGAACTTCCTCAGCTTCGTTTGTAGATTTATATGTTCTTTCCTGTCCTCCCTGTACTGCCTGTGCTAAAGAGCGTCTGATCACTGTCCTCTCTCTCTCTCTCTCTCGCAGGAATGGGAAAAGAAGTGGAAAACCTGCTGACGGAGAACAAGCAGCTTCTGGAGACCAAGTAAGGGCAGTTAGCTTAGATCAGAGATCGTTAACCCCTTTTCGCAGATATAGACGCCGGCATCTGTAAATTCCAAAATTTAATTCCTAAATAATTCTGCAATTAAATTTCCAAATGTCTTGCTTCACTGGAATAATTTTCCAGAGTCTCTGTGACACAAATGCTGAGTTATAAAGCCTAAATAGGCTCATGCATAACAGAAAAAAATTGGCATTATTTATATTCTGCGCAAAGGGGTTAAGGTCAGTGAGCGATGGTCAGATGTGAGGTTACGTGAGAGCAGCATACAGGATTGACTGCGGACATTACACATGGATATCACATTCATGCAGCAGGTTATTATCCGCTGCTAAGTGCAGTGCAGAAGAGACAGTGATGCATTCTCCTGATACGAGTGCCTGACCTGAAAGTAAGGATGCAGCATCATTTAAAGCACTAGCACAGGGAACACCAGATCTGGATCTTGATTCCAAATCTAGTTCTGGTTTTCTTGTCTCCCTTTCTCTTTTCCACTTCTAATTGTCCAGACTGTTTTTACACATCAGTCCCAGTTAAAGGGAGGGTGAAAACCAGTAGTTTTCAGATGACCATCTATTCAGTCAATCATGAAAACAAGCGAACATGACAGGCAAAACATGCATAATCACAACATCTAGTTAGCGCATGTGGATTATCTTAGCAGCACGTTTCTTGTCTTTTCCCAAGCCATTATGAATTCCCCTTTACACCTCTCCTTTACCTAATGATGTTTTCCAAAAAGTTGAAAGAAAATGCCTGGGAATTAGGTGATGGGACACAATTTTTTGACTCTTTGAACGCAGCTCAGAAGTGCCATTTTGGACCTGTGAGGGCAGAGAGTTTCTTCTTCTTTGGTGATCGCCAAAGAAATTCCTTTTGATAGATTGTTTATTGTTTGACAGAGGACTATAGAGTTTTAGTGTTGAGTCCTTGAGCTTGGGATTCTTGCAAACGTCTGGTTAATTAATTTGAGATGAGCACTGCCCTGTGGTCGTTAAACCCCAAAACTGCCCCAGGGGCTTTGGGCCGGTTTCTCAGTCTCACTCTTCTTACTTGAAAATGTCCTCTCTGGCATTAATCCCTGACTGTCTTTGAGAGTAAGACGTTGTTCTGAAGTGACCTTTCTAGTGGCACAAAGGTTTAATATTATTATCCCCCGTCACAAAGTGGATCGGGGGATATTGGAATGGAGCTCGTCCATCAGTCCGTCCATCATTCCGTCCGGGTTCAATGGGGACAAGTTTTCTTGGAAACTATTGCACCTACATGAATGAAATTTTGTATGTGGCCAGTACTAATGACTCTATTGAATGAGTTCGACAATTGATTCCGAGAAATTTGTTTTTACAGAGTTATGGCCCTTGACTCTGTTCGTGGACTTAAGTGTATGGGTGTTGCAATGGGGACAAGTTCTCTCGGCAACTATTGCACCTACGTGGATGAAATTTTGTGGGTGACCAGTACTAATGATCCTATTGAATGAGTTCGACAGTTGATTCCGAGAAATTTATTTTTACGGAGTTATGGTCCTTGTTTCTGTTCGTTGACTTGGTGTATGGGATTTGCAATGGGGACAAGTTTTCTCGGCAACTATTCCTTCATTTTATTATCTCCTTGCATATATTTCAGTGGATAATGTCATTGCTCTGTGTTTTTTTTTTGTTGTTGTTGTTGTTGTTGT
Source organism: Gymnothorax javanicus (assembly GCA_029692085.1). NCBI lineage: Eukaryota > Metazoa > Chordata > Actinopteri > Anguilliformes > Muraenidae > Gymnothorax > Gymnothorax javanicus. Next base: position 12,014,848 of record CM056206.1, on the reverse strand, counting down.
TGTATGAATATGGAATCTCCTGGGACCATTCTTGCCGTGGCGGGGGGTATTGGTGACAATGTTGCCTTGTTCTTTTATAGAAATGCCCTGAATGTTGTGAAAAATGACCTGATAGCGGAAGTGGACAAGCTGTCGAGCGAGGTGAAGTTCCTGAGTGAAGAGCTGGAGACGGTGAAACAGTCCAAAAACAAGGTGGACACCAAAGTCAAAGATCTGGAGGAGGAGCTGAAAAGGTGCGACCCAGACTGACCCAGACCAAGAGAATGATGAACGACCTCAGACAGGCCTCGATCTATTACGTGATTGTTTTTAAATCAGATATTTTTCTGTGCTTTACTACTCTTGTCTCCTGCACTGGAACCTATTAGAATATTCTAAAAGTGCTCTGAAATATGAACTCCACCTTCTAATTGTCTTGGTTGCCACAACTGATTTAGGCATAATCAGTCAAGCAAACGAAGGTATTTGAATGCTAAAGAATAATACTCCTAGGTCCAGTCACAGCAAACCCAAAATCTTGAGCCAGAGTCTGGCCCCAGTCTGAATAGGGAACCTTCTATTATGTTCAGCTCATAGTCACTGATAAATGAATATCAATTGGTGTTATAGATAAAAATTTGAAAGGAACGAAAAATATCGTCATCGCTGGCCCTCAAGGATTCTGACCAAACTGTCAGAAACAGACTCCATAAGGGTAGCATGAGGGCCTGACGTCCTCTAGTGGGCCCTGTGCTCTCAGCCCAGCACCGTGCAGCTCGATTGACATTCGCCAGAGAATGCTAGAGTTGGCTGGTCCACCATTGGCGCCCTGTTCTCTTCACAGATGAGAGCAGGTTCACATTGAGCAGATGGGACAGACATGAGTCTGTGGTGAACTTTATGCTGCCTGTAACATCGTCCTGCATGACTGATTTGGCAGTGGGTCGGAGATGGTCTGGGGAGGCATATCCTCAGAAGGTGGCAGAGACCTCCATGTCATAGCCAACGGTACCCTGACTGCTGTTAGGTACTGGGATGAGTTTTTTAGAGCGATTGTCAGACCTTATGCTAGTGCAGTGGGTCCTGGCTTCCTCCTGGTGCAGGACAATGCCTGGCCTCATTGGGCCGGAGTGTGTAGGCAGTTCCTGGATGACGAAGGCATTGATGCCATTGATTGGGCCTCTCATTCCTTCGACCTAAATCCAACTGAGCACCTATGGGACTTTATGTATCGGTGCATCCGGTGCCGCTAAGCATGGGTGCCTAACTTTGTGTAAAAGTGGGGGGGCAAAATCTGATCAGAGGGTTAAGGGTGTGCGAAAAACCCGGTGGCAATCCACCCATACCCCCAGACAAAACATATCCTAATAAATTTATTGATTACTCTGGGGATCAAATGAAAAAAAAAGGTTTCTTGGTGCCTCAGATTTTAGACTTGATGCTACTTATATTCAATCACACCGCTGAATAAGAATATGATCTTCATTTCCTTCTAGCTGCTCTAGTTTTGAGATAATGCACTTATTTAAATATATCAATGATAACAAGCATAGAAAGTTTCACCATTATCTGATTCCGTGGATGTAATTTAACCATAAACAAATTCTAATTGTATGAGGCCATTTTTTTTTCAAAAAGGCAACAATTATTGTAGCCATCAATGCTTGTGCCTGATTGGTTATATGTATAACAATTAGGAGTCTATCATATCTCGAAAACCAGAGTTGATGGAGGAAAACTGATGGCATATTTAGAATCATTGACCAAAATTTACGTAACAGGTCCTATTGATAATATCTCAAATACCCAGTTCCCCAGTGTTACTGCAGAGTTCCTTCACAAAACAGTATTTGTCCCTTAATGTGGAAAATGTCAGCTTTAATCCAAAATAAAATTTAAAAAAATTTTTGAATTTGATTTAACGATGAACATTCACAGCTTACAGAATGGCTTACATTTGACAGAAATCTCCACATACCCCATTTTTCCATTCCCCAAAATTTAACATCTTCCATTTGATTTGTATATGTGATGAGTCTCAATGCTATGTCAGAGGACCATTTCCTTAAAAGAGATGAGGCAAGATAGCATTTTAACAATTCTCCCCCTTTATCGTGCATTATGTTCAAAGTACAGGAAAAATCAAAGAAGCTTAGAAATTACCCCTGTTTATATAAGCATTGTGAGAACAGTAAAAAATGGAAGAAGAAGAAGTTTATTATTATGTCACACACGTAAATACAAGCCGAGTTAAAATCAAAGAAAATCAAAAAATACTTGCGAAGGACATAAGCTACCTAGAAATAACTAAAGAGCTAATCTAGCTAGGTAGCAGAATATGGGAATGTGCACAAAGTGGACGGAGGTGCAAGGACAAAACAAGCAAATAGAAAGGAAACAAAGAAACATATGAACAAATGAACGATAAGCATTTAAGTAAAAAATGGAGGTCATTTCCTGAATTTTGAAGCTTTTATATTTAAGTTCCAAGTCAAATTTTTTGACTGTAAGCACCAAGACATACAATTTATTTGTAGCTTCAATGCATTTATTTAATATTTATTTATTGTGAGTGAGTGATTGTGAAACAGAAGGAGAGAAACAAGTAGGGGAAATGAACTGTTCTACAAAATAGACTAATTTTTCATTTATGTATTAGTAATTTCTTCCCTTTGATACCGTTACATCTGATCATAAGTCTGTGAGCACTGTTTATACTCTTATTTTTTAGAGGTGCTGGGACTCAGTTTAGGTAGGGCTGGACGATATGGCCAAAATTTAAATCACAATATGAAGTTTGTTTCCAAAACGCAATAAGTGCCAATATTAGCTGGGCAAATTGGCGTGTCATGGCGTTTTTAGTTCGTGGTTTATTTCGTGTCAACGAATGACGGACCATGGCGCTAGTTCTGCTGTGACTTTAGTGCAATGACTGCTTTGTCCTCGCCGCAGTCCACGTTGGAATATCCCACTTGGGTTGAAAAGGGGGTGGACAATAATTCAAATACGATTATTTAAATGCAAATAAAAAAAATTATTTTGGTTTTAATGAAATATTATGCGGAATATTCAACTAAATATTATGTAACAACGCTGTGACTTAAAAATAGCAGAAAAAAGTGGGGGGCAAAATAGTAGTTTTGCCACCCCACTTTTCAAAGCGGGGGGCATTTGCCTGACCTGCCTATAGGTGTAGGCGCCTGTGCCGCTAAGTACCGCCACAGATTGTGCTGAAGCTCACTGATGCCCTGATCCAGGTCTGGGAGGAGATCTCCCAGGACACCATCCGCTGACTCATCAGGAGCATGCCAAGACGTTGTCGGGAGTGCATACAGGCCTGCGGGGGCCATACACACTACTGAGTCACATTATGAGTTGCTGGAATAAAATTTACGCAAATTGGATGATTTGACGTTTTTACGTCACTTTATTCTTATCAAATTATGCAGTGTATATCAGTAAAGATTTTCAACTCTAATTATTTGTTCATCAAGATTTGATATGTGATCTAAGTTATCCCTTAATTTTTTTGAGCAGTTTACTAAAGTGTGCAGTTAAGTGGGATTGATTGAATTAGGTTCTGCAGTGAGTGACGGCTGAATGAGGTTCTGCAGTGAGTGACGGCTGAATGAGGTTCTGCAGTGAGTGACGGCTGAATGAGGTTCTGCAGTGAGTGACGGCTGAATGAGGTTGTGCAGTGAGTGACGGCTCCTGTCTCTTCCTCTCCTCTGTCCAGACTGAAGGCAGAGGCTCTGGGAGCGTCCCTGGACCCTCGGGAGGAAGGAGTAGAGGATGTGAGTATTAGCAATGCATGCTGGGACACAACCATTTTCACCACAACGGTAACAACAATAGTACCAATGATGGGTATTATGAGATTTTATTCAATATTCAGTATACAGTACTCAGTGTTCAGTATGTTGTTGAATGATGTTTTACTGGAACGAGACTGAACCACAACATTGTTAAAGAGATGAGTGATGGATTACAACATTTTTTAGAACATTTATGAAAAAATTCAGTCGCAAGAAAGATAGAGCAAGGCAAACTCATAGAAAAGCTGCAGAATAGTGCATTTTTGAAATCCAGGTAGGTAGCAGAACTTTTACCACATTCATTTTTAAAAGGGCCATTAGTTGCTGTGGTCATGGTAGTTTGCAGTACAAAATGCCCACCCAGTTGCCAGTCTGATCTGCCCGGCAACAGTGAATGATAGGCCACCAGTTCCAACAGCACAGGAAAGAAGTTGAAAGTTATGATCTAAGACTTTTTTTTTTAGTGCAGGAACATATACTTTATGATTGTGGGGTAATAGTTCTGCTTTTTCTGAATGACATTCCACCCTCCAAGCAAATAAGTTATTGCATTTTGGTTCACTGGTCTCATTTAATTACAATAATCCCTAGAGAAAAATCGATTGTGTTAGCGGTAGATAATGTTGTTTTATTCGGCTATATCTGAGGTTAGCCCCTCTTATATTACTCTGCTGTGTATAGCATTAGCCCCTCTTATATTACTCTGCTATATTATTATATTATTCTGCCATAACCGTGTGTTTTGGGGTTGTCCGTGGCAGTACTCATCGCCGCTGCAGGACGATGTCCCGATCACACAGAGGAGGCGCTTTACCCGGGTGGAGATGGCTCGCGTGCTGATGGAGCGAAACCAGTACAAAGAGCGGCTAATGGAGCTGCAGGAGGCTGTGCGGTGGACTGAGATGATCAGGTGAGGAGGCTTGGGCTCAGGACCCAATGACACTGATGCAGACCTTCCAGTCCGGACTTCCCATTGGAGGGAAAATATTCCTGCTCTCTCCTCGCCTTTAACCATTGAGTATCTTAGCACGTGGTTTAAACATCGCCTCGAATGTCATTTTAATATTGCTTTAGCTGATAAAAGATTGAATTGAAGCCCAGTTTTAACAAGTAATTTAGTCGTTGGCCCTGTGGGAAGCTTACTTTTATGGTATATTCAGGAACATATACAACATCAAACAGGGTATTTGTGCATCAAGTGGACAAAACATTTCCCACTGTTCATCCCGATTCATATTAGTTACAGAATAAATCATATAATTTATGTACTGCTGTCACAAAGATGGTGAATTTGTGTTAGCAGTTGCAAATATCAGAGCATATTATCCACTTGGCACTAGTGTATGTTTATGCGTGATGTGAGTTTTTTTTTAATTGAAATTGACAAAAGTATGCCTCATTGTCATGATCATTTTAAGTGGTATGAACTTGAACTAAAGCAAGAAATTATGCTAACCTGTGGGGATGAGTATTTTTCTCAGTTGAAAAAAAAAACATTGTATTTTTAATTTGAAGACATTTGCTAAATGAAAATATCACTTTTTATTTCTTCTGTTTGGATTAGGATTTAAAGCATATTGTGGATTCCTTTATTTACGATGAGGTTGCTTAGTTTTCTTGTGGGAATTGGGAAGATATTTCTGTTTACTAAGCTGTTGTTATTTTCCTTTAGGGCATCCAGAGAAAGCCCTCAATTAACAGAGAAGAAGAAATCTACCATCTGGCAGTTGTGAGTCCCACCCTTTTCATTTAAAGTCGTTTCATTAAAAAAATTTTTCTGGGTCATTGCATTGACGGTGCTTGTCAGAGCTGGAGTGAGTGTTCTCCTGCATGTTGTGTGGAATGAACATTAAGGCATATTTAAAAACTCAAAAAAAAAATTGAAACTGAAAAAAGTGCTTTGAAAGGCTGAAATTCAGTGTTTGAATGCTTGAAATCTAATAAAAATGGTTCGACAAGATCAAGCTTGGTTTTGAAGGCTTGCATATTGTTTTGATGTAAAGTGGTAAATGTAAATCTCTGCAAACATTGGTTAGTATTTGAGTTTTCTTTACTGGCAACTGCGGTACTCTCTCTACAGGGTTTCTACAACACACATTCAGAGTTTCAAATTTGGCACTGTTTAATTGGTGTTTTTAGGACATTTTCCAGTTTTGAAACTTTGTAAATGATGATTAGAAAATTAGTGTGCATGTTAGCTGCAGATGCTGAAATGTTGAAACCTGAGTTTTAAAAGGTCGAATTTTTGACACTTAAGCGGATTTACATTTGGACTCACATTGCAAACTGTTTTTTTCAACACCTACTTTTCAGAGATTGACCCACACAGTTTTGAGCTTGTGAATCTAGCAGGGTTCTCTCTTGCGGATCTGAAACTCTGAAAATAGCAATTGAAGAGTTTGCTTCCAAAACACAATATATCCATTTTACTCTTCTGAGTAAATCAGCTTTTTCTATGTTGGCGCCTATTACATTTTATGGAAAAACACAAAATTTGACCGTGTAAAAATACACCTTATACTATGAATTTCTAAAAAACGGATTTTTGCACCATGTGTAAGAAGCACAGCGCTATCGCTCTATGGTATTATCTCAATTTTTGTAATTTTACACTTATTGCGTTTTGGAAACAAACTCTTCAATTCAATTCTCCAAAACCGAGAGTTTGAAAAAAAGGCTGGGATTTTTCTTTTTCCTCTGTAGAGTTTGATGGGAGCTAACAACCATTTTGGTGTCTTACCACTCCCTACTGAGTGTATTATTTAAAAAATATATACTTACATGGGGTCATATACTAAATTTGCCAAGAACGTCGGTAATAACACTCTCCAAAACACAGGAGAACGAATGCTTTGTGTTTAATTCAGAATCTTATATATTTAAAATTTGAACATCTTCTTGTTGTTGTGTAGTAAACCTCGTCAGACTGCATATAGAAGACAGTGGCCTAAAAAATTGTTAAATGCAGCATTTTTTTTTTCTTCTGGAGCTAATGACGGAGCTTATGAGGTTGCTTCCTTATCATCTCTAAAGCTGCTTTCACACTGGACAAGAAACAAATTTTTTGCACGACAGATTACATTCAAAGTCAATGCAAAGACGCAAAGTCTTTGCATTGACTTTGAATGTCATCTATCGTGCAAAAAATTCATTTCGCGTCCGGTGTGAAAGCAACTTAAGTGTTGTTCATTCTGGAAAGACGGCTCGCCATTTCCCACTGCCAACCTCTCAGTTAGCTCACTAGCACTGACTTATTATTGGCCAGATCAGAAGCTGGCTTGAGCAAGGATATAGCCTCCAACTTTTAGGTAGTCTTAATTGTGACCCTGATCCTACGCCATACTGGATATGCCAGGCAATATGCTCACTACCTTTACGTTCCCAGTCTACAAATTAAGCATATGATGTACATTCTTTAAGCCAAACTGGACCCATTATGGGGGATAGCACATTTGTTGGCAAAATCACACAGACATGTGAATACAGTTCAAACAATTAATTTGTAATTTAATGTGTTGACCTCTTAGCAGGAAGGATAATACCTGATTTACTATTGTTTGCTTGTGAGGAATGTCACGCAAATCTGGCGCACTTCTGTGAAGCAATCAGCAAGTTTCTGAAACCTTTGTTTTTTGTTTTGGGATTGTCCTCTGTGTAGTTCACTATATGGCTAACACCGCGGTGAGTGAGTTAGACGTTTCAAACTGGGCCTACGTGTGTCACACGGTTTTAAAACAACTAGTGCAATCCTGCTGTCTCCCAGTATGTGCAAATCTCAGAGATGAAAAGGAAGCAACTTCAAAAGCTAGCTACTTCTATCATCAGCTCCAAAAAAAACACCATGTTTAACAAGTTTTAATACATTTGTGGTGCAGTTTGATGAAGCATATTACACAACATCCAGAAGACAGATTCTTAATAAATATGTTTCTGAATTAAACACAATGCATTCTTTCATCTTATTTTTCGAGTGTTGTCACTGACTTTTCTAGTATTTTTCCCCCCAATAGTTTGTTAACCCTATAATTTAATTTATATAATTTATAATAAAAGTAACTTCTATAATTTTTAAAAAATAATACGCTCAAAAGGGGGTGGTAATACACCAAAATGGTTGTCAACTCCCCTAAAATTGAATAAAAAAGAAAAACAATCCTAGCATTTTATTTCAAATCATCGGTTTTGGAGTTATAAATCGCAGTTTTTCAGAGTTTAGATCTGCGAGAGAACCTGGCCAAATTTGCAAGCTCGCAACTGTGTGGGTGAACTTCTTAAAGGTTGGTATTGAAAAAAATAGCCTGCACTCAAAGTGCAAATGGACATCTGCTTAAGTTTTAAAATAAACATTTGACCTTTCAAAACTCAAATTTCAACATCTCAGCACCTTTTTCCGACATATAAGCATCAGTTTTCTGATCATCATTTAAAAAGTTTCCAGTAAACTGGAAAACAAGCTAAATGCATCAGGAGAACAGGTCCAAATTTGGAACTTTGAAAATCTGTTGGCGGAACGCTGTTGGAGTGCTGCAGGTGCTGCATAACACATTATGCAAACCTTCAAAACTTACTTTCAATCTTGCAAAACGATTTTTAGATTTTAGATTTTATATTTGAAGCATTCAAACGCTGTGCTTTTTGTGCAGTTTGGAAATATGGCATGATATTCATCCCTTAGTGTTGAGGTGTTTGTTTTGGGGGCCTACTGTTGATAACGGCTGTACATGTCTCTCTCCCACAGTTTTGCTCGACTCTTCAGTGCGTCGTCCAGCCCGCCACCCGTCAAACGCCCCTATACCAGTGTCAACATCCACTACAAGTCCCCATCGCCAGCTGGCTTCTCCCAACGTCGCAGTTACACCATGTGCCAGATCTCCTCATCCAATGGAAAGCTGGAGTTCTTCCCCGAGGAGTGAGTGCTACCTCCCCTGATTTGCCTCCTTCTGACAAGCCCACCCAACAGGATGAGTGGGACAGCACTTTTAGAGGTCACATGGTTACGCTCTTGTATTTCATTAATGAGGCTCCATTCTTTCAATTGCCCCACTGATATGATGTGTTGAGTGATTTTTTTAAAACTTGGTGCAAGCATTCTCAGTCAAGAAATGATCAAATATGCAAATTTTATTTGGGTTTTCAAGTTGGTCTCTTGTTGGTCATGTTGTTTATCTCAGCTGGTCTGAGCTGATCTTAGGAGGTTTGTTGGTAGTCATGGCAGGGTTTTTGCTGAGTGGAGGAAGTTTTTTGCTTGTCATTGGTGGACCTGTGCTGATCTTATGAGTTATGTCCCTAGTCATTGCTAGTTTGTGCTGGTCTGTTTCTGGTAATTGCTGGGTCTGTGCTGATCTTAGGAAGACTGTTGCTGAACATAGCCGGTCTGTGCTGATCTTAGGTCATCTGTTGCTGGTCATGACTAGTCTGTGCTGATCTTAGGTGGTCTTTGCTGGTCATTGCTAGGTTTGTGGTGAGCTTAGGAGGTCTGATGCTGCTCATGCCTGGTCTGTGCTGATCTGAGGTGGTCTGTGCTGGTCATTGCTGGGTTTGTGGTGATCTTAGGAGGTCTGATGCTGGTCATGTCTGGTCTGTGCTGATCTTTGGTGGTCTGTTGCTGCTATTTGCTGGTTTTATGCTGATCATAAGTGGACTGTTCCTGGTCATTGCCTGGTCTCTGCTGATCTTAGGTGGTTTCTTGCTGGTATTTGCTGGTTCTGTGCTGATCTTTCGAGTTCTGTTGCTGGTCATATCTGGTTTGTGCTGGTCATAGGATTTCTGTTGTTGGTCATAGCAGGTCTGTTGCTGATTGTAGGAGCTCTGTTGCTGGTCATTGCTGGGTTCATTGGTGGTCATAGCTGTTGTGTTGGTGGTTATAGCTGGTCTGTGACTGGTCAAAGATGGTCAGCTGGTGGACAAATTGGTGAAGCAGCTCACTGTCAGTGTAGAGCTGGTAAACCAGCAGTAAACCTGCTGGATGTGTTGAAAATTCAGATGAAACCAGATTTAAGATTATATTTTCAACAAGTAAGATGTTTGTCTTATGGTCTCTAGGCTGCACGGGTGATTACTGTATTCAGTTTGTTGCTTTGTCGAATCTTCAAATTACAATGTTCAGTATTGGTTTTAAGTAGCAACAGCAGCAATATCCAGTGACAGAGTTCAGTTTACTGGCAGTGTTCAGAAATACTCTGTTCAGTAGCAGTGTTCAATAAGTGTTCTGTATGAGTGCTTAGTAATGATGCTCAGGATCAATGTTCAGTTACACTGTTCTGTTGCTGTGCCCTTCAGCTGTGTTCTGCAACAGTGTGCAGATGTTAAGCAGCAGAGTTCAGTCTTGGTCCAGTGACAGTGTTTTTAGCAGTGGTGTCTAGTAGTAATGCACAATGATGGTGTCAGTACCAGTGTTTAGTGGTAGTGCTTAGTGATAGTCCTAATTACTGGTGTACAGTGACCGTATTCAGTAACAACATTCAGTTGCGGTATTCTTTTACAATGTTTAGTAGCGGTAGCCTGGAGTGGCCGGACCAATTTGCACGTGCAAATTACTGTGCAACACCTCCGTTTATTTTTGAATTCCGAGGGGCGTTATCAATGGGATCAAGCAAGCCAAAATACTTTGTATGCAGTTGAATTACAAGCAAGCAGAGTTTTGAAATGTGAAGAACTCAACCCTGATGAAAAATACGGTGGTGCTCAGTTGCGGTGGTCAGTAGGGGTGACTAATAATGGTGTTCTGAAAAAAAGGGTTCAGGAGCAGTGCTCTATGATGGTATTCAGTACTAGTGTTCAGTAGCGAGTTTCACTGGCGGTGCTCAGTGACAGTTATTTGTAACACGGTACAGTAGCAGTGTTCAGTTGTGGTGTGCAGTAACAACGTTCAGTAAGGTGGTTGTGTCTCTCCTCAGTGACAGCACTCTGTCAGTTCGCCGGGAGCAGCGGCGCGAGCAGTACCGCCAGGTCCGTGAACACGTGCGCAGGGAGGATGGGCTCATGCAAGCCTGTGGCTGGAGCATCCCGCCCCGCTTCAAACAGGTACCCCTATTCACCTTCTTAACCTCAGAATCCAGGACGTCAGGTAGCTGGCTCTTTCAGAAAGGAACTTCCAGTTTAGCATGTTCCAAGTGGTCCAGTGGTGGTAATTAGAACAGGCTGAGTTGAGTCTTCTTTTAGGTGCTAGCTTGGTATTTTAATGCCAATTCTTAGAAGCTTTCTACAGCAAACAAGCGACTAACATCAACGTCTTTGTATTAGCCTGAACTTGAACTCGACGGGGCTGCATAAGGTCATTAGGGCACCTGGCATCACTGCTGGTCTCGCAGCTTCAGCTCCTCTTCTCGATAGCGCCACCTGCAGTCCTGGCTCTTTCAGCATCTTTTCACAAAAGCTAGATTCCTTAAATGCTGAGGGAGTCCTGAGGGAGGTTGTCCAAAATAGTAATACATAAACTCTCTTCACCAGATATATACTGTAAATTGTGCCCTGGGATTGGAAGTAAGATTTCTCAGTGCCCCAGATAACAAAGGGATCGCTCTGTTTCCCTGAGAATGTGTTGACTCTGCGGATATTAAATGACTGAAGAAAGCACTCAGTTTGTCTCATTTGCCATCCAAAAGCCGTTGTATTGAAATTTTTACCCCCGCCAAGGAGGTTTTGTTTTAAGTTAAGTTTTTTTTTTTTTGTATGTTTGTCAGCAGGATTGCCGAAAAAGTACTCGCTGGAATTTTATGAAACTTGGTGGAAGGGTGTAGAATGAACTGAGGAAGAACCCATTAAATTTTGGAATGGATCCAAATCACGGGGCGGATACAAACATTATTTATCACTTTTCTTTACAGTGCAAGATAGGGCCTAGGCAGAATAAATGCTGTACAACTTAAAATCCAGCTGATGGCAGTACAGTTCGATAATGACGCAACATTGGCAGAGGAGTGGATTGCAGGCTTGGGTGGAGGTATATCTCTCTGGTCCTCGCTAAATTATACATTTGAATAAAGGCAGCATTCCAGCACATAGTTAATCTGTCTTTGACACATCCTGAATAATTTTGTAAAGTTTCATAATGAGACATGATAGCTCAGGGAGTAGAAGGGATGGTGACATGTGATTGGCTTATAGTGGCTATCTTGTTTGCAAAATATTCTTGTACTTATACGTATCCAGAGGACCCCTGACCAATATGGAGCTTGCAAAATTTCACAATATGGTTTGAGAGTTGTGACTATTTGTTTGCTATGTTGACACCTATTTATATTGAATTTCATGGGCTTTACTCAAATAGCCGGTAGATGAGGGATCTCTAGTTTGGTGATGATTGGATGTTGCATTTAGGAGTTAGAGGTCATTTTGAGCAATAGTAGCCACACCCACTAAATGCCTTACCTTACTGCTGCTAAATCTTTTAACACAGCAATTTTGCATAAATAGCATGAAAAGAGTTTAGTCTGAAGATGTTGAGTACCAATTTTTACCCCTCGGCCGACTTCGGCCGGAGGGGTATTGTCGTCACCTACGTGTCTGTCTGTCGTCCGTCGTCTGTCGTCTGTCGTCCGTCGTCCGTCGTCCGTCCATGACTTTGTCCGGGTCAGTACTCAGCAACTAATGATTGCAGCTTCACCAAATTTGGTATGATTACTCACTATGACCCATAGATGTGCAAGGACAGGTTTTTTGCTGGATTTGACCTTTGACCTTAGCGCTGTGACCTTGACCCTGGAAATCTTGTCCGGGTCAGTACTCGGCAACTAATTACTGCAGCTTCACCAAATTTGGTGTGGTAATTAACTATGACCCATAGATGTGCAACGTAAGGTTTTTTGCTGGATTTGACCTTTGACCTTAGCGCTGTGACCTTCACCCTGGAAATCTTGTCTGGGTGACTTTGTCCGGGCCAGTACTCAGCAATTAATGATCGCAGCTTCACCAAATTTGGTATGGTAACTCACTATGACCCATAGATGTGCAAAGTCAGGTTTTTTGTTGGATTTGACATTTGACCTTAGCACTGTGACCTTGACCCTAGAAATCTTGTCTGGGTCAGTACTCGGCAATTAATTATCACAGCTTCACCAAATTTGGTATTTTAGTTCACTATTACTCATGGATGTGCATAGTGAGGTTTTTTGCTGGATTTGACCTTTGACCTTAGTGCTGTGACCTTGACCCTGGAAATCTTGTCCGGGTCAGTACTCGGCAACTAATCATCACAGCTTCACCAAATTTGGTATGGTAACTCACTATGCCCCATAGATGTGCAACGTTAGGTTTTTTGCTGGATTTGACCTTTGACCTTAGCGCTGTGACCTTGACCCTGGAAATATTGTCCGGGTCAATACTCTGCAACTAATTATCGCAACTTCACCAAATTTGGTATGGTACCTCACCATGACCCATAGATGCGCAATGTCATGTTTTTGCTGGATTTGACCTTTGACCTTAGCGCTGTGACCTTGACCCCGGCAATCTTGTCCGGGTCAGTACTCGGCAACTAATTATCGCAGCTTCACCAAATTTGGTATGGGAATTAATTATGACCCATAGATGTGCAATGTCAGGTTTTTTGCTGTATTTGACCTTTCACCTTTGCTCTGTGACCTTGACCCTGGAAATCTTGTCCGGGTCAGTACTCGGCAACTACTTATCGCAGCTTCACCGAATTTGGTATTATAACTCACTATGACCCATAGATGTGCAACGTCATGTTTTTTGCTGGATTTCACCTTTCACTTTAGCGCTGTGATCTTGAGGCAGGACATCTTGTGCGGGTCAGTACTCAGCAACTACTGATCGCAGCTTCACCAAATTTGGTATGTTAACTCACTATGACACATAGATGTGCAATGTCACGTTTTTTGCTGGATTTCACCTTTCACCTTAGCGCCGTGACCTTGAGGCAGGAAATCTTGTCCGGGCCGAGGGGTATTCAGCAACACGTTATGTTTTGCAAATTGGTCACACCATGCTGGAGGAGATTGAGTTTAAAGATTAGACAAAAAATTAAAAGTAGAGTAAAAATGGAGTACTCATATGCAAATGATGATGATTAATATGGATAGATTTGTGTGGAGTCACAGAATTCAGCAAAAAAAAGAATTTTATTCCTTAGACCTACAAGTCAAAAGTTAAAGTCTAAAATATAAAATTTGTTGCTATAGTTCCACTTTGTGGTCAATCAATATAAAAATTTCATAATAGCAAATGGCACCACTCATTACTTCTTTTTTTACCTCTTGGAAGTTTTGTGAGAAAAATGTTGAACGGTTCTTGAACCATAGTCCAGAAATCTAAATCTTTATACCTAAACATATGAACGGACGCGGGAATGCAGGGAAGTACGGATGGACATGCTGATAGCTATACCTCCCCCTGTAGCACATACGGGGGCGTTATAACTCCTTTATCATGAGTCATATGTAAAAATATGCAATTTCAGGCATTTACAGTATTAAATTTGGTCATGTGTGATTTTGAAAATCTTGAAGTCAAAGATCATCTGTCTGATCAAACTCCGTAGTAAATAAGAAATGCCTTTCTGGTGAAGTGTGGAGCACAAGCTCTTTGTCCTGGTTCTTGCGGTTGTTTGGAGAGCACCTGGAGCCCATGGGCTGAAGGAGAGTTTGAGGTTTATTCCCCGAGGTGAGGGCGGTGGTAGAGCCACCATGGCGTTGCCAGGTAACGGGAGCGCTCTAACTGTGCTCTCCCACAGGGAAGCTCTCTGCTGGAGCTCTCGCAGGATGGGGCTGTGAAGAAGCCGCAGGCAAGTGAGAGCGACAGAGCGCCGGCATGAGCCAACCTGGCCCCGCCCCAACTCCCCAAACCAGCACAAACTGGGCCCTGACCCTTTCCTGTAGCTCTATCCCTCCTTGAACCAGCACAGAATAGGCTTGATGCCTTCCTGTAGCTCTGCCCCTCCTTAAACCAGCTTAGTCTGTGCCTAACCCATTCCTGTAGCTCTACCCCCCCTTAAAAAAAGCACAGTATGGGTCTGACTCCTGCCTGTAGCTCAACCCCTCCTTAAACCAGCCCAGACTGGTCCTGACCCCTTCCTGTAGCTGTGCCACTCCTTAAACCAGCACAGACGGTTTCTGACTCCTTCCTATAGCTCTACCCCTCCTTAAGCTAGCACAGACTGGGCCTGACACCTTCCTGTAGCTCTACCTCCTTAACCCCTTTGCGCAAAAGCCAAATCTGGCTATTTAGATGTTACCTTATTTAAGGCTTTATAATTCAAGATTGCAGCTTCACAGACAGGAAAGGAATGGCTTAACTGAGTCTAGATATTTGAAGCATTTAGACTCCCATTGTATTTCAGTTTATTTTCATGATTTTGGTAGAGAAAAGGGGTTGCAAACACAAAAAATCTTTTTCATAAACTCCTTGACCACAAGTATAATTCATCTTGAGCATTACATTCTAGATTACCTACTTACTATGAGCCAAATTAGACAGCTATCCAGGTGGCTCCCCAAAGTCTGAGATCCCTCAAAATTGTGTACTGTCAAATCATACAATAAGCATATATTTAACACAAATAAACTTTTAAGCCATGAAATTTAATATGAACTAATGATTTTCTGGTTGAGTTTAGCATGAATTTATCAATATCAGTGCAGTTGAACATCAGTGGTCACCAGTAACCTCTCCAAACACAAAACATGCCTTTTCTCCATAATAAAGTTTAGAGTTTTGTCCATTTTTCTTCAAAGTCCCCCAAGCCAGCACACATACTCATTAAATAAACTGCTTATTAAACCGTCAGAACATTCACCCCGCAATGAATAGCTAGCAGATCCCACTTCTGAGCTCACAACCTTATTTCAACACTTTCTACACCTTATAAGGAACAAGTAAAACTCACTAACTCAGTAATATCTGAATTCTGAAATATACCTTATTTTAACAGAGCAGACATTCCACTTTCAGGGAAAATCAAACAATATATGCCTCCCTAGATTCAACAGAATGGTGCAATGAACGTACCAGGGGGTCCACCGAAATGCATGACCAGTTAACGTGTTAAACAGGAACAAAACCTCAGCATTCGATTTTGTTGAATACGGTATACATTCCGAAACAAAAAGCAAAAGTAGCAGCCTAACCTTTCTTCAATGAATCCTTCCTCCAGAGACCGATGTATCCAGTAGAAGGAACCCTCCGGTCCTGTTTCATTTGAAATAATTCCCATTGACTATGTCCTTACCTCATTTAAATCCTGTCAATGAAACGGAACACTTCAGGCCGGTTTTGGGGGTCTTTTTTTCTATAAATCGCGTCAATTTCAGCTGTGCAATGTGCTCAACGTTGAGACAACACAAACGTGCTTGCTACGCAGATAAGTCTGAGTATATAATTGAGTGATTGGCTATCAACACCAGTACTTGGGTGGATATAAGGGAGCGCTGAATTTGTCAATGGAGGAGTCTGCATGTAACTCCATGATAGGGAACTACGCATTTTTTGTATGTGATGACTGTAATTGACAGTAGAATGTGTGAGAGAATCAATACCATGTTGAAGTTTTTGCTTCAGAAAACTGATTTTTCTTAACCACTAATTGGAATACCGTTGGCTCACTGTAGCTAAAGTGGTTGCTACAGAGGACAACGTTTTTTTCTGAAACAAGAGATCATTTTTTTTAAACTGCTGGATCGATACTATGGGCAAGGACCAGTTTGCACATCAGGCTTAGCTGAGGAGTTTAATTCATGTACCTCCTGAAAAAACAGGGACTGGAGTGAACTTCTCCATATTCTAAACCGTGTTCGAGCTCTGTTTGCTTGTGAATATTCAATAACTGATGCGGGGGTGCCATCTAGTGATCGAGTGCTGTAACTGCGTGCTTAAATTTGCAGTTCAAGCGTCTACATCTGCACAAAGGGGTTAAACAAGCTCAATATGGGACTGACCCCTGCCTATAGCTCTACCCCTCCTTAAACCAGTGCAGACTGGGCCTGACTCCTTCCATAGCTCTACCCCTCCTTAAACCTGCACAGACTGGGCCTGACCCCTTCCTGTAGCTCTACCCCTCCTTAAACCAGTGCAGACTGGGCCTGACTCCTTCCTGTAGCTCTGCCCCTCCTTAAACCAGCACAGACTGAGCCTGACTCCTTCCTGTAGCTCTGCCCCTCCTTAAACCTACACAGACTGGGCCTGACCCCTTCCTGTAGCTCTACCCCTCCTTAAACCAGTGCAGACTGGGCCTGACTCCTTCCTGTAGCTCTGCCCCTCCTTAAACCAGCACAGACTGAGCCTGACTCCTTCCTGTAGCTCTGCCCCTCCTTAAACCAGCACAGACTGAGCCTGACTCCTTCCTGTAGCTCTGCCCCTCCTTAAACCAGCACAGACTGAGCCTGACTCCTTCCTGTAGCTCTACCTCTCCTTCAACCGGCATGGACTGGGTCTGACTCCTTCCTGTGGCTCTACCCCTCCTTAAACAAGCACAATATGGGTCTGACTCCTGCTTGTAGCTCAACCCCCCCATAAACCAGCACAGACTGGGCCTGACCCCCTCCTGAAGCTCTACCCCCCCATAAACCAGCACAGTCTGGGTCTGACTCCTTCCTGTAGCTCTGCCCCTCCTTAAACCAGCACAGACTGAGCCTGACTCCTTCCTGTAGCTCTACCTCTCCTTCAACCGGCATGGACTGGGTCTGACTCCTTCCTGTGGCTCTACCCCTCCTTAAACAAGCACAATATGGGTCTGACTCCTGCTTGTAGCTCAACCCCCCATAAACCAGCACAGACTGGGCCTGACCCCCTCCTGAAGCTCTACCCCCCATAAACCAGCACAGTCTGGGTCTGACCCCTTCCTGAAGCTCTACCCCTCCTTAAACCAGCACAGACTGGGCCTGACTCCTTCCTGTAGCTCTGCCCCTCCTTAAACCAGCACAGACTGAGCCTGACTCCTTCCTGTAGCTCTACCCCTCCTTAAACCAGTGCAGACTGGGCCTGACTCCTTCCTGTAGCTCTGCCCCTCCTTAAACCAGCACAGACTGGGCCTGACTCCTTCCTGTAGCTCTACCCCTCCTTAAACCTGCACAGACTGGGCCTGACCCCTTCCTGTAGCTCTACCCCTCCTTAAACCAGTGCAGACTGGGCCTGACTCCTTCCTGTAGCTCTGCCCCTCCTTAAACCAGCACAGACTGAGCCTGACTCCTTCCTGTAGCTCTGCCCCTCCTTAAACCAGCACAGACTGAGCCTGACTCCTTCCTGTAGCTCTACCTCTCCTTCAACCGGCATGGACTGGGTCTGACTCCTTCCTGTAGCTCTACCCCTCCTTAAACAAGCACAATATGGGTCTGACTCCTGCTTGTAGCTCAACCCCCCATAAACCAGCACAGACTGGGCCTGACCCCCTCCTGAAGCTCTACCCCCCATAAACCAGCACAGACTGGGTCTGACCCCTTCCTGAAGCTCTACCCCTCCTTAAACCAGCACAGACTGGGCCTGACTCCTTCCTGTAGCTCTGCCCCTCCTTAAACCAGCACAGACTGAGCCTGACTCCTTCCTGTAGCTCTGCCCCTCCTTAAACCTGCACAGACTGGGCCTGACCCCTTCCTGTAGCTCTACCCCTCCTTAAACCAGTGCAGACTGGGCCTGACTCCTTCCTGTAGCTCTGCCCCTCCTTAAACTAGCACAGACTGAGCCTGACTCCTTCCTGTAGCTCTGCCCCTCCTTAAACCAGCACAGACTGAGCCTGACTCCTTCCTGTAGCTCTGCCCCTCCTTAAACCAGCACAGACTGAGCCTGACTCCTTCCTGTAGCTCTACCCCTCCTTAAACCTGCACAGACTGGGCCTGACCCCTTCCTGTAGCTCTACCCCTCCTTAAACCAGTGCAGACTGGGCCTGACTCCTTCCTGTAGCTCTGCCCCTCCTTAAACCAGCACAGACTAAGCCTGACTCCTTCCTGTAGCTCTGCCCCTCCTTAAACCAGCACAGACTGAGCCTGACTCCTTCCTGTAGCTCTACCTCTCCTTCAACCGGCATGGACTGGGCCTGACTCCTTCCTGCAGCTCTACCCCTCCTTAAACAAGCACAATATGGGTCTGACTCCTGCTTGTAGCTCAACCCCCCATAAACCAGGACAGACTGGGCCTGACCCCCTCCTGAAGCTCTACCCCTCATAAACCAGCACAGACTGGGTCTGACCCCTTCCTGAAGCTCTACCCCTCCTTAAACCAGCACAGACTGGGCCTGACTCCTTCCTGTAGCTCTGCCCCTCCTTAAACCAGCACAGACTGAGCCTGACTCCTTCCTGTAGCTCTGCCCCTCCTTAAACCTGCACAGACTGGGCCTGACCCCTTCCTGTAGCTCTACCCCTCCTTAAACCAGTGCAGACTGGGCCTGACTCCTTCCTGTAGCTCTGCCCCTCCTTAAACTAGCACAGACTGAGCCTGACTCCTTCCTGTAGCTCTGCCCCTCCTTAAACCAGCACAGACTGAGCCTGACTCCTTCCTGTAGCTCTGCCCCTCCTTAAACCAGCACAGACTGAGCCTGACTCCTTCCTGTAGCTCTGCCCCTCCTTAAACCGGCATGGACTGAGCCTGACTCCTTCCTGTAGCTCTGCCCCTCCTTAAACCAGCACAGACTGAGCCTGACTCCTTCCTGTAGCTCTGCCCCTCCTTAAACCGGCATGGACTGGGTCTGACTCCTTCCTGTGGCTCTACCCCTCCTTAAACAAGCACAATATGGGTCTGACTCCTGCTTGTAGCTCAACCCCCCATAAACCAGCACAGACTGGGCCTGACCCCCTCCTGCAGCTCTACCCCCCACAAACCAGCACAGTCTAGGTCTGACTCCTTCCTGAAGCTCTACCCCTCCTTAAACCAGCACAGTCTGGGTCTGACTCCTTCCTGTTGCTCTACCCCTCCTTAAACCAGCACAGACTGGGCCTGACCCCTTCCTGTGGCTCTACCCCTCCTTAAACTAGCACAGACTGGGCCTGACTCTTTCTTGTTGCGCTGAACCTCCTTAAACCAGCACAGACTGGGTCTGACTCCTTTCTGTTGCTCTACTCCTTTTATCATCATGGTCGAATCATCCCCTGCTCTTTCCTGTCCTGTCCTGGTTGCTGTGCCCTCCCGCCTCTAGCCTGTGGGCTGGAACACTCAAACTAACAAAAGTTGACTAACTCATGTACGCAGTTTGTAGTATCTTTGCGAATGTGGTTTAACATCTCTGCTTTCTCTTGATGCTCCATTTGCAGGGTTCAGTAGGGCTGGAAGGCAGCCACAAAGCATATGGAGACTAGTCTGGGTTGATTCCAAGGAGGCTCAGTGTGAGGCTCAGTCAGTGCGCTGTGGTATGATGTTTCCTTCTGTGTCCTACGCTATGTTCACTCCATAGATTGGTCCCAATGACAAGGAGGATAACCGCGTGAAGAATGTCCCTGTTCCCGTGTA
The DNA here is from genome assembly GCA_029692085.1 of Gymnothorax javanicus. Lineage (NCBI taxonomy): Eukaryota > Metazoa > Chordata > Actinopteri > Anguilliformes > Muraenidae > Gymnothorax > Gymnothorax javanicus. Next base: position 11,994,665 of record CM056206.1, on the reverse strand, counting down.
CTGTCGCCCCCTGGTGGAGAAAGACCCCAACCGGAAGGTAAAGAGAACAGCGAGTCTTCCCTTCCAGTCATTACACACTCATCATTCATTCATTTCCTGAAAGAAACCTTTTCTTGCTGGTCTCTTCGAGTAAAGATCTCATATTATGCTGTTGTTTTATTTTCAAGTTGTTATATTCTCCCCAAAAGGGAGTTTTATAAACTTCGACTAAAGAAAAAACCCACAAAAAATCTAGTTTCTTTTTTCTTTTTTCTAGTTTCTTTGTTGTGGCCCTTGACTATCCTGTCACCTCAGAAGAACAGGCTGTTTTGGAAGGGGCCATTTTCTTTATGATAATAAGCTCTGCCCAGATCGGCTGGCGAGCAGAGCTAAATTTGTTATGTTTATGGTATTCAGGAGAGAGAGGTGGTGATTTTGAGGAAGGCTGTGGGAGGGAGCAGGACACACAGACAGAGCTGGCAGGAGTGAACTAAGAAGAGCAGGGCTGTTTGTGATGTAGAAAACAGCAGAAAATTGAAACAGATGTTTCAAATGCTGATAGGGAAAAGCGGGGTCTAACTGCTGAACGGGGGAGGGGGTCTTCAAACTCAATCCTCCCTGGAGGCCACTGCACAGGGGAAATGAACTGGGAAATGGTATATTCTGTGATATGGGTCTTTAAACTGCTGAGTTTACTAATATGCCACGCTGAGCCTATATCCCATGACATGTGTCATAAGTGTCATGGAATATAGACATCGTGCTCCTTCTACCGCTTTGCTCATGGGGCCTGTTCTGCAAAACGGGATTATGGAAGTCCCTGGATATCAGCGCAAATTAAAATCTAGGACAGCTCTTTTGATTCCAGTTACGCTGCAGCTTTTGCCAGAGTCTATGTGTTACTTTCTGCCAGTATCCCGCTAACTCAGTTATCATTGTGGAACAGGCCCCAGATTAAAAGATAATTGAATAAACGGCTGATTTTTTTGTCGTAGCTTGATTTTGATTCTTCAGTGCCCCCTTGTGGCAAAAGACTGAACTGCAGGTGGGATGGCAACTGAACATGCTCTACAGGTGAAACGTGGGTTGATGGCTGCTGATGGATTGAGTCTTAAATCTGTTTTTTTTCTCCAGCTGTGGTGTGCAGCGGGGGTAGACCTGACCGGCTGGAAGACCGCTGTGCAAGACGTCCTGCCGAGTGATTCAGTGAAGCCTTCCTCCAATGGCACTGACCCTCTCACTGGAGAGGAGGACAAAGATGAGACCAAGAGCAATCACAGCTCCCCGGAGAAAAAAAAGGTAATACAACTACACTTCCCACGACTCTCTATGTTTTATGCATAGACTGGTGAGAAACGTAAGACCAAATTCCTCTGCTGTTAGCCATTCACTGTAGGCTTGAGGAAGAGTATTTTGGCTCATGTAAGTGCGGCTTCCAGGGTATTTGGCCTCACTGCAGCCAACAAATCTGAGGTCATTCACTACCATTCAGGGCGTTAGATGTCGTGACATAAGTGGCTATTGATTCGTCCTTATTGTATAAATAGCAGTGTTGTCTAACTAAGTGACATGCAAGATGACCATTAGATGAAGATAAGGATGCATTTTGATTTTTCATCAGGGATCCTTTGGGCGTTGAAAATCCTTGAAAATGCTTAAATTGTAATGTGGTGTTTTCAAGTTTTGAAAAGTGCTTGGATTATGAATGAAGGGCTTCAAACTGCTCAAAACTGTAATGCTAATTGCATCATTTTCATCATACATCACTAACTGACTGAATAACTTTGATAACTTTGATAACGATGTAATTTACACTGTAAGGTGCTAGAAAAGCTTGAAAAGGCACCTTGAAAATGCTTGAAAAGTCTTTGATTTTGACTTCAGCAAAGAGTTAGGAACACTAGGTCATATTTTCCAGTGGAAAAATGATAAAGGCTGGAGGCAAGTGCATTTGCACCAGCGAGCAGCCATGTCTAATACAGCATTCTCCCAGTCATAAGGATCTGTGAAAGTTCATTATTGGTGTCAAAGGGTCGACCCAAGGCGTATGACCGGGTCCATGACTCTGTCCACGACTTCGGAATTGCCATAAACCAAAGTACTGAAGAGCTATTGTTAAGAGGAAAGGTTTACAGAGATTTCCCCCACGTGTGTTTTTTACACTCCCTCCTTTGTGTCAAGTAGAAGTTTACAGAGATTTCCTCCATGTGTGTTTTTTACACTCCCTCCTTTGTGTCAACTAGAAGTTTACAGAGATTTCCTCCATGTGTGTTTTTTACACTCCCTCCTTTGCAGTGGCGGCGCCAGAGATTTTTTCTTGCTGGTGCTTTAGTGGGGCTGAATCATTCAGTGATGGGGCTAATGAATGTATTTTATGGTAGTCGTTATTTGCGCAAAAGTCAGATGCGCTGCATTCAAGAGTAGTTTCAGATATGTTTTTACCAATGCCTCTATTGATTCACAAAAATACAGCGATTTTGTATTTAATATACAAGTGATACAGCAACATGGGAGACACCCCTGGCTACACAAGAGCATAAAAAATAAACTAACAAAGTGTCCGAGCCAGAGTGCTCATCATCAATCACACCAATCCAGCAATCAGCATTAAATGCGTGCTTTTCAACTGAAAAACAATGTCTACTACTACCTATATTACATTGTCAGACAACACCAAAAGATACCCTACATTAAAGTCAAGGAAAACAGCAGATGCGAGGCTTTGTAGGAGTCGTAGGACAAATCGTATGCAATAAACAAAACCACAATTTAAACAAAATCCAAGAATCACCCTTTGGAGGTCCATAAGTAAAACCAATAGGCTTAATAGCATATACATTTAGATCACTAGATTGCTGATGATGTCATATTTACATTACCCAAAGTGAAGCACCTGGCTGCCAAACTGATACAACGAACCTCTTCATTAAAATGAATGGTTTCCTATGACGCCAATTTTAAATAAGTTAACAAAATCGTTAAAATGCCAAGATGTGCGGCTGCGTTTTGCAGCAATATTAAAACAGCTGTAATAAAACGTTTTATGCATAAGTTATCGTAGATATTCAAATTTATTCATTTAATGGAGAAAATCTTGTTTGCCTGCTAGCTATCTAATTAGCCATCCCATGGGCTTGAATAGACCGCTGACTAAAAGCAAATGCCTGCGATTGTTGACGGTCACCAGCTAACTAGCTACCTTGGTAACCTTACCGTCGCGGAGATTACGTTCACTTGGCAGTTAATAAAATTAACATGGTGGCCAACAAGTTTGCTACTTGTTATTGACATTCAACAGCAATACTTCTTACCTGCAAAATATTTAAAACAGTGTGTAAGTTGTTTTGTCTGTTTATACTGATTTCCAAAAGACAAGGAGGAGAGAAAGGCTTGGCTGTTATAAGTCAGGAGAAAGAGCGTTTCGCCATCCCCTCGATCAGAGCCGTGCAGTCATCATTTTGACGAGCAGCGTTTTGAAAGGTGAAACTTGCTCTATTTGCACAGCGATACCAAAATAACACCGACTCACACGCAAGTGTTTCTGAAAATGTGATTTTAAAGTAGGCGAAAACGAATGGGAGTCTGCGAGCGAATGTTACCTCCGGGTGACGTATACGCTGCTGGGACAGATGCTTCACTTGAGCGTACCCTGTCAGTGATGTAGTGTTCTATGGGGATCGATAAGCGGCTCAAACCAAACTTAAAACAAAAGAGGTGTAGAGTGGATCTGACCTTAACTTCAAAAATATGCAGAGAAAGTATAGTCAGAATTTAAATGTAAAAATTCAGCAATTTTCTTGGTGGTGCTTTTGAAATCTGTGCTGGTGCTATAGCCCCAGCAAGCACCACCCTAGCGCCGCCCGTGCTCCTTTGTGTCAAGTAGAGGTTTACAGAGATTTCCCCCACGTGTGTTTTATACTCTCCCTCCTTTGTGTCAAGTAGAGGTTCACAGAGATTTCCCCCACGTGTTTTATACACTCCCTCCTTTGTGTCAAGTAGAGGTTCACAGAGATTTCCCCCATGTGTTTTATACGCTCCCTCCTTTGTGTCAAGTAGAGGTTTACAGAGATTTCCCCCACATGTGTTTTATACTCTCCCTCCTTTGTGTCAAGTAGAGGTTTACAGATATTTCCCCCACGTGTGTTTTATACTCTCCCTCCTTTGTGTCAAGTAGAGGTTTACAGATATTTCCCCACGTGTGTTTTATACTCTCCCTCCTTTGTGTCAAGTAGAGGTTTACAGATATTTCCCCCCGTGTGTTCTATACTCTCCCTCCTTTGTGTCAAGTAGAGGTTTACAGATATTTCCCCCCGTGTGTTTTATACTCTCCCTCCTTTGTGTCAAGTAGAGGTTTACAGAGATTTCCCCCACGTGTGTTTTATACGCTCCCTCCTTTGTGTCAAGTAGAGGTTTACAGAGATTTCCCCCACGTGTGTTTTATACTCTCCCCCCTTTGTGTCAAGTAGAGGTTTACAGATATTTCCCCCACGTGTGTTTTATACACTCCCTCCTTTCTGTCAAGTAGAGGTTTACAGAGATTTCCTCCATGTAAGTTTCTCACACCTCCTCTTCCTCCTCCTCAGTCGAAGGAGCAGCAGGAGGTGGACTCCATGAGCAGTCGCGTGTGGATCCTCACCAGCACGTACTCTGCCAGTAAGGTTGTGATCATCGATGCCAACCAGCCTGGCTCCCTGGTGGACCAGTTCAACGTCTGCAATGCACATGTGCTCTGTATCTCCAGTGTGCCTGGTGAGCCTCTCGCCCTGCTCAAAGAGCCAATCACGTCCATTCCTGTCCATGAGACTGAAGACAACATATAAAAACTCACACACACATGCGTTATCTTACATACACACTTGCAAGAACACAATAACATAGCGAATAGCGGGGTCGCCTCATGGCAAGATTATGGATTTGAACCTGGCCTGTGGCCTTTCTGTGTTTGCATGTTCTGTGTTCATATCAGGATTACTCCAGGTTCTGCGCTTTCATACCATCCTTCAAAGACATGCATGTCAGTCTAATTGGAGTCTCTGACTTGCCCGTACTGTATGTGATTCGATTCCTAAATTTGTTTGGAGGTGTACGATGAATGACGTGATATCGCTGTGAAATAACGTGCGGAAAAAACATTCAACAATGAATGACCTGATGTCAGCAAACTCGCATGTAAGCCATTAATCACAGTAATGCTAAATGGAGACGATGATAATTTGGCGTCTTGCATCTGACCCAGACACACCCTGCAGCCTACTGAGGGTGAGTAGAGGAGAGCAGGGGGTCAGTTTACTCTCCCTCCCCCTGCCCTGTGGTGAAGGTGGGAGGTTAACAAGCATGTCTCGAGTTGTCTGCCAAAACTAGCTCCACAAGCTGTGCCCTGTAAACCTTTTCCCTTGCACATGGAACGTAGACTGTAGAGTGGAATTGTCCTGTATCCAGACCCATGATTGGTTGTTTGTGGTGCTTGTTTCCTCCCCAGCGGCCAGCGAGAGCGACTACCCGGCGGGGGAGATCTTTCTGGAGCCGGGAGAGGGGGGCTCGGAGGAAAGCGCGGGTGTCGAGGGCATGCTGGCGGGCATTACTCTGGTGGGCTGTGCTACTAACTGCAGCGTGGTCCGCAGCAACTGCTCCTCCAGGACCGACACCCCGATCGGGGACAAGAACCAGGGTACAGCTCATTTACCAAGCCTGGAGTATCTTAGGTCTGATAAATCATGATGAGTCAGCAGAGATTTATCCATTGTTAGCATTAGCTGCAGGTCAGTTACGTTCTTGTGTGTAGAAGTGCAGAGCTGAAGGAGGCAGTGCTTTATTTCCCATGTCACTCACCGTGTGTTTGCTTAACCAGAGAGTGTTATGAGAGAGACGTAAACAGCAGTTTTTCAAAAGGGTGTCTGTGTAACAGCATTCTGTTGCACTAGCACAGCATGGGTGTAACTCCAGTGCAATGTGTGTTATGATGTTTTCTTATACATTGCTTCAAACAACATAAATGGATAGTATCAGATGTGCCTTTTCCGCCAGAGACAAATTTGTTGTCATACCTCATGGTTCATTGTCGTCATGGTTCACATACACGCATACATTAAAGATGTCTAGATATTTTCATGGATCAATAAGAAAATATGGCAATAAGGTAGAAGATGTCATGTTAAGTTACGTTTGACTGACATTCATTTTCGGCAGGCCAGTAATTAGCTCCTTTTTATAAATATGACCCATAATCCACGGTCCAGCTGGGAGCAATGAATTGAATATTTTCTAGTGGTCACTATCATTCATTTCTATGGCCATTATGGCCAGTGCTGCCGCTGAAGTGTCTCTCATAACCGTCTCTGGTGTCGAGAGTGGAGTCACCTCGACGACACGTGTGTAGCGGCGAGGGGAGTCGGTAAGCGTGTGCTAGCATGTACGTGGCGTGTTCCAGGTCACGTGGCGCCTCTTCTGAGCGGGAAGTTGAACGTTTCGCAGTCGGCAGAGGAGGCGACAGAAGCCACAGAAGTCTCCGAGCCGGCGCCCAGCGAGGAGGAGGCGTCTGCCCCGCCCGGCTCGTTCACCGAGCACGTGTTCACCGACCCGCAGCACCTCCCGACCAACCCACCCGCCGACCGGTAACAGCCAGGGCCTCGGCCCATACGCCCTGACAGCCTCCATCTATCCCCCCTCTGGAGTCCTAAAGGGCATCTGGTCTAAACCCTCTCCGTGTGTTCTGCATTACGCAGGGAGGCCGAACCGCCCAAAGAGGAGGTGAGCGCGACGGCCCAGGGAGCAGAGGACCGGGCCGAAGATTCGGGGGCTGCGAGCAGCACGGCCCCTACCATGTGGCTCGGAGCTCAGAACGGCTGGTGTGTGTCTGACCCCATCACACCTGTACCCCTCTCCATTCATCCAACTGTACATCTCTATCCTCTTTCCTGCTATACATCTCCACCTGTTATCAATCTACACATCTCCATGTCGCGTTAAACAGTTTGTCTGGTTTGGGCTATTATTGAGCTTTGTCAATGTGAACTCTGGGTGATCTTCTGATTGGTTGAGCTGTGTTTGTGTGAACTCTGGGTGATCTTTTGATTGGCTGAGCTGTGTTTGTGTGATTTCTGGGAGATCCTCTGATTGACTGAGCTGTGTTTGTGTTTGCTCAGGGTGGTCCTCTGATTGGCTGAGCTGGTTCGGCGTGAGCTCTGGGTGATCCTCTGATTGGCTGAGCTGGGTTTGTGTGATTTCTGGGAGATCCTCTGATTGGTTGAGCTGTGTTTGTGTGAGCTTTGGGTGATCTTTTGATTGCCTGAGCTGTGTTTGTATGAGGTCTGTGTGAAAAACTGATTGGCTGATTTTGACCCTGTGCTGCTTTGCTAGGCTGTATGTTCACTCTGCTGTTTCAAACTGGAGGAAATGTCTGCATTCCATCAAACTGAAGGACTCAGTGCTCAGCCTGGTGTAAGTATGCCTGCTGCTTCTCTGAGCTGTTTTGAGTTTTAAACAGAAAACGTGACACACAGCCATGATCAGATGATGTGACATACACAGAAAAAGTGATTATATAAGCTTATGAATATTATGTGGTAAAACATTGACATTATCTCACATTTTGATAGTATTTACCTTAGATTTTCCAGACATTTGCTATTCCCCTCAACATCTCTGTGATATGAAGGAAAATTCTGTCTTGCGATAATTGATTTGAAAAACAACAGAGTCAGAATCTATTCAAACATATTCTCATTTCAGTTACACTGTTTCAAGCCAACACTGGTGATGCTTTCCTTTGATTAATAACGACCTCAATTCCGCAAGAATTGGGGAGGTTTGTAAAATGCACACTAAACCAGAATTAAAGGTGACATAGAATCAAAAACTGTTTTTACCTTGTCTATGTTGAATAACGGTAGTCTACCCGCATTCAAGAATATACGAAAAGTGCTAGACATTCTGAACATCTCCGTTTCATAGAAATTCCTCTTTTAAAAATGACCGCCAGAAAACGGGCCAATCTGAACAACAGATACATATGATGTCACATGTATCTCACTGCCCCCGCACTCTCATTCCCTTTCCTCTCCTTCAAAATAATTTGCATGCACATCTTTATGCAATTCCATTGCTTCCAATCACTCAGTAAAGACAAGCATGAGAATTCCAGAGTCATAATCGATTTCTGTGCCACTAGTGGGGAAATCCACCGTAATGCACGTGAAATGGATTAACTTTTTGCACAAGGACTTAAATTCTGAATTAATTTCTTCAGTGCGCTTTGATTGAATACTTGCTGACTACGGCACAGGAACGGCAATGCGAGAGACTCACTTCGAATACATAAGCCTTGGCAGCTTGAAAAAAAAAAAACATTCAAAAATACTTACCATTCAGAAATGTTTAAAGCCTTTGCTGGACTGGTTCTTCCTCCATTTCAGTGTCCTCATCCGATTCGGGCTCAAACATATAAGGCTGAATCTCTGAATATGCCATAGTTGCATAAAGTTGGTCTGTCCGTGTTCCGGAACCGGCGAGTGTTTTCCATTTTCCCTACCGCTCTGGGCGAAGTTACATTCTTTGAGTGGCAGCAAAGCCAGCCAATCAGCGTCAAGTGCTTGCATTTCATAATTAAGGTTGCCAGTTAAGCCCGAAAGGTCGCCAAATAGGTGCAAAACAACGCGTTCAAAATCCCCCACCCTAACATAGCTTTTTGAGAGAGGTTTTTAGGAAGCTTCTGAGGCATTACAGACCCAACCAAAATTTTGTTGTCTATATGTCACATCACAGAACAAGGATAAATACCCTGTCTGGGGACAAAAATTTGAGGAAGAAAAGTCTGGGGATGAAAAGTCCATGAGGACAAAAGGTCTAGGGACGAAGAGTCCTGTAACCGAAAAATAAATCTAAACTTCTTTTTCCTTTGTTGACATATTTCACTATTGGATGTCTACGCACCTTGGAGTGATTCTACGGGTGAACGTGGTGTTTTTCTTAAATGCAAAATACTACAAAAAAGACCCTGGACTGTAAACTAACTGAAGTCTTATATCGGGGAAAATGGGAACAAATTCTTCTTTCAAAACTCTAACACTTGGTGTCCTTAGTTTGAAAATGGTCATAGAGTGTTTTTAAAAGTGTTTTCACACAGTTGTGACCTTCACTGGGACCTGTTGCAGACGTCACATTTCAAAATCGCTATTATTTTTAAAAAGCAATGAAGTTAATCTGTTTAAATGTTACTTATTCTATCTGTATGTATGTCAGTGGAATACTGGTTAGAGATTTGCAAATTACTGCTTGCTGTTATTATTTACATTTTGCTCATTGTCCCATTCTTCTGGAATTGAGGTCCTACATAACTGTATTCAGACAGTACCTGTGACCCTGTAGTGAGAGTATAGTTCTGCTGTTTGCTGCAGTTTGATTGGCTGCTCTGTTACAGAATGTGTCTGTATTACAGGCATGTGAAAGGAAGAGTTCTGGTGGCGTTGGCAGACGGGACTCTCGCCATCTTTCACAGATCTGAAGGTACAGTTCCTGTAAGACATGTGCTGAACTCTAACACTGAGCTCTATCGAGTTCAACAAACACACAGAGCCCTGGGCTCCTTGAGTTAAACTTAAACACAGTGAGCTTTGAGTTTGCCCCATATGCTGATCTACAAATAAGTGCATGTGAAGTGTCAAAGCTGCGATCTCGCCATTGCCTGGGTGCTGGACATATTTTTGACATGTATGAAAAAACAGGCGGAGAAAAATTTTTTGTGTCTCTGTGCGTGTACCTGTGTGTGTGTGTGTGTGTGTGTGCATTTGTGTCCATACAGATGGACAGTGGGACCTGAGTAACTACCACCTGATGGACTTGGGACGGCCCCACCACTCTATACGCTGTATGGCCGTGGTGCACGACAAGGTGTGGTGTGGCTACAAGAACAAGGTGCACGTCATCCAGCCCAAGACTATGCAGATAGAGGTGAGCTCCGGAGCATCGCTGCGGACACGCTGCGAGCATGGTGCTGAATTTAGCATCAATACATTCTCTGTGATACTTAGCATAACTGCAGATTCGCTGCGAGCATGGCGCTAACATTAGCATCAGTACATTTTCTGTGATGCTTGCATTGCTGAGAATTAGCTGTGAGCATGGTGCTAACATTGGCAACAATAAATTCTCTGTGATACTCGGATCCTAAATGGAAAGTCATCTAGCACCTGACACTGCTTTGGGTGGATTTTATGTTGAGGTTTGTTTTGGGTAGACTTATTATGGGCCAGGATTATGTAGTTTATATATGCAGGACTGGCAGGGTCTAGGCAACATTTATTCCACTGATTTCTTTCTGTCTATTGACTAAATTGAGCCATTTATGAATGCATATGGATGACAATTAGCGGGGGAGTGGACTGTCCCTGTGTATATGAGGTTTAACATGGCAGGGTGTGTTTCTCAGCTAGCTTCCCGATTACGGATTCAAATTACTCACGCTTGTTGATTTGATTCAATAGCTGTATAGTAGTAGTGCTCTAGTGCTGGCTCAACCACTGTAAGCCCCTGCGACAGGAATGAGCGAACCTGGTGTGAAATTTCAGAACAGTTTGCAGGAAAAAATGAGATGCAATCTGATGTAATTCTTTGTGAAATGGACTGCATCCTTCTATGTACTTTGAGCAAAGAAGAACAGCAAATTTTCAGCAACACGTTCTATGAATAAAAGCATATTAAACCTTGTAGCTGCAGTGCGTTATGAAGCGCTTTCAACCCACTGCTATAAGCACCTATTAGAACACCCATGGGAACTTACAGCAGCCACCTTACAGCTACAATTTTGTGGTGCATTTTCAATATCGTATACTTGACACGTAAGTTTGTATGACATGGCTGCTCTCCAGCAAGATCAGAGCCCTTTCCAGCAGGGACATAATACATTTTATCACATAACTGCAGTAGTTTTTGTTCATCCCAGCTCATTGCATAATTTTTATATTACACTAGGTACATGACACTTCTCTGAAATTTTATTGGCTGAGAACGTGGAAAAAGTCGCTTCATGTTATGTCACAAAGTTAATATTTAGCCAAACTGAATACTAAATGTAACTTTTGTTAAATTGGTATGGCTTGGTGCTGAAGCGGGCTAGGTAAGAGCTATTCTCATAACTAAGTTAACGTTACTGAGCTAGCTAGCCAGCATGCATGCAGTACCCTTCCATAACCATTATGTAACAGTAGTTTGTTTGCTAGCTGGCTATGAAGCCAACGTTGACTAGCTACTCAGTTGGCAGTGAATTTAGAAACCATTGCTAGTGCAAACGCAAATGTCTGTGACTCACTGACTGAGTAGCATAGTGATGGAGTTCGCTCTCGGCTAACATACACGGCCTGGCCAAAAAAAAATCACCACCTGGATTTAACTAGGCAAATTGGACAAAGCCTTCCATAATTACTGCAGTGTTTAATATGTTTTGTCTGGCAACAAGTTTTTTAACCCTAACTGACACAGTGAGTAGCTTCTCATTTTTTAGACAACAGTGTCGGAAGACATATCCTCTGATCGTTGTAAAGATATTACTCTGTTTCAGAAGGCTCAGATTATTGGCCTGCATCAAGTAAAGAATACAACTAGGAAGATTTCTTGAAACTAGTAAAATTGAGTTAAGGACTGTCCCACGCATTATTAAAACCTGGAAGGATAGTGGTGAACCATCAACCCTAGCGGAAGAATTTGGTCCAAAGTAAGAAAAGAAAAAAACATGAATGATCATAATCGGAAATTACCAAAACACTTGGTGAAGTTTCGTCCATAAAAATCAACACTAGAACTCATGGCTATGTTTAACTGCCAAAGTAAGAGCATTTCCTCATGCAAACTGTGACAAGAACTTGCAGAATTGGGACTAAACAGCTGTGTGGCCGCAAGAAAGATGCTTGTTAGTGAGGGCAATTGGGAAATAATGACATCAGTTTGCTAGGGACCATAAAGATCAGATTGTGGAGCTATGGAAAACGGTCATGTGGTCTAATGATTCCAGATTTACCCTATTCCAGACCGATGGCCGCGTCAGGGTAGGAAAGAAAGCCCATGAAGTGATGCATAGTGCCCACTGTACAAGCATCAGGAGGCAGTGTTATGATCTGAAGTTGCTATAATTTGTCAGGTTCAGGCTCAGCAACATTATGAAGCAATAAAATGAAGTCAGCGGACTACTGGAACACACTGAATGACCAGGTTATCCCATAAATGGATTTTTTAATCTCATACAGCATAGGCCTAATTCAGAATGACAATGCCAAGATTCATCGGGCTTGAATTGTGAAGCAAATTTGAGCAATTATTTTCACTAATGAATTGGCCACCACAGTCCTGACCTTAACCAGTTGAAAGTCCTTGGGATGTGCGAGAGAAGAATTTATAGAGTGGTTTGACTCTGCCATCATCACCACAATATCTTGGCCAAAAATTTATGCAACTCTGGTCGAAAATAAACGTAAATAAAATTGCATTAGATTTCCGAAACAATGTTAGGATGAATGCGCGCCGTGATCAAAGCAAAAGATGGTCCAACAAAATATAACAGTGTGTGAATTTGAGTAAATTTTCGGTTTGTTGCTCGGAAAAAAAAAGCCTGAATTTACTTGTTTCATAACCTTCATATGAGACAACCACTTGTGTAAGATCTTCTATATAATACAGTACTGTGTTATACTTCGGTCTTATGCTTTCTTATAGCAGTGGTTTATAAAACTTTACAAAACCTGTTCTAAGTTTCTATGAATTCTTTTGGACGTTCATAGCAGTGTTTATAATGCATTGTAAGGACATTATAAGGCAGTGTTATTGCAGCTGTATGTGTTTTTCGCTTGTATAGACATAGCTGTCGAGTTTTCTATCAGAGTCGTTGGATGTAGCATGTTTCCCGTAAGTTTGGCTCTTGCGCCCCTCTTGTTTCAGAAATCGTTTGACGCGCACCCCCGGAAGGAGAGCCAGGTGCGGCAGCTAGCCTGGGTAGGAGACGGGGTGTGGGTGTCGATTCGGCTGGACTCCACGCTGCGCCTGTACCACGCCCTTACCCATCAGCACCTGCAGGACGTGGACATCGAGCCCTACGTCAGCAAGATGCTCGGTGTGTCCCTGCGGAGGCCATTTCAGGGCATCTATCTGTTCACGCGCACTCAAACATTCGTCAGAGGGGATATCCTAGCATACCATCAGTCATAAAGATGGCATTTCTCCACTGAGTAGCACACCAGTGGTATAGTTGGCATGTTTCTGTTTCAAATGCTGGAAAGTGCCCATTGGTAGGGGATAGGAATGTTACTTGAAGGTTGTACTGAAGTTTTTCACTTGAACTATACCAATGAGCAGCTAAATTCGATTCTAAGCTGTTGTGTGGTGTAAAACACTCCTATCTTTTGGTGTGCTTTGTTAGGGTTAAAATGAAAACTTAAATGTAGATCTCTGGGAACAATGATGTATAGCCCTGGCGTAGGGTTACGATTGCCAGCGCATAACCTTACTGATCATAGTCATGCCTGCCTCTTCATAATTATGATGTCTTATGGAATCGGGCATCTTGACTAGCTCCCACAATGCAAAGTTGTATGTCCATTATCACTACAGTTTAAGCAATGTCCTTCACTAGGGTGCTATGTGTGGCATCATGTACGGCTGGCTATGAACAATCAACTGTCAAGCTGACTTGTTTGTTTCTGCGATTTTATTGGCAGGTACCGGCAAGCTGGGCTTCTCATTCGTTCGCATCACGGCGCTTCTGATTGGAGGGAACCGGCTGTGGGTGGGGACTGGGAACGGCGTGGTGATCTCCATCCCGCTGACTGAGAGTGAGTTTGAGAGAGGGCATGCGGCTCGACGGTGGGGTCACAGCCTCCACCTCTGAGGCTACATATCTCACTCCGGGGGGGCAGCTCCCCCTATAAATCCGGGGCTCACTTTAACCGCTTATTCTGTCAGGTAGGACAGAGGAATTACAAGTTTCTCAAACATACTTTAAGCAAGGAGAGGAGAGACCATCCTGCATGGGATTTTTTTTTCTTTTGAAGTGCGACACTTATAAAGGATTGACCTGTGGGTTTAACTCTCCGATCCAGCACACTGTTTGAAGTCACGTTTAAAGGAGCGAGGGCATCTGCCAATTCATTTTCCCTCGATGTCCCCATCCCCATTAGCTTAGAGCGAGAAAAGGAAGGAGAAAAAGTAAGAGAGGATGTGAAAATAAGTGATTTCAGAGAATACCCCTTGATGGAGATGCTCTGTTCCACGCCTCAGCTGTTTGATTGACAGGTTCAGTTTGTGAACAGCCAGTCCCTTTTAAACATCTCTTCTTTCTCTCTGCTTTGCCTCTGTCCGATCTGTGCTCCCTCCCCCCCCTCCCTCATATTTTTTATCCTCCCTATCCCTCGCTCCACAGCTGTGGTCCTGCATCGAGGACAGCTCTTGGGTTTGAGAGGTAAGCGTGGGGTCCTCCTTCCACAACATCTGCTGTACTCATCTTCAGTGCCCGAGGTTTATTCATGCCAAGATTGAGAGGGACTGTCATTCCTCTGGAGAGGCCTGAGTCCACTGCATGCTACCCAGTTTGGCTAAATTTATCCCTGCAGAGTGAGTTTGGTTCCATCATTCACCAACCAGAGCTGGTCCAGCTTGTCCAAGCGGTACTTTCGACACTTTTAAATGGTTTACAGTCTCTTTACCACCTGAACAACCTGTATATTCAGCTTGTCTACCATTTAGGCCACCAGCTTTCTCCAACAGCTCAACCAACTTCGACTAGTTTGGACCCGCAAAGACCAGCCAGGAGTGTTAAAATTGACCTTAAACTGTGTATCTAAGAGTTCTGGTTGGTCTCAGCAGGAAATTTCAGTAGGGTTCATGTGTTATCTTCTGCTGCAGGCCAAATACCTGCCCACACACTGTACCTGCACTGTTGGGGGTTAAATATTGTAGAGGGTAAAGCAGTTACTCAGCTTCGTTTCAACAAGCTGCCTGTGTGTAGTGTATGTGAATTAGATCGGCCATGTTGTATGCCACAGTGGATTTGGTGTGGGAATCCCACATTGGATTTATCTGTTTACGTGCCAGTCTGACAGGTCAACTGCAGGTTATCGACCATCAGTACATGTAGGCTAATTACTCACTTTTCTCTTGCTTACTGCACTTGCAAGAAGCACAAATGTCATTGATAGTCACTTTAATTTCAACTCCAATATTTAACTCAAATTTACCTGATGAATCAAGAAATCCACACCTGGCGTCATGTGCTTGTCACATAAATGATCTGAATCGCAGTACATATTCTGAACTGACTGACTTTAAACAGAATTGAGCCCAACCGCGTGAAATCTTTGGGCTCTGCTTCATTCATCTGACCCTCTGAGAGACACTGTTATAGGCAGTGGATCCTCTTTATCTTGTTTACATGTACATCCACCTTTTTTATTGGGGCAGTGTAGACGCTCATCTTGTTATCTCAGCATTTGCCTCATACCAACAAATTGCCGTCGTAAGATGGAGTTTACTTCGACTGTATGTAAATGAAGTCATCCTGTGTCTGTCTTGCTGACAGTTATAAGAAACAAAGTAGTAATAGTGCGAGCATGATGAGAAGTAAAAGGAAGCTACATATGTTGAGTCTTTAAGGATAAAAGAACCAAAGATATGCATGAACGCATAGGTTTACAAATTTTGGATGACCGTTAAGGGTTTTCTGTGACCCAGACTCTGGCAAGATGATGCTATGATGCTGTCAAAATAGGTCAGTGGGCGATATGAGTTGCCCTTATGCCAACAGTCCGCAGAAATGTGGATGATAAACGGTCTCAAGCTGCAAGGAGCCGGATGGAGAGGATCCACTGCTTTTAGCACACTGCGTCAGATGGTCAACCACAGAACACAATTACATGTGTAGCTTTTGCTCATTCTTTCGCATATAGATTCCTTTCACGTTCCTCCACACTCTCACTCAGTCTCTGGAGAATGTTTTCATGGTTAGTGAGGTCAGCCGGATATGATTGGTGGGGGAGTGACGTCACATCAGGTCTCCCTGTGATAGGGCAGCCATTGGCTGGCCCCTCCCTCCAGAGTTTCCTGCATTCATCCCTATGGAATCTTCCTGTCAATCACTGCTTCTGTGTCACGCTCTCAGCCCATAAGGTTTCTCCGACCTCGTCGGGGGGCGTGATCCACGTGTACGCCAACGACAGCGCGGAGAAGACCAGCGGCAGCTTCATACCCTACTGCTCCATGGCTCAAGCGCAGCTCTGTTTCCACGGACACCGTGACGCCGTCAAGTTCTTCGTCTCTGTACCAGGTTAGCACCGTAACTGAGATCATTCAATATATCTGCAGGGCCAGGTTAGCCTGATAACTGAGATCATTCAATACATCTGCGGGGCCAGATTAGCCTGATATCTGAGATCATTCAATACATCTGCAGGGCCAGGTTAGCCTGATAACTGAGATCATTCAATACATCTGCAGGGCCAGATTAGCCTGATATCTGAGATCATTCAATACATCTGCTGGGCCAGGTTAGCCTGATAACTGAGATCATTCAATACATCTGCTGGGACAGGTTAGCCTGATATCTGAGACCATTCAATACATCTGCTGGGCCAGGTTAGCCTGATATCTGAGATCATTCAATACATCTGCTGGGCCAGGTTAGCACAGCAACTGAGGTACTGTAAAGCTGGATTTATGGTTCTTCATCGACTCCACGCAAAGAGCACGCCATCGCCTTGACAGCATCGTGGACCTTTCGAAGTTCTGCGTTGAGGTCGTTTGCGTCATGCTGTGCCGCGAAGCAATTCACCGACAAACCGCTAGGTGGCGTCACATTTCCGAAGGACCTGTCATGAAATCACGTGAGACTCGAGTAGAGTGGACCAATCAGTGCCCTTGCGGTCTGCGTCACTTTGACATGCAGTTAGAAAATTTTCGAGGTGCACGGCAGGCGACGCAGAGGCTCTGCGGTGGGAGTTCACGTCGCCACAAAGGCTCTGCGTAGCGACAGCGTCGGTTCGACGCAGAACCATAAATCCAGCTTTATTCAACCCCAATTCCGAAATAGTTGGGACAAAGTGTAAATTGTGAACAAAATCAAAACGCATTGACTTTCAAATCACACCAGCCAGTATTTTATTCACAATAGAACACGGATAACATAGAAAATGTTGAAAGTGAGAAATTTTACAATTTTATCCACAAAAATGAGCTCATTACAAATTTAATGGCTGCTACAGGTTTCAAAAATGTTGGGACAGGGGCCTGTTTACCGTGGTGTAGCATCCCCTCTTCTTTTTAACAGAGTGGAGGTGTCTGGGCATTGAGGAGACAAGTATCCTGAGTTTAGCCATTGGAATTTGATCCCACTCTTGTTTAATACAGGCTTCCAGCTGCTGGAGAGTTTTGGGTCTCCTTTGACGAACTTTTCGTTTAACCCTTTCACTACCGCTTACTGGGAATAAGACAACCCTTGCTTACCGTAAATTTTTGTGCGATCACAGCATGATATTGCATGTGGATTTTCACCCCCTTTTTCGAACTAAAAACGCCAGAAATGGACAATTTTATGTACAGAAAACATGTTCAAAATACATTTACCTTTCCATTGGCACATATCTTTGCTTAGTTTTTCCAAAAGTAAAAACAGAAAATGAGGATAAAAACCGTATTTCGATTTGTCAAGACAAGACTATTTCTCCTCCATGGGATTTATGTACAAACGGAGATACGCGCGCATTTCTGTACAAACGGAGATACACGTGCATTTGTGTACAAACGGAAATACACGTGCTGCAGCACGCACTGCCTGCAATGGCGGTGAAGTCAGCGAGGGACTGTGCATAACCGGAGGTTTGGGAACTACGGGAAGCCTGACGACATCACTGACGTGTTGTGCGATACCAGACTCGTCCAAAGGGGTGTTTTGTTGCGGAGCTTTGACAGTTTTTGTGAGGGACTTTCTCTAGGGCGCAAAATAGCGACAATGGTAAGTGATGTGGGATCGGCGCTGTCGCGGAAATGCGACAATGGTAATGAAAGGGTTAATTATGCGCCAGATGTTCTCAATCGGTGAAAGAGCGGGACTGCAGGCAGGCCAGGTCAGCACACGGACTCCTCTACTACGAAGCCATGCTGTTGTAATAGCTGCAGTATGTGATTTTGCATTGTCCTGCTGAAATACACAAGGCCTTCCTTGGAATAGATGTCGTCTGGGGGGGAGCATATGTTGCTCTAAAACCTTTATATACCGTTCAGCATTCATGGTGCTTTTTAAAACATACAAGTGTCCCACACCATATGCACTAATGCATCCCCATACCATCACAGATGCTAGCTTTTGAACTGAATGCTGATAACAGGAGGGGTGGTCTTTCTCCTCTTTAACCCGGAGGACAAAACGCCCATGATTTCCAACAAGAATGTCAAATTTGGGCTCGTCTGACCACAGGACACTTTGCCACTTTGATACAGTCCATTTTAAATGAGCCTTGGCCCACAGAACACGGCGGCGCTTCTGGATCATGCTCAACAATGGCTTCCTTTTTGCATGATAGAGTTTTGGGTGGCATCTGTGGATGGCACGGCGGAGTGTGTTTACAGACAGTGGTTTCTGGGCCCATTAGTAATGTCAATGACAGAATCATGCCGGCGAGTGATGCAGTGGCGTCTGAGGGCCCGAAGATCACGGGCATCTAGTAAAGATCTTTGGTCTTGTCCCTTACGCACAAAGATTTTTCCAGTTTCTCTGAATCTTTTGATGATGTTATGCACTGTTCATGATGAGACCTTCAAAGCCTTTGCAATTTGACGTTGAGGAACATTGTTTTTAAAGTATTCCACAATTTTTTTTACGCAAGCCTTCATGGATTGGAGAGCCTCTGGCCATCTTTACTTCTTAGAGAACTCCGCCTCTGTAAGACATTTCTTTTATAGCCAATCGTGTTACACACTTGATGCCAGTTAACTGAATTACTTGCTAAATGTTCTTTCAGCTGATTTGCTTATATATTAATTGCTTTTTCAGCCCTTTTTCGCCTGTGTCCCAACTTTTTTGAGACCTGTTGCAGCCAGAAAATTTTAAATGAGCTCATTTTGTGCATGACAGTGTAAAATGTCTCAGTTTCAACATTTGAAATGTTATCTATGTTCTATTGTAAATAATATATTGGCTCATGTGATCTGAAAGTCATTGCATTTTGATTTTATTCACAATTTACACTTCGTCCCGACTATTTCGGAATTGGGGCTGTACGTCAGCAAGGCGAGGTTAGCCCCATTGCTGACGTAATTTAATACATCAGTTGGGCAAGTTTAGCCATTTAACTGAGGTAAATAAATACATCTGCAGTGCCAGGTTAGCACCATAACTGTGATCATGTAATACACGCACAGGGCCAGGTTAGCCCAATTACTGAGGTAATCCAATACATCTGTATTAAGCTTAGTAATAAAAAAAAAGTACATACAGACCAAAAATCCATAGCCAAACAGAGAAAAATACACTTTGATTTGGCAGATCTTTAACAGTGCTAATGAGATCCTCTTGTGTTCTCCAAATAGAGAAATATATTGTTTGATTTAGTGTGTATACATATGGATTAATTTATGTGTATTTGTGTGTAGGAGTGAGCGTGGGTTTGCTTGAGTGTGTGTGCGCTTGGTTACTGCTGCCAGTTGCACGCAGTTTTTCACACTATGTTTGATAAACACTTTTGGATTCACAGGAGTTCAGCAAAGATCAACGAATGAGCTGCACGCACATCCAAGTTTGCTGGCTTTCTGTAATCGCGTTATTTGTATAGCAGCTTGAAAAGGGGTGATAACCAACAGGTCAACACTGAGATCAGATTGTGATATTTGTTTCATCGTAGAACATACCAGCAAGAGGTTAGTTGGTACAATTTGACTGCAGGAATCTTCAAAATTTATTGAAATCAGACTGGTGGTTTTACCGTCATCATAGAAGGTAGTGAACACGATTAAAACTAAGGATAGGGTGAGTTTGCACTTCACCTTGTGAGTAAAAAATCCAGAGAAGCCCAAATTCAATAAATCCCTCCAAAAAGGAGTTGGTAGCAGAAAATCTTGATTAATGTTAGTTTAAAGGATATGTTATCAGCAGGCTGGCCCTGTTTCTCTCAGGCAACGTGTTGGCCACCCTGAACGGGAGTGTACTGGACAGCCCCTCAGAGAACACTGGCTCTACAGCGCCCCCAGAGGCAGAAACACAGACTGTCAACAACGTCCTGGTGCTGAGCGGTGGCGAGGGATATATCGATTTCCGCATCGGTGAGCTGAGTGCTTGCGTGCGCACACACACACACAAACACACACACACACACACACACACACACACACACACACACGCACACACATACGAGCACTCACAGCTCTCATATTCAAACGCACGCTCGCACAAACACATGTGCGCAAGCCCTTCCGCAAACACACTCTCAAATACATACACACCTGGAAACACACACGTGCTCACACACACACACACAAACACACACACACTCACTCACACCTGTGCA
This sequence comes from Gymnothorax javanicus, assembly GCA_029692085.1. Lineage (NCBI taxonomy): Eukaryota > Metazoa > Chordata > Actinopteri > Anguilliformes > Muraenidae > Gymnothorax > Gymnothorax javanicus. The sequence goes on along the minus strand of CM056206.1, from coordinate 11,974,158 downwards.
CACACAAATTCAAATGGAGCGCTCACATGCTCTCTCACACGTGTACACACAATTGCATACTCACTCTTGCTTAAGCAAATACCCAGGCACACACGCTCTCACACACACACTCACATATGTGCACGCCATCCATACGCTCGCTATCACACACTAGTACTCACGTGTGCATTCTGCTGCACATACACCCATATACTCACACACACAGACCACACACACTAGCGCACAGGTGCAGAAATTATTTTCCATGCGTTTGCACAGTATTCATCATTATGACCTACCTTCTCTCTCCCTCCTTCCCTCTCCCACCCCCTCTCCCTCTCTCCCTCTCTCTCTCGCAGGGGACGGAGAGGATGAGGAGACCGAGGAAGGCTCGGCAGACGCCTCGCAGAATAAGCCAGTGCTTTCCAAAGCCGAGCGGAGCCACATCATAGTGTGGCAGGTGTCCTATGTCCCGGAATAGCACCGAACCGGCCCCCATTCCCATTTAACTACCCCTGTAGCGCCCCCTACCCCACCGAAATCACAACCTGCTCTGCTGTACCCCTCAACCAAACACCCCAGTCCCAAACTGCCCTGCATCTCCCAGCTACCGACACAGCTGAGAATACCCTCAATGAAAACTGTGTAACACCCCTTGACTTATGGCTGGCATAGCTGTTCTGTCATGTATAAGACATGCTACAAAGTCACATCTGATTAAGTCATTTATTCAATTTCACAGCACTGTCAGAGTTCCTTTAAATGACAAATGTCACAGTCATGAATCTGATAAATGCAGTTTTATATTTGACAAATTGGCTTCATGTGCTCTGCCATCTTGTGACAGGTGTTATGTCATGAATATGACAGTGTTATGTGAGCCTTATGTCGAGGGGTTGGAGTAAAGCCTGACTGAAAATTCTTTCCTTACAGTCTAAAACCCTCCCTTCCCAGCTCACTCACAATGAGGCCCAATTATCTTCAAAAAATCATTTTTTGAAATTAGGTAATCAGAACGTTAATGTCGCTCACAACTTTCAAAACATACAATAATGATACATGAAGGTGTCAGCGGCGAAATGGATACATAATCCACAGAGGATTGGACACAATGGGACAAAATTAGACAGCAGTGAGTGAGGACCAAATTAAAGATAAGTAAAACTTGGGCATTTTGGTCCTGTATCTGTCGTAATTTGCTGAGTACTGCACATCATGGAAAACAAGTACATGTTCAAGTACAACAAAGAGGAATAAACGAAACGAGCTGAAAAAGCTGAGTTGAAAGACTAGAGACTCAGACTAGGAGAAGGAGGGAGGGAAATTCAAAAATACAAAGAAGAAGCAGCATCCTCGCACTCATATCTGCGCAAAAATCATTTTATAAGCGAACTTTCAGTCCAAAAACTCGCTCATAAGATTTTTGCGGAGATTTGATTGTGAATTTTCCATTTGTGGGTCCAGCACCTCAATCAAGTCTAATTCTGGCTGAGCGATGTTTTTCTTCATTTTTATTTGGAAATTTTAAAAAATTGATGCCATGAACTGTTTAGATTAGACTAAACTACAGAGCAAAGTCTGCCCTGCCAATGAACAACACTTTATTTGGGAACTTAGATTTTTTTCTGTTGAGTGAGCAGGAAGAACTAATCTGGCCTTGGATGAATATGTAAGAGAAGTTAGTTTAACAGCATAACATGTAAAACTGCCATGCAGAATTTAATGTACGACACATTAAAACGCGAAGTCCCAATTTATATTCACGCCAGATTAAAATCAACTCTGCACGTTTAAAATATTTTGACATTGGAAATATCTCAGCCCACGTTAATTTCGGGGTCACAGGTAATGCAGTTGCTCCATAAGGGAGTTTTGTTGTAAAAAAAACTGAACTGATCTTGGTTGTACACAGTACGCTACACTGCATATTTACACTTGCAGCATTTGGGTTTAAAATGGATGCGTTTCAGTTTTAAAACGCTTATATGACGCAAATGCATTTTGTTATTTTCAGCAGTCCGTTAAAAAGTCTCCTTTTCTGATGCATAATTATCGTGTTTCTAACACAAAAACTCGACGGTGAATTTGTCGAAATCCGAGCACTCTGAGTGCACCCTGATCCTTGATCTCAGCATGTGACATGCCAGTCCGATATTACAATAACAAAAACTGCAAACTAGTCAATCTCATTCGCACAAGTATACAAGTGCGTCACCCCCAAAAATTTCTAAAAATTTTAAGTAGGAAGAGATGATGCGTGTTCCCTTTCTATCGCGAAACCTTACTGGGACCAAGACTCATTGCTTTGAATGAATCGTCCTCTGAGATCGGTGATGTCAGCAGTAGTTTCAGGGGCGCAAAGGACTTGGCAGAAAGCACAGGGAGTGAGCAGTTTTAAATCAACACACCCAGAATAAACTACATAATCAAAACCAGCGACTGCTCACGTCTGCAACTACAGCACACAGCAGCGAGGAACTCCACCAAAGATTAGCACACCAAAAAGGACAGGAAGCAGTCTTAACACAATCAACTGAAGGGTTCCCAATCAACACCTTTACTAAAATAACTGGAAATACTGAAAATAAACCATAGTGTGCATACCGTCCTCTCCCACACAGCCTCAAAATGGATGGATGGTCATGCACGCCTCATCTGATCCCGCTAGTGACCGTTAGCACACAGTGAACCACCCTCCTCCCAAACCCGCCCTCAACCGACTGTAATATCGCGCCGTTTCCCATGTAACCTCCCCTGTATATTTAAATGCAGCCTGACCGGGTCACCGGGCCCCAAGATTTCACTGTAAATCTACAGTAAAGATGTTCCTTACCATATTATCTGCATCCCCCTTCAGATGTCCTGAAATATGTATTTAAGCCTACAAATGTGAAAATGTATGTAATAAACATATTCCAGCTATGAAATCCTCCAGCTTTTTTTTTTCTGGGTCGCGTTTTTCACGATTGGGACCTGACTACAGTGGACACATCCACCAAAAAGAAATCACAGCAAGCAATGTTCACTTGGACCTTTATTAAATTTTGAACATTTTGTCACACGAAAGTGTCATTTACCTCCCCATACACTGAGTAACAGAAAAACACAAATTAGATGCTTGGTCAGGAAGCAACCTACAGTGATCAAACTACAAATGACTAAACTGTGAAAGACTGTCAAAATTATCACTATTCAGGAATGGATGGGAGTGGTCAACAGAACTGAGATGTTTCAAGCAAGATGTAACAAATCGTAATTTTATCTGCTCTCAATTTCCCTGAATTACATTCAATATTTATGGATAAGACACTTCATTTCTTTAAATAATGACAGTGTTACTGCACAGTGACGAATGTATGGAGATTTTGGCAGCGAGTACGTAAGACAAATCGCATCACTTAATGCAGTCAGTTTCAATATTATAAACAAACTCTTGTCGCTGAATAATTCATATGACTTTGCTGAGTAGACATACAAACCCAGAATTCTTGCATTCTCTTCTGAAACGCTGATACAGTCACATCACTACTGTAACAGACGTTCTTATCAAAGCACACAAACAGGAAAAACGTATTTCCAAAACATAAAAAACATATAAAAATACTTATAAAAAGTACATTTTTTTTTCTGAAATTGTAACTGTGCATGGTCAGGGCTAGTGCTCTGCCATGAAATGACAAAAGGAAGCAAGTCCAGAATGCAAAGTTTTGAGAAAAATGAAAGTAAAGTTTTCATTCTTGCCCTCCAACATGGTCAGTAGTAGATGTTTTGCACGGGGCCCTGAAGTACTTTATGCCAGGCCCTATCTTGTCATGACATAAAGAAATCAATCATCTAATCCTAGGTGTGGTTAAGGTGACTTGCTTCCTTTTGTCAGGATATTTCAAAACCGATGCAAGGGATGTGGTAAGGAAGCAAGTCCATACTTCAACTAATTAGTGCTTTTATTAGAAATGTAAATGACATTAAGGCTTTGCCAATCATAATTTGACAATTTGAATGGTCTGAGGATTACATAAGACATTCTGGGGGAGATTCACTGAGCCTCTGACATTTCTAACCCCTTTCTAATAACAGTTCACATGTAGTGCTAGTTGGTCAAGTAGATATTGCTACTGAACATCAATCATATCCACTACATTTTCACTGGTGGGCAGATTCTTCCAGAATAGGGATCTATTTGCAGGTATCAGTGGGCTAAAGGGTTGCAAGTTGATTGAGCCTCCTACATTAGGGGAAGCACATTCTCTCATGCCTTACCAAAGGGGACTGAATTCAAAGTATAGCCCGTGAAAAGGAGGGGCCAAATGAACTTCTGCCCCCTGCATAGGGGGGGTGAAAAGCGTCGCTCCCTCCAGAAGGGGGTCATTTTGAAATTCAGGAACAAGCATATGCACCCCCTAATTTTAGGGAGCGGGGGGGTCCAAATCTCTTTCCTGAGACTGGTTATCATATCAGTATTAGCATAAACTTGCATTGTACATACATGCAGCTACAATATACACTGTTACCATTAGATAAAACACACATGGTATTATGCAGGTCACCAGGCCTAACATCACCAGACTGGGCCCGGTACAGTGAATAAGGACATGCATATGCTCACCTACACAGGCTGTGCTAGGCCTGGATCAGCGAGTCCATCAAAGGCACCAAAATAAGTCATGCAGAGTCACTGAATTCAATTAATATACTCTTATAATGTACAGAAATACTTGCCTTTCAATCAAAGTTTTAAAAACATCTGCAAACTTGAGCATTTTCAAGGGATTTGAGAAGTTGTTTTATGTAAACAAAGTTCTCTTCACATGCCTCATGCACTGACTGCAGCCTTAGTCCACTTTGTAAACAAGAATTTCATTGGCTGGAAGTTTTGCATCGGCCCGCCTCATTGGATATGGATATGCTTCCGTCTGTCATGACAATGTGGCCTAAGTGTTGGACTTGCTTCCTTCTGCACTGGTAAGTATGGCCTAACTAAAACACGTTTTGCAGAAATGAACCTATTAATAAATAGGACTTACATATAATTCTGGAATCAGGGAAGTAACTCAATTTTGACAAAATATGGACTTGCTCCCTTTTGTCATTTCATGGCAGTGCTGGTTAGCCACCTCTTTTCAAGATAATTTCCATGTTTTCAAGTAACATGTCCGCATGATCACCTGACTACAATACAGGTCGGTATGCTGATGTAGTGTAAATTCAAATTAATTTGGGACTCGACAATGATGCATTTTTTTCAAACAATGTGCGGATTCTAGTACATTCAGCCGTCTGAGCAGCTAGTCTTGTAGTGATGACTGGAAAGCACTTCTCAGGGTCACCTCATAGTGAGCTTTGCAGCTTTTGCCCAGTAAAGCCCCATTTCACACTGGACGCGAAACGAATTTTTCGCACGACAGATTACATTCAAAGTCTATGCAAAGACGCTAATACACGCGTTTCGCGTGTATTCGCGTCTTTGCATTGACATTGAATGTAATCTGTGGTGCGAAAAATTCGTTTCGCGTCCGGTGTGAAAGCAGCTTAAAAACACAGAAAAGCTGCTTGACGAGAAGGAGGGTTGAGCCCCATCTGGAGTACACATGCAGCAAAGAACAGCGTTTTCCTGCGATGACACACATGGCTCTGCGTGTAGTAATTTTCGCACTAAGGGCAAATTAAAGGGGCAGCATCACAATTACTGCGCATGCACACGAATTTGGATGAAATTAATTAGTTCAACTGCAAGTGAAAATCTACTTCTGTCCTCGCAAGTCTGTCATCGTTTTGCATTGCATTTATACATTTTAGTCAGCCGGGCATTATGCCTTTTATATCAAGGAGTTTCTATGGAAATTCGAGGATTCAAAGCGTTATTTTAAGCTTTAGCCAATGAATATGAAGAATGAAAGCCGGATCTTCTCCCATTTTGTTTATGGGTGGCTAGGAAATCAGGTTGTACTCTTGATATCCTTCGGTGAAAGTGAGAAAAAAGCGCTTTGAATTTCCAAAGATATCTCCTTGATATAAAAAGCATACTGCTCAAGTGACGAAAATGTTAAATATAATGCAAAACGGATGATGGATTTTTGAGGATGGAAGTAGAATTTTACTTGCCGTCGATTTGAATTCACTTCCTTCAAAGTTGTGAGCACGCGCAGAAATCATGACACAGCTTCTGGAAGCACTTCTCGTACAAAAGAAAAACAGAATAAAGTTTATTGCTCAATTCCCACATTCCAGACTTAGAATATTCACCTGTTTTCTCCAACCATAATCACTGCCTGATTCAGGAGTGCAGGCTAGATTGCACAAACACACTCGTGTCAGAGGAAGACCGTTTGTGCCTTTCACTTTCAGCAAGAGGACTGTGATTACGGTGCATGATTAGGCAGCAGCTGACTGGCGTATTTCACAGAACCATAAACTGCCTTAACTCATAGCAGGCACATCTGAAGCCTGGAGTGTCTCCATATAGAACGTAAACGAGGAAATATTTCACATCAGCAAAGATTAGCCACATTACCACACATTTTTATGCATTGTTTTGCTTGTAATTGCATTTTAGTGTCTGTACATCAGTGCATGCATGTGTTCGTGTGTGTAGCTGTGTGCGTCAGCACGCATGTGTGTGTGCCTGCATTAGTGTAAGGGCGTGTGAGGCAGCAGAGATAAAAGCTGTGTACGTGTGGGTGTGTGTGTACGCGTGTGTGTGTGTGTGCGCGCGCGCCCATCACTCGTAGATCCAGTGCCGGCTGCAGTCTTCCCAGCAGGTGAGCTCCTGATCCTGGAACCACAGAGAGATCTCCCTCTGAGCACTGTCCACTGAGTCACTGCCATGGATCACATTCCTGCAGGACACACACACACACACAGCTTCACCTCTGCTGCCTGAATACATACACACACACACATACAGACTCACTCACACACACACAGACACACTCTCCCTCCCTCCCTCTTAAACACACACACAGCTTCACCTCTGCTGCCTGAACACACAAACACACACACAGACTGACTCACACACTCACTCTCACTCACACTCACACACACACACACAGCTTCACCTCTGCTGCCTAAACAAAAACACACACGCACGCACACAAACACACACACACCTGCCCACTTCCATGCAGAAGTCTCCTCTGATAGTCCCTGGTGCTGAGTCGGCAGGGTTGGTCTCCCCCAGCATACGCCGAGCGGTCGTCACCACGTCCAGCCCCTGCCACACCTGCACACAGCAGCCAGCGCATCAACAATTCAGCTGCTCACACACCCTGGTGGCCACTGCAGGTACTGCAGCTTACTCACCCTCCAGTGCCAAAGCACACCACCCCATACTGATACATTCAACACTATGACTCAACCCTGGCAGTTCGTGGTTTAAAACAGTACTGAGGAATTCTCCATTTCCCTTCATGAATTACTCACTAAAGACACCTGTTTTCTTAAACTGCACAGAAGGTGACAAATACAGTCGGTCGCCCACTGGTTGACGTGTATCCCCAGGCCCCCTAAAGCAATCGCTCCCAAAATCGATAGGCTTTGTTACCTGACCACACACAAGGCCCAAGCTGAATATGAAACAAATCAGTTGAAATCTGTGGCCTGAACAGCCCTCATAAGCAAATCTTTATGGACACGGTGACGCGGTCTGTCGATCACTGATCCATAGTGTCCCCGCATCATCGTCCGAGAATACAATTACCTTCTTATTCCTCTTTAGGTGGCCATAATCTTGTCATAGGAATGTATTCATTGAAGCCCAATTCATAACCAAATCAAAGAGGAGGCTTCTAATTTAATTTTTTCTTCTTATTCACGTGCAGATACCCAGTACGTAATCTCAGATACAAAAAGCCCCACAGTAAAACATAGCAGCTTCATGAATTACACCGGGGTGCAGCCCCTATAGGACTCTATGGAACAGGTAAAGGCAAGCGGACTCCAGGAACTTGCACATCTAGGGCTGCAACTAACAATTATCTTCATTATTGATTAATCTGCAAATTATCTTCACAATTAATCAAATATTGAAGTCTAAAAAATGCCACAAAAATCGTATAAATGCTTATCGCAATTTCCTAGAGCCTGAAATGACATCCAGGGTTCTAGCCAGCCGCGGCGCTCGCGGGGCTCCGCCGCGCTGAGAAAACTCAAAAATAGGGTCCAGGCGTTTGCTTTCTCGTATCAGTAACTTGTTATGATGGTTACCATTAATATTAACAAACTTTTTTGGCCAAAACACGCTGCCTTTCTCAAACGACCACGGGGCATGGAAGCTGCCTTATTGTAGCTATGTGAAAATCCGCACGGTCCGCATCAGTTATTTTCTTCCCAAATGCTGTTTCCGCCTTTTTGTCGGGGTATTCCACGGAACTACTTGAATATAGAGGAGCTGGAAACTGCCTTTTTAGCTTAATCTTTGAATTTTAAAGATCTGCGCACATTATCAGTTTCGATGAACAGTTGGAAGCATACGTTCGTTTTCAAAGTGTATAATTTACGCCGAATAGGCTACTGATCAGACACTATTAAACACTAAATAGACGTGATCTTTAATATTTCAGTTTAAATTCGGTGAAATTTCATTGCATTTTATCAGAAACTTTTTTGACCGACTCGGTTCCTGAGGCTACCGAACCGAGACCGAATCCCGAAACCATTATTTTCGTGGGTAATTTTATCGGCGAAAATTGCATGAGCTAGCTAGACAATACTTTGAAAAGGACACCTAGGATTGACGATTTCATACAAGACATAGAAGCTTCCCATTGGCTACTATTAAATATTCAAAATCCCCGGGATGCTACGTGCGAATTGCTTACTTTTTTGGCTTAGAAGCAAGTGTTGCCCCGTTTCAATTATAGCACCGATGTGTTCATATCCCTTTCAGAAGCTTCGTAATCCAACCTTAAACTCAGGTGTCTTAATGAGAATTTCCCATAATAAATCCGCAATGTTATATCTAACATCGTTAGTTACGTATTACAGTATATCTAATTTCCCACGCTGAAAAAAAGCTATTTTCGTCCAATAACAATCCACTGTCCGTAGACTGACGGCTGTGTGTTCTTTACTTTAAAGCAATTAGAGGTGGTTTTTGACTGGCAACCATGCTTCTTTAAATCACTGATTTGTAGCGAATTGCGCAATGGAATTACACGAGACTATTCTATCCCCACTACTCACAGATCTATCCCATAGTGGGCAAGTGCTCGAAATAATTAGCCATTTATAAGGAAATAAGACAATTTCCACGGAAAAGTTCAATTTTGGTCTCAAAATCATAAATCATTCCCATTCAAAAAATAAAGTCTAATTACCAATTATATAGGCTATTGTGCGAGCTTTTCTGTTCATAGCAGAATACTACAAAGAATGTCTGACGCTCGTGTCCAGCGGAGGCTTTTTATTCAACTGAGTATATGAATGCCGGTCATTGCGCCAACCAACGAGAACTAGAGGCACTACGTTGTTCGTTCCAGATCAGCCGATGTGTGCAGAGCAGGCCGCCACCTTATGACGGGCGTGCCTGCCGCTGGAACCCATGTAAACAAACACGCTCTGGTTAATATTTCGGTAAGGACGGGGCACTTGTTAACTAGTAAGACAAATTATCATCGCAAATGCCGGGAACCTTGATAAAAAGTGTCTTATTGTGACCGCAGCCAAGTCGTGAAACTAGTTTATTAGTTCAGAAAAAAAAAAAAAAAACTGGTTTGTAATGTAATTTGACACGTAGGCCGATCGATTAAAAAAGAAAAACAAAAAAATTGGTTTGTAATTGGATCAGACAAGTATCTATGACTTTTTTTTTTGTTTGATAGAAGCTGCATGGTGCAGACCCGTACATTGACATTACGATGGACGAGGAACAACTAACCCTATTCGCGTCTACTTTCAGCGGCTGCTGATTTCAACGGGTTTTCGGACGTGCCTAACTCTTAAGTCGGGCGTGTTTCAAAGTACTGCGGTATTTTCGCTTGTTAGGACTGAATGGCACTCAGTGGAAATCAAAATTTCTGGAAGGCATGAATCCACTTTGCTGCACCTTTCTGTGATGGAAGCCCGTCACAAGATGCCGGCTAGACTTGTACATTGAAATCGTTACATAGCGCCTCTAGTTTATATAGCTCGTTGGCGCCAACATCAGGGGTAATGTCCATGCTCCAGTCTCACTAGCCGATAACGGATATCATTGATCTGACTATAACCCGTAACATTTTCTTTATACTCAACCAATATGAATGGTTATGGTGTCATTTTAAAGTGTTTATAAAGCACTTTTCAGTGGTGCCAGTTGCAATGGTATTGGCGGAGTTTGAATTTTTTGTTCACATAAATCTACATATTGTTTATGTTTGACGCGCGCCAAGAACGGACATTCGGCTCCTGCAGCTTTCATGGGTCAGCGATTCTTGCCGGATTAGATTGAAATATGCCTCGATTTGAAGCAGTTTATGGAGACTCTTTCTCTACACACAGATTGACTTTCTGTATCAGGAAAAACTCATTTGACAAAGGGAGATTCTGGTAAAGGATTTCATGCAAAATACTTCACCAAAATGCACCAGATCACTTCCATTTTATCAAAATGTCCTGGGGGGGCATTCCCCTGGACACACCACACCCCATCCTGCCACACACACACACACACAACCCTCCCTAGTATGGCTTCGCGAGTCTCGACTGCTAGAACACTTGAGTAGCACCACTCTGAGGAAAAATCCTGGCTAGAACACTGGCAACTTCAAATTGCCTTTTTTGTTCAACCAACAGTCCAAAATCCAGACTCTTCATTTGGTATCATACATAACAAAGAAATGAAATAAATCCTTGGATTTAAGAAGCTGCAACCACCAAATGTTTGACCCTTTTGCTTGAAAAATGTCCGTAACGATTAATCGATATCAAAATAGTTGGCAGCTAATTTTTGTTCTGCTGACCGAGCGATTGATCGACTAATCGCTGAAACTCTACACACATCTCGGCTCATGTTTAGGGTCACGGCAGCGAGTGGGTTTACAGCATTCATGATGAACTTACAGCAACAACTCAGATTAAAGATACATCTCCTATAACATGAGTCACTCATACTACGCATAACACACATCTCTTCTGTACAACACCTCTTATATACTCACCATGGCCACGACTGGCCCGGAGCTCATGTACTGGATCAGCCCATTAAAGAAGGGCTTTCCTCGCAGTTCCCAGTAATGTGCCTTCAGGAGACTCTCGGATGCCTGCCGGAGGCACAACAGAGAATGGTTATACACTCCACACCACCATAAGGCCAAACACAAACCTGCCTGGAACAATCCAGCGCCAGATCATAGAAAAACCTGCGGCCAGCGACACGGAAGAGCTACTCATCACTGAATGGACTTCAGTCACTGACACCATCAGTCTAGCGAACATACCCAGCCATTTTGTGAAGCATTTCGGAATGTAAACTCTATTCCACTTCAGTGAGGTATTTTTTGTGACTTCAGAGCTGATTTTGCGACATGCTAAGTGTTAAACATTAGTGGTAAAAAAGATTCTGGTCAGTTTTAATACCCCAAATTCTCGCTCCCAATTCTCCACACAGGGATCACACAGACTTTCAAGAGTTGTTCAGTGATGATTAAAGCTAAAGGAAGCCATTTCGAAAAATTTGCAAGGTACATTTCACAAACATTTCGGTATCTGGAGTGCTTACCAACTAACAAACTGAAATAAAACAACTCAGTTTTTTTTTGAGCTGCCTTTACCATAAAACAAAACATTTGGTATGCCATTCAGATTTGGCTCCCCTTCCGACATCACATGCAGGCTCATGACCATTGTTCCGCCCCTGATCTGAATGTCTCCACCGAAAAGTTATTTTTCATTATTTATTTTTTCATGGCAAACTCCCAGCTTCCATTGGCAGAAATTTAAGTGTATACACTATGCTCTTTTTGTCTGACTACTTCATGCTACTGTCAATACAACAAAGGACTGGCAACAAAATTTATATTTAAGGGGACCGATTATCTTTTTCAGAAAATACAAAGAGGTGGTGGCCTTGATTTATTTTCAAGGAGAATCTGTAGCCAGCTTGCTAGCTTGGTAAGCATTTCTGATTTCCGGTTATATTTTTAAATAGTATAAAATTCACTTTAATAAAAACTCAATTTCAAATGTTAATAGCAAGCTATGAAATTGACTGAGAATTTAGAAACCACCGCTATTTTAGACAGAGGCAATGTAGGAGACACTTTGAAAAGAACACATGCTACAGGTGACTGTTTTTTAATGGAATTTAGTCCATTTTTAACGCAGATATTCCAAACAGCTGAATGGTATGTTAGCTAATGTTTGCCATTATACAATGCTAACTGTGGATAATTCTAAATGGAGTGAATTTCAAGAGTAGTTTGACTCTCATGATGACTGCATGTCACATTTCTTTGTGAGGGCAAGGTCCATCCTTGCCCAGCCAGCAGATGATTCCCTCACTGCATAGCCAGTTTAATAGCTAGCTCTTCAGTCATCTATATTTAGGGACTTGCCAGAAGCCGGGGTATTTTGAAATTATCGCACTCCATTGACATGGTGATCTGTTCACTGACCAATCAGAACAGAGCTCATTTAACAGCGGGGATGCCCACTCAGAGCAGACAAAAACACCTTTATTTCATAAATCTAGTTTATGGTGAAATATTAATATTTGTACCAAATATTGCCAAGATCTTTAAGTGTCCATCTACGTGGTCAACCGCCACCCTGGGGGTACCACAGGAGTTTTTTTACACTGTGACCATTTTCAAAGGCCTATCACTTTTTTATTGAATGTTTTGTGTTACATTGCTTCTGCATACAGTTTGTTACCCAAAGAATGCATATTTATTTGATATTTGGATCTAAGTATAAAGCAGAGCACACAGTGAGCCATCAAAATGTAAAAAAAAACAAATAAAATTAAAAAAAAAAAAGATTTCCGTCCAACCAAAATCCCATTTTCAAAACTCATAGATCCCAGATCGTTCATCACAGAGCAACTTCAATGCCAGATTCAGAAAGCCAGGACAAAAATGAACAAGAGTGGCAATTTTCAGCTTTCTATCTTAAATAGAAATGATTTTATACCCTTCCAAAAACGCTCATGAGCCACTGTCATGATTTGCGAGTGCAAACATGGGGGCGACACCCCAATTTAAAATGGCTCTCAGACAAAAACTGTTCATGAGCTGAAACTTGGGATTCCTTTGTTTGACACGCTAAGGTATTTAATAATAATTAAAAAAAAAAAAAAAACAGCCAAATCAGAGACGGACCCCTGGGACTTTTCTGAAAATTGGTTCATGGACTGATCCATAGACCTTTTCTAGCTGGATAGAGTAGATTCTGCCGCTGGGGCCTCCCGATTGTCATTGACTGCACGTCAGGGTTGGGTTCAATTACTTTTTTCAATTACAGTTACAATTACAATTACGATTAAATTACAATTACTTTTCTGGAGTCCTGAATGTATTGATTCCAATGGGGGAAAGTAAACGAGAGAGAGATGGGTCGATTACAATTACATTCGATGTAATTGTAATTAATTACAATTACTTTTGTAATTGTAATTTAATTTTAATTGAATTTTTTTATCGAAAAGTAATTGTAATTGAACATTCTGTCCAGAAAGTAACTGTAATTGAAAAAAGTAATTGAACCCAACCCTGCTGCAAGTAATACACCGACTATGGATAAGTGCCTCATACAACCTTACTAGAAAAATATCTGAACTAGCTAATGGGGGAGAAAAATATCTTTGGTTCGGGCCAGTGGATTTATTTGTTCCTCTCACACTTGTAAATCTATTGTCAAGGAATGGACACATTCTCAAGAGTCTGATGCAACTGGGTTTATTGCAAGTAGTTCAAAGTGAACTACAAAAACCCAAGTCAGTCTGCACAAACCAAGAGGCATTCATTCTTCAACAATCACACGACACAGACTGACCATCGATTGTCAGAACTTAAGGCGTGGATAAACCTGACACTTTTCACCTTATCAGACATCATTAGTTCCTGACTTGTTCATTCAGTGCGTTTACATGACGTTAGAGACAATCAAATTATTGTGCTGCTCCGACTATAACCGGATTTTTTTAATGCATGTACATGTCAGCCCGACTGGGATCGCGCAAAATCGGATTTCTCATAGTCCGACTAACACACCCAGATAATGCGGTTAATATTCGCATTATGCCTGCATGTATACACTTGAATCGAACCAAACTGGACTTTCCGCTCTGAGCATGCTCCGCATTATTCGTGAAGTCTTTGACCCGGACGTCTTGTGGACATGTAAACATCACACTGCATAGCGAGAACTCTCAGCTCTGACTAGCTAGCAAGTTTGTATTGAACAGTAGCAATCCTCGTTTGCAAGGGTATTGGTGCTTGAACAGTAAGGCCGTGGTGTCTCAACTTCTACCCTTAATTCACATGATTTATGGAATGACTTGCGCATCATCCGAAAATTTTCCTTTCACTCACCATCGGAAAAAATGGCACTCTCCCATCAGTCATTACTCCTGACCCACATCCAACATGCATGGGAATCCTGGGAGTGCGTTTCCAGAACACACAGATGCTAACTTACATAGTTGGAACCAAAGACTGAATGGATGAACTATATTAGTAGCTAGCAACTACGCTTCTGGGAAACGCACTCCGGGGAAGTAGAAAGGGCACAAAGTAGAGCATAGCGGCGTTTCAGCCAAGCTTCAGCTAACGCCATAACCACCGGGGATAGTGTGGTCTCAGTAGTCTCAGTAGTATGAAAAGAATAGCGAACAACCCGTATTAAACGTACAGAGCTGTAAAGTTGTCCATGTTCTCGTCACTTGATCTTATACAGTCAATGCATTCGACATGCAACTAGATAGCCGCCAGCTAACTTGTTTGTCAAATGTTTGGTCTGTGACGTAATAGGTCAATCAGAAAAAGATTCAAAACGATCAAGCTGAAAGGCATATCGCCACCTATCGAAGCGGAGACAGGCATGCTTCAGTCAATAAATCGAATTTCGTCCTGTACACGTATACTGGGACAAGGATAGTAGTCTGACTGCATAGCTTAATCGAGCTATTACCGTAGCTCGACTTAACTGTGCATGTAAATGTACTGATTGTCTTAAATGAAATTTTACACCTTTAGTTACAAGTTTGCCAGAACTGCCTTTCATAAAAAGTGTAAATGCATTTTAGGCCTCTAGGGTTGCTCGTGCACTGCACCCGTCTTCTTAAAACTTGGGAGTTTTCTTCAGGATTCAGCTGCCCTTAGTTACCCCTCTGTATGTCCTTCATTAATTGGCAGGACCCTGTGTTTTGTCCAGAATAAAACAGTTCATTTTAGTGAGGTCTCCCAGTAGCTGCTACCAATATGGTCATTCCAGAAGACTTGTTCACATTTGAAGGTCATAAGAGTCTCCTTATCTAGTCTGTTGGCAGACTTATGGGTTTTGAGCTTCTTCACAGCCCTGTTAGCTTTTTCAGCACTTCAATAGGCCATATGAACCTGTGACAGTTCTCTCTGTGGAACTGTGATTATGGTTATACTTCGATTTTCGAATATTGTAAGAATATTTTACCTCCACACCCTTCAACAAGCCTTCCGTCATTGTAGAACGTGTCGCTGACGTAGACTGTATGGTCTCTGAGTGCAGTCAGCAGCAAAGACCATTAAGTGCTTATGACACAAAAATAAAAGTATAAAAAGACCAAGAATTTGAAGTAGTAAAGTACAGGAAGGTTTGTGTCATAGCTGCTCCAGCCGCAAAGAAATAATAACAAAGAGCATGCAATTCAAAATTATATTTCTCTTGCGCCACTGAGAGTCTTGTCACGCTTAACCATCTTGACTGTGACATCATTGCAAGAACTCTTGCAAACCCAGACTGCGCATTTCAACAGAAAGATATGGTAGAGCAGAGCGAGATATCTTTGGATATATCAGACTGTTCTTCGATATTGATACTTTCTTCGGCCTTGATATTTTCTATTTCCGATTAAAGATCTAGATCATTATTATACGGATATAGGCCTGCATAGCCGCCAGTGCGTCAAGATTGTTATTCCTGTTTATAATGTCTTGTAATAATACTAGCATTGATTGTATTTTGTCCAGTCTCTATGTTGCCATGAATTATGAATGGGATAAATAATTAACATTGCCAATATTGTAAAACAGAGTTACAAGCATTGGCGCCATCTTGAGTTTAATATTGCCACAAAATGTTGGTAATATTTGATGATGCCATTGTGTGCTTAGGACATATGTTTCACTCCAAAGTTGTCCCATACTCCTCTATTAAGTCGCTTTTATGAAAGTATTTGAGGAATTATTCATTCTTGTGTAAATCACTTTGGATTCAAGAACGTGCTAATTTAATCAATGACTGTAGGAAAAATCAGTCCTGTTTGAGTTTATTTGCATTTTCCATTCCTTATCGGAGTCAAAGTTTGTACTGTACATCGACCAACTTCAATGCGTGGTCCACAAATTTGAGATCCTTTTTGTCCCATAAATGTCGGTGCCGTATAATTTGGAAAATTTTAAAAAGCGTTAGCTTCTAGCTGGCGGTCTATCAAAGTCAATGAGATGAGTTAGCTAGCATGCTGACGCATTTCGCCATTAAATTAATAAATTCAAGTTTCTTCAAAAACAGAAACTCTTATAACTTATCATTTTAATGGCAAAAAGGGCTAGCATGCTAGCTAGTGAATTATTCATCCCATTGACTTGAATAAACCGTAAACCAGAAACAAACCCTAGCGATGGTTACCGGTTTCCAGCATGAGGATTGGAAACATTACCGTGTTTGCCAATGAACGGAATCTGACCGATCGCGACACGAGAAAGAAGCTGTATTACATGCGTATAATGCCAAACCTGTATATCACGAGTTGTATCACACCGATTTTTCATCATTTGTGGAATAAAAATAAGAATTAGACAACCTGTTTGGAAAATGTGACAGGGCACACGTGTGCAGTGCACTAATGATGTTTCAGAGCAGGAACATGATCAAAATGGGCACAGCACAGGACTGAAGACTCGCTCGGAGACCAACTGGCCTTCGTTCATGACTTGTTTGACCCACTGATCACGCAAAACGAAGTCCTTTGGACTAAAACACTTGCCCTTGTATTGGAACAAAATCCAGCAACACAGCGAGACGGCATTTTCAAAGAAATACTAAAACGAGTACTCCACAAGAGTATTCTTCGGCCCTGATAGCTTGTCAACAACTCACGTCATTTCCGCCTTCTGACTCATTGGCTTGAGCCGCGGAGGCCATTGTATTTTTTTTTGCGGCGGTAAATTCAAATGTGTCAAATATTCGACAAATGGGTCAGATCTCGTCGGGTAATGTTCGTGAATTAAAAACTTCTATGTATGTCGTACATAATCAGAAATTGTTATAAATACGTGGCATGAACACTTCAACAGTAAGCAGCCAGGATACGTCAAGAGTTCAGGGGGGTGTGCTATTAACTGAGTCGGGCGGGTATATGGGCGGGACCTTGATACCGCTCAACCCCCCAATTAATACTGCGCAGACTCCAGGTCCAAATGACATCATCACCGCTAGATGGCAATGCTCATAGAATATTTCGGCACCATTTTTCTACAGTGGGAGGACGTTTGTATTGTCAGGGACACAGGCTCACCTGCATCAGTTTCAGCCCCACCAGGCGGAAGCCCTTTCTCTCAAAGCGGCGAATGATCTCGCCAACCAGTCGCCTATGCACCCCATCCGGTTTTACGGCGATGAAGGTCCGCTCATTCACCCCAGTCCAGCCTGCCAGACGGACAGATAAAAAAGCTGAATGACCGCATAGCGATCACCCTAAC
The DNA here is from genome assembly GCA_029692085.1 of Gymnothorax javanicus. NCBI lineage: Eukaryota > Metazoa > Chordata > Actinopteri > Anguilliformes > Muraenidae > Gymnothorax > Gymnothorax javanicus. Next base: position 11,956,309 of record CM056206.1, on the reverse strand, counting down.
ACTACGCAACAGAGCCATTCACTCAATCTATCGCCGGGTCGGATAAAAGCGCAACTAGCAAAACAATAACAAAAAATGTATGTGACACTAGTTTGCCAGCAAGGAAACAAAAAGCACACATTGCAAGGAAACTCATTCCTCTGAAGTAATTAGTAGTCTCCAGAAATATTGCAGCCGGCAAATCAACGTTAGGCCTATTCCTAGCCAAGTTATACTCACATTTTGCCGTAATTTCATCCCGTCTTCGAGCTCTGAATAGCTTCAACATCTCCCGACTAAAATCTAAATTGTTGAAGGTCCGCTACAAGCCTTGTTGCAGCGAAAAGTTTGAAAATGTACTCTTAATATGCCATTACTATAACAAGAGGCTCGAGAATACGAAAATGCATGCCATCTCTCCATGAACACGAAATCGAATCATATTTGAATTTATAAATGTAACCGTCTCGTTCGCATCTCTAACTTACCACAGACTTCAATCCTTGCAAACTTTGAAACCGAGCTCTCAAGTTCCTCTGGATGAGGCAATAACCTTTTCGATCCCATGTAAAGTGCCACAAGTGCAGCTCGGCACACGAGAATCGTACAAACCAATGGCGGAAGCGCTTTCACATGTCGGTCAGAAAGACTACGCAAGCACATTGTGAACTATAAATAGAACGCCGCTTTCGATGAAGTAACTTAGCGAGGTAATTACAAATATGACTCCAGTAAAATGTTATGCCATTCATCTGGACCCAATATGTACAAGAGGAATTAATTCAAATTATAACGACATGATAAATGTGTATAGCTGCATAAATACAAAAATACGCCGGTGCTAGCAACTACCTTTACGTAGTAGCTCGCTAATGTACTATGCGGAGGTGGTTTTGCACATTAAAGGAAAAAAAATATAATCTAATTAGTCACAAGGTAAATCTGACAGAAAACAGAACGATTCGAAAATTTCGGGAGGGATGAATTCGTTTTGAAGTCTAGTCTTACTCGAGCAAGCACAACATTCTTTCTGCATAGCCGCCTGGAAGAAGCTAGCTAGCTCGCTACCTATCTACCAAAATTCCCTGGTGCACACCACCTTCCTTACCTTGGTAGCTTCCTACTTCCAGAGGAGCCATGATCAAATTTATGCAAGTTGAGAAACATCATGCGTTCGTATGATACTGCGTTTTTTTCATGAGGCAAAGACTCTCTCTTTATCCAGATACTAAAGGTTAATTGAGAATTGAGAAATTCGCTAGCTCCGCCAACTTTGAGAGACTAGCTAGCGATATGCTTTGTCGCCCGAAATTCCAACAAGCAGCAAGATGCTCCAGTACAAGCGATTGCGTTATCTCGGAAACGAACAAATATATTTTTTTAACACAAATTAGTCACAATAATTAACTTCCCTTACCAGTCTGAAAGATGTTTGCAAATATGGTTAAGACGAGACAAATCATTTTGTCCCTGAGATGTTGGTCGTTGATGCCGCGCTAAGGAGGGACCACAAAACCCTCGTGTACGGAAGTGTCAGTTCGAGGCGCATGCGCTCACTCGTCCAACTGCGGTTTCGTCACAAAATAACTTCCATAATGACTTACATTTTTACCAATCATCATTAATACGTGGGTTGCGAAATGGGATACATGCAGCCGTAACCTTTGACCAATACAGTTTCATTCCCTTAGTAATGTTTGGTACTTTATTCATTATAATACCATACAAACAATGCACCATTGGCTGGACAATGACTGCAACACATTTGTGGCTGTCAAATTACCTTTGCCGAGATGAAGCCGAATTACACACGCATTGAAAACATTTCCCTCATCGATAAATATTTATTGAAAGAAACACCTTATTTAAAATGTTAACGATGTTATCATTTGCTGTCCCCCGTGAAAAACTTACCAAACTCGTCAATGATGTCAGGTACTTGGTAGGCCTACTTTATAAAATTTACAGCGAAATTTCCTGGTCTTCCTTATATATGTTAGCTTCCTCCACCCTTATTATCATGTGTATAATTTCTGTTACTAAATCAGCATATTAGCACGATTAGGCTACTTAAAGCAGAAATGCATTGATTTGAGGGGTGATCTGGGGTTAAATGGGCAAAATTTGATTATTTTTCCAAAAAAATTTTTTTGAATAAAAATATTCTATAATAAGCCACCTTTAATAATCACTAATTGCTACAAGGATTAAAAACTGAATTTTGCCATAAAATCATGATTTAAAAGCAAATGTGATGATGAAATTTATGCTTTTCACTCCAGGAAAGTGATAGACATTTGAATAATCAGATAATACAGTCTGAAAAATGGGTGTAAGCCACAGACTAAGACTGAACTCAACTTTTCAATGCAGTCTAATGCATTTTCCATTGATTTCCTAAGGTATTACTTTTTCCACGTTTCTCATGTTTGTGGCAGCCATAACTTTTTTATTTATCATTGAAAATCAATGAAATTTGGGCTGCAGGTACTTTACTTCATTAGACATGCAATGACATAGGGAAATTTTGCCTATCCGTTACATACTTTGAATATTTTGAGTATTCGTCAGATTCTGCGCAAAACAATTTCAAAATTTGAGTAAAATGCCCCAAAATCACAAAACTGATAAATTGGGCAAAGAATGGCTGTGTCATTGCATTTGGATAAGCAATGGCTTTTAAATGATGAAAGAAAAACTGAATTCTATCATAGAGTTAAAGAGGAATTGGTGCCAGAAGTTTTCTGCATATTTAATGAGCTTGCTCGGTTACCATGGCAACCGCATACACAGAAAAATGCCAACTTGTATCTTTTTTGATGGTTATTATTACATATACCTCTTTAGATTAATTCTGAGTTGTTTCCTGGTGTCATTTTTCATTTAACCCCAGATCACCCCTTAAAGCTTTATATTTAAAGGTGATAGCTACAAGTTTAATTCCTCCCGGCCAGTAGGTGTCGCACTCACACTCCCGCTCTCTCTCCAGCCTTCCCGGAGGTGGATGGAGAACAAGAGAGATGTCAAGCGAGGAGTCTTTCATGATTGATTAATTATTAAATCATAAATCCTCTCTGGGTGCCTATATAACGCCATTACTCACTGTAACAATCGCTAACTAGATCGCTAACTAAACAGCTGACTGACGAATGCCATCATATAACGTCTTTTTAAACATCTGGCAACCATAGACTGCATAAAAAGATGGTCGCAGCACCCTGGTCTGAAAAATGAAGTCCATGCGGAAGTACCGTAAAATGGCATTCTATTTAATGGCCAGCAGATGGCAACATCGGTGGTTGCAGAAAGAAGTTCAATGCTATAGAAGTCTATGAGAAAATGACCCTACTTTCCCACCTGATTTTTCATTTAAATAATGATTTTTCACATTATGTTATGGTAGCTATAGCAAGTTTCAAGTCTCCTTCGATATATCATGATGTGCATTTTTGAAAATTATGGTCCCATATAGACTAGAATAAAGGATAAAGCCAGAATATACTTTAGGGGCGTGGCTATCCTCTGGTCCTCGTCCGATACGGTCAGATCCAGAGCCACGGTCCTCCCCGGATCTTCAATACACGTTCTCGTCCAATAGAAATCACATCCGGTTTCAAAATGACAACATGGCGCAATTCAAATTGCCAAAATCGAGGCTTCCTTCATGGTATGCTGAAATCAATGGGTGACGTCACGGTAGCTTCGTCCATCTTTTTATACAGTCTATGCTGGCAACCCCTGAGATCCACCTCACGTGACATCAACGTACTAATTCTGTTGGCGCAGAGATCATTTCATGTTGACGTTGCCAACGGAACCAGATGTAAATATTTATATATTTTGGACCCGTAAAATTTTATAAAATAATTATTTCTATAATATTTTTTTCAGTAAAATTAATACTTTTATTCTGCACCCCTCTAGACGTTCTGGGGATGTATTATTTTTGAAAAATTAATCATTTTGATGAAAAAGTTGTAGCTATGACCTTTAAAAAAAGGTCAAATTTGGTATTATCTGGAATAGCATGCAATGGGCCTACTTGCTAACTATCAACAGTTTCCACCTGAAGATGATAATGGAATAGAGTAATCATGTAAATCAGGCTATTAGTCACCACCAATATCGTCCTTGAACAGCACTGTGAATCGGGCCAAGATCTGTGACGTCGCTCGTGGGATCAATTGTGACACATAGGCTTTCATGCGTTTTTACATTGCAAGTGTTGTGTTTCCAGTTCAGAAATGTTTTCGTATTTTCGAGGTTCCCCCATCCTCAAACTATTGGAGAGAGAGAGAGACTCTTCAGAAAATTAGACTTTATTTAGGGATATGAACCAGTACAATGCCGAGTTCTTGTTGTGCAAGAAGAATTGACATCCTACTTTTCACACCCAATCTTTATACCCTTGTCATAAAAATTTCTTCCAAATATGGTGTTTCCGTTCTCTCATGTTACAATGGTTCAATAACGTAATGCCTGATTCTTATTCTTACTTGTTTTTCAGGGTACAATGGCGTAATATCTGCATCATACTTGGTTTTCTCTTTTCTCATTGGTTGACATCCGTTGCAAAATAACGGCTTTACGGCTACTTAAAGCTGCTGTAACTGGTTTGGTCCATGGATGTATTATAATAACTGGATACTGAACCAGGGCTGAGACACACGCCGATAAGGGCTTAGTGGACAAGCTGATATTGCAAGTCATGTGATGCCATGGGGGGCAAAAAGAAATTTTTCCATAGGGAACAATGGAAAAAGACATTCTAATAAATCCTTGAATAAATGTTTTTGACTACCCTAATGATCAAAATATAATCTGTTGATTTTTCTCTTATAAATCATTGGTGCCTTTTTCCATGGCAGTAACAAAATTTTTTATTTTAATTCAGGCTATGCGCGAACACCAAGGGGACCTTGTCTCTAAGCGCGTTCTCGTAAGCATTGCAGTAGCTACGGTTCTTTGCTTATAGCCCTGGTCAGGAGATTTCGTACTGTCTGCTTAAAGGGATATTCCACCCAAAAATTATAATTTGTATATCAATTACTCACCATTAGAGATCTCGAGCGGACAAAGTTGTTTTTCACCTGGCACAACTTTATGGCCACTGGAGAGTTTTGAAAAATTATCCAAATTCCTTTTTTGCTGGAAGCAGATGGGGATCACCAAGTAGCAGCAGAAAAACTCCACAAAACGTCCGTTGACAAACTTTCAAACATCGTCCAACGCATCGTCCAGTATAATCCAAGTCTGCTTTGTCCACTCGTATCCTCAGTACTTCAGAAACTTTCGGTAAAAACAATAAAATACAACAGTTCTGCTTCAACGATCTCACCTACGTTTGGCGCACGCGCATGAGCAAGCGCGTGCAGGAGAAGCTAGCCCGCTCGCATTCAACGGAAGTCCCGCCTCCTCAAAACTTTTGGGTGAGGCATCCGGATTAGTCTCTGGGCAATGAACGAGCCAGGAGGCGGGACTTCCGTTGAATGCGAGCGGGCTAGCTTCTCCTGCACGCGCTTGCTCATGCGCGTGTGCCAAACGTAGGCGAGACCGTTAAAGTGGAACTGTTGTATTTTATTGTTTTTAGCGAAAAATAACCGGGTTTCTGAAGTACTGAGGATACAAGTGGACAAAGTTTTTCCGTTCCTACTTGGTGATCCCCATCTGCTTCCAGCAAAAAAGGAATTTGGATAATTTTTCAAAACTCTCCAGTGGCCATAAAGTTGTGCCAGGTGAAAAACAACTTCGTCCGTTCGAGATCTCTAATGGTGAGTAATTGATATACAAATTATAATTTTTGGGTGTAATATCCCTTTAAGTGAGTGTCCAAAAATTGTTTTATTCATCATCTCCGTGACATTAGCTTTCTGCAGAGGTATAATTTGCCCATTTTCTGATTTCTCAATACATTTCTACTTTAAGGAAGAGATGAGAATGTGTAGTTAGTATACCGGAGCAATGGAGTTTTGCTGTCATAAAAGTACAAACTTAAGACAGTTATTCAATATCATATGAATTTTTCACAGAGTCAAATCTCAATACTTTGGGGAATAGAGGTATCACTTTCTTTCAGTTAACATCTGTTGAACATTTCTCAGTGATTTCAAACTTTTGAATCATACAGCATTCAGTTGACTCCAAAGTGACTTGTACACCCTGACCGATGGAGATTTCATGTATGTACTTTATTTGAAAACATGCTAATGCTCTCTCTCTCTGTCTCTCGCACACACACACACACACACACACACACGGGCTTTGGCCCCCAGCAGGACTACTGGTCCCGACAAGGTCAGTGTTTATTGGCTACTGGAAAAGGTCTACAATATAGGCGCAACAAAAAAATAAATAAATAAAAAAACGCACGCACACACACACATGCACACACCACTCGGAACTTCTCGCAGATTCCGCTACTCTTCATCAAGCCTTGGATGTGTGACAGAAAGTTGATATGTTGCCCCGCCTGACATTTCTTTTCCGGAAAACCGATTTGTTTATTTATTTATTGATAACTTCCACAATGGGAGAATAAAAACAGATACATGTAGTAAAACATATGACACAGAGAGACACGTTGATAAAAAGACTTAGAATGCTTTAAAGAAAAGCTTAGTAAGGGCTCGCTCTGCCGAGCCCGGCCTGTCGTATCAGTCGCTGAAGATGAGTGAGTTAAGAGAATCCACCGTCCCATCCTCAGGGACAGATGCTCTACAAGCCGGACCTGGCAGGCACAGACGACTAGACAAAGCAATATTAATCGTAGAGTGACCAGCCCCCAATACTGCACACATCAGAGTACCATTCACAACACAGCATCAGTCAGCCATTTGGCTAAAAATATGGAGTTTAGTGTCCTAGCAGGAGAAGCCCTAAGAAATATACGCTTAAACAGTTTCACTCTAAGGTCCGCAACAGAAACAGATAAGTTCGGCAGGCCTAAAGCCTGTGATAACTTAGTGTGGTGGCTTCTTTTAGGAAGCCCAAGAACACTCTTAATTTTATCCGATTGAAAACATTCAAGAGATTTAAGATCCTTGGCACACAACTTTATACAGTGACATCCATAAATCAGAACGGGTTTGACTGGAGCATTCCACAGGTACCTCTTAACTCTGTTTGCAAGGCCAGCGTAAGAAAAACCCTCCTCAAGGAGACCAAACACACGCCGTCTGGCAGAGCAGATTCTCTTTTCAACATGTGCTGTAGACGGGGTACTAGACATGAAGGAAATACCCAGAACATCAATGACATCACAATTTAAAATACCCCTACAGCCTAGATGCCATTGAGGAGATCTCTGCAGTTTACAGTTACCAAACGTTATACACTTTGTTTTTGCTATGCCAAAACTAAAACGCCATCTATTGGCATAATTATGACACTTGTCAATCAGGGCCTGTAACCCAGGGACACTTGCTGCGAACAAAGTTATGTCATCAGCATAGGCAAAATGATTAAAAATAAAAGCTTCAATCCTCAAACCCCATTCAGTACATGACAAATCTTGTAGCAGATTGTCAATAAACACAGTGAAGAAAATGGGGGACAGGATGCTACCCTGTCGAATGCCTTGAGTCACCCGAAACTCTTCACTAAATTTACCATTCCATTTAACTATAGCCACCAGTTTACTATACCATTCGTTTAATAGTAACCAGTGATCAAGAGATATTCTGGACAAGAAGATGATGAAATAAACCATCATGCCATACTCTATCAAAACATTTTTCCGCATCGAGGCTGCTGGCATACACAGGGCTTCCTTTAGAAGTAAAATACTTAACAGAGTCATGAAAAAAAGAACAGGCATGGTCAATACCCAGGCCATCCCTGAATCCAAACTGGAAGGCACCACAAACATCACCCTGCGGTAACATCACTGATTCAAGCATCTTTGAGTAGTTAGTGCTAATAGTTATTGGTCTAAAACTTGTTGGGTCATTCAAATTAAGGGTTGCTTTCTTCAGAACAGGAACAATAACTCCAATTAACATATTGCCACCCACTATGTGCCAACTCATCATAGCAGTAAAAACATTGCTTAAAACAACACATAACTGGTCAGACAGGCCATATAGCAGGTGTTCAGAAGTCACACCATTGATACCTGAAGCTTTCCCTCTCTTAAGTGATAAGATCTTCATTTCTGAGACAGAGCTGGCAGAAAACAGGTCCCTATGAGACAGGAATGTACTTCTCACTGATTCCTTAACGGAGGTTTGAAATGGTTCCAGGACACAATCATCAGTCATAATATTACTTAAGTATGAGGAGAAGTCTTTAGCTGTTAGGCTGGATGAATTCACAGTAAACTTTTTCTGTATGATATTCCAAAATCTTCTACAGTTACCAGCAATAAAGTGCCTGTTAAGTTCATCAACCGATGCCCTGAAAACATTGCGAAGACAGCAACGTGATGCTTTACGAAACTGCTTCTTGCAGTGCTTCCAGCAATCAAACACGGCTCCTTGTCTAGGCCGACCGTTAGCCACCCAGATGTGCCACCAGAACCGTTTGGAGTCCCTTAGATGACTTAAATCAGCACACCAGTAGGACTTTGGTTTAAATCACCGTTTATGAAGACAGCCAGAGTCAGCCGCAGCGGCATGAACAGCCTTATGAAACTGCTTGAATACCCCATCAACATACATTTGTGCAGATATGCAATTAGGTATAGTAGAGGAGTCAACGAGAGAGAGATCGCAGAGTTTCTCTTCTAAAATATGCTTACACATAACACACTTTTCTGGGTTGTCTCGATCTAACCTCTTGCCACCTGCCCCTGGATTCATTTTTACTTCACGCTGCTCAGGGTAACAGTTGACTGTAAATGTACACCTTAGGGACAGATGATCACTCAACATTGTCTGCGTCATGCTCAATAATCTTACATTCCAATACATGAAACCGAGAGGTGAGCAATTTAAAACCATGGCAGTTAAAACTCTCACAACGGACAGTGTACTCTTTAGTACCTACCCCACTGGCCATTCCTCCCGTGTTCATAGCTCCATGCACCATATGTCTGTGCCTGTACATCGTCCCACTGGTACTCCTCTCCCCGAGAAGGCGCTGACCTGTCTCTGTTAAGCTTGAAGCCTTCAGTTGGAACTCCGGTTAGAATTACTGGACAGTCCTGCTGCTTTGAGCTTGTAGAGCAAACGAAAGGGCCGGATGGTAACCCCTTTAGGCCATCAGATGAGACAGTATCAGATAGTCTATCACCAACAGTGGGAGGAAGCTGGACAGCAGTCACATTAGTGGGTTCTGCCACAGATTCAGCGACAGAGTTCATCTCCGGCTGCCCAGCTTGAAAACCTACAACAGAGTTCTGCACTTCCTTCTCTGGAGAATCGTATAAAGCCTCTTGAGCCTTGAGCGACACCCTGAGACCGAAGTTTTCAAACTTCACATCATTGGTCAATTTCTCACTTTTGTTGACCTGTTCACACAGTTCAGCAAACTTAATAAGAAGACTAGCAGACTAGCTAGACCAACAGGTTCCTCATTGGCTTCCTCACAACGAGCAGCGTTCACTTGGTCCTCTTTAAAAACTGTGTCCAGCTCCTTGGTGGCAGGCTGGTTGACGATGTTACAGCCGAGGTGAAAGATGTCAGCCACTATCTTGTGCTTGCCCTGACGTGCCACAACTTTTCTACCTTTGTACTTTGGGAACTGATGAACACATTCAGCACAAAGTGTCTTTCATAAATCAGGTTGGTCAAGTTTATCAAGGGAGTTCCTGACGTCATTCTGCGCATACTGAAGTATATTACTGATGGATATTTGGATTTTGTCGAAGTGTATGATGTTATGTATGAGTATTTTGTGTACAGCACTGTATATCATTTGTAAATGGAGATTTGTTAGACACTATTTAAATGCCCATTATGACTGGTCAGCGATTTGTTTATTTTGGTTATCATTTGGCACCATCTGGTGGTATGACTGTAGAAAAACATGATCTGATGCAATACCACTTCTTTATGAAGAAATAGACTAGTGCTTTCAAAACGTCCACTCAGGCTAATGTCCTTATTCAAGGAGTAGAATGTGGTTTTACAAGTGTACCTCTCCATAATGTTCATCTCAAATCAGACTTAGTCTCTGGGCCTGTTACTGTTGGTGTTAGGTCTTCTCTTCCTTTCAAAGGTGTTCATTTGCGTCTTGCTAATGATCTTGCTGGGGATAAGGTTGTGCCCTACCCTGTTGTAACTGACACTCCTTTGATTGATCAAGAATCTGAAACTATAGAGGAGGAGATTCCAGACCTCTATCCTTCATGTGCAGTTACTCGTTCTATGGCCAAAAAGGCTATTCAAGATGATGCTGACCTGGACTTCAACCTGGCTGACACCTTTATTGGGCAGTCTTTTCATCAGGACTTGTCCTTGTCTTTTCTTCAGACTTGTCCTTGTCAGGTCATTCTAATGACATTCTGTCTCAGAAACAACTTATTCAGGAGCAACAACAAGCTCGTGATCTAGCGCATCTTCTACCACAGGCTGCAAGTGAGCCAGAGGCTACTCAAGTTCCTGTCTGTTTTTACCACAAAAATGGTGTGCTTATGAAAAAGTGGTGTCCACCTGATGTATCTGTAGATGAAGAGTGGATGGTCACCCATCAAATTGTTCTTCCAAAGTCTTATCGTCAAGAAACTCTTAGTCTGGCCCATGACAATCCTATGTCAGGTCATTTGGGTATCAAGAAGACCCTTCAACGTGTCAGGAATCATTTCTTCTGGGCTTCCATGAGGTCCGATGTACAGGAGTACGGCAAATCCTGTCATACTTGTCAAATGGTTGGGAAGCCGAACCAGAATATTCCAAAGGCTCGACTTAAGCCCATTCCCGCTTTTGAAGAACCTTTCAGTCAGATCATCATTGACTGTGTTGGACCATTGCTGAAGACTAGATCTGGTTGTGAGTACCTACTGACTATTATGTGTGCTTCCACCCGGTTTCCTGAGGCAATTCCACTTCGAAATATCAAGGCGAAGACTATCATCAAGGCTCTAAGTTTTTCTGCTTTGTTGGTCTTCCTAAATCTATTCATTCTTATCAAGGGTCTTATCAAATTTCATGTCTGGCATATTTCAACAACTTATGCATGAGCTTGGTATTAAACAACACAGGTCATCAGCTTACCATCCTGAGAGTCAAGGTGCTTTGGAGAGGTTCCATCAAACCCTGAAGAACATGATAAGGACCTACTGCCTTGACACAGAGAAAGACTGGGATGAAGTTGTCCATCTTCTTCTGTTTGCTGCCCGTGAAGCTGTTCAGGAGTCTCTTGGGTTCAGTCCTTTTGAGCTTGTTTTTGGGCATACAGTCCGTGGACCTGTGAAGCTTCTGAAGGAAAAGTTGCTGGCCGAAGATGATGTCCCAATGTACTTGCTTCAGTATGTCTCTGACTTCTGTAATTGTCTCTCTAAGGCTTGAGACTTTGCTAAGTCTAATCTCAAAGAGGCTCAGGGCAAAATGAAAGCCAGATATGACCTTCATTCCCAAGATAGAAGTTTTAAAGCTGGTGACAAAGTCCTTGCGCTTTTGCCAGTTCCTGGAAACCCTCTTAGAGCCCGATAATTCAGCCCTTACACTATCCTCAAAAAGGTCAGTGATCTAAATTACGTAATTTTAACCCCTGGAAGGAGGAAACAAAAACAAATGTGTCACATCAACATGCTGATAGAATACATTGACAGAGACACTCAGCAAAAGCCAGTCAATGTGGTAAATACAATTGAACTGGAAAATTCTGAAGAAGATTGTGACTGCCCCTTGGAAAATGAACCTGGTCCAGCCAAACTTGAAAATTCAGACATTCTTCAAAATATTGACAGCAAGTTGTCCCACCTGGACCCGTTTCAACAACAACAGCTAAAGCAGCTCATATTTGAATATAGTCACATATTCTCTGACGTTCCATCAAGGACTGATATGGTTTACCATGATGTCATCCTACAGGATAATGCCAAGCCTGTAAAACAGCATCCTTACAGAATTAATCCAGTGAAGCAGAAATACCTTAAACAAGAAGTCAAACCAGTTGATGCAAATGTAAAAGTTATCACTGAATTTCCTGAGGCTACAACTAAAAGACAACTAATGAGATTTCTAGGGATGGCTGGCTACTACAGAAAATTCTGTAAAAAGTTCTCCATCATTTCTGAACCTTTGACAAATTTACTGAAGAAAAATGCTAAATTTGTTTGGGATGAAAAATGTCAAAATTCATTTGGCCAACTGAAAGCTGTCCTCAAAAATGCACCATTTCTTTTATCTCCTAATTTCAAAAAGGAGTTCAAGTTGGCTGTTGATGCCAGTGATATTGGTGCAGGCACAGTTTTGGCACCCTCTGGTGGTATGACTGTAGAAAAACATGATCTGATGCAATACCACTTCTTTGTGAAGAAATAGACTAGCGCTTTCTAGAAGCTTCTGGCATCTTCCTGCCTGGAGGGGGCGGGATTACCCAAGGAATCCTGTTGATCTTTCCAGAATGTTGCTAGTCTATATAAATGCTGTGATTTTGGTCAGTGGAGGCAGAGTTTTTGTTTTGGCAACAGAGTTACATAGTGGCATTAGAGTGTTATTATAAGATTAAACAGTGGATTATTTGTAGAAGTTTTTTTTTTTATCAGTGAAGAATAAATTTGTTTAAGTTTTCATTGCTGGTTTTCTTTGTTGTGATTTTCAAGTCATAACAATGAACATAATGTGAAATCAGCTGCAGTACAAGGGGCACCAGTGAAAATCTTGCCTGGGGCACTAAATTGGTCAGGGCCGGCTCTAATATGAACCATTCACTCTCCAACCCCTCCTCGTCTGTCATACATCACACTTATCGTTGAAGCTCTGGGAGTCCCCCGGATTTAGGCACAAGCTCCCCAACAAACAATTATTTAAATACCATCAGCAGAGAAACATTTACACAGCTCCCTTGAAATTCCTAGCAAATAAAAATATTTCCTTATTCTGAATTTCTTTACCAATGGCCGAATCATAACTGCTTCAGATTGTGTGGTCAGTGATTAACATCTGACCATCAAATTGGTTTATAAAGCACACAAATTCCAGACTTGCTCTGCGTGTAACTAAAAAACTTCATTTCAGGCAAGGATTGCTGCCCGAAGTGCTTCAAATGGAAGGAAGTCAAAGATTAATGATGAAATAGAGGGATAATAAAAGAAGATGGTCTCTTTAGAAAATGATAAAAACAATGACTGAAAAATTAAAGTCATGATAAAAGTAGAGGCTGTTACATGTGGTTACACGGTAGGTCAAATCATCCTTTCAGACAGATCATTCATAAATATTGGCACTAACCAGAAACAAATCCATGTCTCATAGACCTTTTCCAAACATCACAGAAGTTAGTTTCTGAGAAAACCCGAACATCAGAGACATGTTAGTGACATCAGAAACGTCCCCCACGTTAAGGAGCAGTTTCCTGTCAAACACAGCAGATGAGAATAATTAATATGGGGCTCGTTACCATGGCAGCCTCAGTCATGAGTCTCTATTTTGTTGTCACCCTGAGGCTGGGGCTGAGGTGATGATCAGTGGTGTGATTTCATGTAACACTGCCAGTGTTATTTATGTGTTAAAGAGACCATGGTGTATGCGGGTAAAACTGGGACAGCATTTAGATCAGAGTTAGTGATCCATGTTGCACCAGCAGAGCTGGTGACGTCAGGAGCTCTTGCTCTGTAACTCCCACAACCACAGCGTCTCCTCCCTAAGATTTGTGTGCTTTGAGAGGGGGGTATTGCCCCCTTGTGGTGATATGGGGAACGCGCTTCCCTGACAGGATTATCCTCTGATAAATCTGTGTCAGGTCAGAGACCTTAACAATTAATTTGATATCAACCTTTCTGACGACCATTCGCCATGGCTGATGCGTAATATTCTGATTTTAATTACATTGTGCACATCATATATTGCAAGCCAAATATGTACTTGTTTGGCTACTCTCACAGCCGAGTGTGAGGGTTGTTTTTGGTCACCAAAATGTGTTTGTGTAATTTGGCTTTGGGGCAGTTGTTAACCTGTTGGTCTTCACCTAGATTGTTGCACCTGCGTCAGACGGAGGGACCTGTGGGATTGTAGAGCTGTTTTTTTTTATCTCCCTAAAGTCCAACTGATAATAATGTTCTGAAGACAGCATTGTCTGCAGAAATGTTAACATCTATGCTGAAGTAATTTAATATCTTTCAGAGCACGAGAGAGTGAGTCTTACTCCTTTCACCTGATAATACCAAATGTAATGTGATGCTCCTCACCTGGGAAATGCTGCAATTATGCGACAGGATTTCGAACTTCAAATTTATTTCATGATTTGCATTTCTAGCAGTAAAAATTTTTGGTTCTGCAGTTATGCACGACTAAGATCACGTCACTGTGTGGTGCAAATTGACTCAGTGATTGTGTTAACCTTTGTGTTCAGAAGCTGAATTTCTCAAGACATCTTGACTGATTGCATGTAGAGTTTTACACATTGAGTCGAGGCTGTTGTTAAATACAGTACTGCATTCACAGTGTGTGACTACAGACACTAGAGATGCATATAAATCTGTATGAATCAGGAAAAACTGCAGGAGCTCAGAAACACCTCACTGCAGAGACTGCACTCCTCTTCTATGATTATTTTTGGCTTTGTGGTTTAAGGTAGGTATATGCTCCCAAATATATTTATTTCCCTTTCATTCAGAACAATTAAGTACCAACAGCATATGAACAACTACTAAATACAGAATTAAAGTGGTGGCTCATTTACATAAATTATGCTAATTAGGCCCTGAGATGGCTACCGCAATGTGGAACTTGATCAAGTACCTCAGGCAGGATATCTCTAAAACTTTCTATTGTTTTAATCTCAAATTTTCACAGATCATTTATGACTATACAATGCATGTTCATAGACATGCATCTGGTGGACTTATATTCCAAGTTTCACAATGATAGCAAAAAAAAAAAAAAAAAAAGCCTATTTTGGGAGTGTATACCTACCTTAACCCATCCAAATGATGTGCAGCAGATCCAGGTTTAGACCACAGGAGAGCCATGTCTATGACCAGTACCAAGCAAACCTGCTCAATAGATAAACAGTACTTTGTGCTGAAATTTACTGAATTGTTGCACAGTATTAACCGAAGCAACATCTCAGCATTACCAGTGTTGTTTATTCTGGAGTCCATGTGCACCACAGGAGATGATGTCAGAGCTTCAGCAGAGCAGATTTTAGCCCTGAACAGATTTACTCATATTGAGCTCCTGCATAATATATAATCATTCAGAACTCCTGCTGGGTCACAGTTCAGCACATCAGGGAATAGAAAATCAAGACAGAAAAACAATTCATTTCTAAATTCAGTTTTATTCACAGAAGATGATAGTCAGTAAACAGAGAAAATTACAGCAATAGGTTCAAATAAATGATGATGACACTTAATCCATTGAATCCATGATAGTTTACAGTAATGAAAGGAAATAAGTACATTACAGTGATCATTCTGCATTCCCCATCAGATGCAGTTACACACTGAGACTTTCACATGGGATCTCTTGTAAAAATGAATGAAAGCTGCTGTAAAAATGAGAAAAATAAGGGGCACCTCACACAGGAGTTTGCCACAGGCTTCTTTAAGACAGAAATGCAGAAACAGGAGACAGAATTATTACTTCATTTCAAAAGCACTTTATCCTGCATCTTTCACCAGCATCAAACTCATTTAATCATCTTAAGGACATAAATACACTGTGATCATCAGTGACGCCACTGAGCCAAACTCTGAAGAGGCAGAACACGCCCCCTTTAGGTGAGTCATGATTATATACAGCTCCATCTGTTTTACATCATTCTCCAAGATAAACAATCCATTTAACTCAGAAAACATACAATACTGAGAGGTGTGTGTGTGTGTGTGTGTGTGTGTGTGTGCGCAAGCACAAACAGGTGCACAAGTGTTTATGTGTGTGAAATTGAGTGTGAGCATGGAAGGGAGAGTGTGTGCGCGAGTGTATGAGTGTGTCTAGGCATACAAGTGTGTGTGTGTGTGTGTGTGTGTGTGTGAGGGGACCATAAAGAGTGAAAATGTGTTCTTGTTAGAGGCTGAGTGTGGATATGAGTATACACTCCTGCTCTGTACACACATACTCCTCAACCATCATCATCATCACACACTCATGCTCTGTACACACACACACACACACACACACTCCTCTACCATCATCATCATCACACACTTCTGTTCTGGACACACACACACACTCCTCTACCATCATCATCATCACACACTCCTGCTCTGTATACACACACACACTCCTCTACCATCATCATCATCACACACTCCTGCTCTGTACACACACACTCCTCTACCATCATCATCACACACTCCTGCTCTGTACACACACTCCTCTACCATCATCATCACACACTCCTGCTCTGTACACACACACTCCTCTACCATCATCATCATCACACACTCCTGCTCTGTGCACACACTCCTCTACCATCATCATCATCACACACTCCTGCTCTGTACACACACACTCCTCTACCACCATCATCATCACACACTCCTGCTCTGTACACACACTCCTCTACCATCATCATCACACACTCCTGCTCTGTACACACACAATCCTCTACCGTCATCATCATCATCACACTCCTGCTCTGTACACATACACACACACACACTCCTCTACCATCATCATCATCACACACTCCTGTTCTGTACACACACACTCCTCTACCATCATCACACACTCCTGTTCTGTACACACACACTCCTCTACCATCATCATACACTCCTGTACACACACACTCCTCTACCATCATCACACACTCCTGTTCTGTACACACACACACTCCTCTACCATCATCATACACTCCTGCTCTGTATACACACACTCCTCTACCATCGCCATCATCACACACTCCTGCTCTGTATACACACATTCCTCTACCCTCATCATCACACACTCCTACTCTATATACACACACACATTCCTCTACCATAATCATCATCACACACTCCTCGAGCGTACATCACACACTCCTGCTCTGTACACACACACTCCTCTATCCTCATCATCACACACTCCTGCTCTGTACACCCACACTCCTCTACCCTCATCATCACACACTCCTACTCTGTATACACACACACACCCTCTACCATCATCATCATACACTCCTGCTCTGTACACACACACTCCTCTACCATCATCATCATCACACACTCCTGCTCTGTATACACACACACACTCCTCTACCATCATCATCATCATCACACACTCCTGCTCTGCACACACACACTCCTCTAACATCATCATCACACACTCCTGCTCTGTACACACACTTCTCTACCATCATCATCACACATACCTACTCTGTACACACACACACACTCCTCTACCCTCATCATCATCACACACTCCTGCTCTGTACACACATTCCTCTACCATCATCATCACAAACTCCTGCTCTGTACACACACACTCCTCTACCATCATCATCTTCACACACTCCTGCTCTGTACACACATTCCTCTACCATCATTATCACAAACTCCTACTCTGTATACACACACATTCCTCCACCATCATCATCACACACTCCTGCTCTGTACACACACACACACTCCTCTAACATCATCATCAAACACTCCTGCTCTGTACACACACACACTCCTCCACCATCATCATCACACACTCCTGCTCTGTACACACACACTCCTCTACCCTCATCATCACACACTCCTGCTCTGTACACACACATTCCTCAGCCATCGCCATCATCACACACTCCTACTCTGTATACACACACTCCTCTACCATCATCATCACACACTCCTGCTCTGCACACACACACTCCTCTACCACCATCATCCTCACACACTCCTGCTCTGTACACACACTCCTCACACTCCTGCTCTGAACACACACACTCCTCTACAGATAGGTATACTGAGTGCGCGTATTTGTGTGAGTGTGAGAGAGAGAGAGAGAGAGAGAAATTGGACCTGAGGGTGTGTGTATGAGTGTGATTGTGTATGAATTTGGGGATGTGTGTTTAAGTTTGTATGTATATGTGGTTACAGTGTGTATATGAAATTGCCAATAAGAGTGTGTAATATGCGTGTGGATATAGGTGGGTGAGTTTGTGTGTGTGTGTCTGTATTTCTACTCCAGTTGACAGAGGGACACTGAGGAGTTATTTACTCTAAACCCAGC